>CM066034.1:600358106-601558106 GCA_033557465.1 Ichthyophis bannanicus
GGAGAACAATTAGGTTACCCAGTCTATACCAAGAGACAGAAAAGAGCAGCCTTGAAGATAGGCAAATGGGAGAGATGGGAAGGGGAAGATTGGCCACCTGAGAGAATTATCGCCTATTATGGGCCCGCCACTTGGGAGCAAGATGGCACCTGGGGATACCGGACCCCTGTGTATATGATAAACCGTATCATACGCTTACAAGCAGTAGTTGAACTAATTACTAATGAGACCAGCCAAGCACTTACACTCCTAGCTAGACAAAGCACACAAATGCGTACTGCAATATATCAGAATCGCTTGGCACTAGATTACTTATTAGCCGCTGAAGGAGGAGTATGTGGTAAGTTGAATCTAACCAATTGTTGTTTGAAGATAGATGACAAGGGTCAAGTAGTCGAAGAGATTGCTGAAAACATGCGAAAGCAAGCTTATGTGCCAGTACAGACCTGGCATGGTCTTAAGATACCTAACTGGTTCGAATCTATCTTCTCTGGCCTAGGGGGACTTACTACTTTTGTTATGATAATATTAGTATTTGTAGCCTTGTTTCTGTTGCTACCATGTATAATCCCATGCTGTATGCGCTCTATTAACAGTGTTATCGAAAATACCGTAGAACGCAAGACTGCCACTAAGAGTTTGGCCTTATGGCACCCTAGTATGTATGGTCGTAATCCGACTCCAGTGTAATTGAGTGATTTAACTCTCACACCTTATTGAAAATAGGGTGAGATTAATCAAAGGGGGGGGGGAATGTGGTAGGCAAAGGCCTATGATCCACGCTGCTTGAACTAAACAGACAGGCCTAAGCAGCTTGACCTGTAAGTACAGCCTGTGGTTAGGCCCAGAGGAGTGAAACCCCCCCCCCCCGAATGCTGCTTCCATAGAATCGAAACTTAACTAAGCATAACCAAGCATAGTTAAGCAGAATCGAAACTTACAAAAGACAGAAAAACAAGCTTTAATTGGTACTGATAAGAGTGTGAAAACTTTTGTGAACTAATTAATTCTGCTGAAAGAAGGGTTACAGTGCCCTGCTTTCCCATATGTTCTAGTTAGCTAGTGACCTTGGAGGAGAATTGTATCAAGAGTCTAAGAACTGTCCATTGTAATGGGGAATGTAAGGGGGGCAGTCAGGTGCTGAGCCCAGACCAAGGTCCTCATTGGATGACTACGTAGTGGTACCGGGACCAATAGATGGGGTAGAAGGGGTTACCGGGACCAATGAAAAGTTTGCCTATGTACAGAATGGAGAAGAAAGGTATAAAAGTTGTAGTTTTGCTAGAAACCATTGCTCAGCCATTTTGAATGTGATTCTGCTTGAGTCTTGTGCACAATAAATGATTTGGACCTTCTGAACAGACTCCTGGTATTATTGGATTGTTTGCGCTCTGCCGCTACATTTAGACTAGCAACTCAAGGTGCTTCTTCACCCCATTTGTGTTCCACCCTCAGGGGGACTTGTATTGGCTTTCCAGGGCTATCATAGGACAACTTATGTGGGTTTTGGGGTCCTGCCTGTTCTGGGCTCTTGAGGTAGTAGCGGTACAAATGTATCAACCTCTGAGATTTTCTCTGGAGGTGGATTTCAACCGAGGAATTCTTGGGGGGGCGGAGCCTGATGTCCAGGGGGGCGGAGCCTGATGTCCAGCGGGTAGGACGCTTTGCGTTGAAGCTCCCGAGAGGCCTACTTAGAATCCTGACTTAATACCTATACAAACTTACTATTTTGCTCCGAGCTGACCGGGGTACCTTGGGGGGGGATGGCGGCCCATAAACCAGCGCGCTTGGACTTCGGGTCTCCTTCTTCTTCTCACGGAAAACGCTCCAAAACAGAGGTGTCCTCCCCACAGAAGATGGTTCCATTTCGTGAAAACCCCGAAATGCACCTGGAGATTTTGGAGGAAATACGCGGTGTGAAGGAATTGGTGCAGTCCAATGGAGAAGCGCTTCGAGCCATGCGAGAAGACTTTGGAGTGCTCCAGGACCGACTTGAAAGTCTTTCATTACGACAGGACAACATGGCGGGGGTCCTCGACTCGCACGCGGTGCGCTTGGGCAAATTGGACAAGGCTGAGCGCCAGATACAGAATCTTCAAAAGGAGTTAGAAGATAGCAATAATCGAGCCCGTCGCAACAATGTGAGGCTCCTCGGAATGCCGGAGGGGGTGGAAGCAGGAGATATAAGAGAATTCTTGCTCAAAACTCTTCCCTCCTTGCTGAAGATTACTTTTCATAGAGAACTGGAAATCGATCGAGCACACCGTGTTCCTGCCCACATGGCGCCCAACCGCACGACCCCCCGGCCTATTATCTTTAGCTTGCTACGATATCAACAAGTGGAACAAATTTTAAATGCTGCCCGAGCGAATCATCATTTGGAATTTGAAGGTCGTAAAGTCTCCTTCTTTCCTGATTTGGCAAAGCCTACCGTTGACCGTCGGAAGAAACTCCTTGCTCTTCGCCCTCGACTTCAACAGCTACAGGCTCGCTTTGGCCTGTTGTATCCAGCGAAGCTCCGAGTGACTCTCCACAACCAAACCAGGACGTTCGAAGATCCTGATCTACTATCAACATTTTTAGACTCCAAAGAAGCAGAGCAGATGCGCTAATCCCAAATCTTGGACTCTTATCTGTCGGCTCTGTCCGCCATTTTGAAGGGCCCGATGCGGCGGTCATAGCCAAACACAGAGATTGCCTGGACTTTCTCTCTTTCTCTATATGACTTTTGTTTTTTGGTCTCCTATCCCTTCATGATGTGTGCCTCGGTCGGATTCGGAGCACGCACAGTCCTACAGGTTATGTGTTTTTTCAATTTCGGCCTTCTCTGGGGTTTCTCCCCGCAGACACATGGTCGCCAGTAATTTTGGGGTTTTGCTTCTCCTCTACCTTACTGCGGTTTTCTTTGTTAATGTGGGGCGCTTCATTGTATTATATTAGCTTATTTTTCTTATGTCATGTGTACAGCCAGATACAGTCAGTTTGAGGGACATAGTGAAATTATGTGTGCTATAATGCTCAGAATTTTTAACTTTTCTGAATGGCCTTATGTAAAATTTTATCAATCACAGTAAAAGGCATTAATGGTCCACTCAAAGGAAAGAAAATCCTTAGCTATCTTAGCCATGAGCATGTTGATTTAGTGTTTCCTCAGGAAACGCATTTAAACTTTGCTGAAACACTGAAACTCAATGCTAAGCCTTACATGGTAGCTGCCTATTCTCCTACCGTTTCCAAATGGTACGGGGTAGCCATACTGGTTAAGAAGTCTTTGCACGCTACTGTACTTGATATTAGCGTTGACAAAGAGGGTAGATGGGCCCGTGTACACCTTGAGGTTGGAGATAGTGAATTCACGTGTATTTGCATTATGCCCCGAATGTGTGACAACCCTGCTTACTATGCAAGTATTGCGCAGTTGGCATTGGCCTCTGCCAATGCTCCATTAATACTTGGTGGCGATTTTACTCCAGTGTTCCCTCAATCTTTTCTTCTCAACTAAGGCGCTCGTTGGCTGGAAGATCCAGTACCGAGTAGACCTGTGTGGCTAGATATAGAAGCGGGCCTTTGCAAACCGATTCCTCTTACTTTTCTCCCTGGTATGACTCTCCCATCAGACTCCCACTATCCACCAATGCTTATAGACACTTTAGGTGCCTTTAATACTCTTATGCAATCTTTTCGACTCCCGACTCTGGTCAGTGCAACTTCAGCATCGCCTTCGGAGTACTAGGGTACTCCCGCCATCGGCATTCTCTACATAAGGTTGATTGGAGACTTTCCGATCTATCGGTAGTTCACCAGGTGTAGCATCCAATTTTTACTAAACCTTATGTAATGCTATAACTAGAGATACCCCTATAGCGCAGAAAGTATGGGAGAGAGAATTGCATGTGACTTTGACCTCGGAGCAATGGAGCCTTATCTGGAGTAGAGGGACACGGGTTCCCGATCCGCCTCACTCACTCAGACCCTCTTCTTTCTAGCCCACCGGTGTTTTTACACTCCTCACAGTTTACACTCCGCACAGATTAGACAAATGGAACACTACTCAGGGCAATGGTTGCTGGACATGTCCTGCGGCCATTGGTTCATTGCCTCATGTTATGCATGAATACCCCGCACTACAGTATTACTGGTGTCGGGTCTGGGGTCGTATTTAGTCTATCTCGCACTCTCAGGAGCCCCTTTCTTGGAGGATAGTGGGACTTCGCCCAGTTGCGGGGATCCCCTCTCTCCCCAAAATTGGCTTATCTCCTTTCGAACTTTATGCTTGGCATTGCTATTTCCCTAATTAAGTAATACCGGAAATTTAGCTCCCAGCTGAGCCCCAATGAATGGTGGAATCATGCCTGTCTTTACAGTAAATATGTACAAATACCTCGTCTGTTCGCTTCCCCTGTTCAGACTCCTTCTCATTGGTCTCAATGAAAGATGCTCAATGACTATGTACATTTTGCTAAATGCTCTCATCTGACTGTCTAACTTTGTATATATCTCTGTCCCATGATCATGCTGTATCGTAGATGCTCTTTTGATCGTTTGATGTATAATCACTGTTAATTGGAAGTGCCCACATGCTGATCTAATCGGGTAGAGAAGAAGCATCGGGGTGGGGGGTAATTGGGTTTACTTTTTCTTATTGTATACTTGTTTTGTCTCCTTTGGTGTGTTGTTTCTTTTGTTTGTTGCAAAATGAAAATAAAAGTTTAAAAAAAAAAAAAAAAAAAACGAGGAATTCTTTCCCTCTGTAGTTTGAGTTCTATTCTTTCTTTCATGCCCATATTGCCCTTAGCTCCATCAGTATTTTGGTGGATCTCTTGAACTTTCCATAGGCCTCTACCTGGGAAAGTTTCTTCACTAGGTTTCTACCTTGTATGTTAGGGATATGTGGCTTCCAGGAGAATGTCATGTGGCTCTCATTGAACTCTTTTTCAGAATCATAAGTATCGTGTCCACTCTGTGTTTCTCCCAGTGGGTACCAAGGGGTTTCTACTGTTCCCTATAAGGCTCTTTTTTTCAGTATCTTGAGGTGACAGTGTCTTAGGTCTCACTGTTACTCTCTTTCATGGCTGGGATTGGTGGCATAAAGAGGCAGATGGGGCTTCTTCAGAAGAAGCATCAGACAAATTACTTAATTTTTCCTCTAGAACATAGAGATAGTTCTCCACCCATTAGCAATGTTTTGTTTCCCCGGTAGTCCCAATTTTCTAACAGACCTGTCTCCTTCCATCAATCACTCTGCCTTATCCTCTGGTCATATTTGTGTTTGTTCCTCTGACTCAACTTGTAGGTGGACTTTGCAGCCAATATGAAGACTTCATTTGGTGCTCCATACCTCCACTGAGCTGGGCATCCTTACATGAGCTGGATGCCACGGTCATGCTGTGAAAGGAAAGATACAGCTGCGGTAGTTACCTCCACTAAGTAGCTGCCCATATCATTGGGTCAGCTGACTCTACAACAATTCAGAGTGCTGGAACATTTCAGAGTTGCCCCAGTTTGGGATCCCCTTTCTGTTTTGGCAGTCTCTGAAACATCTGTGAGCAGCACCGCAGGCTTTTTTTTAAGCCACAAGAATCACATTGTGCCCCAAAGGCCAGGAGGTGGAGGTATTCCCGGTGAGAGCCAGACCAGGTTGGGGGAGGTGAGAGTTGCCCCACTGGCTGGCATATTGGTTTCTCCTGAGGTAAGTCTCTCCTGGTTGAAAAACAGGGAGAGCCTATCTTATCAGCATCTTCCTCAGTGACTACGCCTGATGTAGTAATGCTGGAGACACTCTGGGACACAATCCAGTAGATGGACTCCTCCTTTCAAGCTTTGCTGGAGAAAACACAAGCTCAAGTTAATTCCCTGTTTAAGTTTAGTGAGTTGGAGCAGCAGACTCGATGTCTGGCTACTAGGATGGACTCACTGGATGCAGCTGTGGCAGACTTTAAGTCATGAGTAATGCATATTCTAAAGAGCATTTATTTCTTGCAAGGTGGACTTCTTTGAAAACTGTCTAAGGAAAAACAAGTCTGTTTCTGAACTTTCCTAAGTGCTCGTTGTCTCCCTCTGAGATGCTTTGAAAATACGACAGATATCTTGAAAATGCCTTAGGATTCTATACCCTCTGTGGTTTGTGTACAGTATATGTCAGTTCAGAAGTCCATCAGCTGGATGGTCCGGTAGCTGGGATGATTCATCTCTTGGCCTGAACTTAATTGAATTTCTGTAGAGATCTACTCTAGTAGCAAAGTTGAGGAGTAGCTTAGTGGTTAGAGCATGGGGCTTGGTAACAAAGAGATGAGGGTTCAATTCTCACTAATACTCTTTGTAGCCTTGGACAAGTCAGTACATGTTCTAAGCAGCTATCTGATTTTTCTTTTGGCTAGAGAGTAATCCACTCTTGTGATTTCAGTGTTTCCGGAGGGATAAGCACTGTTAATGCTAGCTACATAGACTTGTCTATAATGTTGTTTTTCCTTTTTATTTTTTGTTGTTTCTTATTTTGGCTCTTTATTTCCTTTTAATGTATTATGGTCTATAAATGGTATGGTTATTGATTTTTGAGTTTTCTGTTTTTCTTTAATTTCTTATCATTCTTGGATGTAATACCGAAATTGCATAAATAAAAAACTTTAAAAATAATGGGCCTGATATTCGAAGGCCCTTACACGGGTAACTTCCTTAGTTACCTGTGTAAGGGCCGTATCCAGGATATTCGAAGGGCACCTACAGAGGTAGTGCCCTTCGAATATCCCGGCTAAGTCCCTAATGTGCCCAGATGCTATCCGCATAGCATCGGGGTGTGTTAGAGGCGTTCCAGGGTGGAGGAAGGGGCTGCATGGGTTCCTCGCTTATCTTTAAAGTGCAGAGGGCTATGCGGGTAGCATCGAAAATCGCTGCTACCCATGTAGCCTCTGTGGCTGCCAGGGCATGCAGGCTAACCCAGATTTTCACTTCCGCCGGCACAGAAGTGAAAATCCGGGTTAAGGAGGTCTGTGGGTAGGCTATGTGCTGCCGCGGCACATAGTCTGCACAACTCAATATCGGGCCAATATATATAAGCATAAATGAATTATTCAGTGATCCATTTTAGTCAACACATATAAATAACATATAAAAATGTAACTTAAAAAAATCAAAAGAAATAACACAAGTGCTAAGAAAAAAATGTAAATCAATACATGTTGTAAAAGACAATCTGCATTCATGTCCCACTGTATAAATTAGAAACATAGAAACATAGAAAAAGGGCGACAGAAAAAGACCACATGGCTTATCTAGTCTATCATTCCATATCAACAACTACAACAGTCCCCTGTTAAATTAAAGCCTCACAAATATGATAAAAAGCTGATTATAGAAAAGTGTATGTGTTTGTGAGGAAAGCTTCTCATGTGCTCAAATCAATTGTGCATATCATCCAGAAATTATGTATATGTCTTTGCAAAATATAATAGCAAAATTACAAAACAGTACACAATTTATTATGTATGAATAAAATTCTTAGATCCATTTAAGCTTCCTGCAGAGCAACGCAGCCTAACAAAAAAAAAAAGTACGTGTTTAAACATATGTGTGTGCATTTGTACATTTGAAAATGTAATTAATAAGCCAGCCTAATATGTTAAGTGACCCTAAAACTTTCCAAAGTTAATCAAAAATATATCACACTAAGAACAGCAAAAGGAGCCAAGAGAGATTCCTAATTGTTCTGTCATAGTAAAGTAGCTGTCATAGCTGAAGTTTTGTCAACTGCTGATTTCCTGGACCTGAAGCAGGGTTTCTTACTAAATTGGATGAAAACCCGAAACGTGAGCCACGTCGTCACTCAGTTTTTTCGGCGGCTGGGCAATGCTTTGGCAACAGCTAAGTTATGCTTTTCACTTCTAAATTAATTTAATAAAAGGAATAGTCACAGTGGTGGTTTGGAAAAATTTCCTGGCACTGGGCTGAGAAGCTCTGACAAAAATATTATTTGCAACTTCGGGGAGTCTTTTAGAAATTCGGATTAATTACTATTTTGATGTTTCCTGATAATTTCCGATTAGGTCCTATTTTTTGTCACATTTTATAGTAAAATTCAAACCTATCACACAAGAGGGGCCAAAGGCACAGCATTAATCATGAAATTCCGTTAACCAAGTTAAAACAGTCAGGGCCTGATTCTGTCCCACATGTCCATCCCCTCTGTGCATCCGGTCTAAGCCAGACACAGAGACGGGATCTCGATTCTGATCCCGCGGGGCTAGATCAGAATCGCAAACAGTCCTGCACGTGCAGGCTGGGACAGCGATTCTGTCCGGCCTCCACGTGTAGGACTGCACCTGGCTAACTCAGTCAGGGCATTTAAATGCAGCCATGGTGCCATGGTGTCATGTTGCCATGGCACCGTGGCTCCATTTAAAAGCCGCGATACCAGCCGCCGACTGAAACTGTAGATTCCCCGCAGCCCGACAACCAATCCGGCCTCCGAAGGTCAGGGTCAGGCTGTGAGGAATGTCCCCTGGCCCCCCCCCCCAAACCCCTTCCGCACCCCAAATTTTAAAAAACAAAAAGTCCAGGGGAGTTACTCCACTTTGGAGGTGGAATAACCTCCCCAGCCATTTCGCCAGCTCTGCATATACAGGGCCGACATTAGAATCGGCCCTGTACGTCCAGGGCCAGCGACCGCCCCCTGCCTGCCTACTCTCCGCCCCTGGGCAGCCCATTCCCCGCCCCGACTAACTTCCCCACACAACCGGTGGGGAAGTTAGTCAGGGGCTGAAGCCAGCATGAATAGCGAGGATGGATGTCCCATTGGGGCGTCCATCCCCGCTACTCGTGTTCAGAATGATCCCCTCAGTGTCTTTTTCCGAAAACTTTAAAAGGCTTTGTATAAGATGGTGCAAAGCCTGTGCCTCATGCAGTCAACAGCATGATCATGCCCAAACCAAGCAGCACAGAAATCCCCTTTTTGACCCAAAGCATCCTTGAAGCATACTTCTTACACGAAGGGAAAAAGTAAAAGTGCATACAAAGAATGATATTATCAGCTTATAAAGGAATTAATCATAATTGGATCACCATAAAAGCTGCTGTGATGACAGGGGGTAGGAATGCTGGCCATATAAAGTTTTTTTTTTTTTTTTTTTAAATAACACATTAACTGTTTTAACTGGGTGAATATAATTCCATGATTAATGCTATGCCCTTGGCCCCTTCTCTATAATAGGTTTGAATTTTACTGTGAATTATAGGATGACAGAATTCCTTTTAAATGTTTTTATGGCAGAACAATTAGGCACCTCTCTTGGCTCCTTTTGCAGTTCTTAGTGTGATATCTTTTGATTAACTTTGGAAAGGGTTTTTTAGGGTCATTTAACATATTCAGTTGGATTATTAGTTACGTTTTCAAATGATTGGTCGCACAGTCCATTTTGGGTGTCGTCATTTTACAGGGGAACCTTAGATTTTGTCTATGTGGAGATATTCAGCTGTGGCTAGCAGTCGCTGCTGAAACTGATAGCTGGAGATTCAGTGCTGGGGTCATATCCAGCCACTGGCACTGAATATCCAGGTTAGCCGAAGAAGCAGGAAGCTAACTGGGCAGCAGGGATATTCAGTCGGTAGCATTGGGGCGTGCAGTGCCAAGACACAGGGCTATTCAGCAGCACTAACCGCGTTGCTGCTGCTGAATATCCCGATGACCATGATTAATGTGATTTGAAGGTCTGCTAACCATGTTAATCACATTGAACATTCCCCCCTCAGTTTATTTTTTTTTCTATTTATCTTTTGTACAAATGTACTATATATAATCTGTTTTAGATGATACACACAGTTGATTCAAACTCACAAGGAGTTTTTCCTCATATCATAAAGAGAGCTCTCTCTCTCTTTTTTTTAAATATATAATACATATATACACTGACACACACGCACCAATAATTTTTTTAATGATCACCTTTTTATCATCTCTGTGAGGGCTTAAATGAATTGATGCAACAGGGGTTGCGTGCAGGTTGTCTCTTACAACATGTGAAGTGGCATTTCAGAAGGGACATCTAGTGTGAATCTGGGATGTCCAGAGCAGAACGTTCAAAAATCTGGGGGAGTGGTAGCCGTGAAGGGAGGCGTGTATAAGTGCTGTCTGAAATCACTCCATGTCTAGCCACAAAAATGAATGTCTGTGTAACCAGTTATGGAGGCAGGCCCTGTGCGATTTGCAAGGATGGGTACATGCATGAGTGTAGGTCATTTCAAAAATATGAAAGTCCCCGACATTGATGGCCTCAGAACTCAGTTCTTGGATATGCTGGCAGTGTTATCCAGGAGAGCATCTAAGGTATAAGACTTGCACATTCTGGCTTGCCATTTTAGATACTCGGATGTGTGGCAGTGAGCCAATAAAATGTTTGGGTACATTCAGGCTCTTCAGGCAGGAAAAACAAATTGTCGCTATGTAAGCATGTTATGCGCTTCTCCCTGGAAGAGTTACATCCATATAACAATCACTTATTTATGGTCAGGAGCAGGTGTAGGCATGGATGTTTCGCCAACCAGGGCCAGACATGCTTTTGCTATTCTGAAATAGCACTGGGGATGTCTCTTTGCTTTGCACATCTAAGTGTCCATTTTCAGATATCCAACTCAAATAAAGTTTCTAAAATACCCCAGATATTGATTTAGGGGCTTGTGGGGCAGAGGTCAAGATGGCAGACCTGGGCTGTGTGTGAGTGGCAAGACTGTTTGTGCCTATTTCTTCATGATTTACCAGCATAAAAAGGAAGGGCAAAAACCAAACAGTATCCAAGAAAGCACCACCAGTGTATGGGTCAATGGATGTTTTAGCTTGGCCCAGCATGACTGACAAACTATCAAGGAGCTCATTGAAGTGAGTGGTGGTAGAAGATGGCCCTATGCAGACCTTTGAGCTGGAAACCATCCTAAATCCGAAGGACCAGACACCCCCAATGAAGCCTTCAGAACACAATGCTAAGAATCTGGAGGGCAGAGAACTCTTGTGGTGGTTCTTGTTGTTTTTCTTATTTACGTTTTTGTTGTTTGTGTTGACTGAAATGGATCATTGAATTATTCATTTATATTTTTATTATATATGGTAGTTATTTATATGTATTATATTTTATTGGATTATAGAAATTTATGTATTTTGCTCAGTTTTATAAGATGACCCCTTAAGTAGCTTATTGTGCCAAATAACTTAAATTCTAGCTAAATGTTCTCTTTAGCTGGTTTCGATATATCAAGATGTTCAGTAGTGTTCTGTTATCTCTACTCACCATCCCCAAGAAGATTCCCAGCCTAAGAATTTTGTGACTTTATTATCCCAGACACCTGTTGCATCTCTTTAATGAGTCTACCTTCAAAGTCCTCCCCTGGTAAGAATGTATGCAGGCTGGGAGTCCTTGGTTCACAAAGAATTGCTCTCCCAATACCCTGGGAACAGTCTCTACTTTCTAATCCTTGGTCTGGTATGCCTGTGCATACTTGGTAAAATGGTCTGTAACAACGAAAATATTCTGCTTACATTGGGAGTATATCTCTAGAGTCAAAAGGTCTGTGCACACAGAGTCCATAGGACATTGGCTAGTGACATTTACCAGGCCTGTTGCTCTTTGTGGTAAGGTCTTTCTTTTTATACAGCTGTTATTGTTTGCATTGTCTTTGTCTTTCATGTTTTGTACTAGTTTAGGCAAAAAGAATCTGTCGCTTATCAATTTAAAAAATCTCTCCATCTCAATGTGTCTCATATCAAATACACCTTTATGGAATTCCTGCGGTAATCACAGTTGCTCAGAACAACCTGAGTGGGTATCTTCCCCCCCCCCCTTTCCCTATAGAGTATCTGATTTTATACAAATAGACAATCCCACTCTCTGATCATGGAGTGTCTAGGTGGCTCAACTGGATTCCCTGGGCCTCTGAACTTCTCTTCTTGCCCTGAGTACATCAAACAATCAGGGGATTGACCTGTTTTGCATGTCAAGTGTCCTGCAAATTCAGTCTTGACATAGTAGTAGAAACCAAAGCCGCAATATAACAGAATGCAGTAGTGATGCCATCTGAGGAAAATCCCAGGCTATCATAAGAACATAAGATGTGCCATACGGGGTCAAATCAAGGATCCATCAAGCCCAATATCCTGTTTCCAACAGTGGCCAATCCAAGTCACAAGTACCTGTCAGGTTTCCGAAAGATACACCGATTCCATGTTGCTTGCCCTATGGGTAAGCAGTGTGTTTCCCCAGTCCTCTTTTTAATAATGGTTTATGGGCTTTTCCTGTAGGAACTCAACCAAACCTGTTTCAAACCTAGCTACACTACATTCTCCGGTAATGAATTAGAGTTTGATTATAGCTTGAGTGCAGGGCCGGGCTGGCCCGTCCATTGTGCAAGAATGTTGTTCACACAGGACCCCGCGCGAACTTCATTCGCACAAAATGGACGACTTCAGATGTGAGCTGGAGAAGCCCATGCGAGGCCCTGGCTCACCTCTGCACAGCCAGCAGTGTGAAAAGTGTTGTTTTCCCTCACGCTGGTGGCTCTGCAGAGGGAGCTGGGCCCTCTTGTGGGCTTCTCTGGCTCACCTCTGAAGCCCCTTAGTCAACCGTGGGACTTTTCGAATGGGGGAGGGGCTAGGATAGGACAGGAAATGGCCAATGAGGTGCTAAATTGGAAATGGGCTGATGGGGGGGGGGGGCTTGGAATGGAAATGTGTATTGCTAACATCTTTGTGTTTTTGTTTAGTACAAGAGGAAATTTAATTTATAGTTTTATTTCTCCAGTGTTGTACGTTCTAACGTTGGCCTTTGGGGTTCCCAGTTTAATTATTGTCTTTTTATTTCTAAACTGTGATTCCTTGTTCTTTGTTTGATGATGGTCTATGTTCTGCATGTGTAACTGAGCTCAGGTTTTTGTTTATGTAGTTTCTATTTGACAGTGCCACTTGATCTCTTTCTCCAGGAGAAAATGTATTGGTATTCTCTAAGATGTATTCGTTTAATATTTGCAGTGTTGCCTTTTTGTTGGTAGGGTCTGGTGCTTTGTGAGTCCTGGTAGTGCTGTTATGATATGGCGGGTTTGCTATAGGTTCTATATGGGCATTGTTTATAGTACTTCCTAATGTGCCTGGCGGTTGGCACTGGATTATAGTAATGTAGAAATCTGGTAGTCTTTCTTTATCCAGATACTCATTAAGAGGCATGTTTACTAAAAGTTAGTGCATGTTAACATTATGCAAATATTTATGCAAATGAGGCCCTGCAATGAGTCTTCGCACCCTACTTGGGCCACCCCTGTTTGAGTGAAAAAATATTTTCTCAGATTAGTCTTAAATGTGCCACATTTAACTTCATTGTGTGTCCCCTAGTCTGTCTATTTTTTTGAAGGAGCAAACAACCAATCTATACTTTACCCATTCCACTCAATTCATTAATTTATAGACCTCTATTATATCTCCCCTCAGCCGTCTCTTTTCCAGGTTGAAAAGCCCTAACTTTGTACCTTTTCTAATTCTGCTGTATCCTTTCTAAGATCAGAACTGCACACAATATTCAAGGTGCGGTCGCACCATGGAACGATACAGAGGCATTATAATATCCTTGGTTTTGTTCTCCATTTCTTTCCTTATAATTTCTAGCATTCTATTTGCTTTCTTGGCCACCACTCACACTGAGCAGAGGGTTTCAACGGATTATTCATGATGACTCCTAAATTCTTCTCCTGGGTTGTGGTGCCTAATGTAAAACCTTTCCTCGTGTAACTATAGTTTGTTGTTCTTCCCTTAGTGCATAACTTTGCACTTTATGTATTTTATTTATTTGTCCACATTAAATTTCATCTGCCATTTAAACGTCCAGTATTCCAATTTATCAAGGTCCTCTTGCAATTTTTCACAACCCTCTTGTGTTTTAACAACTTTGAATAATTTTGTGACATTTGCAAATTTGATCGCCTCGCTAGTTATTCCCTTTTCTAAGTAATTTATGAATATGTTAAAAAGCAGTGGGCCCAGCGCCAATATCTGGGGTACTCGAACATTCACCTTTCTCCATTGAGAAAATTGTCCATTAGCCCTACTTCCTGCTTTCTATGTTTTAACCATTTCCTGATTCACATTTTCAATTTCGCCAAGAGTCTTTCATGAGGGACCTTGTCAAAGGCTTTCTGAAAATCCAGATAAACTAATATCGATCAACTCACCTTTATCTACATATTCACACCTTCAAAAAAAAATAACAGATTAGTAAGACCAGACTTTGCTTTGCTATATTCAAGTTGGCTATGTCCCATTGACTCTGTTCAGTAATTTTGTTTTTATAATGGTTTCTACCATTTTATCCAGTACTGATTTCAGGCTTACCGGTTTGTAGTTTTCTGGATCACCCCTGGAAGCCTTTTTAAAACTTGGTGGTACATTCTCCAATCTTTAGGTACTACGGATTTTAATGATAGCTCACAGATTACTAATAGTAGGTCCACAATTTCATATTTCAGCTCTTTCAACACCCTTGGATGTATGCCATTTGGTTCTGATGATTTGCTACACTTCAGTTTATCAAATAGTTATCAATATTATTTTCAATTCCTATACATCACCTTTAAATACCATTTCAGGTATGGGTAACTTCCCTACTTCTTCTTCTTCAATAAAGACCAAAGCAAAAAAATCATTGTCTTTCTGCTATGGCCTTGTCCTCCTAGTGCCCCTCTTATCTCTTTGCTATGAATATACTTAATAATTTTTTTTCAAGTATTTTTGTTTCCATGGCAATTCTCTCTAACTTGCCAGTGTTATGTTTCCCATTTTCATCATTTGGCTCCTTTCCACTTCCTGAAAGATGCTTTTTTTGACTACAACAGCCTCCCTAACCTTGCCTTTAAACCATGCTGGCAGTTTTCTGGCCTTCTTTCCACTTTTCTTAAAGCATGGACTACATCTGGTCTAGGCTTCCAAGATTGTATTTTTAAACAATGCCCATGCTTGATGTAAATCTTTAACCTTTGCAACTGCTCCTTTTAGTTTTTTCTTAACTATTTTCCTCATTTTATCAATTTCACTTTTTGAAAGTTAAAAGGTAGTACTGTGGATTTCCTTGCTGTCCTTCCTCCATTTATTAAATCAAATGTGATCATGCTATGATCACTATTGCCAAATGGCCCAATACTCTTATCTTTTGCACCAGATCTTGTATTGCACTAAAGACTAGGTCCAAAATAGCTTCCCTTCTTGTCTGTTCAAGAAGCAGTCATTTACTTCATCTAGAAACTTTTATCTTTCTAGCATGTCCTGCTGTGATACTGACCCAGTTGATACTGGGGTATTTGAAATCGCCCATTTACAACAGAGTAGTACTTTTTTGTTAGCTTCCCTGATTTCATTTAGCACTTCATCATCCATCTGATCATTCTGGTCAGGCTGTGGGTAATGCATCTCCCACTGCCATCGCCTTCCCCTTTTTAAATGGAATTTCTACCCATAGAGATTCTACAGTGTATTCCTGCAAAACTTTAATGCTGAGTGACTCAATGCTCCCTCCAACATAGAATGCCACTCCTCCACCAATTTGATCTACCCTATCATTGCAATATAGTTTGTACTGAGGTATCAGTGTGCCATTAGTTGTCCTCCTTCCACGTGGATCTGAGATGCTAATTAAGTGTAACCTTTCATTTAGTGCTACATGTTCTAACTCTTCCATCCTATTTTTTAGACTTCTATATTCATACCTTTAAATATTTAATGAATGAACAAACCTCCTCCAAAGCAGGGAAGCTGTAAAACTAGAGGGCATAACATGAAGCTGCAAGGGGGTAAACTGAAAGGCAATGTCAGGAAATACTTTTTCATTGAAAGGGTGGTGGATGCTTGGAATGGTGTCCCAATGGAAGTGGTGGGGGCAAATACAATAACATAAGAACATTTTGACAGACATCAAAATGGCATGGGACAGACACGGTGGATCCCTTTTTATAGCAACAGGATAAAATCAAAATAAACGTAACTATCTCTTATATCTCAGGGGTGACTTACACTGAGCGAAGGGTATACCGTAAACGAAGGCATAGGGAGGGGTGACCTGCATGGAGTGGCAGGTACGCCTACCTTTTCTGCCTTGCTGGGCAGACTAGATGGACCATACTGGTCTTTATCTGCCGCCATATACTATGTTACTATATTTACAACCTCTAAAATGCCTATATGCATTTTGTTCATATTAATCTGGTTATCAGTTGATGGGGATAATTTTGGAATCTTTCAGATCTGTCTGTTCTGTACTTAAGGGCACCTTTTTAAGCCTTTCCTCATAGGGATATCCTTCTATGCCCCTTTGCCATTTTGGTTGCTCTTTTCTGTACCTTTTTCCAATTCTTCTATATTCTTTGATGACCAGAATTGCACACAATATTCAAGGAGTGATACAGAGGCATTATAATATCCTTGGATTTATTTTCTATTCCTTTCCTTATGATTCCTAGCATTCTATTTGCTTTAATGATAGAATGCAGATTGCTAAAAGTGGTAGTTCTACAATCTCATATTTCAGTTCTTTCAGCAACCCTGGGATGTACAGTATACCATCTGTTCCAGGTGATTTGCTGCTCTGTAGTTTATCAAGTAACTCTTACATCTTCCTGATTCTGATAGCCATGCCAGAAATGATATTTAAAGGTGATATAAATTTTTCCTACATCCATATTCGGTAAAGAGTGAAGCGAGAACTTCATTCCGTCTCTCTGTTATGGCCTTGTCCTCTCTCACAGTGCATCTTTTACCCTTCTATTAGCTAATGGTCCAAATAACTCCCTCAAAAGTGTTCTGCTATGAATATACTGTACTTGATAAAAGGTTTTATTCTGGTTTGCTTCCATGGCAAGCTTCTTTTCAAATTTTCTCTTTGCCTGCCTTATTAATGTCTTGCATTTAACTTGCCAGTACTTATGCTATTCCCTTTTTTTATTCATTTGAGTCTTTTTTTTTTTTTTTCCATTTTCCAAAAGATTCTCTTAGCTATAACATCCTCTTTTACTTCATCTTTAAGCCATGCTAGCTGCTGTTTCACCTTCCGTCCACATTTTTTAAAGCATGGAACATTTCTGGTCTGGGCTTCCAAGATAGTATTGTTAAATAACTCAAAGGTCTGATGTAAACTCTTAATCTTTGAAGTTGCTCCTTTTTAGTTTGTTATTAACCATTTTCCTTTTCTTTTCTTTTTTTTAAATTATAGTCTCCTTTTTGAAAGTTAAATGCTAGTGCAGTCAATTACCTTGCTATCTTCATTCTGTTTATTAAATCAAATGTGATCATGTGATAGCTATTGCCAAGTGGCCACAAAACAGTTACCTCTTGCACTAGATCCTGCGTTCCATTGAGGACTAGGTCTAAAATAGCATTCCATTGCGTGAGTTTCCGAACCAGCTGCTCCATGAAGCAGTCATTTATTTAATTTAGAAACTTTATCTCCCTAGCATGTCCTGTTACAGAGCCAGCTTTTGGTGGAAATGCAGTTTTAAAAGAGAGCCCGCTACTCAGCCAGACCTCCTTCAGTGTTGTGGACATGTTTTTGATTGCAATGGGTAAGTTGTTTTTTTTTTATTGGGACTTTATTACCTTTGTCTGCTGGCAGTGGTTTTGTTTCGTTTTAGATGTTTTGTGTGTCAGGTTATAGTGCTGTCTGCCCTTTGAGTGACTTTTTGGACATTGGGGAGAGAGACAGTATTTAAGTTACTCTTGTCTTTTGTTGGCTTGTTCAAAGATAGGCAAGGCCGCGGGGCAGGGTCCCGGCGGCCGAAGGTAACCGGGTGCTCGGCCGGTGCGGGGAGCCTGGCCCGTGGACGGCATCGGTGGGGGGGGGCTGAGGCACGATGACGTTCTGGGCGACAGTAGCGTTGGTGGAGCCTGGGAGGAGGGAGGCGTGTGGCGTGGCTGGGGGAGGAGCCAGGAGGCAGCAACGGCTGCTGAGGCTCCTGCTCCTCCTCGGAGAGGATGCCGGCTTTGCGGTCAACGAGAGGCAAGTTTAGCTCCTTTTAGTTCCTTTTGTAGACGGTGCATACAAGCCGGATTGGTGGGGGGATGGTAACCGCGGCTTTTGATGTTGGTGGAGCGTTCGGGAATGCAAAATCGGGGTTTGTGAGTGGTGTGTTGTGGACGCTGCGGGCCGTTCCTGGTGGGGGGCCAAGTGTGAGCAGCAGCGTATGCCTATTGGGGAGGCTTAGCTTTGCCTGGGTGGACCTTGGCCGGGTTGGGCTGGTGGGGCGAGCGATGGCGAGTGAAGTATTTTGGCGGCGTGGTGAGGCAAGGCGCGGCAGCTGGCAAACGTGCGCGCAGCTGCTGTGCTAGGCGGAAGGCCCGCGGCCTCCTCCTTGGCGACAGAGACGGCCGGGCCCCTCTTGCAGTGGGGAGGGCAGTAGGGCTGGGCCGGTTGGAGCGGCGGGAGTTGCATGGCCTGGGGGAGCGGATCTCTGGAGGTTGGCGGGGGCGCCCGATGTCTAGGAGTTGAGTGCAATGTGTGTGGGCATTACCGTTATTAATGTGGTAATTGGGGGGGGGGGAATTTTGGGGGAGACTGGGAGGGCTGTGGTGGATTGCGGCGAGGGGGCTGGGTGAGGGTTCGGTTTGCGGACCCCTTGTGGGGGAGTGGCCGGTTGGTTCGGGGGTGGGTTCATGGTTCCATTTCCCAGTTGGACCTCAGTGGGGGGGGCGGGCTGCAGGGGAGCGGGCCATAGGTGGCATCGACCCCCTGTTTTAAAAAAAAAAGAAAAAAAAAGAGAAAAACATAAAGGACGCATTGCGGTAAAAATTTTACGATTTGTATCG
Organism: Ichthyophis bannanicus; assembly: GCA_033557465.1. NCBI lineage: Eukaryota > Metazoa > Chordata > Amphibia > Gymnophiona > Ichthyophiidae > Ichthyophis > Ichthyophis bannanicus. The sequence continues at coordinate 600,376,915 of CM066034.1, forward strand.
GCGGGCGGTCTAGTTGGGGGGGCTGGGGGTGCCGGATGGTAATCCCTGGCTGACGGGATTGGTGGAACGTCTGTCTCTGGCGCATCATGGGGAGCAATCTAGGGGACAGTTCACTGGGAGCGTGACTGGTATGAATATTAGGAAGACTCGGGGAACGCCTTGAGGTATTGAGGGGGGGGTGCACTGGTAGCAGTGTGCCGGAAGTTTGGGAGGGTGGTGGTGTGGCAGGGGTTGGGGCTGGGATGCGCGTTGCGCACGGGGTAGGTCGGTGCGAGGGGGTTCCCAGCTTTTCAAAGGCAGAGGCAACTTCTTATGGGGGGGGGGGCTGGCGGCTGGCAATGGGACGATTAGGATGGCGGAGTAGCCTAGGGTTTGCGTAACTGCTTAATACCCAGGACCAGCGACTCTCATTCCTAATGCAAGCTGGGTGTCTGGAGTGGGTCCCTTCGGGAGCACAGGCTGGCAGGGCACTTTTCAGGGATTACTTGCCGACGAAACCCGGAGGTGGCGGGGTCCTTATGAGTACACACTGCCTTGACGGCTTAAAAAAAAAAACAAAAAACCACGGAATGGCAGGCAACATGTATGATTGATTGAATAGGGGCTCTGCTCATGAGTGTGGGGTGGGCTAGACCGCAGTCTAGGGGGGGGGCAGGGGGGTTGGGGACAGGGCATCTTGGGGTCTTCAGTGGTTTCCCCACCTTGGTTTTCTCTGTGTTTTTCTCTTTATGTTTCCACAGATGGCGATAAGAACTTGGCTTGCTGACGTGTTGTGTGAGAAGGACAACTGTGAACGAACGGGACGGGCTTTGGATGTGGCCCAGGAATGGTGGCCGCTGGATGCTGCCTCCATCGGCTGCCGGTGTGTTGCAGTCGGGCAGCAGGTGATTGCTGGCGGACCGGGGGGAAGGTGCTGCGATCGCGGGAAGGAGTGGGGGTGCAGCACGGTCGAATAGAGGTATTGGTCTCGGCAGCGCCACTCTTCGGTGTCATCCACCTCAGTGGGACCACCTATTTCATCCACATTTGTGGGGGCGGTAGGGGCAAGGGATGGGCAGCAGTGTGCTAGCGGAGCCTTGGCGGGTGTAGTGTCTGAAGGCCGTCCGCCGGAAGGGGTTGACAGTGGCATTATGCGGATTGTCTCTCCAGGGAGTGGGCGTTGCGGGGGATGGGAACAGAGCAGTTTGGTTGGAGGAGGGGGGGCCTCGTCGTAGGGTCGGCTAGGGCCAGGAGGAGGACAGGGGGATGGGGGGTCTTCCAGGTCGGGCAGGAGTGGAGGGTATATATAACAGCAAGGAGGCGGCAGGGCAGCGGTATGGTATTGGAGGTACCCCAGTCTTTTGTCCCTCCTGGTACTGCAAAGATCACCCTGGGGACTCGGTTAAGGGGGAGGACACTCGGGAAGGAGCAAATATATTAATGGGGAAATGATTAATGCGGCGAATATATAAATGAATAAATAATTAAAAAACAAACAAACCATAAAATAAAATGAATACTGTCAGACGGCTGCCTAGGGTGAGAACTTACACAATCTTGACGATGCATATATTCATATGATTCTTGCAAGGTATTGTGGGTATTGTAGTTCATTCACTCCCAAACACAGCTGATGACAATAATTTGAGTTGTGAAACCAAGTGGTAAGATCAATAAAATACTTCTTTTATTGATGGGGTTTAATTCACCCAGCACATGTATGCTTGATAGCACTATAAATGAGGTTACTTGCTTGCAGTGTTTAAAATGGATAACAAAAAGTCACAAAGTAAACCAGAAAACAACCTTCAGCTTGTCAGGCAATTAGCTAATGTTTTCTTAGCAAATAATTACCAAATACAAAGGCACAAAGTAAAGAATAAACTTTGCTGGTTAGGTTAACTTCTGCTTATTTTCCACGCTGATCTCAGCAGTGATTCTCCCTTGCTCACACACACAATCAGGTGCAGCCCTAATTACTATCAATGGACCAGCTGAAAGCCTTTAGCTGGCTGGCTGCTACTGTGTGAACCCAAATCCTGCTTTAAGAGCTGTTTGCAGTGGAAATAAAGAACAAAGTTAGGTTTCTTTGTGATGGCTAATGTGTTTGCTCATAGAAAACTAGCAATAGCATTTAGATAAAGAACAGTCCATGTAAATAGTTTCATCTGCTGTATTTCCCCCTGCATCAACAATCATAGGGTCAATATCATACATTGGCACAGATGAGTCTTTCATTAAGGCACTATCATGAGAATGCTTATTCCCTTGCTGCCATTCTCTATTATAGATAGGGTCTGGATCAGTGTTCATACCTGAGCCTCTCCTGCTATCATTATTCCTCTCTGTATAGCCTGGCCAATATGTAATCCAATTCTGATGTCCAGCCTTCCAATCTTGATCCCTGGACACTGGATCTTCTCTCACATACCTTCTGGCCTTGGTCTGAAAGTCCCTTCCACATGCAGTCTTCTCTCTTCCAGGTAGCCACTGGTGATTCCTATCTCTGCCACTCCATTCCTCTGGCTGAATCCAGTCCAATGGACTCTGCTGGCTTTTGGAATACCTCCCAGTATGAGTACTGCCTTGGAATCTCCCAGACCTTCCAATGGCCTTTCTTCTCTTCCTTCCAGAGAGTTTCCTTCTCTCTCTATCTGCTTGGCTTGGCTTCTGTTTCTCCAGGTGATACTGGTGCTTGTAGCCGTTGCTGTCTCTGTATCTCTTCCTCCCTCTGTAGCTTTTGCTGAAGCTCTCCCTGAAGCTGTTATCTGAAGAATAAGCTCTATTCTTATCCTGTTCTAATGTGTGCTGCTCCCTAACACAGCGCAGCTGTGTTGAATCAGGCCCTGCCCTTTGAGATGAGTGCTTAGGGATTACCTCATAGCTCTCTTGATTGCACACACATTTCCTCACTTCAGCCCCTCTCATGGCTGCTGGAAACCTGGTGCATTCTGGGACTGGTAGTCTTTTATGTGAAAACTCTGTTTTCTTGCTTCTACCAGAACTGACAGGTTGCTTGTTCAGAGTCACATCTTTTTTATAGCTCCTACCTGAGCTATGATAAGCTTCCTTATCACAATACATAAACTCAATACTTAACTGAATTAATTGGTTTTTAAGGGTGGGGGCTCGTTGCGCTGCCGGTCCAGCCCCTCCAGCTCTAAGGAAGTTACGGGCCCCCCGTAATGGACTGCGGATAGCCCCATAGTGGTGAGAGGGGGGATTGGGGGGAGGTTTCTGGTCGGTTGGGGGAGGTTAGGCGAAGCACCTGCTCAGCGTTTTAGTGGGAAATTCGATTGGCTGGGGGCAATTTCTTCGCACGGTTCAGGTGCAGGGAGGTCGAGTTGACGGTAGTCGGCACCCTAGCCACATTGGGGTATCCAAAAAAAAAAAAAAAAGGAGGAGGTACCCTCGGTAATTCCCGAAAGGTCCTGACTGGTTTACGGGGGCCAGCTCTGAACAATCGCATATCGTGGGGTGGGGTTCGGGTCCTGCAACTTGGGGCTTGGGCGGGGGATGGCCGTGAAGGGGTCAGTCGGTTCACATGCATGTTCGTTACGAGATTTCGTGCGTAATGGCCTCGGCTGGTGGGGGTGGGTGATGGGCCGGACGAATGGTGTTCCGGAACAGTGAATAGGTGCTGGGTAGCGGTCCCAGCAGTGGGGGTTGGGGAGCTACTCAAATGCGGGGTGGAGTGGCAGTATGACCAGGGTTGACCGAAGACCAGGGGTTGGGGAGTACTTATTAGGCCGGGAGAGGGAGTTCCTGGGATGGGTTCGTCTCCCTTCTGGACGACGTTCGCGATGACGGGGGTGTGTGGCAAAGGGGGGGGGGGCTTCATCGTATGTAGCGTTAACATTATTCCCGGCTCCCTGCTGGTGGAGTTGCCGGGGCAGTGAGCGGTGTTAACGGCTGGAGTGCAGGGGCTTCACCGAGGTATGTCGGACTTATAGGTAGGCGTGCGGATTTGGGGGGTCGGAGATGTCTGGGGGATGACTTTTCACGGGTCTGACGGCTATTTTAGGCTGGAAACGCCAGAGCTAGTTACGGGAATTCGGTCAGGGGAAGTGTGGCAGGTTGACAGCTCAGTCCACGTTTGTAATGTTTTAGTGGCTTGAATAGCCCCGGAGTGGTGTGGGGAGGGGACACTGCACCATTAGGCAGGGGTGTGACGAGGTGTGAGCATTTTGGCGTCCAAGTTCGAGGGATATGTTTGGCGTATCTCAGCCGGTTGTAACGGGGGGGTGGCCAATCCTTCCTGCTCCCAAAAAGGGGACGGTGGAGGACCGGGAAAGGATGGGTGGTCCTGCAGGAATGAGGGCCCATTAGCCTGCGGGTGGAGGCCATTATACATAGATACAGGGCGGGGGGTGCTAGTGAACACTGCCTTTGCCTGCCAGGTGGCTTATGGCAGGGGGGCTGCCGGGGACGTGTGGCTCTGCTTTCCCCTGGAGGGATGTTAAAGTATGCTGCCTCCCTATTCCGAGCAAGTATTCCGGGTTTAGTTTCCGGGAATTCTGTATGAGAGAGGGCAGTGACGAGCTCCAGCAACGCTGTGATGGGTCGTGGTATATAGTGATAGCAGGCGGCAGTGCCGGGGAGATGGCGGTGGTTGAGGAGGCACGTCATCTACCTTTAGGGTGGCGACTCATAAGGGGGTCGTGGCGGGATTGCCGAGCGTGGTGCTTTCAGCGACGGCGGATGGGGGGGGCCAGGGTTCGGCTGGTTTAGGCTTCAGGGAGGTGGGGAATCAGGTGATCTTCGATGGCAGTGGCGATGGGACAAAAGGCCTACGGTCAGTTGGCAAACGGGTCATTCCATCGTGCCGGGGCTGGTGCGGGAGTGTTGGGTGGACGGTCTGGTCCCCGCGGGGAGGTCGTTTTCTGGCAGGGGAGTGCGGTTGCCGTAGTCTGCATCCCATACCTTTGCTTGGGCACCATGAGCATCATGGGGTCAGCCGTTTTAGCTCCGGTTACCTTTGGGGGGGCACCGACGGGGTCGTGGAGCGGCTTTCGGTGCAGGTGGCAAGGTGGCATGGCTGTGGTCTGTTATACAGTCGGTCTGCGAGCTTCTAATATAAAAAACAAAACAAAACAAAACAAAGAAAAATCAATAAATAAAAGCGGGGGGGGGGGGGGGAAACGGGGTTGCGAATAAGGCGGTGGCATGATCTGGCATTCATGGGGTGCGAGCATGTGTTCAAGGTTGTCAGGGGAGGGGCGGTACTTATCCTCGAGGGGTGTTGTCGGAGTGCTTGGCAACCCCTGGAAGGTGGGCTTGGTATGTGTAAGGTGGCAGGGGATGCATCTGGTCGCAGCTTGGTTTGGGGGGCGGCTTCGGGACATTAATGTCGCCAGTGCTGGCGGAGGGATCCCGGAGGTCCGGGATCTGGAGCTCTAGGCCGCACTGGGGCCGGGGCGGGGTGCCTTCGACCTGACATTAATGTCCTCTGTGCCGGTGGCGGGATCCCGGAGGTTTCCGGGGTCCGGAGCCTTAGGCTATACTTGGGCCGGGGGCGGGGTGCCCCCGACCCGGACATCCCCTGCTGACTTTTGCTAATTACATGGCGAGGTCGGGGAAAGGGGATTAGGAAGATTGCGGTTGGCATGACCGCGGAGAAGCGGAGGCAGGGTCACCTTGCTAATAGCATGGCTGGTGAGGCATTGCTCCGCTGCGGGTCACCTTGCTAATAGCATGGCTGGTGAGGCATTGCTCTGCTGTTTGGATTGTTAAGAGGATTATTCTTGGACTGTAATGTTCGGTATGTTATAAAGTTAATAAAGCTGCGACCGGTGCTTTTCTCAAGAGTGGTGTATGTGTATATTCTGTGGGAATGGAGGGTGGAGCTATATGGGGGTGGGGGGGGGGTAGAGGGGCCCGGAGCACCGTGTCCGAGCTACCTCGGTTAGTGTGGAGTGGAGGAGTAGCCTGATGGCTAGAGGACTGACTTGGTAATGCAGAGACAAGGGTTTGAGTCCCACTAGCACTCCTTATGGCCATAGGCAAGTCACTTAACCCTCTATTGCCTCAGAAGAAAGGTCTGGCAATATACTTCCAAGAAAACCCAGGAGATTTTTTTTTTGAGATGTGGAAGATCTGGTGTTAAGAGATAAGGGTGTTGGACTACTTGGCAACAGTGATCATAGCATGATCATGTTTGATTTAATAAATGGAGGAAGGGCAGCAAGGAAATCCACAGTACTGCCTTTTAACTTTCAAAAGGGAGACTGATAAGATTTTTGCACAGAGTTTCATTGGTTGCACTTTATGTAGTGTTCAACCTTATTTATTGTTAGCTCTTTAATGGGCTCAATTTGATTTGAGTAAAATGGAAGATTAGCTTCAAGAGGTGAATTTCGCTTCATGGCTATACTTCCGACATTTAATCACATACATACACGTCAGATTTGAACAGATTTTTTCTCTATTTTTGTTTTGGATTTTAAAGGTGTAGAGAAATTTAGTTAGGTTGCTTTTTTGTTGTAGCCAAAATAGCATCTTTCAGGAAATGGGGAAAAAGGAGCCAAATGACGAAAACTGGAAACAACATAAGCACTGGCAAATCAGATGCAAGAAATTGATAAGGCAGGCAAAGAGAGAATTTAAAAAAAATCTTGCTGTGGAAGCAAAAACATATAATAACTTTTTCAAGTATATTTATAGAAAAAAACCTGAGAAGAGAGTCAGTTGGACCATTGGATGACAGAGGGGTAAAAGGGGCAATAAGAGGGGCCAAGGCCATAGCAGAGAGATTGAAGATGTAGAGAAGTTATCCATGCCTAAAATGGTATTTAAAGCTGATGCAGCAGAAGAATAGAAAGAAATATCGATAAACTGGGAAGATGTATTACAACTACTTTATTTACTGAAAAGTAGCAAATCACCTATATCGGATGATATATATATCCAAGGGTTTTGAAAGAACTGAAATGAGATTACAGACCTACTATCATTAAAATAATCAGTAATACCTGAAGACTGGAGGATGGCCATTTGTAATGCCAATTTTTAAAAGGGGTTTCAGGGGTGATCTGGGAAGCCTGATGTCAGTACTGGGAAACTGGTAGAAAACATTATTAAGAATACAATTTCTAAATACACTATGTAGATAGCCATTGTTTAATGCGAGATAACCAATAATGGCTTTAGCCAGGGAAGGTCTTGTCTTAATAATCTGTTATAGTTTTGTGATTGTGTAAATAAACAGGTAGACAAAGGTGGGTCGATCGATGTAATGTATCTGGATTTTCAGAAAGCCTTTGACAGGGTCCCTCATGAGAGATTCTTGCCAAAATTAAAAAGTCATGTGACAGGAGGCAGTATACTATTTTGGATCAGGAACTGGTTATAAGATAGAAAGCAGAGGGTAGGCCTAAATGGCCAATTTTCCCAATGGAGAAAGGTGAATAGCGGAGTGCCCAGGGATCTGTGCTGGATCTGCTGCTTTTTGATATATTTGTAAATGACCTGGAAATGGGAATAGCGAGAGAGGTAATCAGATTTGCAGATGAGACAAAATTATCCAGAGTTGTTTAAAATCCAAGAGGACTGTGAAAAATTGCAAGAGGACCTTAATAAATTGGAAGACTGGATGTTCAAATGGCAGATGAAATTTAATATGGCCAAGTTCAAAGTTATTCACCTAGGAAAGAATAACCCAAAACTATGGTTACATGTTGTAAGCTTCCACATTAGGAACCACCACCCAGGAAAAAGATTTGAAACCCTCTGCCCAGTGTGCAGTGGCGGCCAAGAAAGCAAATAGAATGCTAGGAATCATAAACAAAAGATATATTATAATGTCTCTGGATCGCTCCATGGTGTGACTGCACTGCGAATATTGTGTGCAATTTTGGTCGTCGTACTTTAAGGATACAGCAGAATTAGAAAAGGTAGGGAGGAGTAGCCTAATGGTTAGAACAACTGCCTCCTACCCAGAAGATCAGGGTTCAATTCCCACTGGCACTTCTTGTGACCTTGGGCAAGTCACTTTACCCTCCATTGCCTCGGAAGAAAAGGTCTGGAAATTCACTTCTGGTGATACATTGTCAAGTAAACCCAGAGGCAGCTGGGTCACTAGTATTCAATACTGACTTGATGGTACTTTTAAAACAAAAAAAAGAAAAGGGTACAGAGAAGAGCCACCAAAACTGTAAAGGGGATGGGAAGATACCCCTATGAGGGAGAGGCTAAAAAGGTTAGGGCTCTTCAACCTGGAAAAAAGACAGCTGAGGGGGGAAATATGATAGAGGTCTATAATTAATGAATGGAGTGGAACAAGTAAACGTAGATCGATTGTTTGTCATCAGAATATAGAAAGACTAGGGGACGTGCAATGAAGCTACAGAGTAAACTATTTAAGACTAATAAGAGAAAATATTTTTTCACTCAACATGTAATCAAACTCTGGAATTTGTTACCAGAGGATGTAGTAAAAGTTGTTAGTGTAACTAGATTTAAAAAAAGGGTTGGACAAGTTCCTAGAGGAAAGGTCCATGAACCATTATAAAAGGGGACCCGGGATATCACTGCTTGACCCAATACAAGCATCGAGGAACCTGTCTCTTCTGGGGAGACTGCTAGGAACTTATGACCTAGATTGGCCACTGTTGGAAACAGGATACTGGGCTTGATGGACCTTAGTCTGACCCAGTATGGCGTATCTTATGTTCTTCTGTGTTCTTGTAGCCTCAGAAGATAGCTTTGTGCTTAAAGTATCCAAAAAATACAAGATTTCAAAGCAATCATTTAAAGCGATCCTTTAAGTTTTTAAGTATTTTTGAAAGTATCAAGTTCTTTTGGCTTTGAGAAAAGGATAGTTTTCTCATTTTAGAGAAGACTGCTTTCTTGTTTTGAGGTAGTTGTGAGGCATTGCCTGGGGTTTAAGCCCCTGTGGTTTGCTTCTTTGCTTCTTTTCTTTTGCTTTGTTTTATCTGTTTTTTTTAAATACTGATTTGTCTGTGACATGTGAGATCATACCCTGCTTTTGGATTGTTCCTGTGAAGGCTGTATAGTTTCATTTGGAGTAAGTACCTTTTTGGACATATTTTTTTGTGATAAGTTTTTCATAGAGACTAATTTAAGTTTCAGGGAGACTAAGAGCTTTTTGAAGGTTAATTGCATTTTTTCTTTTAGGCTACCTTTAGCCCTGCGCTTATGAATTAGCGGATATTCCCCTGTGTGGCATTTGCAACTTTTTGTTGGGTTTAACTCCTTTGTATATGTATTTATTTAGAATGTTCTTAATATGCATGCATCTAATTAAATCTTTTTATATTGTACACAGCTTTTAAATCCGACTTTTTACCATACTTATATGTCAATAGTTATTGGATGCCCCTGAAGCATGCAGTTTTCCAAAACATGTTGGGCTGACTGTATGGCATTTGTTTTTATGTTTTTTATCTATTTGGGGTTTTTTTTGGGACTGCCACTTTTATACTATTTATACTCCTGTGGCAGGGATTCCTCTGTTCTTGTATTATTGACTGTGCAACCAGTGCCATTTTTTGGCCAGTCTAACTCCTCCTCCTGCTCCTGCTTTGTATCTTTGTGGGTGCTTTTGAGTTTTCATTCTATCACTTCCATTCTCTTATTATGCCTTGAAGTGTGTTGCCATTCTTTTGTTGCATTGTTCTGCAACCAAATTCTTAGGAGGTTGATGCAGTAGTCCTCATTTTCCTGTTTTGCAACTTTCTTAATACCTATTACCTGGAGTATTATGTTTGCACTGTTGCTACTGCCCCTATAACCCTTCAGTGCTTGGCAGGTTGTTCTTTGGGTTACTAGATTTTTTTCAGGCAAATCTGGGACACTTATCTGGAGTGTGAAGAAGATGGGGGAGGAAGGGATTTCTTAGCTTCTCCAGGAAGAAGCAGGAAGTCAGTCCTCACATATGGGTGACGTTGGCGCCGATGGAGCCCTTGCGGAAGCATCTCCCAAGCTTTCAAAGAAAGCCTTTGAGAGATGCCACCACGCATGCATGGTCCCCTTCCCACCCAAGGATGCCATCTCAATAAGTCCCCCCTTTTTCTGCGGAGCCTGACAGATGTTCGTCTTGTCCCCCGTAAAAAGTTTCCTTTTAACTTGAACAATCCTGTATTTTTCCGGCTTCTGCCGGTTCCTTCCCACCTTGGGACCTGCTGCTGTGGCATTGGGCCTCTAAATTTTTTTGCTTTGTGCCATTTTTTGCCTTTTGGTATTCTCACGCCCTTTTCAACCGCTGGCTGTGGCGAGGGTCCTTTTTGCCCCAATTGCCACCGGTTTTACAAAATGTGTTGAGTGTTCAAAAAATATGTCTATCACAGAGGTGTACGATTGTTGCCTCCAGTGTCTGGGCGCCAACTGTGACCCCGAGGAATGCCCCTTGTGCAAGAAATTGTCTGCAAAGGCATCCAGAGCTGTCTGCTTAAGCAGGACAACATCTTTCACAAGGCAGACTCCACTCTGGTAGCCTCGTGCTCGAAGGCCCCGGACAGCTCCTCTGAGCAATGCAAGGCTCCCGCGGCCCCTCAGCGGACCTACTGGCAATCCAACTAAGGTACCCTGGAGCGTGAGCATAAGAAGACCTCGAGGACCTCTTCTGGAGATGTGGACAAGCACGGGTAGTCCCATGACCGGTCCCCCAGCCCCTGGCGAGATCTCGAAGAGTCAGCGAGCGCGTCCCTCAAAGGTGCCCAGAACAGATGTTGTGGCCTCCGGCAATGGATCTTGGTCCCCCAACAGCCATCCCGTCGAACACTCTCTCCTCCTCAACACCTGACCCGGTCATCCCGGCATCGGTATCAATGGCTGCTACCCCCGAGTTAGAAGCCCGTATGTTGGCCTTGGAGCACAGTGTTTCTGCGTTCATTGCCTCCCAGCAGGTGCCGCCCGGTGCTGCAGGGACCTCAACCTCGTGGATTCCCCAGGCCGCCAAAGTGATCGCCGAGAGCCAGACACCCTGGACATATCCTCGGGGAGGGTCTTGTTTTTGCTCTCATTCCTCAGGAGCGAGGTCTTCGCAGGTGAGCGCCTCTGGCTCTAGCAATGCCTGGTCTCAAAGGATTCAAGACCGGAGCTGCCGATGCTCCTGCAGCCGGCGGGCTTAGGGTTCACCTTGGAGTACTCAGACTGGGGATGTCTTGATGTCAGACTCCCAGAGACTCGAGCCCACCGAGACTTCTCTTCAGACCCGCCTCCGCTGGCAACCAGTTGCCGATCCCCACCTGAGGATACCTTTTTCTTCAAGTTCATCAGGGACATGGCTCGGGCGCGCTCCATCACAACGGAGTTGGAGGAGGATCCTCGTACAGAGGAATTGAACATCATCCAATATGAGGCACTGAAGGAGACCTTGATGATCCCCGTTTCCTCCATCCTTACCCGACTCCTCAGGATGTGGGAGACTCCTGCGTTGGTGCCCATCATCAGCCATCAACTGGATACGATGTGCCGGGTCCAGCGTAGCCCAGGCTTCCATAAGGCGCAACTCCCTCATACCTCCATGGTGGTAGTGTCAGCCATGTGCCGACAAAAAAGCCTGAAGTCGCACTCTTCAGTGCCCCCGGGCAGGGAGTCCCGCATCCTCGATACTCATGGGCGGAAATGCTATCAGGGCTCGATGCTGACATGTCGCATCCAGACTTACCAGCTCTATATTGGTATGTTCCTCTGGGACCTGGCCAAGGAGCTTGGGGACTTTGCGGCTGGCCTCGATGGAGACCACCTCCGGCGTTTCCAGACTCTCTCGAAGTCTGTCTCAGAGTGCTCCAAGTCTCGAGCCGCCTACGACAGCTTAGAGTCCAGCATTAGGGTGGCAGCTATGGGCATAGGCCCCTGACGCTAGGACTGGCTCCAGTCATCTGATATTGAGCAGTGAGTACAAGAGAAGCTTCTTGCCTTGGTGAACAACTCTTTGGTAAACCTATGGAGGACAAAGTGGCCAAAATTGAGACAGAGTACGTCGCTCATACCTGGCTTGTGAAGAAAACTTCCACATTGCCTTGGAAGAAGCAGCAGGGCAAGAAATCCCCTTTCCTCTGAAAGGGCCATCTTTACTGAGGCTACCCCCTGTACCCTGCCGCCCAGACCCCTCAGCAGGATCCTCATGGCAGGGGAACAGGTCATGCCCCATTCAAACCCAAGGGCCCCAAACCCCAGCTGCCTGCCACAGCCCAGCCAGGGTCGGGATTTTGATGCCATCAGCATAGCCCCTCCTCTGCTGGAGGGCCAGTTCCCGACAGGGTGGCACCTAGTTCATTTTGCCCACCGGTGAGTCTCCATCACCACAGACTCCTGGGATCTTCAGGTAGTCAAAGAAGGCTATCGCCTACATCTCGATCAGGTCCCTCCATTATTCTTTCCCGGGGAGCCACTCTGTCTCCTCTGCACCAGACCTTGTTGAAGCAAGAGCTCACGGTCCTTCTCAAGGACAGAGTGGTCGAACCTATTCCGCACCACGTGAGGGACAGAGGGCTTTACTCCAGGTACTTCCTGGTCCCCAAGAGAACACAGGGCCTGCGACCCATTTTCAATCTGAGAAACTTCAACAGGTTTCTGGTGCGGGAGAAGTTCAAGATGCTCTCCCTTGGAACATTGCTGCCCTACTTCCAACAGGGAGATTGACAATGCTTCTTGGATCTGAAGGATGCATATACTCGCATCCTAATTCACTTGAGTCACAGACAGTACCTCTGGTTTGTGGTAGGAGGCAACTACTACCAGTACAGGGTACTCTCCTTTGGCCTCGCCTCCGCCCAGAGAGTCTTCACCAAGTGCCTGGCAGTGGTGGCGGCCTATCTCCGCCTTCACAAAGATTTTGTCTTACCCTACTTTGACGACTGACTTGTCAAGGGGACAAGGCCTCAGAGGCCAGACAAGCCACCGGCTGCACCATTCAGGTATTGCAGTACCTGGGCTTCGTGATAAATCATCCAAAGTCCAACCTAATTCCAACACAGACTCGAGTTCACCAGGGCCCGCTTGGACTCCATACAAGCCAGGGCTTTCCTTTCCCTTGACAGGGCAGATTGCCTTGTGGCCCTTGTGGCCAAAGTTTAAAGGCGCTGCGCAGAGTCAGCCCAAGTGTTCCTCCGCCTCCTGGGCCACATGGTCTCCATGGTCCATGTAGTCCCTAACACACACCTCCACATTCGAGCAGTTTGGTGGTGCCTCTGATTCCAGTGGATCCAGGCCACAGGCAGGCCTCGGGATGAGATCACATCTCTCGCTAGCTCACGGAGTCCCTCACCTGGTGGCAGGATGCGGGCAGGCATGCCCTCCCAACCCCCGAACCCTTGCAGGACCCTCATGACGGATGCCTCTCTGATGGTTTGGGGGGCCCACTGCAAGGAGCTGCGCACCAAAGGGGCTTGCTCTCTCAAGGAGAGTCAGCATTAGATCAATGTGCTCGAGCTCAGAGCAGTCTCCCTCGCCCTGAGGGCCTTCAGGCACCGCCAGTGGCACCAGTTGGTGCTCGTCCAGACAAACAACCACGATGTTCTATATGAACAAGCAGGGTGGCACGGGCTCCTACCCCTCTCTTCAAGGAAACCGTGGCCCTCTGCTCTTTTGAGGTCAACCAAGGGATGCTCCTCAGGGCTGTCTGCATCCCAGGCTAGAACAGTTTCCTGGCAGACAGGCTGAGCAGGGTCCTCTAGCTGCATGAGTGGCATCTGGACCTAGAGGTGACGCTCAGACTCTTCCAGCTGGACCTCTTTGCCAGTTTGGTCAATGCTCAGCTTCCCCGGTTCTGCAGCCGCAACCCCATCCCTCCTGGGTGGCCGTTGACACCTTCCTCCTCTTGTGGGCAGGGGGCCTCCTTTACACATTTCTCCCCATGCCACTGATAGCTTGGACCCTCTTCAAGGTCCAGCGCAACAAGGCATTGATCATCTTGGTAGCCCTGCGGTGGCCCAGGCAACTGTGGGTTCCCCCTGCTGCTCCTTCTCTTACTGGAACCTCCAGTTCCCCTTGGGAGCTCTCCGGGACTCCTGACACAGGAGGAGGGTTCGAGCCTTTATTCCAGCCCAGGCACCCTATCCCTCACAGCATGGCAGCTCAGTGGGTCGCCCTAGCCTTTCTTCAGCTTCTTAGGGAGGTGAAGGAGATCATCCTGGCCTCTTGCAAAAACGCCACAAGAAGGTCTCATGACTATCCTTTCTCTTGCCCAGTGCACTCTGTCCTTCAGTCCCTCCTTCACCTATCACAGTCTGGACTTAAGTTCAATTCCGTCAGGGTGCATTTCAGCACCCTCTTGGCTAATCACCCCACTGAGGGCAAACTCCTCTCCACGCAGCCCATCATCAACAGGTTTATGCAGGACCGATTGCTCTTCAAGCCTCTCTTGCGGCCTCCACCGGCGGACTGGGATCTCAATGAGGTCTTGGTGCAACTCACTAAGCCGCCTTTCAAACTCTTGGCTACCTGCTCCCTTCGCCACTTGTCCTGGAAGGTCACCTTCCTCATGGCGCTCATCTCGGCTCGCAGGGTCAGTGAACTCCAGGCGTTGATGACCGAGCTTCCCTACTAGGAACAGGGTGGTGCTCTGTACTCACCCCAAGTTCCTATCAAAGGTAGTCTCCAACTTCCACCTCAATCAGGAAGTGGTCCTTCCTACCTTCTTCCTGCGGCCTCGGGCCGACGCGGCATCAGTCATTTTCCATACATTGGACTGCAAATGAGCCCTGTCCTTTTGCCTACAATGGACCCAGGGCCACCACAAAGCCTCACAGCTTTTCGTTGTCTTTGACACCAGCCACATGGGGCAGGCAATCACTAAACGGACCATATCCCTCTAGGTGGCGGATTTCATCACCTTTGCGCATAGATGTACCAGAGTCCCCCTGGAGTGCCGGATTATGGCACACAATGTCAGGGCAATGGCAACCTTGGTCGGGAACCTCCAGTTGGTGCCGATGGCCAACATCTGCTGGGTTGCCACTGGTCCTCTGTCCATACCTTTACAGCTCACTACTACCTGGAGAAGGAGTCTCCAACTCTTTGGGGTTTAGGCAACCCCTGCCCTCTGACCCTTCTTGTTCTGGTTATGAGCCTGGTTCTTACTGGATACTGGAGTCCTCAGCGTCTGCTTTCAGATTTGCTTGCGGCTACCCATGGCTGGGATGTAATTTTTCTACCAGTCCTCGATAGCCTGGAGATAGAGTCCCATATGTGAGGACTGACTTCCTGTTAGTTTCTGGAGAAAGTGTAGTTACTCATCTGTAACAGGTGTTCTCCAGGGACAGCAGGAAACAGTCCTCACAACCCTCCTTTCTCCCCTTGGTGTTGCTGTTTGTTTGGCTTTCTTCTTGATTGAGCTCTAGCTATGGCACCCAACTGATCAAAATGGTACCCTTGGGCGGGAAGGGGACCACACATGTGTAGTGTCATCTTCCAAAGGCTTTCTTTGAAAGCTGAGGAGATGCTTCTGCGAGGGTTCCGTCAGCGCCGACATCACCCATATGTGAGGACTGATTCCTACTGTCCCTGGAGAACACCTGTTACAGGTGAATAACTATGCTTTCAGGTTTGAACAATAAGACATGCAGGAGGGAAGAGGATTTATTATCTTGCCCCCACCCATCCATCCCATGACAGCCACCATATCGCTTCCAAGCAAACAAATCTACAGAGAAATAGAAACAGTGGTGCATTTCTCCTTTATTGTGCAAAATATAAAGTTAATTGAGATACATTCTAAAATATGATACATTAAAACACTAAATTAATTCTTTTTCTACCCTGTGTCCTCATGGCTGGAATGAGGACAGGAGGCTACATGATAGGCGGGAGTCGGGGATCAAGCTAAAAATCGGGGACATCTGGTAACCTTATTGTTCCTCCTAACTCAGTGGTTTTCAACACACCTGACATGATGATTGTGTGTGTGACACACTGAATGCTACAATCTATGGATGAACAGAAAAATCCTAAATATTTCATTATCAAAAATGATACGAGGGAAATACAAAATATTTTTTAACAGAATTTTTTTTTTTTTTTATAAATTATCGAAATTAGTTTTACATTTTATTTTCTCACATCAACTTTAATCTTCACTTTCAGTGAGAAATCTGAGACATGTGTTACATTTTTGCAATATGGTGTTTGCTTTCTTTTTGGAAGTAAACTAAATACACAAACTTGCTAAAGACGATGCCAATGAGCAAACACAGCAGACTCACAATAACTGATGTGTAGTCGTGACCTTGAGCTTTAGCCTTGCACTTGCTCGATCACACCATGTGAATTAGTTCTGGACTACATGCAGTAGAGTGAACTTGTCTCTTGTGCCTTTTGCTATTTTTAAAATATTTGTTACCTTACAAAAAATTAGGGTCTGTCTTATGGAGTAATATAATGTACTAATTTAATGGAAATCACTCCAAATAAACAACTGTAGCAGAATATCAGGGAGAGTTGTAAAAATTCAATAGCAAAGTATTCCAATAAAACCAAGAAACCGTCTCAGACCAAGCGGCAGCCTGTATGCTGGGAAAGGAAATTCAAATTCACCAGCGGCGCCTTTAGCATCAATGACAGGTTTTTGGTATTTTTCTTTTATATTCTATACCATCTCTCCGTTATATTTTTGAAAAAAATGTGCTTAAACAAAATAACAAACAGTCTCTGTGAAAACAGGTACTTAGCTTTTTGGTGTGTGTGTTAAACTCTTAAATGCAGTAATATTCCAACGCTCTCCAGAAACCGTTGGACTTGACAATTCAGTCCTTCTCAATAGCCATTCTTGTAGTCGAAAACAGTGTGTTTCAATTTCCCAACGCCTTAATCATAACGTTACTTCCGCGTTTCTCTCCGCATTCCGAGGTTCTTCAGGGGACGAATCACTTCCAACTAGCTTTTGACCAAAGTTGACCGAAGTTGCATGTAGTTCTGATAGTGTAGCTTTAATCTCTTTGTAATAGACTCTTTGCTCACAGTCACAGTGGCGTTTTTTTGGATAAGCTTGACTGTGAGCAAAGAGTCTATTACAAAGAGATTAAAGCTACACTATCAGAACTACATGCAACTTCGGTCAAAAGCTAGTTGGAAGTGATTCGTCCCCTGAAGAACCTCGGAATGCGGAGAGAAACGCGGAAGTAACGTTATGAATAAGGCGTTGGGAAATTGAAACACACTGTTTTCGACTACAAGAATGGCTATTGAGAAGGACTGAATTGTCAAGTCAAACGGTTTCTGGAGAGCGTTGGAATATTACTGCATTTAAGAGTTTAACACACACACCAAAAAGCTAAGTATCTGTTTTCACAGAGACTGTTTGTTATTTTGTTTAAGCACATTTTTTTCAAAAATATAACGGAGAGATGGTATAGAATATAAAAGAAAAATACCAAAAACCTGTCATTGATGCTAAAGGCGCCGCTGGTGAATTTGAATTTCCTTTCCCAGCATACAGGCTGCCGCTTGGTCTGAGACGGTTTCTTGGTTTTATTGGAATACTTTGCTATTGAATTTTTACAACTCTCCCTGATATTCTGCTACAGTTGTTTATTTGGAGTGATTTCCATTAAATTAGTAGATTTTTAAAATATGGCATAACAGGCGACCTTTCAGAGTGGATTTCAACTTCAGGATCAAAAAGAAATCCACAGGGGCCAAATCTGGAGAGTAGGGAGGCTGTGGGACTAGACATCACATGCTTTGCCAAAAATTCACAGATAAGGAACGATGAGTGATTGTGACATGGTGCGCTTTTTGCTCATCTGTCCAGAGATGTGGAGAAAATTTTCAGCAACATGATGCATCTGAATTTTTTTTCAGTCACAATTGTGTGATGTGAACTTTTACTGATGCCTGTTTCTTCAGCAACTTCACGGACAGTTAGGTGACAATTTTCAAGCATCAAAGCATACACTTTAACGTGATCATTGTCCGTTGACGTGGAAGGCCATCTAGTTTTGGGATCATCTTCGGTGGATGTTCTGCCCAGTTTGAAACATCTGCACCATTCGTAGCATTGTTTGCGGCTTAAACAATCCTCTCCATAAGCTTGCTGCAACATTTTGAAAAGTCTTGGTAAGTCAGTTTCACACAGAATTTCACACAAATGAGTTCTCTTCAAGATCCTTCATATTTTAACTTGCAAAAAATAGCAAAAGGTGCATGAGACGCGTTCACGCCTGCATGTAGTCCAAACTAATTCACGTGGCGTGATCAAGCAAGTGGGAGGCTAAAATTCAAGGTCATCACTACACACCACCATTATTGTGAGTATGCTGTGTTGGCTCGCTGGCACCCTCTTTAGAAGGTATGGTTTCATTTTGGACAGACCTTGTATTTATTTAAAATAATTTCTATACTGCCTAAAATTGATCAAACTAGGCTTTTTACAATGGTAAACAAATTCAAAATAAATTTAATGGTAATATCAAAAAACATATATTTGTGGTCTGTCAAATATTTGGTGCATACCAATGTGATTCAACATGCTGGCTGAAAACCTCTGCTCAACTGTTGCTGTAGCATTCTCCCATTCCTACAACGTTGGTTTTCCTCGTCTTTTCAAAGTGCCATATAAAGAGATGAGGGATGTTTTTATTTACCAATACAGAACTTCTCAGGGTCTTCATCTATTTTTGTGTGTGTGCGCAACCGCCCTCCAGTCTGTCTTGCTCCTGCATTGACACTCTTGTTTTAGGTCTTTCAGCCTGTCTTGCTACTGTGTTGGCTTTTTTGGGTGTTATGCCACTGCTTTGTGCTGTAGTTCCAAACAATCAGATTGCCAGAAAAACTGAACCCAGTATGTTGGAACTATACTACTGTCTGACATCGTTGATGAGCCTTGAGCTCGTTCTTCAAAGGGGTTTGTTTGCTTTTTTTTTCCAAATTTCCATTACCATACAGTGGTGTGCAAAAGTCTGGAATCACTTGAGTTTTGCGTTTTTCGTACTTTCTAACGTTTTATTTTTAAATTTTGCGTTAGCCCAGAATATTCATCTTTCTACGACGTTAAAAGGGATACATTTGGCTATTAGAGTTGACTTTTTTGCATTCCTTGCTTCCAATTTAAATACTTTACAGACACTGGGAGATAGCTACTGTGATTTATGTGGATCCTGCGTCAAAAATGGATTGAGATTATCCAATATGCACATGTTATTTCTGACCAATCAGGAGGCTGGTTTCACTAACTAATCACAACGCAGATATCTAGCCAACAGTGCAGCTATAAAAACGCGTGGAAATTTTGAATTTCATACGCTTTCTGGATCGACCATGAAGATGACCTGGATGCTGACGTTGGAGGAGCATGTTCGTGTGTCCTTTATGAGCGAGGAAGGATTTTCAAGCCGTCAGCCAGGAAAGTTGGCTGCAGTCAGAGCGCTGCTGTTAAGATTGTACAGAAGAAGAAAGAAACAGGTTTAGTAGTGGACATGCCTCGTTCAGGTCGTCCACGTGCATCAACATCACGCCAGGACCGCGCACTACGACTCATTTCACTGACTAATCGGAAGTTGACCTCTCCTCAGCTACTTTGAGAGTGGTCAGACAAGAGTGAGGTCAGTGTCAGCTCATCAACAGTTCGTCGCTGGTGCCTGCAGTTTGGTCTCCGGGGCTGCAAAGCATGGAATAAGCCACTGATGACTGACATACAAAGGTGCAACCGGATCGTGTGGGCAAGAAAGCACTCAACCTGGTTGACTGAAATGTGGGAAAAGGTGCTGTTTAGCAATGAAAGCACCTTCTGCCTGTTTGGTAACCAGGCCCACACCTATGTGAGGCGATTTCCTGGAGAGGAATTCAAGCCTGAGTGTCTCAACCTCACTGTGAAGCATCCTTTGAAGGTCATGGTCTGGGGCTGCATGGCTGCCAGTGGCGTTGGACGTCTTCACATTGTCGATGGAATGGTCAACAGGGCCAAGTACATCACCATACTGCAAAAGTGCATGGTGCCATCAGCACACCAGCTGTTTCCTGGCCAGTTCCTGTTCCAAGATGGCAATGCACTCTGCCATCGCTCCAGATAGGTGATCAGCTGGAAGCAGCGGAACAACATCAAGTCAATGTACTGGCCTGCCCAATCTCCAATCTGAATCTAATCGAGAACCTGTGGCACATGGTGGCCTTGGAAATATCCAAGAGGCATCCAACCATCAAAGCGTGAGCTGAAGCACAAGGCCTGATGCCCACACCTAGTGGACAGGCCAGTTCTGCCTACAAGTACAGGTGCTATGAAACACATATAGAAATACTTTTAGCCACTGAGTGGAGCATAATTTTCATTTACCTATATTGCCTCCACTATGTATTCTTTTTATTCTACTTTTTCCATTTGCAAAGTAATTATACGTTGAAATATTTCTAGAGTTATATTCTGTATGCTTAATCTGAAACAAATCCCACTCTGGGCTTCAGTTTCACTCTATGGATTGGTTAATCTCACTCTGGGGTAGTTCACCCTTGGCATCTTTGGATCCACCCTCACTTTCATTGCCCCCACCTCCCGTGGGCCTCTGTCTTAATTTTTCTCTCCCTCGGTCTCAGTTTTCCCTCTTAGCAGTTTATTCCCCTTTCCCAGCAGAATGAGTTAATGCCCTCCCTCAGTTTCAGCCTTAACTCAACCCTCAACCTTTGTGTTTTCACTCAAGTTTTAATTCTTCTGTGTGTGTGTGCACATGGGAAGCTTCTCTTAGCAATTTGAAGAGAAAAAAACTGGTGCAGTGGAAGCTAGCTGACAATGTGATATTGGACTCTTTATGAGAAATGGACATTGACTTTTATTTTATAGGATACATATTGCTTGTGATTTCCTGTGATTGAACTGTGGTACTGGATGACCTCTTGTAACCATCATATGGCAATAATAAACAATATTCAGGCCTTTTTGTGACATTGCAAAAAATGGACTGCTATAACGTGTTAACAAGTGATTTTGCTACAGCTTACTTCATAACTAAAGGGCCCTATTCATTAAAGTGCGTTAATAATGTCCATTATCTTGCAATGCAATAGTGTTCTTTAGTGAATCAAGCTGTTTAGTTTAAAGCTGATATTATAGGATTGAAGGACCTGCATTTTGAAGGCTTACATTCAATGCATTTTACCAATACAAAGATCTTCATTCCACAGACTACGGGGTTAAATACAGTTGCAGACTGCAGGCCCTGGCACAGATGTAGCAGGTTCCTGTGCTCTATATTGACGAGCACCTTGTGAATAAAGCAGCTCACTGCCAGCTGTTTGTGAGCATCTGCCTGGCCTCAGCTCATGTTCCCTTTTTGTATTTTTGTTTGTTTTTTACTCTAATGTTTTGTTTTATTGGAGATGGAAGTGCTAATGAAGTTGACTGATGTGGTCCTGCATATGGACAGCTGGCTTATAAGGTTTCTATAAATCCCTGCCAGTGCACTTGAGTCTATCATCTTAGCCTTCGAAATACTCCTATACACACAGTTTTTAAGGGGCAACAAACGTAGTTTATTTAGTCTAATTTGCCACACAGTCCACACTGCACATTTGTATCACATGTTCATGGTAATTAATAGCTATTAATATGTAAGGGACCAGCATTAATGGAACCCTGACATTCTTAGTGTGATTCCAAGTGTATGCTTTGCATGCCACCTGAGCTGCAACTTTCCAAGATATCACCTGAGGGTGATCTGGACTTTGTCTGATCTGAGGTTTCCTTTTTGGTTCAAAACCTTGGTAAAAGTCCCTTGGATGTCACTGCTTTGAGTGGCAGATACTTCCAATGTCCCTACTAAAATACAGCAGTGTAACCTGGACAGGGTGGGCACAAGCACTAAGGAGCTGCCCAAGAGCACCAGTGGTCTGGGGGTCGGTTCATTGACACTGCCGCCCCTTTCTAGACCCTGCAGTGGTGGCAAAGGTCTCAAACATCCCGGCTCTTTGAGACCATTGCCAGTGCTACAGGTTCTAGAAAGGAGCAATAGCAATGGGGGCCAGGGAGAGGGTGGGAGAAGGTACAAGGGATGAGGTTCACTTAGGGCGCCTCATCTCTATGCATCGACCTTAAACCTGAACTGGTCATTTTTCAGAACAGAGGAGTTTACTCTTACCCAGTTACATCGTGCTGGGAAGACAACACTCTGGGATGAAAAATCCCATATTCTGTATAAACCACTACGAAAGCAGAACCCTGTCTTTGGCTTACCCAGCTACTGCACCACACAGTGCGCAATTGCCTTCTCATAGGAGAAGCAGTCTTTGGCTCCATCGGCTATTGCACCATGAAGGGGCTACTGGAATTTACCCCTAGGGGGCAAGGGGCTAGCCCATCCCCTCAGCCCATCTAGAGGGAGCCACAGGGCCAGAGGTTGCAAATAGAAGAGAGCAGAGGAGCTGTTTTTGGACTCCAGCTTAAACTCAGTTTCTTTGTGATTGTGCAAAGCCTTCCAGTGCCCTCGTCAGCCCAGGAGGGGAGCAGCCTGTCTATGGAGAAGAAAAGGAGTTATAGAGCTTTCATGGGGAGAGAAATAACCAGGAGGACATTACAGTAGCATTCCAGTGACCCCAGAGCCCAGGAGCACCTGCAGAGAGGCTTCAGGGACCTGCCTCTACAGAAGCCACCAGCTCCAAAATATACGGTGAAAGATTATTGTGCAGGAGGGAAGGTTCTCCTTTGCGTAAATCCAGAGGGGGAAGGGAATAAAAGGAATGAAGTGCTTGGAATAATCTTCTAGCACCCAGAAAGGAGTAACAGGAGTAAATCAATTGTGATGTAGAAGAGAGAGGAGAGTGAAATAAACTGCTTATAATATATTTTGGGAGAAAGTGTTAACTCTCTTAATATTATTCTGTTTTGTTTCTGCCATTTGTATTTTTTACTGTTGCTACCGGTGACCCTAAATGTCTTTAAGTAAACCCTTGGTTCAGAACACACATACTGGTCTGGGCTCAGTTATTTTGAGAAAGGAAGAGAAATGAGTGGAGTCTGAAATGCCACAGACCTCCCAATGTATATTGGTCCTGTTCAAAGAATCCACTAAATTTCCCCAGGAGTAGGAACTGAGAGACTGCATTGCTCTTGGATGGTTGTGACCACTATCTGCAGAGCAGCGGGTGCAGATGATGCAAGCAGACATGCCAAGTCAGACACATTAGACATGTGGCAGACGCTTTTAGCCCCACTCACATGTTTTGCCCCCCCGTTTTCTCTCACATTCCGCCAAGCTGCTCGATGCTACCATTGGACTCTACTCGCCACCCTAGTCTTCAAAAGTTTCTTTGGTTCAGCATCTACCTCTACCTCCAGCACCATCACTTGCTTGGACCTGCAGTAGAATAGAAAAAAGAGCAAAGCCTGTAATCTGTGCATGCCGATGGCTCTACTAGTCTTTGTCCCTTCCATTACAGACTTCCTATTTTGAAGGAGCAGAGCCCAACTGCCAGAGCAATCATTGGCATGCACAGACTGGCAGGCTCTGCTCTTTTTTTTTCTTTTCCCTGTTCTATTGCCGCTGACACAGGTCTGGGCAAGCAATAGTGGCAGAGGTAGGCAATGACAGGGGGGAGAGAGATGCTGAACAGAGACATTGGGGAAAAGGAGATGCTGGATCAGAGGGAGGGAATGGTGAGGATGTTTAAAGGTAATAAGGGATATTCTGGTTTGGGTTGAAGGAAGAATAGGGACACAAAGCAGATGATGCTGGATATATGGCTATTGGCATTGAATATCCAGGTCACTGCAGAGCCCAAAAGCTCTGCAAACCATGTAAATGCCTTTGAATATCTCCCCCCCCCGGGTATACGGTAATGGGGGAGACGATAGGCATGGAGAAATAGGGTGACAGGATGATTCTGCTGAGCATGGATGGAGTGGAGGATAAAGTGGTATAAAAAAACGGGTTAAATAAATAAATGATGGTACTGAAAGGATATGCCAGACATGGGAGGCTAATAGAGACACAGAAGGGAATGCTGGAAATAGGGGGAGGGGGAATAGGTGACAAGGGAGAAGCTGGACACAAGGAGGAGTAGGAAGACAGGGGAAATGCTGGGCATAAAGGGTAGATAGTGACACAGAGGGGGGATGCTGCACATGGGAGGGTGAGTAGTAGGAAGACAGATGGGAGATGCTAGATGGTGGGGGGGGGGGGAGAGTGAGGAAGAGATGCTTGATTAAAGGTGGGAAAGAGAGAGAAGATGCTGGTGGATGGTGGTGGAGACTGGAAAATAAGAGAAATAGGGAATGGGAGGGCCAGGGTGAGGGAAGTAGATGGAAAATAGTAAAAAGAAAGAGATTGAAGACTAGACAGCAAGGATTGAAATGTAAGTGATAGAGAGACACAGCTGAAAGGAAAATATCAATGCCAGAGATGGCTGTAGGAAAGGTAGTGAAGAATACAGGAGGGAAGAAGAGTGCAAATAGTCTGGAGATCCTCGAGAGAGAGTTGAGAGGAAAGTAGAAACCAGAGACTTGGACCAACACATTTGGAAGAATGAAATGACCAGGCTCAGGGCATACTGACTCACTTCCATCCTGCCCTCTGCCTCCCCAGCCACAGTTTTATTAAATATATTATCACAGCCTTGGAAGCATTTGCTTTTGCTTGCCGTGGCTGTGCCACATTCAACCTGTGGAGTTGGCGGCTTGAGTATAGCACAGCCACGGGAGCAAAAGCAAATAGTCCTGCGGCTTTATTAATGTTCAGTAGAACTGGGGAGCATTGGCTTTTTCTCCTGCAACTGTATTAATGTTTAATACAGCTGTGAGAACAAAAGCAAATGCTCCCACCACTGTGCTCAACATTAATACAGTCACAGGAGCAAAACCAAATGCTTCTTTGGCTGTACTGAACATTAATACAGCTTCAGGAACATTTTAATTTGCTCCCGCAGCTGTGTTGCTGTAGAGGGGGAGGAATGGCTGACACTGGGGCGGTTGGGGGAGCAGAAACTGGACTGGGGTGGGGCTGAAAATGGGCTGATACTGAGATTGGGGGGGGGACTGGGCTTGGGGCTGATATTGGGGCTGGGGGTACTGGAAATTGGTTGATACTAGGGAAGGAGGGGCTGGGACTAGAAATGGGCTGATATGGAGCTGGGGGACTAGAAATTGGCTGGTACAAGGGCTGTGATACTGGCAATGGGCTGATATTGGTGCTGGAAATGGGCTGATATTAGTGCTTGGGGGGATGACTAATACCGGCAATGGGTTGATACTGAGAATGGGGGTTGGTACTGGAAATGGACTGATACTGGGGTAGGAGGGCTGGAAATGGGCTGATATTGGGGCTGTGGGCAGGTACTGCAAATGGGCTGATACTTGGTCTGGGGAAAAGGGCTGGGACTGGAAGAGAGCTATTTGTGCACCTTGGCGTGCTATACAAATTACACAGGTACACTAAAAAAAATTTTTTTAAACTGCCTTTAATGTTTCGATTGATTTTTACGTTTTTTGGTGCGCTGAATCCAAATCTGGTAACCAATTTGCTCCATCACGTACAGATTTTTTGTTACATTGGGTTAGCAGTTTGAGGTGAACGTTTCAGATTGAGTGCGATCGAGATAAAAGTTTCTTGGATGAATTCTTTATACTAATTGTTTAGTAGTTATTCAAATAAGAATAAAGAAAATTGTAACAAGGCAGCACATAAGAATAGAGTAATGTCAACAAAACACATTGTGATGGTAGCAAAATTGTCTGCACTTAAAACAGCCACATACATGTGCACAAACATTGAGCATATAAGAACGAGGTTAGACACAAAGCAAAGCAAAGAAATGTGCAAAAAATGTTGTACAGGTATGTATGTAAGAATAGAAAATGCAAACCGCACCATTGCAATACATGAAGACAAACACCCGATGGTGTGAAAATAAAATTCTAATAAATGAGATCCGACACTGTGGTAATAACTAGCAAATTTTTATTTCAAAGTTTAGTAAAAACACGATATTTGTCAACACAGTTTAGATTTTAAAGTCATTCTTGGGTCAATCAATCTCCTGGTGGGCCCGTTTCTTCTTCCCCGAATTCTTCTCTTGGTGCGCTGCTTGGCGTATTTTTCATTTGGGGTTTCCCGCAGCAGCAACCAGCAGAAATCAGCCATCATAGTGGTGTTCCATCTTCCTTGGTACCTTCTCTCTGCGTCCTTGATGTCCTGGTGAAACCTTTCACCTTGTTCTTCACTGTACGCCCCCAGGTTTTCGGGAAAGTAGTTCACGTGGGAGTGCAAGAAATGGACTTTCAGGCTCATGTTACAGCCTTGTTCTTTGAAGGCATTGAGCATCCTGGCAACAATATCCTTATAGTTCTCATCCCGCCTGTTCCCCAAGAATTTGAGAACAACATCCTTGAAGGAATCCCAGGCTTCTTTTTCCTTCTCAGACATCGTTTCAGCGAATGCTCCATCTGAAATGAGTTTCCTTATATCAGGGCCAACAAACACTCCTTCCTTTAGCTTTGCTTCAGAAAGTCGGGGGAACTTTGAGCAAAGGTACCGAAAGCACTCGCCATCTTTTGGAAGGGACTTGATGAATTGCTTAATGAGACCCAACTTAATGTGGAGAGGTGGTAATAGAATTTTATCACGAGGTACCAAGCTCTCATGAAGAACATTTTTCTCACCGGGTCTCAAATACTTCCGAATTGGCCAGTCTTTTTTCCCCCAGTGTAGGTCGCGGGCCCGGCTATCCCACAAGCAAAGGAAGCAGGGATATTTGGTGAAACCGGATTGCTGCCCTAATAGCATGGATAGAATTTTAAAGTCTCCACAAATCATCCACTTATGCTCATCATAACGTATCTTCTGAAGAATCAGGGCCAAATTCTCGTATTTTTCTTGGAGAATAACAGAGTGAGCAATAGGAACTGAAGCGAATGTGTTGCCATTATGAAGAAGAACACCTTTTATGCTGTCTTTTGACGAATCAATGAACAGCCGCCATTCAGCAGGATCATACTTGAGTTTAAACTTTTCCATCACTCTGTATATATCGTTGCAAAATACCAAATCTTCCTCTTTGCTGAAATACTTCAAAAATTGTGTCTCGCGGTTGCGGTACCAATAAAAAGTTGTTCCTGGTGACAATAGATTTTTCTGTTTAAGCCGAGAACCTAGCAGTTGGGCAGCATCTTTTGGGAGTCCTAAATCCCGGACTAAATCATTCAATTCAGCTTGAGAGAAATGTTCAGGTTTCGGATCTGGTTCAGTTTCAAACTCGGAAGTACTGGACTCATTGGGAAAAGCCATCTGATGAGTCTCATCATGATCAGAACCGTCCACACAAATATGATCCAAAGATTTTGGTGGTTCAGGCACAGGTACTTCGTTGCTATGAGGCATAGGCCTAATTGCTGAGGGAAGGTTGGGGTAACTTATTACGTTCTTATTTTTTAAGTTGTATCCCTTCACAATGCAAGAGCAAAAATAGCAGTCACTGCTGTGGTCTCTTTGTTCACGCCACATCATAGGTATTCCGAAACGAAATGCTTGTTTTTTACCTTTCATCCATAAGCGTAGATCTTCCTCACATGTCTTGCACACTTTGTGAGGAGCCCACGGTTTGTCTTGATCGCCTAACTTCAAACCGAAATAGGCGAAATATACTTTTTTAATAAATGCAGAAATGTTCCTCTGCCGCTTTTTCACGGTATATTCCCCACAAATAAAACAAAAACTGTCCGGAGAGTTGACGCAACCTCTGGCTCTGTGAGCCATCACAAATACACAGCACTGCAAACTACAACTGTAGTGAACCACTTCGGAATAAAGCTGGATTACAACTGAGCAAACAAAAGGTAATAATGAACTTGCAAGAAACTGAAATTTGACAGGAACGTTCATGTCGCAACCACCGTGTTTGAGCGAGCGAGCGAACGAGGCGAGGCGAACAGGAAAGAACATGCGCCAGCGCGAGTACTGGATTTAGCCCCCCGCCTCCCAATTGTCCTGTTAATGTATAAAATGAATACAAAACACTCTAAAATATCATGAGGGAGTGTTTCTAGTTAGTTAACCATTACAACCTCTATTTTGGGCCAAGAAAATAAACTGCAGTCGGCTAAAAAGAAATTATGTGAACATTCCTTATATGGGTAAGAAATCTAATTTTGCAAGAAAACGTGACGTGATGGAACATTTTGGCTATTTTTCCTGGATTCAGCACCCCAAAATCTATAGGAATCAGTTGCAAAACTGGAGGCAGTTTTTTGGTAGTGTACCTGTGTTATTTAGTAGTAACAGTAGTAATTCTTTATAACTGAGATCCTTCGATTGAAATGGGCTGATGCTGGCAATAGGGTCAGAGTAGGAAAAAGAGGGAGATGCTGGGGAAGCGAGAGGGGAGAGGAGGACAGATAGTGGAGAATGGGGTGGGGAAGAAGCAAAGTCAACCAAGGGAAGGTTGAGGAGAGGTATAAGAATACATGCTGGGGTAAGAAAGAGTAAAGGCAAGGTTAATGAATATTGGAGAAAGTAGGACACCCTTGACAATTCCTGTGCAAGGACCAAACACAAGGATGCCTTTCATCCCTTTGGTGCAGCATGTCCCAGGTATTGGGAACAGTTTAAGCTATTTCTGGCCTTGTCCATATTCATCTCCCCCCAAATCTATGAAGTTGTTCTAATTTCTCAGAAAAAAGCTGAACATGACTATAGACCCAAATGAGCAAATCGGGATAGGTTCTGCTAACCCCCGTTAACCTGGAGCTCTCTTGTAGTCCCAGTTATTATGGAAAAAGATTCCTATCTGTTATGGAAGGGAGAAAAGGGTTAAGCCAAAAACAAGAGGTGGTATTACAGCAGGGAACAGCTAAGTGGATCCAGAACATTGCAGTTCAGTAGCTGAAGGGCCTCTGGGGTGAAGTTCTGAAGAATGGGCAGGCCAGAACTCCCCCCCCCCCCCCCACCCAACAGGTATAACTAATCAAATGGGCTAAAAAGCAGTGATATTTCAGTCGAGAGAGAGAGGGGTCCAAAGCAGGTACTTAGGTGCCCCTATCCATGAGACAGATTTTCAGACATTGAAGAGCTACATATGCAACTATATTTTGCGGATATTCATTATGGCACTTTTGAACATGGATGTATAGCAGGCATGCACAGCATATCGGTCTATCACCTTGTCTCGGCTTCAGAACATGAGGCCTTCAAAATGACATTGCTCAAATTTCAGGCGAGTAAAGGAATCATAGGCTGCTGTCAATTATTTAAATAACATTGTTGGATTATAAAATGAAGCCACCTCTCTCGGTCTTAGTAACATCAGCAAATCAAAGGATGTGAACACCTTGCATCCTGCATGGAAAGTGTTTCTGAGAAATCCGATAGCAGCAGCAGCAGGAATGGAAAAAGAGCCGTTTACCCTTGCAGTGACTGGGAAAGAAAATTGAAGTGGTGGAAATGGAAGGTTCTATTAATTTTTCCTCTCATGGGAATAGGAGAGCTGCAGTTTCAGCCAGCAAAATCACTATGATTTTTGTATCACTTTCTACATAGACTGTTGGCCCACCTGAGCCAAGGACACTTTAAATCACTAGAAGTAGTACAGCAGGCACAGCATGACGTTCCTGCAGTTTAAAGCTGCTCGCAAGCTGCAGCACTTTCAGGTATTCCATATTTTGTAGAGGTTACCCACAATCAACTTCACATAGTTGGGTAGAGCTGCACTGCTGCAGGTTGCCATGACAATGAGCAAGTGCTGATTGGCTGCAGTTTCCCCCCCAACAATTTCCTCCTGCTTTGAGCTTCAAGCTCAATTGGAACCAGCCTATTGGCTTAGGAAATCATTAACCTTTATTTGCTTTTACCCAGGGATTTTTTTTTCAATGTTATACACACCTTGTCCTCCCCATCTAGCCCAGACATCACTATGGTAATCCTTAGGAGCCATACATCATTGTTGCTTCCTCTATATATTACTGGGATTCCCTATCGCCCACGCTGCAGGGGTTGTGAAAGCTGCTGGTGCTGTAGTACTCCAGCCCTGGCTGGCTTGAAGAGAAACTAGGCTTCTAAATCAAAGCCTAGATCTCTTTAATTGGCATTGCTCTCTAGCCTGGTTTCAGCTGTGCAGTTTTTTGTTTGTTTTTTAAACTGCCATCACATTACTTTTTATAACTCAACACTTTTGCATCATGCCTTAAGCATTTTATTTAGCTGTACTTCTCTTCAACATATGCCTGTCCCAACAAGACTCTGATATGGTCAGAGTACAGGATGAACACTGCATAATAGACATCGTTCCTGCAACTTGCATGTCTCCAAGTTGATGCCTTAGGTGGGCAATATGTATGTTCACAGTGCAGAAAATTCATAGTCTTGGGATCATGATTGATTCTTCGCTGTCGAGAAAGAACAAGTCACAGTTGTGGTCAAAAGGACAAAACCATTGTCTGGACTATCTTATGAAGGACTGTCAAAGAAAATACATGTCTAATTTGTCTTATCATATGTAAGAAATAAGATGAGTCAAACATAACAACATAAGAGATGCAATAATGGGTCAGACCAACGGTCCATCAAGCCTAGTGGCTAATCAGGTCACAAGTACCTGTGAGATTCCCAAAAGGTATACAGGGGTAAGCAGTGAATTTCCTGGACCACTTTAATAATGGCTTATGGACTTTTCCTCCAGGAACTCAACAAGCCTCCTTTTTAAAAAAAAAAATTTTTTTTATTAATATTACATTATTAAACAAGCAAAAGAACATGTCAAGAAACTTGAAGGTCATTGTAACAATTGTTAAAGAAAATTTAAAAGGGAATAAAACAATTATCTGTTGCCCATTCAATAAAATCCACCAAACTGGGAGAGAGAAGCAAAGGAAAAAATGATAAAATACACGCAGGAAAAGGAACTAGAGACTACAGTCAGATATCACATTTGCAGATTGTAGGTTACATGTGCCTAGAATTAAGCTTTGCAAAGCATTTACACAGAAACTTAAGGAAAAGGAGCCTGCAACTGCAGGGCAACTGGACTCAACAAAAGAAACTACCTGAGTCTCACCTGGTCCCTCCCTAGAGAGATGAGGATACATACAGATTGTAAAACCTTTAAAAGGTACATTCTGTTTGTTAATAGGCATATTTAATAACCATTTACATTCAAAAAACAGATCAAAAGTAAAATAGCAGGAGTAGCAGATTCCAAAGCTGAGCTTTACAATACTGTATTTCAGAAATATTCAGGACATCCATCTGTTGCTCTGCATACCTCAGAGTGGCCCCAGACACCTTCTTTACAGTAGGAAGATAATACACCCGAGTCAGTGGCAGATGAGGTTCTGGGGAAACCCCAGGAATATCCACCAAATACTTTTCAAACATATCATGGGAAGAGACCAGAGACTCTTTAGGAAAATTAATCATACAAAGATTTGAAGATCTAGCCAAATTCTCCAGTTTCTCCGCTTTAAATCTTAGTGTGGTTAAATCCCTAGCACTGTCATTGAAAACTTCTAGACTGGAACTCCTATCTTCCCACTTAGATACAGCAGTCCAAATAGTAGATATCCCTTGAACATTCTTAGCAATAACAGTAGTGTTGAGTGAGACTGTATTTGAGCAACTAATGCTTCTCCCAATCATGAAATTGCATTCCATATTGATTCCAAAGAAAATACTGCTGGTCTCTCCAAAGAAAACCCCTGAGACTTAAGAGGGAGACTTCCAATTTGGCCAGCTGCCGCTGAAGCACTAGGACCTGGCTCAAAAACAATGGATGCAGAAGAACCTCCCACCACAGTTCCAGCATACCTGACCGTAGCTCTTCCAGCCTTGTGGTGCTTCCACAATGAATAGTCACTGTGATACTCCTGGGTGTCTGCCCTACACCGGGGCTTTACATATAGCTCTCTAGCAGGAGGAAAAGCCTAGCCTGCTCCAAGAGTAACAAGGCTGCCGATTGGTTTTGGGAGAATCCAGTCCTTTGGGGACACTGGAGCCAGGTGACTGAACTACACTCCGTCACCTGGCTCCAGCGTAGAGCCGGGCTCCCACTGGAGATAGATGGCTTAATGTTCAGTCACTGCAAGTAAGTATCCAGTGGTCCAGTAACAGGAATTGGTGGTGGCAGAGGGCATAACAGCTTTCCCCTTCCTGTTGCCCATCTCAGCACGTTAGATCAACAGAGCATTGTCACATTCTGCCATCTTGAAACACCTCGTCCAAGTCTCTTTTTAAACCCAGCTACATTTGGGGAATATTGCCTGCAGTTTCACACGCTGTGGAGAGTGAACAGCTGGTGCTGGAGAGAGTCGGCCCGTGCGGGGCAGTCACTGCTGATATCATTTTGAAGCTCCTTAATATATCTAGAGTGCTTTATGGCATTTAGCCGTCGGTGCTTGTTGGGGCATTTTCTAAGGGGTGTTTTCCAAGGGGGGACGTATGCCCCTTGTGAGCCCCTTAGGAGTACATTGGAAGCATTTATAGATCTGTGAAGTGACGATGCCCAGTGGTAAAAGGAAAAAGAAAACTGTCGTGGCTGTGTCTGCTGGTGGCCCTATGGACAAGCATGTAATATCTACACCAGTCTTAACAACACCAGGCACTGTTCCTTTTGATCCCTTGGAGGAGGGGCCGAGTCTTAGCTCTCCTGAGCATACCCCTCCTCTTCCTCCTGGTTTTTTGGAACTGTCTGCTGTGCCTCAGTCTGGTGTTTTGAGTTCACAGAAGGAAGTTGTGCTCCCCAAAATGGTTTCTTGGTCGGAGCCCTCCATTCCTCCTGGTGACTCACAAGTCTCCTCCATTTCTCTTCTGGATATTTGGCAAGTAGTTAATCGCACTGAACGGATTCTTGCTGAGACACTTTCCTCTTTATGTCAATTTACTGGGGACACTGTTATTAAATTTCAGAATCTTGATAGATTGGAACTTTGCATTCATCTATTTCGAGTATAGATACGCAGGTTAAATCGTTTTATTTATTCCAGTCTGCTACCATGAAAGAAAGTTCTATTATGTGTCAAAAACTTGAGAATTTAGAGAATATGGCTAGGTCTAAGAATTTGAGAGTTTTAAATTTTCCTTCTAGTAGCTTATTATCTCCATTAATACTGTACTGTTTAGGAAATATTTAAAAGATGTTCTTCTCCTCCCCACCGCCGATGCTATAGTGTTTGCTAAATGTTATTATATTTCCTCAAAAATTGTTTCTCCAGGTGTTGGGGAAGGGGAAGTAGCTGTTCTTGAAGATAAAAATGGATTTAACTTGACTGCCTTCTTGGAAGACACTCAAGATATTATTTCCACTAGAGCCACATTATTAGTAACTTTGGTTTCTGGAGAAGATAAAGTCTCTATTCTTAAAGCTTATTTTCGGAAAAAGGACAATCTATATTGTGGTGATAAGGTCTCTATTTTTCCTGATGTATCTTGCTCAACACAAGCACGTAGGAAGTCCTTTCTTGCTCTCTAGTCTAGAACTCTTGCCTTAGGCGCTACTTTTTTCTTGCGCTACCCTTGTAAATGCTTAGTATCTCTTGGATATGACAGGTTTGTCTCTTTGTCATTTTCGGATTTCGAAAGGTGGATTCTTGATAAGGAAAAGGCGCAGTGACTTTTGCTTTTCCTTTGTCATTATGCTGTCATTTAGGAATTGTCAGGCGGTGGGAGGGTATAATTAAATGACTGCTCTGTGTGTTTGGGACACCTTTATTTGGTTCGGTGTTCCTTGCCTTGTTTTTTCTTGTTATTGATTTCTTATGGTTTTCTCCCTGAGATGTGGGCTAATCTACTTTGTATTTTTCTTTTGAATTATTTCTATTGTTGACTTATTGTGTTTCTCTATACTTTGTGAACATTGTATAGTTTTTGAAAATTTCAGTAAACAAAGAAAAAAAAAACAAACAAAAAAGAAACACAGCTACATTTAACAGCTTTTTACTACATCCTCTGTTAACAATTCCAGAGCTGGATTACACATTGAGTGAAAAAATATTTTCTTTGATTTGTCTTAAGTGTGTTACATTTGCCAACTCCATTGCATGTCTCCTAGCCTTTCTACGTTTTGAAGGAGTAAATAACCGATCTACATGTGCCCGTTCCACTTCATTCATTATTTTATAGACCTCTATCATATCTCCCCTCAGCTGTCTCTTTTCCAAGATGAAGAGCCCTAACCTTTTCAGCCTTTCCTCATAGGGATATCCTTCCATCCCTTTTACCATTTTGGTCACTCGGATTACAAAGAGATGATTTTATCAATATCTGAGCCATTCCTAGATAAACGCCGCAGGAATCGTTCAGCCTTCTACCCCAAAGTAGAGCATTTTTTTCAATATTTAGTTTAATCTGATTAGGTACATCCAATCTACAAGTTTATTGAAGAATTTAGTAACTACCCTATAATTTTCCTCCTCCAAGGATTAAAAAGGAATTATTTGTATATTTGCACAAATAAAATATAAAAGATCCAAGCATTTTAATATTCTGCCTCAAACTCAGATATTAAATAAAATGGGTGACAATGGGGTCCCAAGAGAGGCCCCACATTTTGAAGGCTATAAGTAGCCGAAATCTCATCATTCATTTCTTCTAACTCTGTAACTGTAACACTTTAGAAAAGAAGTGAACTGGATTAGTACTTTTCCATGAATACCAATATTACTCAGTTTAGTCAAAGTTGATCATGATACAACATCGAATGCTGAAGCAAAATCCATTTGCATCAGAAATGTTTCATCTTTTGTTTATAATCTTTCTCAATTCAGAAATAAATGACGTTCACAGATGTCAGACTTGAGAAAGATTATAGACAAAAGAATATGAAACATTTCTGATGCCGTTGGATTTTACTTCAGCATTTAATATTGTAGAGCTGCTGAATATATTAGAGGAAGTCGAAAAAGGACTCCTTCCTCACTAGAACTTATGACAGTCCATGACACAGTAAGGAACTTGTAAACTTTGCATGATCCCACTTGTTAACCATCACAAGAAACATGATCAGAGTTTCTTTTAACAGATGGCTAATGGGCGACGTGGAGGAGTAGCCTAATGGTTAAAGCAGCAGACTGAGAACCAAGTAAGACAGGGCAAGTCGGAGGAGTTACTTTGTTTCCTACCTGCGGTGAACTTTTCATTTGATTGGCCTGGTGACCCGCGGCTGCTGCTCTCATTGGGGCTGCTTGATTTGATGGGCTATAACACTCTGCCCACAACGCGGGACGCTGAGGAGTTACTTTGTTTCCTACCTGCGGTGAACTTTTCATTTGATTGGCCTGGTGACCCGCGGCTGCTGCTCTCATTGGGGCTGCTTGATTTGACGGGCTATAACACTCTGCCCACAACGCGGGACGCCGAGGAGATACTTTGTTTCCTACCTGCGGTGAACTTTTCATTTGATTGGCCTGGTGACCCGCGGCTGCTGCTCTCATTGGGGCTGCTTGATTTGACAGGCTATAACACTCTGCCCACAACGCGGGACGCCGAGGAGTTACTTTATTTCCTACCTGCGGTGAACTTTTCATTTGATTGGCCTGGTGACCCGCGGCTGCTGCTCTCATTGGGGCTGCTTGATTTGACGGACTATAACACTCTGCCCACAACGCGGGACGCGTAGCAGGTGCGTGCCCGTGGCGCGTGCCCGAAGGGGCATGACCAAAGGGGCAGGTCACGCCCCTTTGGCGCGCATTCTGTGAGTAGAATCTCATTGATGGGGAAAAGGAAGAAACGTCCTTTGCCGGCTGCAGTACCGAAAGCGGGTAAGGTAGTCGGTCCAATGGACGCTCATGTAAAGGTCGGGAGACTGTTGCCTGAGACTCAAGAATTGGATTCGGTTATGGAAGGAAAGTCAACCGTGAGTACTGTGTCTTCTGACATTTCCCCGGATTTAAAGGACTTACCCCCAACTATACAAAAGCAAAAGTCTAAAATTGGAGATTTTCCTAAAGCTAGCCTTGCTTGCTCTGACATTGGGGAACCTATACTTTCCTCTTCTTTTTTGCGGATTGAGTCTGCACCTGTGACTTTATCTCCTCCACTTCCATCGGTTGTTGTTTTTTCCGTGCCTGGGGAGCCTCATGTTCCCCCTGATAATGTTTCTCTTAAAGATCTTTGGGCCTTGTTATCTAAGATGGAGTCAACTTTAGACTCGTCTTTACAAAGAATATCTGTTTTTACGAAAGAAACAGTTGAAAAGTTGTCTAATCAGGAATCTAGATTGCTATTAATAGAAAAGTGTGTTGAATTACAGGAGGGGAGGTTTACCTCGCAGCAGGGAGTCCTTGACGCTTTGGTTCAAGATGTTACCTTACTTCATCGTCAAGATGAATTATTAGAGAACTCCCAGCGTGCGAGGAACCTCCGTCTCTTAAATTTTCCTAAAACCCACTATCTTACACCTGTTATTCTTTTTCATAAATATTTGAAAGATGTTTTGCAGTTTTCTGATGTGGAATCAATTGATTTGTTAAATATTTACTATCTTCCCTCTAGAGATTTAACTTTGGCAACTGCTTCTCAGGGGAAGGGTTCTCAGGAGGACCCTAAGGTTTTGCCTTCATTGAATATTTCTGAATTTCTAGAGTCTTCTCAGGATGAGATATCTACAAGAGCCACTTTATTAGTTACGTTGGCTTCAGATTTAGATAGACAAAGAATCTTTCGGGCTTATTTTAGGAAGAAACTTGAAAAATTTTGTGGTCATTGTGTTCAGATCTTTCCCGACGTCTCCCGGGCCACTCAGCGTCGTCGGAAGGCTTTTTTAGAAGTCCGACCACGCGTTTTGGCCTTGGGGGCTTCTTTTTACCTGAAATTTCCATGTAAATGTTTATTAGCTATCAGGATAAACGATATGTATTTGGTGAGGTTGCTCAGTTGATGGAATTCTTGAAAGAGAAAGAGCAAAGTTAGAGTAGTTTTGATTTAATTAATTTACTTCTGATTTCAATATTGATTTAACTCTTGTTGGTATAGGGGTTTTCGCCAGGCTTGGATCAGATGTATGTTTTGTTATGTATTATTATAGAGCTCTTCCTGGATGTGGTCTATTATTCTAATGATTATTTTTCTCTTATGTTGATTTCAAATGAGAGGTTGATCTCATTTGTTGTATTTTCTTTTGTATTGTTGTATGTTTCCTTTCAACAAATAAAAATTGAAAAAAAGACAGGGCAAGTCACTTAACTTTCCAAGCCTCAGCTATAAGCTTAGTACCTGATGGGGAAAATACCTACTGTATCCAAATGTAACTTGCTTTGAGCTAGGCATGAACAAAATCCTTTCCCCCTTGTGAGGTAGTTCACTTTAGTGGTCTTAGTTTGTATCAGGATTCCTAGATCTGTGAACGCCTTTACTCAAGAATGTTATTCTGTTGGGAAGGTGTCTCCTGTATTACTACTATTACTATTAATCATTTATATAGCGCTACAAGGCATAAGCAGCGCTGTACAGACACATATAAAAGACGGTCCCTGCTCATTAGAGTTACAATCTAATCAATACACAGTACAAAAGTTGAGAACAAGGGTACAAATAGGGAAAGGTAAAGAGAACAATGGATCAGGATACAAAGGCAGTCTCAAAGAGGTGAGCCTTTAGCATGGATTTGAAAAGGGGGAGAGATGAAACCTGACATATAGATTTGAGTAGTTTGTTCCAGGCGTAAGGATTAAAAAGCTGAAAGGATCAAAGTCTGGAGCTGGCAGTGGAAGAAAAGGGCAAAGATAAGTATGCTAGAGGAAGACCGGAGTTCACGAGGTGGGGTGTAGGAAGAGAGGAAGTGAGGAGCAGTAGAGTGGATGCATTTATAGGTCAGAAGGAGAAGCTTGAATTGGATACGGAAATGGAAGGGGAGCCAATGAAGAGATTTAAGAAGAGGGGTTGTAAGAGTATATCAGGTCTGGAGGAAGATTAGCTGTGCAGCAGAGTTCTGAAGAGATTGACGGGGAAAGAGATGACACAGAAGGGAGACCAGCAAGGAGGAGGTTACAATAGTCGAAACGAGAAGTGACTAAAGAGTGGATAAGTGTTTTAGTAGTGTGTTAGAAAGGAAGGGACGAATTTTGTTAATGTTATAGAGAAAGAACAGACAGCTTTTAGGTATCTCGTATGTGTAGAAAAGGAGAGGAAGGAGTCAAAGATGACCCCAAGATTGCGGGCTGAGGAAGCAGGAAGTATAAGAGTACTCGCACTTCTGACTAAAGATATGAGGAAGTTTTTCTGAAAGCAGCACATGTTTTAGTTTTCTAATCCACCTCGGGCAGCAAAGCCATGCAGCAAGTTATATTCTACATGACCCCATGGTATTGGCAGCAGATTCTGCCTTCATAGTAACATAATCTTTTGCTTTCCTTCTCTGCCCTGTAACCGATCTCTGAGGCTTTAATATGCAGGCTCCACCAGGGCCAGTGTTTAAACATGCCGGGGTCTGTAGATTCTAGAACTCACAGGGTAACTTCACACAACTTCCACACCTCCTTGTATATCCTTCATTCTTTGTATGGCTGGACAGAAGGAATGGTGGTTAATCACAAAGAAAAACACAGACGTTTGGAATTGGTTGTATAAAATCTTAGACCAAAGAGGAGGCAGCCAGGGAGACTACAAAGTATGCAGCTTCTCCCCATCTGCTCCAAGCTTGATATTTCCACTTGCCTTTTTATTGATGTTTTTGTGTAAATCAACACAAACAGAAATCTTTGAAGAAAAATGACTCTCTTTTTAATCCTGTATCAGTCTGGATCTTTCTCAGACTAGTACTTCAATTGGATAAATTTCAGTGTGACACCTTTGTAGACTCTTTGGCATTTATTCAGAGCAAATGAACAACAAATAGCTTCACTTTCCTGGTTAAGATGAACTACTTTCTCCTTAAATGGTATTTGAACATAGTAAAAGCTTGTATTGGTAATATTATAAATTATTTATCTATAGCTATAGATATAATTCCTAATATTCTAGTAAGCTGCCAGGGGGGAGGGGGTTGATCCTTTTCTCTCTTCAGGGCCCAGGACAGGAATTTGGGAGAGGACCCAAAAGCCTATCAGCAGGTTATATCTCCTTCAGCTTGGGACAGCTTTGGTGTGCCCCCTGTAGCCTAGGCACCCAGGATAATTGACCTGTTTGCACCCTCCTAATGCCAGTCCTGCTCCTCACTGATCACTTTGTAAAGTGTCCATATCTTCATTCCTCTCCTGTGTGCTTTGACTGGATAATCCAGAGAACATGTCCAATTAACCTTCAGCCCCTTCACTAGGAGCGGCATTTTAGAAGCGACTTCCAAGTGCAGTCTGGGACGTCTAAATCGGAACATCTGGGAAAAGCATGTCCAGGTGCAGACACAATGTCATAAACCTGGACATTCTTGATAAGGACGTCTGTGGGGTGTCTACATAGACATTACCAGACTAGTGTTCCAGAATCTAGACATCTAGGAATAGCCCAATAGAGTAGTGGGCTCAGACCAGGGAAGCCAGGATTCAAATCCCACCACTGCTAACACTGTGGATTATGCTGAGTACTGGGGACGATGGAGTGCCATCCTCTCTATACCATCTGAATGTTTTCCAGCCAAAACAAGCACTTTACTGATGCTTATTCATGCCTGGAGCAAGTCTAAAGTTAAACGCAACTCTGGATGTTTCTGAGATCAGGCCGTGACGTCCAGGTTCCTGGGAACACCCCTGCCATGCCTCCACCACACTCCTATTCAGAGTTGGATGTCCACAGACCAGGCTTCTAAAATAATGCTGGAAACATTGCTATGTCTGTTTTCAGATGTCCAAAGTATGAATATGGTTTCCAAAATAACCCCCTAGGAGTGTCTCTATAGGAGTCTATGGAATTGTAGCACTTTCATCAAGGGTTACATTTGCAGGCCCCTTTACAGCACAGTTTTTGTAAACCCAAATGTTTGACAAGACATCAGGGTGCCAGAAATTGCAGCATGGTCTGTATTTGTAATAGTCGCAAGAGGTTTTTTTTTCCTTGTGATTAATATTTTGTTTTTCCAAATAAAAATGCATCCGTGGTATGTCGCACAATGATCTAACTGCTAAATATACTGTTAATTCCTCCAATATATTCTAGGCAATTATTGCACTGAGTTGCAAAGTATTTATACCAATCTCCATTTTCACTTGTTTCATTTAATTTTTATGAGCCTACATCAGTACATATCTCGGGATTCCCCGTAGTACTAATCTTACATCAACGACTCCAGCTCATTTAAGTTATCTCATTCATTTATTCAAAACACAACTGAAGAAGGTCTTCTCATTATCATTCCTTAGACCGTAATATGAATACAGAAAGAAAAGGGATAACTTATCTGGTTATCAAAGTTGCCAAAATATTTAAGATTTGCCCCGGATTTTCCCCGACGCCATCAGTCGGCACCGTATTTGCGTTTAACATTCGTTTCATCAGGGGTTCAATGAATTGCTTACTAATCTGCGGAGACAACTCCTGCTTGCGTTTCCTGGCGTATGTGATGTCAAGATCAACAGCTTCCCAAAAACGCAAATACGGTGCCGACTGATGGCGTTGGGGTGGGCTGTTTATCTGTCTTATATTGGTGCTGATGTTTTATCTTTGATTCTAAATAAAATTGATTAACCTAAATTCCTGTGCTCATACAATGACAAAAATGCCAAGTTTCACTCTACTGCAACAACTACTACTAATCATTTATAGAGCACTACAAGATGTATGTAGTGCTGTACAGAGTGTGTCACGCTCACTTGAAGGTTTTCTCACGCTCTCGCACTCTTTGAGCCTTTCTGTTACTCAGAGCTTCAGTGCCAATGCATTGGTCCTGATTACTGCAGTATTTTCATGAGAAACAAGTACGACAGAAGAAAAGCCAAGTGGCCTAACCATTAGAAAGAAATCTGAGTGCACCTTTCTGTGTACTCTTCCTCCCTCTACAAAAGTCACTTTCTCATCAATGATAAGTCCACAAAAGTGTCCAATTCACATCCAAGAAATTGCAGGCAATATCCTTTGCACAAATTCTTTGTTGTTAACAATT
Source organism: Ichthyophis bannanicus (assembly GCA_033557465.1). Taxonomy (NCBI): domain Eukaryota; kingdom Metazoa; phylum Chordata; class Amphibia; order Gymnophiona; family Ichthyophiidae; genus Ichthyophis; species Ichthyophis bannanicus. Next base: position 600,417,784 of record CM066034.1, read on the forward strand.
GTATGATCAAAAACTATTGAAGACTCCCTTTTCTTACTATATTTACATTGTTTTGTTATACAATTATTTGTTACTTAGCACTACTTTTTTTATATAAAAATTGTTTGAATTAGGTGGGAGCTCATCAATGATGGGCACCTGACTTCTAAGTTTATGCCGCTCCAACCTTTTGTTACCATCATTCACTCACCTGGTTTGTATGCAGCTTCGAATAGGGTAGCAAGGTCCGACTGGTTGCTCTGGGGCACTCTGTATACCAGAAGGAGGGTGAGGAAGTTGTTAGATACAGTTATAGTGTAGAATTCAGCAGTGGTGCTAGAGTTTGTGATTGTGAGCTTGTTTTTCTCTTGAAATTACGCAGACTCCTTCACCTCTGCCGTTTAATCTGTTTGACGTGGATATTGCATAGGATGGTGGGCATAGTTGATTTAGTAGAACCAAGTTTCTGTGATGCAGAGGATGTCAAGATTATGTTCCTCTATCAGGTCTGTTAAAGTCTGGATTTTGTTGCAGGCAGAGCATGCGTCAGTGAGGGCACATTTTATGGAGCATGTCACCCTTCTGTGTTTGTGTGATTGTATGGTTCTGCCGTCAGGTTGGGGGATCTGTTGCATTGAGCAGTGTCTTCTTTTGGTACTGGGTGTATAGGTGCTGTGTCAGTGCTCTATCTGGTAGGAGTCTGTGATTGTGAATTATAGGGATCTAGTTACCGTATTTTTTTTTTTTAAATTAAAAGACTTCCAAAGAATACAAAGATACAAGAACCACAAAGATCTTCAAAAAGAATGCAACAGTATCAACACAACATCAGGTCACATTAGTAACCTACAATATGTCTTCATTTTTACACGTTTATAATAAAGAAACCGGGACCCCCACCCCCCCCAACCTCCCCTCCCCCCCCCAAAGTCACCCCAATCCCAGGGCCCCCCAGCCCCACCTCCCAACCCCCCGAACTATGGCTTACTAATGCTAGGGCTCGGGACAGAGGTGAGCTAAGAGACACACATAGGGAGCAAATCTCCGGAGAGACCGGCATATCACCCCCAATTATCCAAAACAATCACGCGCCATAGCGAGAAATGAAGGGCGCCCACACCGATTCAAAGCGAGCTAAACTCATCCTGCTAACCGCTACTCCCCATTCCATGGAGTATGTATCCCACATGCGTTCCAGCCAGACCTGGAATGAGGGGGCCAAAGCATGCTTCCAGGCCGCCGCCAGGGATAGTCGGGCCGCATTCAAGCCGTGCCGGAGTAAGGCAAGTTGCAAAGCCCGGGCCCCCGGCATGGATGCCCCAAAAAGAAAAATCCCCGGATCCCAAGGGATACTCAATCCTAGAAGCATCTGCATCCGGAATTGTGGACCTCTCCAAAAAGAACAAATGCGGGGACACGCCCACCAAATATGTCCCAGGGTACCCCGTTGCCCACAGTTACGCCAGCATAGGTCCCCAGCCCCGGGATACATACGAGCAATCCGCGCCGGAGTCATATACCAACGGTACAGCAATTTATAATTCGTTTCTCGGGCATTAGTCGCTATTGAGCTTTTCCACAGGCGCGCTTCCACAGTCTCCCACTGCTGATCAGTATAAGAAAGACTCAAGTCAGAGTTACAAAGCACCCTATGACGGGTGGGGCACGCCTGGGCCCCCTGCAAATGGGCATATAATGTCGCCACAAGACCCCTTGTAGTAGTGCACCCCTCACAGTAGCGCTCCAGTTCCGTCAGGTCCCGAGCAACCTGGGGCCGAACAGACCTAGAATTGACCTAGAGGGGAGGAGTAGCCTAGTGGTTGGGACAAGGTACTTCAGGCCGGAAGGTCGGGGGTTCAAATCCCACTAGAGGACAGGAACCTTGGGCCGGAAGGACTGGGGTTTCTAGTCCCACAGATGCTCCTTGTGGTCTTGGGCAAGCCACTTAACCCTCAATTGCCCATGTTCCCTGTAAGTATTAGTGTATGTGTCTCAAATCCCCACGTGCTAAATGTATCCCCCACTTGTGTTGTGACCGCTTTGATTGAAGGATAAGGCGGTATATAAATACCATTAAAATAAAAAATAAATAAATAAATAAACTTGCATATAACGATAGAGATGCCCAGCCGGGAGATCAAATTCATCCTGCATTGCACGAAAGGGTTGTAGCCGACCATCAGCAAAAAATTGGCCAACCCGGCTGAGGCCAAGGTGCCCCCATTGCCGAAAAACTACATCACTCAAACCTGGTGGGAAAGAAGCGTTATCAACGATAGGGGCTAAAGGGGATAGATCCACGTCACGGGGTCGAAAGTGCTGGTCCCAGCAACGGAGGGTATGAAAAATGTAGGGATTACTGGTGCACTTGCCGCGGCGAAGTTGTGGCCCTAGCCACAGCCAGTCCCCTAACCCCGCTCCCCTCGCCAAACTCATTTCCATCTGCACCCATCGCTTAGTGCTATCAGCAATCATCCATTCCACCCCCGCCCGACACTGCGCCGCCGCATAATACCAATGTAAACTGGGCATTCCCATACCGCCGGAACGCGTGCGGGCAAAAAACTTGCCGCGCTAGGCGCGGGCGACGATAATGCCACACAAACTTCATAAGCAACTGTTGCCAGGTCGCCAATGTAGCTCGCGGGATGGGGAGCGGGAGAACCTGAAAGAAATAAAGAAAGCGGGAGACAATCACCATCTTGACTACGGCTATACGCCCAAACCAGGAGAGGAGCAGGCCGTTCCAAACCTCTAAGTCCCGCCGGACCTGACGAAGCAAGGGATCATAGTTAGCTTTGAAAATATCTGTCCGCTCCACGGTTAGGTTCACCCCTAAGTATCGCAGGGCTCCTGACACCCAGCGAAGAGGATAAGCCTCCTGAAGTTCCGCACAGACCGCCCTAGGGACCCCAACATTCAAGATCTCCGATTTAGTATAATTGATTTTGAAGCCGGAGACACGAGAAAAATTTGTGAACAGCTGCATCGCGATTGGGAGAGAAGCAGACGGATTCACCAAGGATAGGATGATATCATCCGCAAAGAGCACGATCCGATATTCCGCAGGACCGATGCGGACCCCTCGCAGACCTGGATGATCTCGAAAGCTCTGAGCCAGAGGTTCCATCGCTAAAGCAAAGAGCAGCGGCGATAGAGGGCAGCCCTGTCGTGTGCCTCTCTCCAAAAAGAAGTGTCTCGAGTGTCCCCCATTAATCCGAACGCACGCCTGAGGCTGCTGGTAAAGGCTGCGAACCCAACCAATATAATTAGGGCCAAAGCCCATTATCTCCAGAACACACCATAAATATCCCCAATCCACCCGGTCGAAAGCTTTTTCGGCGTCAATTCCCACTAGCAACGCTGGTTGTGGATCCCGTTGCGCCACATGAATAATCTGCAACATACGCCGAATGTTGTCGGCGGCCTGGCGACCCGGCACAAAGCCAACCTGGTCTGGGTGAACTAAGCCTGGAAGAGCCCGATTCAGACGCGCGGCCAGCACAGAAGCAAAGATTTTAACGTCAACGTTTAAGAAGGAGATAGGGCGGTACGATGCCGCATCGTGCAAGGGTTTGCCAGGTTTGGGTATCATCACAATCAATGCCTCACGTTGGGACGGGGGAAGGGAAGCCGCCCCCAAGACCTCATTAAACAAACAGGTCAAGGATGGCGCCAGTTGTGCTCGGAACTTCTTATAGTATTCTGCCGGAAAACCATCACTACCCGGCGCGCTTCCAGTTTTCAGATGCCGGATTGCATTTTCCACTTCGTCAATCGTAAATTCCGAGTCCAACTGAGCCCGGTCAGAGTCAGAAAGATGCGGTAGAGCGGTCCTCTGAAGATAATCCTGCACTTGATCCCTACCAGAGGGCTCTGCTTTGTAAAGCCGCTCCAAGTAATCGGCAAAAAGATCACGGATCTCCCGAGAGATGACCCTTGTCTGTCCCCCAGCGTCGCGTAATTCGCGGACCATTCTCGAGGACTGCTGTTGACGCAGGCACAAAGCCAAAAGGCGGCCAGTTTTGTTCCCATGTTCATAAAACGTTTGCCTTAATTTACGGCGCTTATTATCTAATTCTCTCTGCATACACGCATCTAAATCTGCTCGAACCGTCCGCCACTGACGTAGGACCTGCCTTGACCCGGTTCGGGCGTGCTCCAAGCCCAGGCGAGCAGATTCCCTCACCAAATGATCACGATCACGTGTCCACTTTTTGCGCGTGCGGGTTGCCTCAGCCATAAGTTGACCGCGGGCTGTGGCCTTATAAGCATCCCATACCGTGGGAAGTGGAACATCCCCAGTATCATTAAACTCAAAGAATTCCTTAATAAAGTGGGCATGATCTTGCACTGCACCCTGCCGCCGCAGGAACCTTGCATCTAAACGCCAAAGACGGTGATTCTCACTATACATGCCGTCCGGGAGGGTAAGCCAGCACGGGGCATGGTCTGACCAGGTCCACGCTCCAAGTCCAGCCTGCACTCTCCCGTCCATCAGGCGCTGATCTAACAGAAAATAATCAATGCGAGTATGGACCTGATGGACCGGGGAGTAGTAAGTATAACCCCTCTCTCCCGCATGGGTGTCTCTCCATATATCCCGTAGACCCAAGTCGACCATCAAGCGTTGAAGGGCTCTTGCCGATCCCCCCATTCCCCCCCCTGCGCGACCCATAGAATCCAAATGGGGCACTAGATGCGTGTTGCAATCCCCACCCAAAACAATGGGGCCTTTTGCAAAATCCGCCAGTAGGGCTTTCAATCGTATAAAAAAGGGCCCCTGACCCGTGTTTGGTGCATAAACATTAGCCAAAGTTAGCAAGTGTCCGTCTAGGCGAACATTCAGGAAAAGCCACCTCCCCAGGGTATCTCGTTTTATCTCTTCAATCTGCAAGGAGAGGCTCTGGTGAAAGAGTAGGGCCACTCCCCGCTTTTTCCGGCCCTGCGTGTCGGAGGCACCTCAGTGTATGGGGATCGCTTTAGCCAGCCCTGTTTGGAATTCTGAAGATGGGTCTCCTGCAGATAAACAATGTCCCCTTGCAAAGTGCGCAATTCTGAAAACAGCAGGGACCGCTTCCGCGGGGAGTTAAGACCCTTAACATTCAAAGAGATAAAGCGCACCATTAAGAAATACAACCTAACCCCACACATCCGCTAGCCTCCCAGAAAGTCCCAATGGGGGCTCCCCCCAGCAGACCCAGAAAATTAGTTAATCGGGCCCGCCTAGTCCACCCTCCAAGAACAAAAGCCATAGACCCTCCTCCCCAGCCCAAATAGACCCCCCAGCGCCATGTTGGGAAACCCCCCCCACCCGTCACCCCCCCCCTTCCCGTCAATACCACCTGCCTGTCTAGGTTAATATAGGACACGGTAAATTGACCACAAACCCCGTACCCCCCAAAACCCCACAAAGTGAAAACTCAACCTAAACATAGAAAAACATTCCCCCCACTATTCCCCCACCCATCCCGGATCATCAATCCCATCATATCCCCCCACCAGAACAATAACATCAGTAAAACATTTGCAGATCAACCGCCGCCCCCCATGGAGAATGGAGTGGGGACCCCAGGCTAATCCTTGCCACCAGTCATCCAAAAATCAGGGGACCCACTGGTTGAGGCTCCCTAAAAAAAAGAAAAAATAAGAGGAGCTCTTCACATCCACAAGAGTGTCAAGTGGACTTGCCCACCCGGGTCCACTCGGCATGCTGGGGCTTAGGGGGCGGCGGATGAGGCTGGGCATTATCATCAACTAAGCCCGCTTGGCGAAGAGCTCGCCAAGCTTCAGAGTAGTCCTTTGCAGAAATCTTTTTGTTGCCCAAAAGGAAGTTCATTCTAAATGGGAAGGACCAAGAATAGCGAATCCCCTTGCTGTTCAGGACCGCCAAGACTGGTTTCATCTCTCTCCGGCGAGCCAAAGTGAACGTCGAGAGGTCCTGGTAAATGGACACTGTCGCATCCTGGAAGCGGACCGTCTTCTTCTCCCGGCCTCGTCGTATAAGAAGCTCGGCATCAGAATAGCGTAGGAATCTCGCAATGACATCTCGTGATTGGTTGTTAGGGGGTTTTCCCAAAGCGCCATGAACCCGTTCAATTTCCATTCCAGAAGCGTGCGTAGCCAGCTCCTCCGCTGGAAGCAACTCCGCTGTCAGCAGCTTAAGCACAGTCGGCAAGTCTTCTCCGCCCCCCACCGCCTCTGGAATTCCACGAAAACGCACATTGTTGCGGCGGGAGCGGTTTTCAATGTCATCAAGTTTATATGTCAGCTCCATGGCCTGCACACGCTGCCTGTCGAGAGCACATTGTAAGCCCATCAGAGTCCCATCCTGATCAACCACTTTGGTCTCCACGTCCTCTACTCGGGCTCCCAGTTCCTTAACGTCGGTCCGGAGTTCTGCAACATCTTTCATCAAATCTTCTCGTAGTGCGCGGAACTCGTTGGCTAATTCTGCAAAGCCCCTACGGAGTTCTTGTTTGATTTGAGCCGAGGAAAGTTGCTTATGAGGGTCCAGTTCCTCTTCATGTACAGTCTCATCGTCGGAACCCGTTGGAGGAGATTGGCCGCGCGGGCTGCTTGAGGCTCCGGGCTTACTCTGCAGCCGCTGGGAGGAGCGCATCCCCTCCCGAGTTTCAGAATTTTTGGTTTTAGCAGCCATCACACCGAGTCACCAAGCTCACACAGTTTTAGGAGAGATGATGCCAATGCCAGCAAGAGTGAGGGCACCAGAAAGAGGACGGTGCTCGAGGTCACACCAGCCTGTAGAGTAGCCACCACTACACAGTGTCAGGAGATGCGGAAAGGCAATGTCAGCAAAGCAGCAAGCACTGGTGAAACAGTGGGACAGGGAGTCTTAAGCTGCCTCCGGCCCCCCTGGAGAAACAGCCTGGCACAGGTGATAGTCAGAGAGCAGTGCGGGGCGGTACCAGCAAGAGCCCGTAGCTGTAGATTGTAAAGCTTCAAGGAGAGGCCTGGGGTCAAAGAGGTCATGTGTGCAGGCCTGCAGGGCACCCAGAATCCAATCGGGAGGGCAGAGGCCTCAGCAGGACACTGGGCTGCCGAGGAAAAACGGACCCGGTCACCAGCTCCAATCACAGTTCAAGGGGTGTGCAGGGGAAGAGGCAGCAGTCAAACTTACCCCCCTCAAGATGGCTCGTGTTGGTGGGGAAGGGTGATAAGCGCCGGTAGTTGCCACGGCAGTTGCCGCGTGGATTTCACGTGGTCCCGATCAGTCTCCCTTTCAGTTCTTCAGTGCTACAGCCAAGCGCCACACGCTTGAGAGTGCGTGCCTCCTCCCGTTATTCGGACCGCTGCTCGAGCCGCAGGCAATAGTAAAGGTTCAGCCCGTAGGTCCCGCGGGAGCCCGCCAGGCGATTTTCGTCAGTGCCGGATACCGCGGCTAGCGGCAGAGTCAGTCGGAGGAGAGTCCGGCGGCAGGAAGCAGCTTCTGGCAGGCCACGCTGTAACGGTGAACTCCTCGGCTCCCCAGCCTCCAGAGGTCCCGCAGAATCACTGGGTCAAGCTCCGAGGGGGATCGCTGGCTCACGCTGATCCAGGGCAGGTACGGGGGGGGGGGGGATAATATGCGGCTGTTATCGTATGATTGCAAAAATTAGGGGTTGAGGGGACGGAGCTCTAGTAAGGTGCGGCCATCTTGCAGTGGGCTCACGAGCGCCCCCCACCGTATTTTGTTTTTAAGGCTTCTGTTAAGAGTGAGGTTGTCTGGAGTAGTAGGAGTAGGTGCAGCCATTGCTTGCTGCTGGTTTCTCACTTCCATGTCTTTTATTGTGGTGTCTATTGTTCATGGTTAGGGTCGTGGAAGTTTTGTTGCCGGTTAGCTGGTTGCTTCGGGGGGGGGGGGGCTGCTGGTGATCCTGTGTTTCTACTTACACTGGTCAACATTGAAAACTGACTTTAAAAGGCCCTAATCTGTAGTACCTTGGTGAGCTGAACACGAATATAACATTAAAAACGTTTTATTGGCTCTCGTTTTGAAGATATTGCATGTAGTTCATTTTTGACGTTTCACCGTGTAAATTTATCCAGTAGGACATCAACAACATCCCAAATAAGCCTTGAATGATGTAATATTGCATCACATTGCATAATACCAGTATGCACACATCATCCAGAGTTGATTGCATCATTTTCTGATGCAATGCAATACTACTGCCAGATGGCTGCTGAAGCCATCTGACGTCAGCAGTGTACTATACACAGTCGGAAAGGTTGAGCATTTAAAATATTTCAGACTGTGTGCGAGACAGTTTAAGCTACTGTTCCTGGACGTGTACCCAGTCTAGTCCCGGACCTCGTTCTCGCAGGTCGCGGGTGAGACGGGGTCTCGAAAGTTTCACCTTTTGGATGCCCGCAGGGCGTTAAAGAAATATTTACGCCGGACGGCCAGTTTCCGCAAGTCAGACAGAATATTTGTCCTCTTCGCGGGTCCGCGAAAGGGTCAAACCGCGTCCAAAGCGTCCATTGCCAGGTGGATAAAAGAGGCAATTACTTCAGCGTACATACTGCAGGGTAAGGCGGTGCCGGAAGGGATTAGGGCGCATTCCACTAGGGCACAGGCCTCGTCCTGGGCGGAGGTACGTTTGGTGTCCCCGGTCGAGATTTGTAAGGCGGCGACTTGGTCCTCGTTGAATACTTTTGTGAAGCATTACCGCCTAGAAGTGCAAAGGTCGGAGGAGACCTCTTTTGGATTGGCGGTACTTCAGGCTGGTCTATCAGGTCCCTCCCATGTTTAGCTTTTTCACTGCTCTGGTACTGACCCAGAGGTCCGGGACTAGACTGGGTACACGTCCAGGAAGGTGAAATTAGACTTACCTGCTAATTGTTGTTCCTGGAGTGGAGCCAGTCTAGTCCCGCATCCCGTCCCTGTGTTCTGTTTCGGCGGTGGCCGGGGGCGCTTCGACCATTCACAGATAAGAGGTTTCATAATACTTCTGGTTACTATACTAGAAGGGTGAGTGGTTGGGCGGCCTGCTCCTTTTCCTTTCTTCTGGAGGTGGGAGTGGCCTGTGTGAGTTAAAGCCATAACTTCTAGGTGGCTTTTTCGGACCGCCTTCCTGGGAGTTCATAGTTAATTACTTCCTTCTGTTGTTAAATTATTGTTTGTGTCTCCGGTGAGTCTGCTGTGCCAATAGGTAACTGATGACAGAGGGCGGATTCCAGGAGGATATACCGGTGACATCAGAAAAAGGAGGATTTTTCTCAGTCTCCAAGCTGCTGGATGAGATAGGGAACCCAGAGGTCCGGGACTAGACTGGCTCCACTCCAGGAACAACAATTAGCAGGTAAGTCTAATTTCACCTTACATGTAACTTTTATTAATCATATAATTTTAGCCATTTAGGTACAATACAGAACAGTAATGCCGCGAAAGTGCGTTAATACCGTTGACAATTTCTGCTACATTTGTGGGGAAGTGACATTTGCCAACCAGAAGAAAAGTATCATGTCTCAACTGAAGAAGGCATATCATCTTTACTTCGGATGCAAGATTGGTGACCAAGACAAACCTTGGGCCCCGCGTATATGCTGTGCTACATGTACAACACAGCTTTCACAGTGGTTTAATTGCAAAAGACCATCAATGCCATTTGCAGTCCCCATAGTGTGGAGAGAGCCAAGCAACCACATAAATGACTGTTACTTCTGCTTGGTTCCTCCACTTTCCAGCGGAATAACGAAGCAAAAGAAGTCGAGCATAGTCTACCCAAACATTCCGTCTGCATTGAGACCAGTTCCACATGGTGAGGGACTTCCTTTTCCAGAACCTCCATCAGAATATTCTCTTGATTCATCTGATGAGGACAAGGGTGAGCCGACCTGTTCTTCTCCTTGTCCGTCAGCATGCAGTGACCCAGATTTTCACTGGGATGAATTATCAACTCCACACAGAATAACACAGGAAGAACTAAATGACCTGGTTCGTGATTTGGACCTATCCAAGAACAAGGCAAACTTGCTAGGATCAAGACTCCAACAATGGAATCTTCTAGAAGAAGATGTCAACATTACTTCATATCGAAAGCGCCACCAGCAGTTTGAGCCTTTCTTCAGAAAGGAAAGTAATCTGGTATTTTGTTCCGATATTGAAAGCCTCATGAATGCCTTAAAAATCACTCATGATCCACAAGACTGGAGACTATTTATAGACTCTTCGAAACTGGGTCTGAAGGCTGTGCTTTTGAACAATGGAAACCGTCTTCCATCTATGCCAGTAGCACATGCCATCCACATGAAAGAGACATACAATAACTTAAAGATCTATTGACTTCCATTAACTAGCTGGCATCTCTGTGGTGACTTGAAGGTAGTTGCCCTTTTAATGGGACTGCAGCTGGGATAAATAAAATACATGTGTTTCTTATGTGAGTGGGATAGCCGAGCAAGGGATTGGTACTACTTGCGGAAGGCATGGAATCACAGACAAAATGTAACAGTTGGAGAGAAGAATATCATGGGAATGGACAGGAAGGGAAAAGAAGTGACTGTGCTAAACTTGTCAGCACCCCTCTAGCTCAACTGGAGTGAAACCCTGTCTAAAAGCCATCCACTCACAGAGGCACAAGCTCCAAGAAAAGAGACATTTTAAAGATCAAGGAACATCTGAGCCAGGAACTACTCCAGAGCAGAGACTACCACCTCTAAAGGAGAGAGGAATCCTGGAGCTTCTTCAGTGAACAGTGACACCAGAGCCAGAAGTGAACTGGGGACAGTTTTGGGGGCTTGTGCCTGCATCACCTCCAGGTAGACTGGTAAAGAATAATAAAGTCAAAAAGGGATTTGCACAGGGAAAAACCACATTAAGTATTAGATTCAAGTTTTTCCACTCCTGTACTTCTAACTTCCAGCATCAGATACAGAATATTTAAGGTAGAGTGTTGTACTGTCTTAGAGTCAAGGGAAGAAAGACGTAATCTGATAGTAACAAGTGGAGGAAGGAAAAGAAGTAAACTGCTTGTAATATAGTTCTTGCTGCTGTTTTGCTAATTGTTATGTATATTGAATCAGTGACCCTAAGTTTTTAAGTACATCCAGCGCATCCAGAACACCGCAGTCCGTCTCTTAACCCATGTCTCTCGGTATGATCACGTCACCCCTCTCCTTATGCAGCAACACTGGTTACCAGTACCATTTCGTATCCAATATAAGATTTTTACATTTGTTCATAGGGCTCTCCATACAGGTGTCCCCCTCTATCTTGCGGATCAAGTTCACTTCCATTCTTCTCACCGCTCTCTTCGCTCTATTCACCTTGATCGCGTGTTCCTTCCTCCTCCCTCACATGCACATCTGGAATCCAACCGCTCTTCCGCCTTTTACTTTTTGGGCCCAAGGCTGTGGAACTCGCTCCCTTCCTCCCTCTGGTCTGAAACATGTTTCCAGCTGTTCAAAACAAAACTCAAAACTTATCTGTTCAGCTTGGCATTTAACCTCCCCCCATAACGCTTGCTCCCTTCCCCCGCTTCCCCATTATTGTGTCGTGATGTGATTATTTATATCTCCAGGAACAAGCAGGAATGAGTCTTCACATATGGGTACGTCGGTACCGACGGAGCCTGCGCGGGAACGCTCCCCAGCTTCCCAAAAAGAAAAGCTTTTAGGAGCATTCCACAGCGCCTGCGCGCTGCCTTCCCGCCTTTCCTAACCAACTCTCCTCAGTTCTTCTTTGCCGCGGAGCCAGCAGGTCGAGCCCTGTCACCGCTGAAGAAGTTCTTTATTTTATTTTATTTCTTTGGTCGCGTGTCTGCCTTCCCCGACTCCGGACCGGTACCGCCGGTCTTGTCTTTCTTTCTTTAAAAAAAAAAAAAAAAAAATCAATATTTTTCCTCACTTGGTGTATTTTTCTTATTAGGCCTCAGGGCCCACAAGAACATTTCCCTCATGGAAAAACCAGCCTCGGGGTTCAAAAAATGCACTAAGTGTAGCGGTACTATTTCTGTTACAGATACCCATGAATGGTGTCTTAAATGTTTGGGTCCTGAACACTCCATTCCGGATTGTCCGTCCTGCTCTCTTATGTCTAAACGGGGGTTACAGAACCGAGCAGCCAAGCTCCATGTGCTGTTTCCCGCTGATGCACCGTCGGTAGCATCGACATCTTCCACGTCTTCTCCTGATGGATCTCAGGTAACCAAACATAAACCTAGCAGGTCCTCGAAGGGTACATAAGAACATAACATAAGATATGCCATACTGGGTCAGACCAAGGTCCATCAAGCCCAGTATTCTGTTTCCAACAGTGGCCAATCTAGGTCATACGTACCTAGCAGTTTCCCCAAGGGACACAGGTTCCACAATGCTTGTATTGGTTCAAGCATTGATATCCTGGGTCCCTTCTTAATAATGGTTTATGGACCTTTCCTCCAGGAACTTGTCCAAACCTTTTTTAAACCCAGCTACACTAACAGCCTTTACTACATCCTCCGGTAACAAATTCCAGAGTTTGATTACACGTTGAGTGAAAAAATATTTTCTTTTATTAGTCTTAAATAGTTTACCCTGTAGCTTCATTGCATGTCCCCTAGTCTTTCTATATTCTGATAAGGTAAACAATCGATCTACGTTTACCCGTTCCACTCCGTTCATTAATTTATAGACTTCTATCATATCTCCCCTCAGCCGTCTCTTTTCCAGGTTAAAGAGCCCCAACCTTTTTAGCCTTTCTTCATAGGAATAGCCTTCCATCCCCTTTACCATTTTGGTGGCTCTTCTCTGAACCTTTTCTAAAATCGCTATATCCTTTTTAAGATACGGCGACCAGAATTGCACACAATATTCAAGGTGCGGTCTCACCATGGAACGATATAGAGGCATTATAATATCTTTTGTTTTATTTTCCATTCCTTTCCTTATCATACCTAGCATTCTATTTGCTCTCTTGGCCGCCGCTGCACACTGGGCCGAGGGTTTTAACATGGTATCCAGAATGACGCCTAAATCTTTTTCCTGGGTGGTGTTCCTAATGTGGAACCTTGCATCGTGTAACCATAGTTTGGGTTGTTCTTCCCTAGGTGCATAACCTTGCACTTCTCCACATTAAATTTCATCTGCCATTTTGATGCCCAGTCTTCCAATTTATCAAGATCCTCTTGCAATTTTCCACAATCCTCCTGGGTTTTAACAACTTTAAATAGTTTTGTGTCATCTGCAAATTTGATAACCACACTCGTTATTCCACTTTCCAGGTCATTTATGAATATGTCAAAAAGCAGTGGACCCAGCACAGATGCCTGGGGTACACCACTATTCACCTTTCTCCATTGGGAAAATTGGCCATTTAGCCCTACCCTCTGCTTTCTATCTTTTAACCAGTTCCTGATCCACAATAGTACACTGCCTCCGATCCCATGACTCTTTAGTTTTGCCAAAAGTCTCTCATGAGGGACCTTGTCAAAGGCTTTCTGAAAGTCCAGATACACAATATCAACCGACTCACCTTTGTCCACCTGTTTATTCACTCCTTCAAAAAAACATAACAGATTAGTAAGACAAGATCTTCCTTGTCTAAAGCCATGTTGGCTGTCTCCCATTAGGTCGTGACTATCTACATGCTGAGTAATTTTATTCTTTATGATGGTTTCTACCATTTTTCCCGGTACTGATGTCAGGCTCACCGGTCTGTAGTTTCCCGGATCACCCCTCGAACCCTTTTAGATCTCCCTCTAAGCATCGAGATGCCTCCGGGCTTGCCCTCGAGGATCCTGCGCCAGCAAAACAACCCCGGCGGGAAGCTCCGGCTTCCAAAGCTCCTCCTATGGGGTTACAGGTTGACATCGATGGCACGGCCTCAACCGATCACCTGTTAGAATGCTCTGGGGTACCGGCACAATCTCCCGGTACCGACTTCCAGGCATTCATGGCGTCGATGGATCACAATGTTCTGTCCATGAAGCAGGCTATTACGGCCTTCATTCAAGCTGCGACGCCGCTGGTACCAAAACAAACTCCGTTCTCGGTATCGGCTCCGGTACCGGCACCAGCACCGATACCGGTACCGACTGCATCGACATCGACCAGGATACCGGCTGCAGCGGTTCCTTGTCCAGGGCTGCTTACCGGTACCGATCCGGTACCGGGGACGCCCGATGTCGATACTGCTCGATACGCGTATCGAGCATTGGAAGAGCACCCTGACAGGCGATACTTCGATTCCTCTGATGATTCTGATACATCAGACGAGTCTCCTGAAGTATCCATAGCCCCTCCTGAAGAGCCTTCTTCTCGAAAAAGAAGAATGTCTCCTCCAGAAGACTTGTCCTTTCAAGACTTCATAAGAGAAGTAGCTAAAGGACTTTCTATTTCAGTAACTTCTGAATCAGAGCCTAGAGCTAAAAAATTGGATATTTTAGGCTATTCTAGAGCTCCTAAAGAGGCGGTCACCTTACCAATTCATGAGATTCTTTATGAACACATGATTGATCTATGGGAGACTCCTCTCACTCTCTCTCCTCATTCTCGTAGATTGGACACTATGTATCGTGTCCCTCCTTGTCCTGGATTTCAGAAAACTCAGCTTCCTCACCATTCCATTGTGGTGTAGTCAGCTATGAAAAGGATAAAGAGTACAAAGAGACATTCTTCTGCTCCTCCAGGAAGAGAATGCAGGACCTTGGATGCCTTTGGTAGGAAAATCTTCCAAGCCAATATGCTTATTGCCAGAATCAACTCATATAGCCTTTACATGGGTATGTTTCTAAAGGAAGTTGCACAAAAACTGCACACTTTCCTCCCTTTTCTTCCAGAGGATAAAAGGGAGGAATTCCTCATTTGGCTTAAGCATACACAAGACATTTCAAAGTTTTCTAACAGGGCAGCCTTTGACTCTTTTGAAGGTGCCAGCAGAGCCTCAGGCATTGCCATAGCTGCTCGCAGAATTGCTTGGCTCCAGGCTTCTGATTAGAGCCCTGGGTTCAAGATGGCTTAGGAAATCTTCCCTGTACAGGTGAAAACCTATTTGGCAAAGAATGGCAAATAAAAGCCACTCAAATGGATGCAGAAAACTCTGCTCTGGATAGACTTTCAAAGTCAACCTCCATTCCTGCCAAGAAAAAGCCTTTTAAAAAGTCTTTCTTTAAAAAGGGCAGATTTCCTTCTACTTCTGGCCAACAATCTTCTACAGGTCGCTTTGCCACTAAGCGTCAGCAACCTAAACAGGCCAGGCCTAAGCCTACAGGGGCTGCTGCAACTCAGCAGGCCCAACCTCCTCAGGGTTTTTGACTTGATGCTAGAGAACTTAGCCTTTCTGGCTCTAAAGCAGCCAGAGCCTCTCACCATTCCAGGAAGGTTGGCTCATTTTGCTCCCAGATGGGAGCAAATAACATCAGAGCAGTGGACCCTCTCCATCATAAGAGAGGGCTACAAGCTTCATTTTTCAGACCTTCCTCCCCACACCATGGTGAGACATTTCAATTCTCCCACATCTCTTCTCGACCTTCTAGGTCAAGAGGTAGCTACCCTTCTTGCCCAAGGGGCAATAGAAGAAGTTCCTCTTCTTAATCAAGGGTCAGGGTTATACTCCCCCTATTTTCTCATTCCAAAGAAGACCGGGGGATACAGACCCATCTTAGATCTCAGAGAATTGAACAAATTTCTATGCAAGGAGAAGTTCAAGATGCTTTCTCTGGGCACTCTCCTTCCATACCTTCAAAGTCAGGATTGGCTTTGTTCTCTAGATCTCAAGGATGCGTACACCCATGTCCTCATCCATCCCTCTCACAGAAGATTCCTACGGTTTCTTTTCCAAGGAAAACATTACCAATACAGAGTTCTTCCTTTCGGTCTGGCCTCTGCTCCAAGAGTGTTCACCAAATGCATGGCAATAGTTGCTGCATTTCTACGAACTCTGGGAATATTTGTCTTCCCATACCTGGACGACTGGCTCATTCGAGCTCCATCTCAGTCAGAGGCCCAGAATTCCTTGGACCGCACAAGGCGCATTCTGCAGTATCTGGGACTTGTGGTAAACCTCCCAAAGTCTCAGCTCATCCCTACTCAGTCCCTAGAATTCATAGGGGCCTGGTTGGATACCACTACTGCAAGGGCCTACCTTCCTCAGGCCCGTTGTCAACGTCTAATGCAGTTAGCCTCCCAGATTCAGTCAAAGAGCCACTTAACTGTCCGGGAGATGCTACAACTGCTAGGCCACATGGCTTCCACAGTGCATGTGGTACCCTATGCTCGTCTACACATGAGAGCAGCTCAATGGACTTTGTCCACCCAGTGGACTCAAGTTTCAGGTGCTCTCTCAGACCAAATAGCAACCTCCAAATGTCTCTTTTGGTCTCTCCAATGGTGGATGTCCACTCAAAATCTGTTGCTGGGGTCCCCCTTACAACAGTTGTTGCTCCAAGCAACCCTCACAACAGATGCCTCCCAAACAGGTTGGGGAGCCCATCTACAGGACCTCTCCACTCAAGGCACTTGGTCCCCACAGGAGACCTCCCTTCATATCAACCACTTGGAGCTTCGAGCAGTTTTTCTAGCTCTCAAGGTTTTTCATACCCTCCTCAGCTACAAGACAGTCCTCATTCATATGGACAATCAAGTAGCCATGTTTTACATAAACAAGCAAGGAGGAACTGGCTCTCTGTCGCTTTGCAACGAAGCTTTAAGATTGTGGGCCTTCGCCAGAGAGCATCAAATCCATCTCCTGGCAGTATACCTCCCAGGAGTCCAAAACTCTTGGGCAGACAGACTCAGTCGAGTTCTGCTTCCACACGAATGGTCCCTGCACATGGATCAGGTACTCAGAATCTTCCAAGAATGGGGAACCCTGGACATAGACCTCTTTGCAAGTCCGTGGAATGTCAAACTTCCCCGGTTCTGTTCCAGAATTCCGTGTCAGGGAGTTCAGGCCAAGGATGCCTTCCTCCTCCATTGGGGTCAGGGCTTCCTGTATGCATTTCCACCCATTCCCTTGATTCCAAAGACTCTGTTCAAACTCCAGAGGGATCAAGGATCTATGATCCTCATAGCTGCATGCTGGCCACGCCAAGTGTGGTACCCTCTACTTCTACATCTCTCCCAAGCCCCCTCTCTGGACTTGGGAGCTGCTCCAGACCTTCTGTCCCAGGAGGAAGGGACTTTGTGGCACCAAAACCCCAAGTCCCTACACCTCAGAGCTTGGTTACTGAAGGCCTAGACCTTCAAGACTGGAATCTTTCTCAACAAGTGAAGGATATCCTCCATGCTTCCAGAAAACCTTCCACCAGGCGTTCTTATGCTTTTAAATGGAAAAGGTTTTCCATTTGGTGTGCTGAAAAGGGTCTTGACCCTCTAGCACTACCTTTAAATTCTCTTTTAGACTTTCTCCTGCATCTTTCCAATGCAGGCCTTAAAACAAATTCAGTAAGAGTCCATTTGAGTGCTATTGCAGCATCCCTTAAGCCCATCAATGGACAACCTATTTCCTCTCATCCTTTCATTGCAAGATTCATGAGAGGCCTAACTTTAACTAAACCTCCCATTAGGCCTCCTCCGGTGGCATGGGACTTAAATTTGGTTCTTGGTCAGCTCATGAAGCCACCTTTTGAACCCTTAGCCACTACCTCCTTGAAATTTCTTTCATGGAAGGTCATTTTCCTCATTGCAGTTACTTCAGCTCGCCGCATCAGTGAACTGCAGGCATTAGTGGCTAATCCACCTTATACAAGGTTCCATCATGATAAGGTAGTCCTTAGGACAAATCCACACTTTATGCCTAAAGTGGTCTCACCTTTTCATCTTAATCAAGAGGTATATTTACCTGTCTTTTTTCCAGCTCCTCATGCATCCAGTGCAGAGAGGAATCTTCATACTCTGGATTGTAAAAGAGCTCTTGCTTTTTACTTACATAGGACACAGCAACATCGAACATCTTCCCAGCTTTTTGTTGCTTTTGATCCTTCTCATTTGGGACTTCCAGTCTCTAAGAGAACACTGTCCAATTGGATTGCTCAGTGTATTTCTTTCGCCTACCAGAGTAAGAACCTTTCTCTGGAGAGCCATGTCACAGCTCATAATGTGAGGGCCATGGCCACCTCTATGGCTCATCTAAATTCTGTGTCCATCGACCAGATCTATCGAGCAGCCACCTGGGCCTCGGTTCATACCTTCACAGCCCATTACTGCTTGGACAAGGACTCCCGCCGGGATGCCTTGTTTGGTCAGGCTGTCCTCAGACACCTGTTCCATTCTTAAACAACTCCTGCCCTCCTTTCCTGGATGGATGCCTGAGATCCATAGGAGGACGCAGACCCCTTTCAGGGTCTCATATCCTTGGGGATCTCCCAGGCATCTTAGCTAGGGAGTCCCCATATGTGAAGACTCATTCCTGCTTGTTCCTGGAGATAGCACAGTTACTTACCTGTAACAGGTGATCTCTGGGAACAGCAGGAATAAGTCTTCACAACCCTCCCACCTTAATATTATATCTAGATTTACCTTTAACTCTGAACAGTACTTGCTTCTGTACCACTACCAAGAAACAGTAGCCCAAAAAGGCGGCTTTTTTTGAAGAGTTGGATAAAAGAGAGTGACATTCCTGCCTCCCCACCCTCATCACCAGAGTTTTATAGCACAACGATCCACGAGATGAATAAGTTAGCTGAAATAAATCTGCAGTTCTTTTTATCATGTTGAAGGCTAGAATGGATTTTGTTTCCTAGAGTATCTTAAAGACTTTTAATTAAATGGGGAGTACATTCTGTCGCCTGGTTCCCTGCTGCTGCTGGCTTCTTATAGCTCTGATTCATTACAGAGTATTATGTTTTTCATCTTGAAATAATCTTTCAGACCTTTTGTCTTTGATATTCAAGTTATAATAAATCATAGATAAATAAACTCTTATTGACTTTTCTATTAAACACAACTACAAGGCTTTGTTTCTATACTATAGTAAGGGAGTTATTTTAGAAGTCTTTTTTGCAATTTCCACTTGAAAAATCTGGCATTTACACGTGGATGTCCATAATATGTAGAAATTGTAAGGGGACATGTTGGGGGTGAGGTTAGTGTATAGCCTGGGTGGGTCAAAAATCTACACATGCTTTCCCTGTTTCATATAGGGAATGCACATATATGACCAAAATTGTCCACAATGGGATTTACAGCTGTTGTCTAGCATGTACTGGTTTTTAAAAAGTGCTTGTTTCAGCTAGGCCTTTGGGAATAGCCTTCTTAATCCCCTATTGTTTATTCCTTCCACTCAAAACTGAAGTAAATTAAAGGCAGCAGCCTCTAGTTCATTTGCAGCATTTAAATATATAGTTCATATGCCTTTTGAATGTCCCTGTATTAGGCTGTTTTAAGTGGCGTATGGGAATATGTTGCTGACGTTTTCCATCTAGACGCCCCATTAACACTTCAGACTGATTTGTTTTTGTTGTTTAAGTTTGGAAAATAAGCTGAATAAATATATGTGGCAATCCAATACATAATGCGTTGTTGGAAAGACACTTTGTTACTGAATGTAACCTTTTGGTGGCATGCTGTCAAACTCATAAGTTTGAAGGAGCTGCTTCCATCGCCTCTCATTGCATTGATAAGGTAGAACGGATATAGAGAACCTCGGATGTATTCTCGTCGGATCTTTAATATCTCTGCTGTAACCTCTGTCTCTTTGTCTTTGGGGTGGGGGAGGGGGGTTGCCTATGCTTTTTGTTTGTTTTTGTTTTTTTGCCTTATGTTGAATAATTTTAAATAAACTTGAAAAAAAATATATAGGTATTTCAATATTCCAACTTACAGGTGCAAGCTGATATTGAGTAACGTATGTCTTAGTGTGGCACATACACATGTAAATAGCCAAATTGCACATCCTGCTCAGCCATTTCAGATACTCAGATATACATTGGCGGGTGTTTGGAGTATATAATTTACATGCAGGTTTCTTCAGCCAGGAAATATTAATCATGGCAAAGTAAATACTTTGCTCTCCTTCCCCACCTCGAAGTATTGTAGCCATGAAATGAGCACTATTTTTGCACCTTATTTATGGTCAGGAGCAGGAATAGGCATGGATGCCTCAAAAAGCAGAGCCAGACATTCTTGTGCCCTTCTGAAATTGCACCATGACATGCATCTCCCTTGCTTTGCTCAGGGTACGCCTCCACCATGCCACCTGGACATTCTTGCACCAGTAATGTCGATTTACCCAGCTTTCTAAAATGGTTTTGTGAACGTCTCCATAATTTCCACGTCTACGTGCATTTTACTCAGTATTCCACAAGTTACTGCTAGTATGTTTGCAAGCCATAGGAGTTCAGAGTACTGCTTTGGAATGGTTCCGCTCATATCTAACTGGACGCCATCAGCATGTGAAAATGGGATCTAGCAAATCGGCCTCATACAGCAGATGTAGGGAGTCCCTCCAAGGTTCATCATTATCCTCCCTACTATTTAACATTTATTTACAGCCAATCTGCTGCAACATACAGGTTCATAACATCTTATTTCACATCTACACTGATGCTATTATTTACACTCCTTTTTCACAGCAAAAGCCTGCTATACCGCTATACTAGATTGTTTTAATGCAATCTCTAACTGGTTACTACAGCATCACCTTAGAATAAATTTCAGACAGAAGTACTTTATATAACCAAGAACCAAAACTTCTCCTTCAGCAGTTCTGAAAATCAATAATGCAGAGCTAGAAGTGAAGACTGAGATCCAGTATCTCAGAATAACACTAGATCAACAGTTAACACTACAATCTCACATTAACAAAACTACTAGTATGAATACTCATAACCACCTACAAAATCGTGCACAGTATGACCACAGATTACCTACAGACCATCCTTAAAAAGCTACCAGAAAACAGACTTAGGAGAACTAGTGCTTCAGTGTGCCTATCGAAAAATGAAGGAGCAATCGGTTTGCTCATGTGCCTGCTTATAAAAACTAGAGCCATAAGTGACATCACACACTTTAGTAAGGAAATAAAGCACTTCTTTTTAAAGAACATTTTGGTGAAAAGGCATAACATGAGGACTGCCATAATCCAGAAGCTGCTAAGTTCTGCCCATCCTCACCCAAATAATAAGTCTGGACAATCTCCTTGGAGCATTACAGGAACTCCTGCCTATCGTTAAAAATAAAACCTTCCATATTCTACACCATGTAGACATAATTATAAGTTAAATTCTAAAATACCTTCTGTTCAACATTTTACCCAACCTGTTAGCTGTTTTGTTGCATGTTACTTGTTTGTTGTAAAATTGTAAAAAGTTAGTTTACATGTGAACCATATTGACCTTAGGAAATGCAGTATATTAAAAAAAGTTAAATATGTGCCTGTTTTCATATGTCCAAAATACCCTTTTTGAAGTTTGTTTTACTATAGCAATTTTCTACCACTTTTCATGTACAGGCAGGAAAGCAGTGCACAGTAAAAATACACAAACACACAAAACATTCAATAACACATCAACAGTAAAACACACTACTTGTTTCCCCATCCCCTGTGCTCAACACACAGCCACCCCCCTGCTAAAAGCTAGTAAAAGAATGCTTTTAGACCAACTTTAAACTAGTCATAGGAAGTTTCCCTGCAAAGAGATGAGGGAAGGGAATTTCATAAAGATGAAACTAAGACAAATAAGGCTGAACACCTTGTAGTTAGATAGTTTGATTAAGACAGGACATTGGTCTACAAAATTAGACCTCCTTTGTATTTCTCTAATTATTTTTCATAATAGCTACTCATTCCCTGCTTATATATTGTCTTTATTAATGCTCTAATGGTTTGAGAGCTTGTGTAAGATGCCAGTTTGGAACATCTGAAAATGCTGTGTTTATCCACAACAACGCAGGCTTCCCTTTACCATGTATGTTCTGCCAACCCTAATCTGTTGGAATCAACCTGATAATGGAGAGACTAATTTTGTTTCTATGCTAATTTAATCCTCCTCCTTTCTGCTGAGACTGCCAACTGGGGTGCCAATTATTGCCCATTGTGATGGTGAATTTTTAATGAAAAAGGTTGGTTTATTGGTGCTTTCAAAAAATTGTAATCGGAATGAACATGAAAAGTGTAATTAAGCATTAAGGCTTGACGAGCAAGGTGGTAATGTGAATCATTCACACCCCTTCTTATGTCAAATGTCATGAGACAAAACCAGACGTTCACAGGAGATGGATGCGTAAATTATTCAGATCTATATCCCCTGAGGTCTCCTAATGCAACTGAATATTGGTTGACCTCAGGGGGATAGTTCACAGCAGTAGTGCAGGAAGCAATGGAACAGAAGGAGGTGGAGAAAGTGGTTAAAGTGCAGGCAGTGTGTGTTAGCATTGCCCAAGGGAGGTGTTGCCAGGAACACAGAGTATAATAACCAGTTGGAGCAGTGTTAACATTGTGTTGAGACGTGGCACATATGTCATCTGTTTCTAATTTGAATAAAAAAGAGAGAAAGAAGGTTTTGCTATCCAAATAAAATTAGGGAATAAGGACTTTATTCAATAAATATTCCTTCTAATTTGAGTAAGGCCCTGTGAGAAAAACTGTAGTGCATTGTGGAAGATGGTTATAAGTAGCTTGATACTGGAATACAACAAAAGATTGGCTGATTTGGATAGGCAGATTGGATAGCCCGTGTGGTCTTTTTCTGCCATCATTCTGTATGGGCTAGATTTTCAACTGACATGGTGACCATATTAATTTAAGAACTTTGCTGTGTGACTAATTTTTTGCCAGCCTCGATATTCTCATATAACCACTTTTCTCAAATCACTTCATTGACTTTCCTTCCGTTTCCATATCCAATTCAAGCTTCTCCTTCTGACCTATAAGTGCATTCACTCATCTACTCCTTTCTACCTTTCCTCTCTTCTCTCTCCCTACACTCTCCTTGTAAACTCTACTTCTCTTTTTGCCCTTCCCTTTTCTTCCACTGCCAGCTCCAGACTTCGGTCTTTTCACCTTGCTTCTACTTATGCCTGGAAAAAACTTCCTGAGCCTGTACATCAGGCTTCATCTCTTTAACTTTTCAAGTCTGTGTTAAAGGCTCACTTCTTTGAAGCTGCTTTTGAATCCCGAACCCCTTTTTTCTTGTGTCTTCTTACCCTCCCTTTCCCCTTATTCTTTGTCTTGTCTATCTTAATTAGATTGTAAGCTCTCAAGAGCAGGAACCATCTCTATCTCTGCTTGTACAGAGCTGCGTACTCCTTGTAGCGCTTTATAAATGATTAGTAGTAGAAGCAGTTAGGGGAAAGGGAAAAAGGCAAAGAGTTCACTCTAGTAAAAGGGCCCCTTTTGCAAGGTCAGGGTAACAAAACCACAGCCTCACCTAGGAACCAGAAAACCCCCAGCTGGAACAGGTTGCATGTTTCCCCTAGTGAAATAAGGGAGAGTGAATACAGACCTAAGTTCCAAGACCCTTAGGTCAGTAAACTCTCTGATTACTCAGGTGCCAGAAAGCAGAGTGATCTCCGTCACCTGGGAAGAGAGGAGGTGGGGCTAGAACCCTGGAGATATAAGCCTATGCTAGATTATTGAAGAGGAGAAAGAGAGAGGGTGGAAGGAACGCCAGAAGCAAGGGCAGAGGCAAAGGCAAGAAGAGGAGAAAGAGAGAGAGAAGCTGATACAAGCCGAGGCACAGGTACGAGCCTAAGAAGCCTGATTAATGCTGAGCAGAGCAGGAGAAGCCTGACTAATGCTGGGCAGTGCAGAGGAGCAGGAGACACTCTCAGCTCTAACGAGAGGCTGTCAGCCAAGCCCGGTGAGCCAGAAGGAGAGTCAGTCTATGCAGCTAGGAGAGCCTGATGCTGAACTGAATGAGGAAGACACCATCATGGATTGCTCTTTGTGCCAAGCCTTAGCCACAGAAGGGTTGAAGGAAAGCCAGCCCTGAGAGGAAGCCCTCTAGAGAAAGATAACCATAAGAAGCAGGTAGATGGATTGTAAATTCCCACGTGGTAAAGAGGGGAAGTTTTAGTAAGACGTAAGAACAAGCTGGAGTTGTGAATTGTGCTTGTTAACCACCTGCTACCTGTGAAGTGAGACGGCAAGAAGCCAAATTAACTGTGAGGAAAAAGCTTTCTTTTTTTTTACTCTTGAATTTTTCCTGAGAAACCTGAATAGAACTTTGCTTGCACGTTGAAAGTTTGTTCCTGTTTGGAGTTTTTGTTTTGCTTGTTAATTGGAAAACAGCCTGGAAAGGTTTGAGACTGGAAAAGAAGGCAAACTGCCACAGAAGAAAGCCTGTTTTGTGCTTTAAACCAGCAAGGCTAAAGGAAGCTGGTAGCCTTGATGTTTAAAAGGCTATGTTTTTCTGAGCTAAAGAATACTTTAAGCTGTCACTTTGGTTTTGGGTTTTTGTTTTGCTTATAACCTGTTGTACTTTGAAGAAGCCTGGAGAAGTATGCCTGAATGCGGTATTTATGAACCTTTTTTGTGCTCAATAAATTTCTGTCATTGCCTTACCCCAAGGAGCCCGACTACAGCTTTCTACCTGAAGCCCATATATAGCGCAATTAAACTACATTTCCCAGAAAACATTGCAGGGAATTAGTCAAGGCTGAAAGGGGAAAGTTCCTTATACAACCACGCCCCTCTAAGCTAGAGGCGAGTGGTGAGAGTGTGACAATATATTGAGTGCCTCTATGTCTATTTAAGTAGAGGTGCTGAGAATGAGGATCCCCTACAAATTGCAATGAATACTGCAGCATGAACCCTGTTTGGAGCCTCTAGATATGTAACACTTATCTTGAGACAACTCCATTGGCTCCCTATTTCAAACCGCCTCAAGTACAAGCCTATTTCAAACCGCCTCATAATGACATTCAAAATCCTACACAACCTCTCTGCAATCGCCCTAGAAGAGTTCTTACAGTGGACACTGGACAACAGAATCAGAAGGTCTATCATGGCAAACACTGTCCCATCCATACTAAGAAAAAGCTCCCAGACTGCAAGGAACTGAGCCTTCAAACTATTCGCACCACCTCTCTGGAACTCCCTCCCCTCCCCAATCCATGCCATCTCTGACTTGTCTACATTCCGGAAAGCACTAAAGGCACATCTTTTCCAATTATGTTATGAGCAAGTAACATAGACCACCTGGCTAAGCTCTCTCTTTTAGATATTTATGCTGCCTTGATCCAAACCCCTCAGTCAGATCCAACTACTTACCACATCTTAATATTCACCTTATAAATAGTTCACCCCAATTACGACCCAAGTTGACTCGCTTGTTTAATCTACTTAACTGTTAATAACTGTTGATGTTTGTTGTTTTTGTTCTCTAAAACTTGTTCTATGTAACTACTGATTTTGTTCCTTGTAAACCGCACTGATTTCTAAATAGTGCGGTATATAAAACCAAATTAATAAATAAATAGCACCCGCACAGTGACTGCACTATCTGTTTAGTTTGGGCTTGCTTTTGGCAGACTTAACCTAAAGGTATAATTTATCTGGCTACCGGATGAGTATCACTGCTTTCTAGATTTTTTTTTGGGCTGCCCTTGCTCTACCCTAAACCCAACTTCATATTACATGGATAGCATCTGGCCACTCAGACATATTTTCGGCCTGATATTATTTATATAACAATTGAAAACACATGGATAGTGAAGTTACGCTGGCCACTGGTAGATGTATAAATTCATTTGAGGGTCAGTCTGTATGGTTCTATATTTCAAACTTTTTTGAAAACGTATAGTTTTAAACATCCATTTATGTATCACTTGACAATTGGAAGACTATTCAAAGTGGTGCACATTTACATAAAAATCATGTCAATGTTAAAATAAATGGCATATAATGAAGTATAACATAGACAGACACAGCACCACTAAGCTAAATAAATGCCAAAAACCTAGAGCCATACTATTAGCCTATAATTCAGCTCCCTCCAATCAAAGTTCAGGAAACTTCACTGTTCTGAAAAGATACATGTCTTCCCTTCTTTCTAAACATATATAATTGGTCTTCAGTCCAAACTCACAAGGCATTTTATTTCATACCACTGGGTGCAAGACCCATAAAGACTTGTGAGCAATAGCAGACTAGACATAAAGCTTGGTTGACTGGTAGAACAATGTTCTTTGACTGGATCATAATTTTATATCCAGGAATAAGCCTTAGGTAACATGGACCTATTTCTCTCAGAACCTGAGAAATCAATGTGAGCAGCTTGAATTTCAATGTCAAAATAGTGCTCAAGCATTGGCATGCTCTGAGCTACTAGGATCTACCCTCACCACAATATTTTGCGGTAACTGGCGTATATGCTCTTGGCTGCGAAGACCATTTGAGGATAATTTTTATAAACTTTGTTTTGCTTGTAAAGTAGCTTTTATAAAATCATCCCGCAGAATACTTGCCTAAATGTATGAATGGTAACAAAACAGTGTGTGCTTTATCATGATGTCTCTCCCTGTAGGCATGGTCTGGGGGAAGAGTTTGGGTGAAGGTGGGTGGAGTAACAAAGTATATGGGTTCGTTATAAAATACATGTGATCGTGCAGATGGTACATGCATACATTTACATGTGTTCTGCACTGCTGGAAGTGTTTGCAGTTTCAATCTAGCTATAATTTCTTATGGTTTAAAGTTTAAAGATAAGTATCATCAAAGAGAAAGTATCACCGAAGAAAATGTCAGGGGCAGCAGACCAGAGAGGTTCCTGAGGTGGAATAAGTGCGGGGTGCCCCTTTGATTCAACCAGGCAGCCCCTCCCCCAGGAGCAACAGTGTAACGCACGGTGAGTCTCCACCACCCGATCTGGGCTCTGGCTGCCCCCGTTGGGGGTGGGCAGGCAGCAGGGTCAGCACTTTGGCGGGCGGGTGGTGAAGCGGGGAGGACGTCTCCCGCAGGGCTGCAGGGGGCACACCAGGCTGTCTCTGTGCCCGATCCTGCACTCGCGGGAATGTCTTGATACCCTGGTCAGAATTGGATGCTAATGGGCCTGTTCTATTTGGGGCCATCCAGATGGCTGGGAGGTGCCCCTTCTGGGATCGGGCTCCACTTGTATTTATAAAATAGGCTACAAATAGGTGTCTCCTTACTCTTTTAACTAGGTAATCCTGTTATAAGATTATTCCCATAGAGAGCATTACAATAATCAGTCTGCAAGAAAACCAGTAGGTTCATGACAGACTTAAATATTTTACTTGGCAGATAATCTCTACACACCACAGAAGTTTTGTTGGTCTAAAGACTAAGCACAGTCTTGCATCACTCCTAAATCCCAATGCTGGCCAAATCTCCTCTCTTTCACATTTGGCAGACTCTGCCAGATTTCGGGTCCTAATGCCCTATATTAAGAATCTGTTTCCTACAATTTCAGACCAGTTTGTTAATAAGCAGCTAATCAGCAGCCAGTCGGTAATTTCACCAAATCACTGCCCTTTACTACTACTGCTACTACTACTACTCATCATTTGTATAGTGCTGCAATGGATACACAGTGCTGTACATATAGATGTAAGACACAGTTCCTGCTCATCAGAGCTTATAATCTAATTGAGAGTCCTACTACTACTACTACTACTACTACTACTATTCAGCACTTTTATATAGCGCCACGCACACAGCGCTGTACAGTCAAAACATACAAGAGACAGTCCCTGCTTGTCCGTGTCATGCTCATCTGAGCTTACAATCTAGTCGCAATAATACAGAGCATTAGGCAATTCGGTGCAAGGCCCAGTAAGATCTTTACAATTCGGTCATGAAAATTGATTTGGGTTAGGTTAGATAAGGATAGAGGTCAGGATCTGAAAGCGACAGTGAAGAGGTGGGTCTTCAACCTGGATTTGAAGAGGGCCAGGGAGGGTGCCTGGTGTATAGACATGGGTAGGCTGTTCCAGGCGTGAGGTGCAGCAAGGTGAAAGGAGCGAAGTCGGGAGTTAGCGGTGCGAGTGAAAGGCCTAGATAGAAGTAATTTGCTAGCGGAGCGAAGTTCCCGAGAGGGGACGTAGGGAGAAATAAGAGATGAGAGGTATTGAGGGGCCATAGAGTGAATACATTTATAGGTGAGTAGGAGAAGTTTGAATTGGATGCGGAATTGGATAGGGAGCCAGTGAAGTGACTTGAGAAGTGGAGTAATGTGAGCATGGCGAGATTGGTGGAAGATTAGTCGAGCAGCATAGTTTTGTATAGATTGAAGGGGAAGGAGATGGCTTAAGGGGAGACCAGCAAGGAGTAGGTTGCAGTAGTCGAGGCGAGAGGAGATTAAGGAGTGGATAGGTAGTGTGTTCAGAAAGGAAGGGGTGGATTTTGCTAATGTTGTAGAGAAAGCAGCGGCAGGTCTTAGCTACAAGCTTGGATATGTGCGGAGAAGGAGAGAGAGGTGTCAAAGATAACCCCCAGATTGCGGGCCGAGGGATCAGGAAGGATAGTAGATCCATCCACATAGACTGAGAAGGGGGGAAGAGGAGGGGAGGAGTTGGGGGGAAAGATAAGGAGTTCAGTTTTGGCCATGTTCAATTTCAATTGGCGATAAGACATCCAGGCAGCGATGTCAGAAAGGCAGGCAGAGATCTTGGTCTGGCTTGCTGGAGAGATATTAGGTGTAGAGAGGTAGATTTGGGAGTCATCAGCATAGAGATGGTACTGAAAGCCGTGGGAGGAGATAAGTGCGCCAAGGGCTTGGGTATAGAGAGAGAAAAGGAGGGGGGCCCAAGACGGATTCTTGGGGTACACCAACATGGAGTGGAGTAGGAGAGGAGGAGGAGCCGCCAGAGAAAATGCTGAACGAGCGATGGGAGAGGTAGGAGGAGAACCAGGATAGTACCGAGCCCTTGAAACCAAGCGAGGAGAGGGTGGAGAGGAGAAGATTGTGGTCAACAGTGTCAAAGGCAGCGGAGAGGTCAAGGAGAATGAGGATAGAGTAGTGGCCCTTAGATTTAGCTAGGGAACAGGTCATTGGAGACTTTTGTAAGAGCCGTTTCAGTAGAGTGTAGGGGACGGAAGCCGGATTGTAGTGGGTCCAGAAGGGCCTGGGAGGTGAGGAAGTCGAGGCAATGGCGGTGGACTGCTCGTTCTAGTAGTTTAGATATGAAGGGAAGGAAGGGAGATGGGTCGATAGTTAGAAGGATAGGTGGGATCGAGTGAGGGTTTCTTGAGGGGTGTGACAACATGTTTGAAGTCTACAGGGACAGTTGCAGTGGAGAGTGAAAGGTTGAGAATATGAGCGATGGAGGGGACAACGGTGGGGGAGATGGGGTGCAGGAGATGGGTGGGAATAGGATCAGAGGAACAGGTGGTGGGTTTGGAGGAGGAAAGGAGGAGTGCAGTTTCCTCTTCGGAGATCATGGGGAAGGAGGAGAGGGTAGCAGAGGAAGTGAGGATGGGGAGAGGGGAGAATTGGGGGTGGGGAATTGGGGGGTGATCTTGTGGATTTTGTCATGGAAGTAGTCGGCTAGGGTTTGGGCAGAAATGGAGGGCGGGACTGGGGGTGGGGGCACCTTGAGGAGAGAACTGAGGGTGTTTAAAGAGGCGGCGAGGGTCAGAGGCAAGGGAGTTGGTCAGATGGATGTAGTATTCTTGTTTGACCAGTGCTATGACTGACTGGAAGGAGCCAAGCATGAATTTGAAGTGTAGAAGGTCTTCCGGGGAGCGGGATTTGGACCAAGCACGTTCAGCAGAACAGGCACAGATGCCATGGCTGGGGGGCAGATCAGCTGATAGGACATGGGGTGGGTGGGGCAAGGGTGTCGAGGGCCGAGGATAGTACAGCATTATAAGAGGATACTGCCTCATCAATGGACTTGGAGGACATAATGGTGGAAAGAGAAGGTGAAATGGTGGAGGAGAGAGTTAGAGGATCGATATTATGGAGGTTTCTAAATATGTCTGAGGAGACAGGACGAGGTTGAGACAGTGGAAGCTGAAGATTAAAAGTTAAAAGGTGATGGTCAGATGGAAAGATTGAGTTGCGGAAGTTTGAGGGAGAGGAATTAGAGAAGAGTATTAGGTCAAGGCAGTGGCCATGTAGGTGGGTGGGGGCAGTGGAGTAAAGTTGGAGGTCAAACGAGGCGGTGAGGGTGAGGAACTTTGAAGCATGGGGATAGTAGGGGTTGTCAACGTGAATGTTAAAGTCGCCGAGAATAAGAATGGGGGAAGAGGGATCCAGAAAGACGGAAAGCCAGGAGTTGAAGTCGGTGAGGAAGGTCGATTTGGAATTGCCGGGTGGGCAGTATATAACAGCTATTTGGAGGGGAAGTGGTGTGAAGAGGCGAATGGAGTGGACTTCAAATGAGAGGAAGGAGTGTGATTGAGGCAGCAGGAGGGGTTGGAACTGGCAAGAGGGAGCAAGAAGAAGCCCAACACCACCACCGCGACCAGTAGATTGAGGTGTATGGGAGAACTGGTAGCCCCCGTGGCAGAGAGCAGCAATAGATGCGGTATCGTCTGGGAGGAGCCAGGTCTCAGTTAAGGCAAGAAGGTGTAGCGCATTAGAGATGTAGAGATCATGAGTAAAATGAAGTTTGTTGGTGACTGAGCATGCATTCCATAGGGCACATGAGAACGGGAGAGTGGAGGGGGAGAGGAGAGGGATATGGATAAGGTGGATAGGTTACGTGAGGATTTCTTTTCAGAGTAAGACAGCGGTCTAGGGGGGCCATTACGTGAGGATCTATTTCCAGATTAATACAGAGATCTAGAGAGGGCCAGGGTACAGGTGGGTGTCTCTGGATGAGTGAGCCCTCCATGAGGAACATGAGGGAGGGGAAGTGAAAGGGGAATGAAGGGAGATATTGGTGATAGGCTACATGAAGATCTCTTTTTTGAGTGAGATAGAACGCTAAGGGGGATAGGGTTGGGGTTGGGGTTGATATCACTGGATGAGTGATTGGGGCATGAGTGAGGGAGGGCGGAAGGGGAGAGGAGCGGGATATGGATGAGATTAGATAAGGTCCATGAGGAACTCTTCTTAGAGTGAGAGAGAAATCGAGGGGGGCCAGGTTTGGGGTTGATATTACCTGATAGGAGAAGGAGTAGTAGAGAGCGGGGTAAAACGGAGGCCGTACGGTAGAAGCGAGGGTGGGGTTGCCTTGGAAAGGGGCTGGTTGAATGAGGGGGAGGGTGTGATGAAGCTCAAGAGTAGGTGCTAGGCATTTGGGTCCTATGAGCTGGATGTCATTTTGGCATGAATAAAATGCCCTAAAAGAGCAAATGATGTCTTCCACAGGACTCGGAAATGAATTAACCAGCTGTGAGGACCTTACTAAAAATAGAGTCTCGAGTCCTTGTCTATATGTATTTAAAAATGACTGATAGACGTACCCTTTCTCAGAGGTTTCTGCCTCTAAGGACATGAATCCTGGCATGGATGCTTGTTAGAAGCCTTGGGAATTACAAGCCTGACCATACAGATTGCTAACTGCAAACCTTAAAGCCCAATCCCATAACGTGCATGTCCTGCCCACGGACACATCTAAATAAAAACAACGGGCTCCCATTGAACTTAATTCCACATCTGCCGGTCTGGTTGTGTCTGCGGGGCTGGAATCAGGAAGACAGATGTGTTCAGCGAGCATGTGCAAGCGTCATCCAGCCAGCCCTGTGCCTGAGACACAGGTAAACATTTTGGACGTCCCCATGCCCATTGTATTCTGAAATGTTATACGTGTCCGATGCTGCCTGTCTCCATACGGCCACGCCTCCACTGGTAAAACATACATCTCCTAAGCTGATGCTAACACTGATAGTGTTGTATTCATGCAAGCAAGATATGAATACTCTTGAAATAGGTATGTTCATGCAAAGGAGACTATGTACACCTACCTGTCTGCTGGATGCCCAGTATAAGGTTACCTAGGTGCACCAAGGCTACTGTAA
The DNA here is from genome assembly GCA_033557465.1 of Ichthyophis bannanicus. Classification (NCBI taxonomy): domain Eukaryota; kingdom Metazoa; phylum Chordata; class Amphibia; order Gymnophiona; family Ichthyophiidae; genus Ichthyophis; species Ichthyophis bannanicus. Next base: position 600,449,558 of record CM066034.1, read on the forward strand.
CAGCAAGTGGAATGTGAGATATTTGTCCTGACAGCAAAACAAACATGGCATTTGAAGAACACCTTAGGTATTCCTGCGGTGGATATTGCTGCAAACAATATTTGCAATGCCAAGTATTGGCCAGAAAAGACCAAAATGGGTCCCTACAGTTACATGTCAGTATATATCCCTGTCAATAACAGGGACTCATCAGGGTGAGAACATGCAACAGTGAAAACATGAGCAATACAGGCCCATATGCACCGTCAATTTTTCTTCCAGATATGTACAATGTTAGAGACCTCTGATGGTACATTTGGCTATATATTCATGCTGTGTGCACTTCAGCATGCCCCCACTCTGAGGGACCCCAACATTGACCGAGACATGGCCTGCTGTGTTGTTGCAGAACAGCTTGTCAGAATATAGTGTCCATTCAGCTACGGTCAGCCCTACAGTCCAGGTACTGTCCAGGCATACATGCCCACCCAGATTTGCGGATCAGCACACCAGGGCCTCTCCTGCAGCCCTCATACATCCAATGTGCGCACACACGCACACACTTGTTTGCAGTCACCGATAACATACCTCTGCCATGACCATGCCCTGCACCTATACACTGCTATTGCATAATTGCATGGCGTCTCTGGACTACACATCTGATCTGCACTTCTCAGCCCAACACATATGATTCCTACAGCTGTGTTCCCAATTTTCTAAAGCATTTGTTGGGGAGGCCTTGCATAGCCACTTTGCCATATACTTTCAAAAAGGCTATTTTCTGAAGTGTGATAAAATATCCTCAAATAATACAAAACACCCCAAACAGTATCAAACCCCATAAAGCTTTCCAGCGTAGTTGAAATTGAAAAGAACGGTCTCAGACTTAAATAGTACTATAGTGGTTCATTGCTTAACAATGAGAACCAACAGTACTTTATAGCATCAATGACCGTTTTACTAAAGGACTGTTGCGTAAAAACTTGCTAATCTTTATATATTCTATATCTTGATATTGCATCTAAAATTGCTCTATTGAAGAAAAATGCTTATCTTTATATATATCCAGTTCCCAACGCCATCAATTGGTGCCTCATCGCGTTTCACTTCTCCAAAGTTTCTTCAGGGGATAGTTCTTCAAAGAAATTGATTCAAATATCCATAAGATGCAAAGTTTCAAAATGCTTATATGGATCTCCTCCAGATACCATACCTAGATGCTGCCCGTGTCAAACGCACGGCGTTTTTTCACTTTGAAGACAACCAGCACATTGTGTGTTTGACGCGGGCAGCATCTAGGTATGGTCTCTGGAGGAGATCCATATAAGCACTTTGCCATATACAGCACATGCCAGAATAATGACTATTGCAGTGCTTTATCGTTCCTCCAGTTTAGTCCTCTACCACTGGGTAAAACACCTCCTCCTGCAGCTTGGAGACTGGACCAATCAAATCTTCACCTCACTGGATGTATAGAGCTGGTATTCCCCATCATTCCCCAGTGTGTCCAGTCTCCATGCAGCAGGTGGACGTGGTGAGCCTAGGTGCTGGGCTCACTAGCTAATCTGATTAGGAGCAGGGTGCTTTTCTTTTGAACGCTTAATTTGGGATTCTTTGTTTTTATTTCATTTTCTTTCTTTGCTGGTTTAGTTTCTCTTTCTTTTGGGTTTCTGGGCATCCTGTGCTTCAGTTGCTGGGGATCGTAGGGCTTCAGGCTGCATTTGGTCAGGGTGCATTTCTAGGTGACAAGGGTGCCTGGGATACAAAAAACAACAACCTATCTTTAAAGGGACAATTTAGGTCGACTACCTTTAATAAATAATAGCTGAGAGTAGAGTTTACAGCCCTCAGACCCTTCTTTTTGGGCGTAGCTTGGGGTGCTAGGGGCTGTTCAGTTTCATTGCCCATGTCAGCAAGATCTCCGTGTATAATTTGTGGCACCCGTAGGGGCGCGAGTCCAGAAACAGGTGTCTGCCGATGCTGCACAACAGTATCCGTCAGCGTGGAGCAGCAAATGGAGAAACCCACGGCATCCGCTCCTCTGGAAGCGGTGGCAGAGCCAGAGGGTGAGGCCTGGATGGCAGGTCCGGCCACGACTGCCTCAGAAGGTCCGTCAGGTTACCTGGGGGCGAGTTCTGAGGCTACCTTCGTTATGCCGATGGAGGATTTTTGTCCGGATTTTGTTTTGCTCATGCATCAGGTGTTTTGTCGTCGACGACAGGGTCAGTTGTCGGGCGCCTCGCCTCTGCCTTCCCCGAGTATGCGGTTCGGCCTCGCGGAGCACGAGGGCAGTCAAGAGACCGCGTCCCACAGAGCCCTCTCCTTCCGAGCCGGGTTGGCAGAAGGGGGAGGAGCCAGAGGTCAACATGGATGCAGATTTGGACGATTTGGAAGAAGGGGAGATCCCTGAGCCGGAGGATCAAGCGAGGATCATTCGGGTCTTCCGGAGGGATGAATTAGCGGCCCTCATTACGGAGGCTCTGGAGACGCTCAGGCTAACCTCTGAGCAACCGGTAGGCGAAGAGGATCCCGCAGACCCCATTATCCAGGCAGTGCGGCAAACGCAGGTGGTTTTTCCTATCCATAAAGTGATTGACCAGATGATTCAGGATGAGTGGGATCATCCTGAAGCGGGCCTTAAAGGGATGAGAATAATGAACAAATTGTACCCCTTGGCAGATAAGGACAAGGAGAGGTTCCGGTCCCCGAAGATTGATGTGGCCCACTATTCCCGTTGAAGGCAGCGCAGCTCTAAAGGAGGCGTAGGATAGAAAGATCGATGGGTTGTTGAAACAGTCATTTGAGGCGGACGCCATTTCATTGCAGGCCTCCATCTGTGGAGCTTGGATAGCTTGGGCCTGTCTCCGCTGGGTTCAGCACCTGCGGCAGTCGGCGGCGTTGGAACAGGAGGAGGTGAGAGAGCTTCAGCGTTTGGAATCGGGTTCCGCGTATTTGGCAGACGTGCACTATGATCTGATTAGAGCGCTGTCAAATAGTATGGCTTCGCGGGTAGCGGCACGGAGGTCCCTATGGCTAAAGAATTGGGCTGCCGATGGCTCCTCTAAGACGCGGCTCGGTAAGCTTCCTTTCAAAGGCAGACTGTTGTTTGGAGAGGATCTGGACAAGTTAGTCAAGGATTTAGGGGAGTCCAAAGGAGGTAGGCTTCTGGAGGACAGCCCAAACAAGCGAAATATTCGTTTCCCTCTCGAGGCCAATTTAGAGACTTTCTGAGGTTTCGATCTTCCCGTTTCGCAGGATCCCAAAGAGGGAGATTTGCCTCTCGAACACTGAGTTTCCGTGGGTTTCGGGGGGCAAGTAGGGGGTTCACAGCGGCTTCATCGGGGACCGTCTGTAAACCCCAATGAATGGCGGCGGGTCCCGGCAGAAGGGCAACCGATCGGGGGGCGTCTTCGTGGTTTCCTTCCTGCCTGGACCCTCATAACGTCTGATCAATGGGTGTTAGAAATTATTCGCGACAGTTATGCTCTCGATCTGGCAAGACCACTGCTGGACTCGTTCGTAAACTCTCCCTGCAGGACTCCTCTGAAGACTCTACAGGTGCAACAAACCTTGAACCGCCTCTTATGGCTGGGAGCAGTCGTGCCGGTCCCGCCGGCGGAATATGGTATGGGACAGTACTCCATTTATTTCGTGGTGCCAAAGAAGGACGGTTTGCTTCACCCTATTCTGGATCTCAAGGGAGTGAATCGGTGTCTCCGAGTGCCGCATTTCTGCATGGAGACGCTGTGCTCCGTCATCATGGAGGTTCGTCAGGGAGAGTATCTAATGTCTCTAGACCTTACGGAGGCTTATCTCCATGTGCCGATCAGGTCGTCGCACCAAAGGTTCCTACGATTCGCCCTGCCTTGGGGGCATTATCAGTTTCAAGCGCTGCCCTTCGGATTGGCAATGGCGCTGTGAGTCTTCACCAAGGTGATGGTGGTGGTAGCAGCGGCGTTACGGAAGGAAGGTGTTTTGGTACATCCATACCTCGACGACTGGCTGATATGGGCAAAGTCCCTGGCTGAGAGTGAAGCAGCCACAAAGAAAGTGGTGGCTTTCCTCCAGTCTAGGCTGGGTGGTCAATCCGCTCAAAAGTCACTTAACGCCGACGCACGCTCTCGAGTATTTGGGGCCGCAACTCGATACCCGGAAAGGCTCAGTATTTCTGACAGAGCGCAGGGCTCAAGCTCTCTGAAACCTGGTGCAGTCCTTCAGGAGGATGGCTGCGCCGACGGCATGGCAGTACCTTCAGGTGTTGGGGACAATGGCAGCGATGTTGGAAGTGGTCTCGTGGGCCCGCTTTCATATGAGACCGTTGCAGCGCACCTTGCTTCGCCGTTGGTCCAACCAATTCAATTCGTTGAGCAAACGACTTCCTTGCCCTCTGCGGGTCCGGCAAGCTCTGCGGTGGTGGATGAAGCCCGCGTCCTTGCGAGCGGGGGTGCCCTTGGAGCAGCTGGCTTGGCTCTCCATCCTCTCGGATGCAAGTCTCACGGGGTGGGGAGCACATTGCGAAGGACGTTTTGCGCAGGGGCTGTGGACAACGGAGGAGAGCACTTGGTTGATCAACCGGCTGGAGCTGAGAGCCATGTTTCTGGCTCTGCAGAGTTTCGAAGTACAGGTGACGACTCAGGCGGTTCGAGTGTTGTCAGACAATGCCGCGACCGTGGCTTATATAAATTGGCAGGGTGGCACGGGGAGCGTGGCCATGGAAGAGGATGCTGAAAGGCTGTTCATCTGGATAGAGCCTCGCTTGCTGGCAATATTGGCAGCTCACATCGCCGGAAAGGACAACATGACGGCGGATTTTCTCAGCAGAGTTTGGGTGGATGCAGGGGAGTGCGAATTGCATCCCGACGTTTTTGCGCAGTTGGTTCTCCGGTGGGAAGCACCGGTGATGGATCTCATGGCCACCTTCCAGTCGGCAAAAGCAAGTCGCTTTTTCAGCAGGTGCCGGGAACCCATGTCGGAGGGGATCGATGCCCTGATTCAACCTTGGCCGACAACAGGTCTTCTCTGTGTTCCTGCCGTGGGCGCTCATCGGGCGAGTAATTCAGTGAATCGAGGCGCATCGCGGGAGGGTGCTTTTGGTAGCACCGGACTGGCCCCGGCATCCGTGGTATGCCGACCTGATAAGGTTATTGGACGGGGCTCCGTGCGTCTGCCGGTGTCATCGGACCTTCTGGTGCAGGGTCCTCTGTGGATGCCGGAGGTGGATCGCTTCTCACTTACGGTTTGGCCATTGAATGGGCTAGGTTAAAAAAGAAAGGCTATTCAAGGTCCGTCATAGCGACCCTGCTTCAGGTGCGGAAGCATTCGACTTCGTTGGCCTATGTTCGCATCTGGCGGATATTTGAGGATTGGTGTTCGAGGCGTCAGGTCCGTGCCTCCATGGCATCAGTGCCATTGGTGTTGAGTTTTTTGCAGGATGGTTTCGAAAAGGGGCTTTCCGCCAGCTCTCTGAGAGTGCAGTTGGCGGCCTTGGCCTGCTATAGAGGTAAGGTCCAGGGCATGTCACTTGGAGCTCACGGCGATATCGTTCGCTTCCTTAAAGTGGTTTCCAACCTCCGTCCGGCGCGTTGGATCTCCGTTTCGCCATGGGATCTCAACTTGGTTTTGCGGGCGTTGGGGAAGGCTCCATTTGAGCCTTTACGCCAAGCTTCTGTCAAAGATTTGACGCTTAAAGTAGTATTTTTGGTGGCTATTTGTTTGGCTAGACGCATCTCAGAGTTGCAAGCTCTTTCGTGTAGGGAGCCCTTCCTGTGTTTTTCTAGGGAGAAGGTAGTTCTTTGCCCAGTGCCTTCGTTCTTACCGAAGGTGTCGACTCCTTTTCATGTGAACCAGGCGGTGTCCCCCCCCCCCCGGTCCTCCAGTCCGAGGGTGGGGAGGCTTCGGATTGTGGTTTAAGTCGTCTGGACGTTAAAAGGGTGTTACGACGGTACCTGTCTGTCTCAGAGGCTTTTCGCAAGTCCGATAGGCTGTTTGTGGTGTTTGGAGGTCCCAGGAAAGGAGAAGCAGCGGCGAAAGCTTCCATTTCCAGGTGGATTAAGGAGGCGATTACCTCAGCTTACGTGTTGCAGGGGCATCCGGTTCCTGTAGGCTTGAGAGCTCATTCTACTAGGGCGCAAGCGGCTTCCTGGGCGGAGCACAGTCTAGTTCCACCGGTGGAGATTTGTAGGGCGGCAACCTGGTCGTCGCTGCATACTTTCAGTAGGCACTATCGTCTGGATGTGCTAGCGGCGAAGGACGCCTGCTTCGAGTCGGCGGTTTTGCGTGCCGGCTGGCAGGGTCCCTCCCATTAGTACTGCTCTGTTACATCCCAGTGGTAGAGGACTAAACTGGAGGAACGATAAGGAAATAGAAATTACACTTACCTGGTAATTGTAGTTCCTTGAGTGACGACAGTTTAGTCCTCCTTCCCGCCCTCTGTTTCTTAGGGCAGCTCGTCACTTGGTTACCATATAGCGGCGCGTTACAGGTGAGTTATTCTTGTTTTTTCTGCAAGGCCTAAGTTTTTTTTCTTCAGGTTTTCCTTCTGACCTGGTCTCTTCTGTCTCTCTCTGTGTTTCCTGGCTCGGCAGGAGGGAGGAACATTCACAGGGGAAGTCTCCGCATTGGTTTTCGGGACTGGTTTTGTCCTGTGGAGAGTCTGTTAAAAAAAAAAGGGGAAAAAAAAATTTGTTAGCTACTTATTTGTTGTTCTGTTGAGTCTGCTTTGTCAATAGTTCACTGGGGAATGATGGGGAATACCAGCTCTATGCATCCAGTGAGGTGAAGATTTGATTGGTCCAGTCTCCAAGCTGCAGGAGGAGATGCACTACCCAGTGGTAGAGGACTAAACTGTCGTCACTCAAGGAACTACAATTACCAGGTAAGTGTAATTTCTATTTATGTTGGGGTGTTTTTTTTTTTTACTGTTACTTTACCTAACCATTGTCTCACGTCTCTGCATTCTATTCATTACCCAGACAGCAGACACACCCCAGATTAATACAGACCTGTCAGCCATTCATCACTATGGGATGCACTGGCGTTAGGAGCATGACTTTTTCTAAGTCCAGCCCTTATCCCATGTTTCAGCAGGTAGAACGTGGACATCTGGATGAAATGCCAAGGACATACATGGTCTTTCCTGGATACACTTTATACGTCTCTGCCCCTGACCACGCCTCCATTCCGTCCCCTCTTGCCCATGTTCTGAGAGCCCCATTTTAGTGCTGTGTACGTGCAGGGCTAACTTTTTTCCGAATACAGGTCTAGACATTTCAAATGAAAAAAGTCTATCTCGCACGTCCACAGGGCTTATTCGTGGTTCAGAATGACCTCCAAAGTGGATTACAATGAGCAAACTTTTAAAACTGTCCAAGTGCTGGACTGATTTTTAATGAGCATCAGGGGAGCATCAGACTGCAGCCCTCTGACTGGTTGAAACCTCGTGATGATTTTTAAATCAAGGCAGTCAGTTGCTGGCCAGCTGCTGGCTAAGAAGCATCAAGAGGCTGCTTTTGGTTTTGGGAGAGAAAAGCTTGGGAGTTTGGCTTCAACTCCCCTTCAGAGTTTAAGTATTTGGATTCAGACTTAAACCCCCCCCCAAAAAAAACCAACCAACAACAAAAATTTATTCTGCCCGAGTTCTGGGTCAGAGTTCAGAAGGAAATGTTTCTACATTTTCTGACAACCCTGCAACTTCAAGGTTCCCTTGGGAACAGGTTGAGCCTTGCAAGTTGCAACTGCCAGAGACCAAATTGACAGCATCCAAACAGTGAGATCTAACCAGAAATAAACTCAATAGTTTTTTGCCTAGCAGGAAAAGGCAGCAAGGATTGGATGGGACTGGACTTGTATCTGGCTCCAAACAAAATTTATAGTAGTTATCCAACAATCTCAAAAATTATTGGGTTTTAATACTGTACCAAATAGACTACTTTAGTTGGGCTAAAAAATAAATGGCCTTGGTTTCTGTTGTCAACCAGCAGTGCAAACCTTTAATTTACATATTCTGTTGGTTTACCTATTTTGCTGATTTATTGTTTAATGATCCTTTTTGTCTTTGGTTGCTTTAGCAGCACTAGCCGCTTCCACTGAATATCAGGCCCAATATTAATAATAGGTGTTTTTGACCCTGAACAGTAAAGGCTTTTTCTTGGTACACTGAATTATGGGAGGCCAAATAAAGTTCTAGCAGAGGGCAATCATGACTGCTTTATCAAATGTAATAAACCATAAACTGTAGTAACCTGCTTACTAGAATGTGGTAAAACTTTGCAGTTAGTGTGGGTTAATGCCTTAAATTAAAGTGTGGCGACTATAAAGCTTCCACATTAACTTATGGGGATGTTGCCATCCAGTTAAGATAAAGAAAATTATTTACTGCACATTAAGCGCAGCTAGCATGATCCAGTTAGCCACACTTCAGGTGTCATTAACGGTGCCACGTTATCTGCCATGCTAACAATTAATTTGTGGTAATTACTTGTATGGTGTATTCCTTCCCCACTCCACTTCCCTTTCTGTGTTAGGCAGTTAACGTGTAAACTACTGTGAGCTAATTGTCAAGGTACCAGATTACCTGTTAGCGCAGGCCCATGTTAGTGTGCAGTAATTTCCACATTAAGCAGCCAAAGCTCCTTGTTAAATAGACTCCATTGAGCCGATATTCAAAAAAGGTTATATACTCACTGGCTGCCAGAAAACGTGTAACTTTAACATCTGTGTATATTTACAATTTGTAAGGATAGTATTGGGCTGAATATCTAAACCAACAGCCCAAACTCTCCATATTAGGGGCCAAGTTTGGGGCCGAATAAGAGAACGCTAAAAAGAAATTATCCATTTAGTGGTGATACGCAGCTGCTAAATGTATAATTCACATGTTTCATTTAGGCCTAAAGGAAACAGTGCGGTCAGTTTGCTGGCACTATTGGTGTATTCAGCCCTTCTATCTACACGGATAGCATGTTGAATATACTGGTAAAGTTAAACGTTGCAGCTAGTGTTTTTAATTTATTCTGGTCACTGCACTGGCTGAAAATCAGGGCCCATATTTTCTCTCTACTTCTCTGCTGTATCCTTCCTTCTTGACTATTAACATTTGTTAAGCTCATGTTTTCTTTTTGAATTACCCCCTTTACTTTCCTAGGTTTCATTTAGATCACGGAGGTTATATTTTCTTGTTTAAATCTGTCGACGTGCTTTTTTTTTTCTACTTAAGTCAAACTTGACATGTTTTTGGAATCTGAAAATTGAACTTCACTTTTTTTTTAAAATTAAATGTGCAGGTATTTTGAGACACAATTCATTCTCAATCAAACTATGATCATTATTTTGACACGTTCATCACCACATCAAATAATAAAGCATTCAAGCCCTTAGGGTCAAAAGGGCGTAATGTAACTACCAAATTAAATTAGATCTGATTAAAATGCCACTGATGACAGCAGCAGTTAAGTGGAGACAAGCATGGAAAGCTGGATGGGAAGTCTATGAACTTTATATCCCTGGGGACTTGATCAACTTATAGTTTGACTAACCAGTGTATGCTTATTCACAATACTCCAGCGATGCCATCTCCAAAGTATTCTCCTCAACTCCTGGAAAAACAGAATGCATTGTAGGAAGGAATTCTAAGAAATCTGTGCTAAATGTACAATATTAGCGTCTCATAACAACAAAGACATGGAAAAGAAAGCCAAAAGTATGAATACTAGACTTTTCTATTCAACTTATCTTCTGTGGTATATAGTGTAATGCTCTGTTCTGCTTTTCATGGACATTCTGAATATGTCAAACTTAAGTTTGAGATTCATTTTTCATTGTTTCCCAGGCTCTCAGCTATAAGAGACTCTTTTTTTTATATATCTGAGCATTCTTCTTTTTCTTACTGCGTTTCATTTCTTTTACAAAATCAGGACTGTTGAAAACACTTACACCAGATAGCCTGACCCAATTTTTCAATTGATCTGTAAAATATCCATTCGGAATTTGCCCATAATCTAAAAATAAAGTATTCCTCCTGCTCTCTCCTTTTATGCAGTACACTACAGCAAATCAATTCTGGCCATCAGTTCTAAAATTAAGCAATTCATTGTTTCAGAGCTAGAAGTAAAGACATACTGAACCAGCTAGAACACAGGAGCTATGATGTATTATGTCAGAAGGTCAAAGGTGACAGCAACAAGGAAGTAGGAAAATAATGAGATATAACATAAGAACATAAGATATGCCATACTGGGTCAGACCAAGGTCCATCAAGCCCAGTATCCTGTTTCGAACAGTGGCCAATCTAGGTCATACATACCTAGCAGTTTCCCCAAAAGACACAGGTTCCACAATGCTTGTTTTGGGTCAAGTATTGATGTCCTGGGTCCCTTTTTAATAATGGTTTATGGACCTTTCCTCCAGGAACTTGTCCAAACCTTTTTTAAACCCAGCTACACTAACAGCCTTAACTACATCCTCCGGTAACAAATTCCAGAGTTTGATTACACATTGAGTGAAAAAATATTTTCTCTTATTAGTCTTAAATAGTTTACCCTGTAGCTTCATTGCATGTCCCCTAGTCTTTCTATATTCTGATAATGTAAGCAATTGATCTACATTTACCTGTTCCACTTCATTCATTAATTTATAGACCTCTGTCATATCTCCCCTCAGCCGCCTCTTTTTTCAGGTTGAAGAGCCCTAACCATTTTAGCCTCTCTTCATAGGAGTAGCCTTCCATCCCCTTTACCATTTTGGTGGCTCTTCTCTGTACCTTTTCTAATAATGCTATATCCTTTTTAAGATACGGCGACCAGAATTGCACACAATATTCAAGGTGTGGTCACACCATGGAATGATACAGAGGCATTATAATATCCCTTGTTTTATTTTCCATTCGTTTCCTTATGATTCCTAGCATTCTATTTGGTCTGACCAACCAATGTAGTGTATTTGCTCTGGTGCCCTTGTGATTTATTGTACGTGGGCCGAACTATTCGCCCGATTAAAAAATAGTTTGGCTGAGCATTCTTCAAGGATACGGCAACAGTTACAAGCTGCACCGATAGTTACTCACTGCATTACTCATCAACATAATTTTGAAGATCTACGGTGGACAGTAATTGATCATGTTCCCTGTGATCCTCGGGGTGGAGATCGAGAGAGCAAACTACAATGGAGGGAACAACGTTGGATTTTCCAGCTTAATACAATGTCCCCTATGGGGTTAAATTGTGAAATAGATTGGCTTAGTCTATTATGACGTCTTTACATATAGAGAAGCTGTTTTCTCTGCTGAACCAATAAGATGTGGGATTCCCTTGATAGTGGGTTTTCCCCTTTCTCATTGGTTGGTTCTCCTTTAAAATGAGCGAATGAAGTCTTGACCATAATGATTGAAGAGTAAGCCTCAAGCTGCAAGACGGCGTTTTTTGAGTTCACGGTTGCATTGGTTGGATATACAGACGAGAAGGCACTTGAGACAGGAATTTTTTTTCCGAAACGTGCACGTCGTGCAGAATATTGTATATTAGACAACAGTGACAACTTTATTGAAGAATTTCTGAATTATGGACAGATAAGTTATGAGTTTTAAACTTTATTTAGAGGTGGAGTACCTTTATATAATAAAAAAAAATAGCTTGTCGTCTGGAGTGGGTTAGATAACCAATTCTTACCCTCCCTCGACATGCTCCAACAAAAAATAATATGAAAGTGATTGGGGAGCTTAGATGGTGAATCTTTTTTAGGTTATCAGAAGAAAGGCCTGGCAATCTACTTCAGATTACACTGCTAAGAAAACCCAGGAGCTGGGTCACCAGGAGTCAGCATTGACTCAAAGGCACACTTTGCATTTTTTTTTTTTAAAACACAAATTTCCATGATCCCAGATGTTAAAATAAAATAGGATTTGCAGTCCTATCCTCTTAGCACAGGCCTTTGTGTTAGTATGCACTCACAGAGCCCAGTATTCTCCATGGGTTTCCCATCTAACAGGAAACCCACATATGAAGAGGGAGCAGGGCCTGTGAATGTTCTGCCTCATAGGCCCCTTGCGGACTGCCACTGCTGGGAATGGGGACATAATGGAGACCCAAAGGGAGGGGGAGCAGCTCTCTTTCTGTAACCCCATCCACTAATATGATCCCATTAGGGTCCTGGCCCACAGTATGGAAACGACTGCGTTAATATCTGTAACTTCTCCTTTTTTTTTCTTGAGTTTATGAATAACTTTCTATTGTAAATGTCCTACTCCAAAATAACAAACTGTCTCGTACACATGACCAGCTGGTTTTAAAACAACAACCTCACCATAAACTATAGCAAGACTGAGGCACTAATCATCACTCGAAACACTGACTTCGTCTCTCCACACAACATCAAGATAAAAGACACAACCATACCCATAAAACCAGAAGTAAAGTACCTCGGAGTAACCCTGGTCAAGGAACTGAATCTACAATCACACACAAACAGAACCATCAAAAGCGCATACCACAGGATGAGAATTATCCGACGCCTCAAGCCCCTCCTCGCCCCAGAGCACTTCCGTACAGTCTGCCAGGCACTAATAACCCCACTACTAGACTTCTGCAACCCAATATACCTTGGTCTATCAAAACAAACTCTCAGACCACTAGAGTTGGCACAAAACACAGCAGCTCGCATAATTTTTGGCACAACAAGACATGAACACATCACACTCATACTGAAAGACCTGAACTGGTTCCCAATCAGCTCACACATCAAATATAAGACAGTTATAAACATCTTCAAGATCAAACAACATTCATCAGCCCTCTGCCTACATACACTCATAATCCAGACAGAAGCACACGACTAAGGAGGAGAAGCACTTCCAATCGCATTAACACCCTAAAAGACATCACCAAGGTCCGCAAGGACACAGCAGAATGAGCCCTTTCCCTGGCTGCACCAGCAATTTGGAACACCCTCCCAGATGAACTAAGACTAACAACAGACCTCAAAGACTTTCGGAAACTGCTTAAGACAACACTATTCATTGATCACTATGGACACATCACATGATCTACTCAAAAAGCAAGAACAAAAGGCCAACCCCCCCTCCCCTGTCCCTGTTCATAAGAAGGTATATAGCTCATAATGTAAATAGCCCTTATACATAAGAATGTATATAGCTCATAATGTAAATAGCCCAAAATAATCTAATATACACCAACACACAATCTGTATTACTGCATGAACACACTTGAACCACTCTTATGATTGTTTGCTGTGAAAACCGCCTTGATTAAAGGAGAAGGCGGTATAGAAAATCTTTTAAATAAATAAATAAATACAGATCAAGTCAATGAGGTGGGTTTGGGAGCTGGCCATTATGAGTGTAGAAAGGGCTTTTCTATGCATGCAGCTGCTAATCTCTTTCTGGTGCCAATGGGCTATTATTCAACAGAGCAGCATATTTTCTACCATATTTCTGACTGGTGCAGCCACTGGCTCAGGATTCTCATCACTGCCGTTCCCTGCAGTACCTGTACTCTTCTTGCTTGGGAAAGATTGCTTGGCTTTTCAGCTGAGCTGTTTGTGTACTGTCTTTGTAAAGCTGGCTGCTCAGTCATTCTCAGGTCCACATAATTGCAGCGATAGTTCCTTCAACATTCACTAGATACTGTATGAGTGTGGTGCTACCTTTTGCACACAGTTACCCAGACTCCAATGATTTGTATGATCGCCCAGTAGTGGTTTCATATGAACTGAGTCTTCAATATTCAGCTCAGGCAAATCACTTACAGATATGTCATATCTTGACTTAAATCTGACCCAAGAAGCAATATGTTTTTCTGAAACATTTTGTAACACAGGGTTCACGTAGCTTACTGGCTACTGATGGAGATGACATAGAGACAGCCCCAGTAAGCTAAATTTATCAGGTACTGTGCTGGACTTCTATCCATGTCCTCTGTGTTCCTCCAATGCAGTACAGTTTTCCATGGGTCTTCACCATCTCGTTTTGCTTTCTTGCACCAGTTCTTCACTATCTTTACAGCAGATGCAGTTTTGCCATTGTGCTTTGTAAGCAAATTGAAAGCTATTTATCTGAGATCATTTATCAGGTTGTCCATAGTACTTTTCAAGACTTTATTGTGACTTCAGCAGACATAGTGGGGAGCCAGGACCATACCTAGCCCTGTGCGAGTGGTGCGGCCGCACAGGACGCAAAGGCTTAAGGGGCGCATTTTAGCTGTCTTCCGTTGCCTGCCGCTGCCACTTTTTCTTCTCTCAGCGGTGGCAGGCAATCGCAGGACAGCTAAAATGTGCCCCTTAAGACTTCTTGCCAGCATGCTAAGCAGATCTTTCCCTCTCGGAGCAGAGCAGGGAGAGACAGATCTGCTTAGCATGCCGGAGACTTGCACATCGGGTGCACCTCTTCTCTCACGCTGCGGGGGGGGGGGGGGGGGGGGCGCACGCCCGATGTGCAAGTCGCCAGGGCGCGATCTTCACTCGGTACGGCTCTGCTGGAAGCAGTTTAGTTTCCCAGAAGTCTGAATAGTGATCCACTATCAACAGGAGCTCTTTCCCAGTGAAGTTAATTAAGTCTATGCTGACAGTCTGCTAAGGCTGCACCAGTATGTCATGTGACAACATTGTTTCCTTTGCTGCTCATGTACATTATTCATTACAGGTAGAATGCTCACCAAGCCTCAGGAATGCAACATGTGCATCAACGAGGATAAAGAAGCAAGCTTTGGGCAGTTTGTATCATGACATCTTAGCATTATATAGTTGAACTTTTCAGCGCAAGGTTTAGAAACTTTGAATCAGTACGAATTCTCAGTTGCAATATGACCTCAGTTTCATGCTTTTTCTAGCTGGGCTTTTACCCTTGGCTTTATGGCAACTGCTACATTGCATTGAACACATTGTACTAGTGAAACACTGGTATTGAGTTGAAAATGAACTTTTACGGTTGTGGCCAACATTATGGGTACCCTTGCATTTTAGGTATGTTGTATATAATATTTTGAGAAATAATTGGTAATATTCCAACTGTATGTCATCAGAATATTTTAATAGTATGTTCAAAGGTATACAACAAAAAAATAAAAGTTGTCTGTGCAAATTAGTCGTAGTAATTTCAGAGAAAAAAAACAAAATATGACCTGGACAGGACTAATGGAACCCTACACTAATATTTGGTTGCACAACCCTTGGCAGTGATGACAACCTCCAAATGTTTCTTGTAGCAATCTATAAGGTTTTTGTACTCCTATCTGCTAGTAGTTTCTCCCACTCTTCAACTGCAATTTGTTCCAGCTCATGAATGTGTCTAGGATTCTTTTTCCCAATAGCAGATTTCAGCTCTTTCCAAAGGTTCTCGATTGGATTGAGATCAGGACTCATTGCTGGCCAGTTTTAAACAAGCCATTTGTTCCTTTTTAACCATTCTTTTGTATTTTTGGTTATATGTTTTGGGTCATCATCCTGCTGGAGGACCCATGACTTTCAACCCAGACCTAGCTTTCTGACTCTAGGTAGTACATTTTGCTTCAAAATATCTTGGTAGTCCTTTGACTTCATGATGCCTTTAAAACATTCCAGGCCTCCAATTCCAGAGATAGCAAAATAGCCCCACAACATTATGGAACCTTCACCACATTTAACTGTAGGAAGGGTAATTTTTTTTCTTATAAACTTTATTTCTTTACCTGTAAATGTATCGCTGGTCTGCATTGCTAAAGAGCTAAAGTTTGGTTTCATCTATTCACAGAACATTTTCCCAGAAGGATTGTGGTTTCTCAAGGTAGGCTAGGGCAAAGATCAGGCATGCCTTTTATGTCTGTCTTTGAGTAGTGGGGTCCTTCTTGGCCTTTGTCCATGAATTCCTTCTTTGAATAGTGCATGGCATATGGTGCGGGTTGAAACCACCACTCCAGAATGCTCTAGGACAGCCTTAAGCTCTTTGGATGTTGTATGTGGTGGTTTTCCAATAATTTGCACCAACCTTAGACTTTGATTAATTTTCCTCTACCCACCACATCCTGGGAAGTTCTTGACAGCTCCATGAGTAGAAAGCTTCTTAATAATATTGCAAACTGTAGCTCAGGAATCCCAAAGTCTTTGGAGATAGCCTTGTAGCCCTTTGAAGTTTCATGTTTGATAATGGCTTTTCTGACTGTCTCGGGCAGTTCTATTGTCTTCACCATTGTGAAAATGGAACAGGGAGTGAATGTGACCATTTTAAACAGTAGAGCCATCATTCGTTGGATGATTCATGTGAGTATTGACGATTGATCACAGGTGTGTCTAAGTTTATTGCAGTGGGAATGTGGTTCTAATGTTCAAACTGATTTTAATTGTTTAAAAGAGCGCTAATAATCATGTCTTGTCAATGTCCCAGTTTTTATACTATTTCCTACTATTTCCTTTTTAATTGGTCTTATTTTATTTGATTCTTTTATGTGTCAAATATGTGTGCATATATAGTCCAAAGCCATTTCATTGGCCACTTTTTTTTTTTTAGGAGATATTTGACATTAATGGGTTGAACTGCAAGGGTGCTAATAATGTTGAGCACAATTGTACTGGAACAGACTCCACTGGGTAGTGAAAGATATTGTCATAGGCACTAACCAGCTGTTGTCTCAACCCTGATAATCTGCGTTCGGGAATGGTGAACTGGATCAACCCAAGGCTGCTCACATGTCTGACAGCAGCGATTTCTGATTTGTTTTTACTTTCTCAAATTCCAGTTTATGACTATGTCCATGTCTGCTGAATTGCATGTGAAAAAAGTCCCAAGGATAGCATAAGCTCCCCTGAATATAGTTTCCCTTTGATACTATTTTGCTGCAGGGGTGTGCTCTGTGCCAGCCTCATTTTGTCTTTCAGATACATGACATGTTGCTCCAGGTTCCAGCTGACAAGGTTGTACAATATTATTCAGTCCGAGATGCACAAACCATTTTTGTACTTTTGTTTGCATAGCACCAGGGCACTCTTGAGAACATTACCTCAGTACTGGGCAAGTCTGTATCATCAGACTGATATCCCTTCCAACTTACATAGTTCACCTTGCTGTTGCTTGTCTGTAGCATTAATGCCATTCCTGTTCTATATTTCTCTGTTGCAAGCCTGTGAGTTCTGCAATACAACATGTTTCAAAGGCCACTACCCCACTGCCCACTCCGGTTCCTTGGTCAGACCACCACGTACTCTCCTTCATCCTACTTCTTAAAACCACCACACAGCAAGCCAAAGGAGAAAACAAACCAAGAAGATTCAAAGCCTACCACAAGGAGACCTTCCTTCAGGAAATAATGCCACAACTACAACACGATTGCAATGACATTGATGAAACTATAACCAAATGGATCTCAAGCCTATCCAAAGCTGCATCAGCAACTAGCAAAGAAAAGACACATACCCAAAGGAAAACCAACGCCCCCTGGTACTCGGATGAGATCCGGGAAGCAAAACACATGCTCAGAAAGCTGGAGAGAAAATGGAGGTGTACCAAGTCACTTGAGGCAGCACTCCAATACAGAACCAAACAACAAGCATACAATAACATGATCAACAACCACAGGCAACAACATCACACCAACCTCATCCTGAAATCAGCCAACAAACCAAGAAAATTATTTAACATAGTACAACAACTCACAAAAGACACCCCACTACCCAATGGACATCAAGTAGAACCCCCAAAAATGTGCAAACTATCTGATAAACAAGAGCACAAATCCGACAAATACCATGCCTAACGCAGAACACACCCCAACATTGATAGATCACAGCCTGACCTGCGAAGAATCTCACCATACCTGGAATGACTTCTCTATACCGATGACACAGCAAATAGAAAACATTTTGGGCTCCCTTAATATGACAACCGCACCAGTGGACCCATGCCCAGTGGAGTGGATCAGGGCTTCCACGAACCAACTAAGCCACCACCTACACAAAATCATACAGCAGTCCCTCCAGCAAGGGCACCTCCCACAGATTCTAAAGCAAGCTACCATATGACCAATCCTTAAAGGCAACTCACTAGACTCCTCTGACCCGAAATCGTACCGTCCAATCTCAAGCTTGCCATTTTTCTCCAAAATCGAGAAAGTAGTACAAAGACAACTGCAAGATCACGTAGACCTATATGCTCCACTGGACTTGCACCAACATGGCTTCAAACCACATCAAAATGTAGAGACTCTGCTCACCTTCTTTGACAACCTACTGAAGGGAATAGATAACAGAAGGAATGGTTTCTTATTAATTTTCATCGACATCTCAGCTGCCTTTGACAAGGTATCACACCCCATACTCCCACATCGCCTCCAAGAAATGGGATTATGCAACAACACCCTGAAATAATTCACCTCCTACCTAAACAACCTCACACAGCAAGTTAAATGCGGGGAAAAGAAATCAGCTCAATTTACCACCACGCAAGGAATACCACAGGGATCGGCTCTGTCATCAATACTATTCAGCATCTATATCCAGCCCATATGCAGCATCATCAGACAACACAACATACAATATCACCTGTATGCAGATGATATAATGGTGTACACCCCAATCGACCTGAGCACCCCTGACTTAACCTCAATGACCAAGTACCTCGAACATATGAACACCTGGCTCGCCGAGAATAACCTCAATGTAAACTTTGATAAAACTGAAGCAATGTTTATTTCCAGGAGTACAACATTCAACCCATCCAAAGAAATCAACATACTACACCGGACAATCACAACAAAGGACAAAGTAAAGTATCCGGGTATCATCATAGACAAAGCCCTGAATCTCCATTCCCACATTAACAAGACTGCAGCAAAAGCGTACCACCGTCTAAAGATCATCAGATGACTGAAGTCAATCCTCAGCCAGGAACATTTCCGCACTGTATGCCAGGCAGTCATCACCCCCATACTGGACTATGGAAATACACTATATCGGGGGTTACCCAAACACTCTGTACACCCACTTCAATTGGTTCAGAACACTGCAGTATGCATAATCACAGGCACATCCAAATACGAACACATAATATCAGAACTCCGACAGCTACACTGACTACCCATAATGGCACGGGCAAATTCAAGGCAACACTAAACATCTTCAAGATCATACACCACTGCTCAGCAGAAATTCTACAGACCAAAGACACAAGCAGCAGACCCAGGCGGACCCAAGGCAGCAACAGACTCCTCACCCCAGCCGGATACCACAAAACGAAGCAATCAACCTCCAGAAGAGCCATCTCACTCTCAGTGCCGGACCCATGGAACTCGCTCCCTGAGAAACGAAGAGCACAAAAGGACCTCAAGGACTTCCGCAAATCCCTCAAAACCCACCTGTTCATGGCCTCATATGAACAAGTACCTTAACTCCCAATCCACGCAGCCTTGCCGATACAGCCACTAAACGCCAACATCTCAGACATGGGACCCAACCTCAGAAATATATGTACGTATGTCTTGTCACATATGTTGAATGTAGACCCCTAGTTATATCCCTAACCACATTGATTGAAGGATAAAGGTGGTATACAAAACTGGCTAAATAAATAAATAAATAAATAAATAAAGTCACATACTTTTAAGATGGTAATGTGTGCCCTTATTGTTAATGCCAAGAATTATTTTATTCTGTATAAGTTCATCTTTCAGTGGGCTGTACTTGCATGTCACTGTTTTCTCTCTTGAACACATGACAAAATTATCGATTGATTCACCTTCCTCTTGTTTGTAGCTGCCAAACGTATCTTTCTTCTTGTTGTTAGATGGTGTTGAGTCTATATCAACTTGGTGATCCACTGGATAGTAAGTCAAACTGTTTGTTTGTCAGTCAGGCAGCTAATTGTTCATAGAATGACACCTGTAGCTACTGTTAATGTATCAATCCATTGTATTGCTGGCCTTCATTTTTTGCATTGACCTTCAACTTTACGAAGCATGATGCCTTTCTCTAATGATATTTCTCTTTGCATGATGAGTCCAAAATACAAAAGTCAGTCTTGTCATTTGAGGTTGTAAAGAAAGCTTAAGTTTGATCTCTTCTAATACTGACTGATTTCAGGTAGTCCATGGTAATAGACTATTCTTAACCAGCACCATAACCCTAAGACATCAGTTTTCTTCCTGTCTTTTTTTTCTTCACTGTCCAACTTTTGCATTTATATGAAGTTATTGAAAATACAATGGCTTGGACAAGTTGAATCTTTGTATGGAGAGATACATCTCTGCATTTGAAAATCTTGTCTAGATCCTTTGTAGCTTTTCTGTTGAGCAATGCGTTGTCTGATTTCGTGACTGCTTGTCATTTCTTTAATGATTGATTCAAGCAGGTTTAAGTTATCTACTATTTCTATTCCTTCTCCATCAAGGATGAAATGATTTGATTTTATTGTCAAACTCTTTGTCTTCTTCACTTTTAGGTGTAAGTCCATTTTAAGACGATGCTCCTTTGATCTTGATAAGCAGATGTTTTATTGCCTGTCCTTCCTTCCTTCCTTCCTTTCAGCCAGTAATGTTATCGTCAGCACCACAAAGGTAGTTGATGAGTCTTCGCCTAGTCTTCACACCACAGTTGTCGTCATGTAGTCCTGCTTCTCTAATTTGTTCTGCATATATACTAAACAGACTGTGATAAGGAAGCTTATCATAGCTCAGGAAGGGGCTATAGAAAAGGTGAAGTGTCTCTGAACAAGCAACCTGTCAGTGCTGGTAGAAATGAGAAAACAGAATTTTGCCATAAAAGACTACCAGTCCCAGAATGCACCAGGTTTCCAACAGCCGTGAGAGGAGCTGAAGTGAGAAAACGTGTGTTCAATCAAAAGGGCTATGAGGTAATCCCCAAGCACTCATTGCAAAGGGCAGGGCTTGATTCAGCACAGCTGCGCTGTGCTAGGATGGAACACTCATCTCAAAGGGCAAGGCCTGATTCAGCACAGCTGCGCTGTGTTAGGGAGGAACACTCATCTAAGCAGAATAAGAGTAGAGTTTATTCTACAGATGACCAGCTTCATGATCACCTTGGATATCCAGAGAATTGTCCTCAGTATCCTGAGAATCAGCTTGAGTTTGATCATCAGGTTCATCTGAAGAATCAGCAGAAGCAGAAGCCAAACCGGACGGATAGAGAAGGAAATAAACCCTCTGGAAGGAAGAGGAGAAAAGCCTTTGAGAGGTCTAGAAGAGTCCAAGGCAGTACGTATACTGGGAGGTATTCCAAGGGCCAGCATAAACCATTGGACTGGGGAAAGCCAGAGGAATGGTGCTGCAGAACAAGGAATCACCAGAGGCTACCTGTGAGGGAGACGGCTGCACGTGGAAGGGACTCTAAGACCTATGCCAGAAGGTATGTGAAGAGAGATCCAGTGTCCAGGGATCAGGACTGGAAGGCTGGACATAAGAACTGGACTACATACTGGCCAGGCTATATAGAGAGGAACTATAGCAACAATGGAAGCTCAGGTATGAACACTGATCTATGCCCTAGCTATAACCTTGAAAGACAGCAGGGAAATAAGTGTTCTCCTGAAAGTGCTCCATTGAAAGATTCATCTGTGCCAATTCATGATAGTGACCCTATGCTTGTTGATGAAGGGGAAATAATAGCAGATCAAGATATTGTTTATATGGACTGCTCTCTATCCAAACTCCGTTGGTAACTTTCTGTGATAAAGCACAGCAGCCATCACAAAGAAATATAAATTTGTTCTTTATTCCACTAAGAAAAGCTCCTGAAGCAGGATTTGACTCACACAGTAGAAAGCCAGCCTGCTAAAGGGTTTCAGCTGGATAACTGATAGCAATTGAGCTGCACCTAATTGCTTGTGAGCTAGGAGAGAATTACTTCTGGATCTGTGTGGAAAGTAATCAGAAGTTAACCTTACAAGAACAGTTTATTTCTTTCTTTGTGGCTTTTCGTTTGTTAGAGATATGCTAAGAAAACATTAGCTAATTGCCTGACAAGTTTGAAGGTTGTTTTCCTGATTTTGATTTTTGACTTTGTTTTACCAAGTTAAACACTGCAAGCAAGTAACCTAATTTATGTGCTACCAAGCATATCTGTGCTGGGAGAAATAACCCCATAAATAAAGAAGTATCTTATTGGCTTTAACACTTGTGCACAACTAAATTATTGTCAGCAGCTGTGTCTGGTGTGAATGAACTACATTACCCACAATACCTTGCAAAAATCATATAAATATATGCATTGTCAAGACTGTGAAGATTCTCACCCAGGCAGCCGTCTGACAAGACATGGGGAACTTTATGCAGTTTTGTCATACACCTTGCTGATTTTAAACCATTCTGTTTCTCCTTGTTCTATTTGAACTATTGCTTCTTGATTAATGTAAAGGATGTGCATGAGAACTCAGGTGTTCTGGCATACGCATGCTTGTAAACGTAATCGAGAAGCATGCTCACTCAATCCTGCCTTAATAGCACGGATGGTACGGCATTCGGCTATGGTAGCAAAACTTCTAAGACAGCACTGGTCGGTTTTAAGTCTACATCCCTGTTTTGTCAAACATTTACTAATTGCCTTTTCTCGTGGTTCTAATTTGAGGGACATTTTGGTTAAATCTGCATCCCCGATTGATCGACTTGTCAGCCCCCTCTGGAGATATCTGGCCATTTTCAATGTGGTAACTGTCAGTTTTGTTCTTTGACTCTTTCTGGCCCCACTTGGACTGACCCTGGTTTCCGGGCGTTCTTATGAGCATCATTGGTCCACTTCTTGTAAGTCCACTTTTATGGTCTTCTTTTTACAATGCCCGTGCGCTTTATTATATGTGGGCCGTACCATCCATGCTATTAAGGCCAGATTGAGTGAGCATGCTTCTCAATTGCATTTACAAGTTTCTTCTGCACCTATAGTGGACCATTGCTTGACTCACCGGCATCAATTCAGTGGTTTACATTGGGGGATCATCGATCATGTCCCCGGGGATCCCCATGGGGGTGATAGAACATCTCATTTACAGTTTTTAGAACAATGAATTAGCCGGTTGAATTCCATACACCCCCTACGGTTTAAATTGGGAGATCGATTGGTTCAGCTTGTATTGACATCTTCCAATGAGTGGAGGGCTTCCCCGATGACGGTGGGGTCTCCCCTTCCTTCATTGACGGTTCTGTTTTTGAGAGACTTGGTGATCGGCCAATTGCTTTCACGGTTGCCCTTTGAAAATTCCCACGTATTACGTGATGGCATTGTATGGCAGTTTCTTCTTTCTGAATGGCAGGAGCACGGCACTTGATACAGGGTGATGATTTGACCCGAAACGTGCACGTCATGCAATTATCCTGACTGCATTCTTCATTTCATTGCACTGCTATTAAAAAGATAAGTTCATTGATATACTGTAATGGTTTGAGAACCGGCATTGATTAAAATGGACACTACCGATTTGTGCGGGTGAGCCTGCTTTCTCCCTTCCATCGGCCTGGTCCGACAAAAGTAAATCATTTTTTGGAGGGATAACTTGGTTTTTGGTGACTTTTGCTTTTTTGCTTTTTATTTGGTCACTGCATGGGGTGGTTCTTTTTTGCTGATAAATATTATGGCATTCATCACCCATCGTCCTTCTCATTGTCATCATTGGTAGTCTCCAAATTCTGCTGTGAATTTATCCCAGTTGCCACTTATGTCAGGATAACCTTACAAATGAGAGTTAAAAAAAAAAAAGATAGGGCAGAAATTTCTCAACAGTGACTCATACAGGCAAATAATAAACACAAATGGCTGCCACATCTATGACCATTCAGACCATGCACCCTTTAAGAC
This sequence comes from Ichthyophis bannanicus, assembly GCA_033557465.1. Lineage (NCBI taxonomy): Eukaryota > Metazoa > Chordata > Amphibia > Gymnophiona > Ichthyophiidae > Ichthyophis > Ichthyophis bannanicus. Next base: position 600,473,306 of record CM066034.1, read on the forward strand.
ATTAGTCACACTGACAAGTTAATGAAGGTTCTATGAGACCCCCCCCCCCCCCACCGTTCATGTCCCAGGTTGTTGGGCCAATGCTAGCTCCACAGGTAAACAGAACATTGAATAGTTTTCTTTTTAAGACAGCACTCAACTTCCCAACCTTAACCCGTTTTGGACAGCTCGCATATTCTTTCTCTGTTCTAGATGATTTATTAGATTTGTTACACTCAAACAACTATGAAATACCAGCAATAATAAAAAATATTAAAACTTTGCAGAAAATAGAAGTTTCACATAGTGTGTGTTTTTCATACACTGGTCCAATATAGTATATTGTCCGTCTTCAGAAAAGATAGGATTCAGTTCCAATATTCATTAACATAAGAACATAAGATATGCCATACTGGGTCAGGCCAAGGTCCATCAAGCCCAGTATCCTGTTTCCAACAGTGGCCAATCTAGGACATACGTACCCAGCAGTTTCCCCAAAAGACACAGGTTCCACAGTGCTTGTACTGGGTCAAGCATTGATATCCTGGGTCCCTTCTTAATAATGGTTTATGGACCTTTCCTCCAGGAACTTGTCCAAACCTTTTTTAAACCCAGCAACACTAGCAGCCTTTACTACATCCTCCAGTAACAAATTCCAGAGTTTGATTACACGTTGAGTGAAAAAATATTTTATTTTATTAGTCTTAAATAGTTTACCCTGTAGCTTCATTGCATGTCCCCTAGTCTTTCTATATTCTGATAACGTAAACAATCGATCTATGTTTACCCGTTCCACTCCGTTCATTAATTTATAGACTTCTATCATATCTCCCCTCAGCCGTCTCTTTTCCAGGTTAAAGAGCCCTAACCTTTTTAGCCTTTCTTCATAGGAGTATCCTTCCATCCCCTTTACTATTTTGGTGGCTCTTCTCTGAACCTTTTCTAATAACGCTATATCCTTTTTAAGATACGGCGACCAGAATTGCACACAATATTCAAGATGCGGTCTCAACATGGAACGATATAGAGGCATTATAATATCTTTTGTTTTATTTTCCATTCCTTTCCTTATGATACCTAGCATTCTATTTGCTCTCTTGGCCGCCGCTGCACACAGGGCCGAGGGTTTTAACATGTTATCCATAATGACGCCTAAATCTTTTTTCTAGGTGGTGGTTACTAATGTGGAATCTTGCATTGTGTAACCATAGTTTGGGTTGTTCTTCCCTAGGGGCATAACTTTGCACTTGTCCACATTAAATTTCATCTGCCATTTTGATGCCCAGTCTTCCAATTTATCAAGATCCTCTTGCAATTTTCCACCATCCTCTTGGGTTTTAACAACTTTAAATAGTTTTGTGTCGTCTGCAAATTTGATAACCTCACTCATTATTCCCCTTTCCAGGTCATTTATGAATATGTAAAAAAGCAGCGGACCCAGCACAGATCCCTGGGGTACACCACTATTCACCTTTCTCCATTGGGAAAATTGGCCATTTAGCCCTACTCTCTGCTTTCTATCTTTTAACCAGTTCCTGATCCACAATAGTACATTGCCTCCTATCCCATGACTCTCTAGTTTTGCCAAATGTCTCTGATGAGGGACCTTGTCAAAGGCTTTCTGAAAATTCAGATATAGTTTATCAACCGACTCACCTTTGTCCACCTGTTTGTTCACACTTTCAAAAAAACATAACAGATTAGTAAGACAAGATCTTCCTTGTCTAAAGCCATGTTGGCTGTCTCCCATTAGGCCATGACTATCTACATGCTGAATAATTTTGTTCTTTATGATGGTTTCTTCCATTTTTCCCGGTACTGACGTCAGGCTCACCGGTCTGTAGTTTCCCGGATCACCCCTGGAACCCTTTTTAAAAATTGGCATTACATTGGCGATCCTCCAATCTTCAGGTATTACAGATGATTTTAATGAAAGTTCACAGATTAGTAATAGCTGGACTGCAATCTCATATTTCAGTTCTTTCAACACCCTTGGATTATACCATCCGGCCCAGGTGATTTGCTACTGTTCGGTTTATCTAATAGTTGTAATACATCTTCCTGATGTATTGATATTTCTGTCAATTCTTCCGCAACTTTAAATACCACTTCAGTCATGGGTAACATCCCTATATCTTCCTCGGTAAAAACCGAAGCAAAGAATTCATTTAGTCTCTCCTCTATTGCCTTGTTGCCTTTTAGTGCCCCTTTAACCCCTCTATCATCTAATGGACCAACTGACTCTCTCACAGGTTTTTTGCTATGAATGTACTTGAAAAAGTCTTTATTTCGCATTTTTGCTTCCGCAGCAAGCTTCTTCTCCCTTTGCCTGCTTTATCAATACCTTGCATTTGACTTGCCAGTGCTTGTGCTGTTTCCAGGTTTCATCGTTTGGCTCTTTTTTCCATTTACTGAAAGATGCTTTTTTGGCAACAACAGCCTCTATGACCTCACCTTTAAACCATGCAGGTAGTTTTTTGGATTTCCTTCCACTTTTCTTAAAGCGTGGAATTCAGCTGGCCTGGGCTTCCAAGATAGTATTTTTCAACAACACCGAAGCTTGATGTAAGTCTTTAACCTTTGCAACTGCTCCTTTTAGCTTTTTCTTAACTATTTTCCTCATTTTATCATAGTCTTCCTTTCGAAAGTTAAAAGGTAGTACTGTGGATTTCCTTACTATCCCTCCTTCACTAATTAAATCAAATGCGATCATGCTTTGATCACTATTGCCAAGTGGCCCCAACACCCTTATCTCTTGCACTAGATCTGGTGTTCCACTAAGGACTAGGTCTAATATGGCTTCCCCTCTGGTCAGTTCATGAACCAGCTGCTCCAAGAAGCAATCATTTATTTCATCTAGGAACTTTATCTCCCTAGCATGTCCTGCTGTGACACTGACCCAGTCGATACCGGCGTAATTGAAATCACCCATTATTATTACTGCGCTGTCACTTTTGTTAGCTTCCTTTTTTTCTTTGAGCATTTCATCATCCATTTGTTTATTCTGGCCAGGCGGTCGATAGTACACCCCCACTGCCATCGCCTTCCCCTTTTTACATGGAATTTCAATCCATAGAGATTCTACAGCAAATTTTGTTTCCTGCAAAACTTTAATCCTTTCTGACTCAATGCCCTCTCTAACATAGAGCACAACCCCTCCACCAATTTGATCAGCTCTATCATTATGATATAGTTTGTACCCAGGTATCACAGTGTCCCACTGGTTGTCCTCCTTCCACCATGTCTCTGATATTCCAATCATATCTAACCTCTCATTTAGTGCTATATATTCTAACGCTCCCATCTTATTTTTTAGATTTCTAGCATTTGCATGCAAGCATTTTAGAGACTGTATTTTATTCATATTAATTTGGCTATTGGTAGACATGGGTAATTTGGGATCTTTAAGCTCTGTCTGCTCCATACTCAAGGGCATTTGGGCTACTTTACTCTTTTTTGGAACCTCTCTGCTTTTGGTAGTATCCTTCAAGGATACATTCTTCTGAACCATCCGCTCTTGGGCGACTGTCGGCTTTCCCCTATTATCTAGTTTAAAAGCTGCTCTATCTCCTTTTTAAAGGTTAATGCCAGCAGCCTGGTTCCATCCCGGTTAAGGTGAAGCCCATCCGTTCGGAAAAAACCCTCCTTTCCCCAGAATGTTCCCCAGTTCCTAACAAATCAAAAATCCTCATCTCTGCACCATTGTCTCATCCACGCATTGAGACTCCAGAGCTCTGCCTGCCTTTTGGGTCCTGCATGTGGAACGGGAAGCATTTCAGAGAACGCTACCCTGGAAGTTCTGGATTTCAACTTCCTACCTAAAAGCCTAAATTTTTGACATAAACATACTGTATGATACTATTGAAACTGCAGTTTTTATTTAAAACACTTTATTATGATATAATATAGTTTGTCAACAGTCCATTGTGATGGCGGAATATGATACACGTGAAAACACTTCTGATGCAGTGCGTCGATATTGCACCATTGAAACACCTAGAACAGAATGCTTGACAGCAATTAGTTTCGACAACATATTAGCTCAGCGTATGAAAAACATACAAGGCCGATATATGCACCAATAACTCTGACACTAAGTAACTTACAGTTATCTAAACCTATTTTCTAAAGTCTACAAATACTTTTATTTGCAAAATAGTAGCTATTACAGCATTAAAAGCTACTTACTATTTTTTGTGATCTTTTTATGTTGAGCTGTTAGTACCATCAAAATCAGCAAACTTTGAATACCTATTTAACTAGATCTCAGATAAAAAAATATGTATATAACGCTTTTTGAAATAACGTTAATAGCTAAACATAGTTCCATTGAATTTATAACCATTAATTAGTAAACAGTTGAGTAGTAAGTATGGAAACCTTATGTATGTAAAACATACGCTGGTTCAAAACGGGTTAAAGACACCAATAGAGTGGTGACCAATAGAGTACACACCTCTGGAGCCCCTTCAGAGCCCAGGTATAGCTAGATTAGTTTGTGCCAGTATTTTGGGATTTTTTTGTCAGCTGGTGAGTGGAACTAGCATGGGGAAGAGGAAAGGGAAAGAGACAGCTGTGAATATAGCTAAAGAGGTAGCAGTATAATGTCCTATGGATAATTTTGAATCTGTGAGAGGTAATATGAAGGTACCAGATGCTTACTCTACTCCCAATACTGTTAAAGGTCAAGTAAAATCACCACCTGAGGCAGTTTCCCTCGGTCCTGCCCTCCACTTCCCACCCCCCATTTCCAGTCTCAATTCAGGATCTATCCCCCAGGGGTGGGGGAGCCAGTAGAGGTTCTCTCCATTCTGGGGAATTAGATTTGTCGCTTCATGGAGATAAACAGAGCATAGTTGAGGATGGTAGAACTAAACAAGCAGGGTCTTGGATATCTCTTTTTGCCTGGCTTAGAGTACGGAGGGAATATGGTAAGATCTGTCAATAGGAATGTGGATAAAGGTCTTATGAGACCTATTACATTTTCTGGGAAGTTGTCATGTGAAACGGCCCTGCCAATGTCACCTTCTAGGGAGATTTCAAATTTGGAATTATGGCATTGGATCACCAGGATGGAGTCCACTTTATCAACCTGTCTGACACAGTTATGCTCCTTTACAGGAGATGCTGTGAAAAGATTTAAGAAAATAGATCTGCAGTTAGAACAGGTTAAATCCCAGATTCAGTCTCGGGACACAGCGTTAGGATCCATTTAGTCTGTCAGTGCAGTCCTTTTTAGAAGTAGTAATATTCTAGACCAGTGATGGCTAACCTTTTTGAGCCCGAGTGCCCAAACTGCCGCACAAAACCAAAGAATTTCCTCAAAGTGCCAGCACGTCAATTTGCATAAATATTTGCATAATGCTAACATACACTAACTTTTAGTAAACATGTCTCTTAATGAGTGTATGGATAAAGACAGACTAAAAGATTTCTACATTACTATAATCCAGTGCCAACCGCCAGGCACATTAGGAACTACTACAAACACTGCCCATTTAGAACCAATAGCAAACCCGCCGTATCCTAACAGCACTACCAGGACTCACAAAGCACCATACCATACCTATCAAAAGGCAACACTGCAAATATTAAACCAATACATTTCAGAGAATAACAATACATGACCTACTGGGGAAAGAGAACAAGTGGCAATGTCAAAAAGGAATTACATAAACAGAATACCTCAGCTCAGTTACACAGTTGCAATTGCTCCAGCCACTTTCTTCTGGTTCTTCATGTTTTCTGCCAACTCTCCATCATCTGCTGTCCATTTGTCCTTTCTTCTCTCTTCTAGTTTTTTTTTCCATTCTCTCTCTCTACATCCGCTTTAACATACTAATCTTTCTCCTTTTGCTCTTTCCTCATTCCTATTTCATCCACTCAAATTTTACCCCTCCATCCTCAATCCCCACTTACTCTCCCAATACCCGGCCAATTGTAGATTTTTTATCCCTCCCACACAAAATATTTTTCCCCTCTCCATTTTACTCTCCCAGCCCCATCCCATTCTAATCCTCCCCCAACATCAGCTCCCTTCTAGTTCCAACCTCACCCAGCATCCATTCCCTTCTAGTCCCTGCATCAGCCCATTTCCAGTCCTAGCCCCCCATCAGCCCATTTCCAGTCCTAGCAACCCCCCAACCCAATACTAGTCCTAGCCCCCCCCCATCAACCCACTTCCAGTCCTAAACCCCATCCCCCCATCACCCCATTTTTCCAGTTTAAGCCCCCCTATAACCCATTACCAGTCCTAACCCCCATCACCCCATTTCCAGACAGCCCCCATCAGCCCACAGCCCATTACCAGTCCTAACCCCCCCTAGCCCATTAGCAGTCCTAACCCCCCCTAGCCCTTTAGCAGTCCTAACCCCCCCATAGCCCATTAGCAGTCCTACCCCCCCCGCCCGCCGCCGCCGCCCATTAGCAGTCCCGCCCGCCCGCCCATTAGCAGTCCTAACCCCCCCTAGCCCTTAGCAGTCCTAACCCCCCATCACCCCATTTCCAGACAGCCCCTCAGCCCACAGCCCATTAGCAGTCCTACCCCCCCCCCCGCCCACCCGCCCCATTAGCAGTCCTAACCCCCCCAGCCCATTAACAGTCCTAACCCCCCCCAGCCCTAACCCCCCAAACCCCCCCTAACCCCCCGCCCGCAGCCCGCAGCCCATTAGCAGTCCTATCCCCCCCCAGCCCATTAGCAGTCCTAACCCCAACCCCCCCTAGCCCCCCCCAGCCCATTAGCAGTCCTAACCCCAACCCCCCTAGCCCCCCCCAGCCCTAACCCCCACCCTACCCCCCCCCCGCCGCCCGCAGCCCATTAGCAGTCCTAACCCCCCCAGCCCATTAGCAGTCCTAACCCCCCCCCTAGCCCATTAGCAGTCCTAACCCCCCCTCCCCCCTCCCCCCCCCCCTCCCCTAGCCCATTAGCAGTCCTAACCCCCCCCCCCTTAGCCCATTAGAAGTCCTAACCCCCCCCTGGCAAATTTAAAAAAAAAAAAAGCTGGCTCTGGCTGCTGCCGCTGCCGCGGCAGAATGCAATGTCCCGCGGGGCCCCCTCCGCCCGCTAAGCCCCTCTGCAAGGGCTTTCAGATTCGCGAGGGAGAGCGTCTCCCTCGCGTCTCTGTTAAGCCCGCAGGGGCTAATGGGAAATTTCCCATCAGTCCCTCGCGTCTAAAGGGGCTGATGGGAAATTTCCCATTAGCCCCTGCGGGCTTAACAGAGACGCGAGGGAGACGCTCTCCCTCGCGAATCTGAAAGCCCTTGCAGAGGGGCTTAGCGGGTGGAGGGGGCCCCGCGGGACACTGCATTCTGCCCTTGCCGCGTCGGCGGCAGCAGTCAGAGCCAGCTTTTTCTTTTTTGCGGACCTTCCCGCGTGCCAGCTGCAAGGCCTTCGCGTGCCACAGCTGGCACGCGTGCCATAGGTTCGCCATCGCTGTTCTAGACTATAAGCTTGATAGGTTAGAGAATTATATTCACTGTAATAACTTGAATTTCCTGAATTTCCCCTATACAAGATTGATTTCTCCTTTTGAGATGCTGAAGCAGTATTTTTGGGATATCCTTGGCCTGTATCTCCCCTCCCACCCTTCTTCTCTAGGGCCTATTATGTTATCTGCTCTTAGGAGGTTTGGAAGATGGGGGTGGGGGAGGGGAATGGACCAGGAATCCCTGAGTTTGACCTTACAATTGGAGACCTCCTTCGAAGAGACACATACAATAGGGCAGCTTTGATTGCTTCTTTTGTCACAGCCTCAGACGGATAGGGGTCCTGCGATTGTTTTATGCAGCTAGGTTTCAGAATTTGTATGGTTATAAGATTTATGTATTTCCTGATCCCTCTGATAGGACACAGAGGATCAGGAAACGCTTTCTTTTTTTTCATACCAGAGCTTTGGCTCTGGGGATGAGTTTCTTTTTGAAGTTTCCAAGGAAGTGTTTCTTTTGTTAAGTATAAGGGAAAAGACTATGTTTTCTTAGAATCTAAACAATTGGAGGAGCTTTAGTGCTCAGGAAAATGCCACTATTGGGGCAGCTGTGGATATCAACATTGCTGTGTGAGACTGGGGGTTATATGAGAGCTTGTAAAGTATATTTGCCAGGTTTTTTAAAATGTGTGAAGTTTTCTTTTCCTTAAATGTTCTTACTAGTCGGTTTCCCCCTTTATTTCCTCAGTGGATTCTGATAGGAATTTAATTTACTGCATGGTTTTCTTCTGATATGTGAATGTACTCCTTCAGTTTATTGCTATTATTGAATTTGTATCCCTCTTTGGTGTTTGTTTCTTTTTTTTCTGTAATGTTTAAAAGTATTATAAATATAAAAGGGGGGGAGGGGAAGGACACATAACGCGCTTTCCTGGAGGCTGAGAGCAAACCGATCTAGTCCAGGTTTTCCAGCTGACTAAATAAGTCTGCCTCTGGGGCTGTAGCCCGGTGAGAGAAACAGACAGGGAGAAAACCTTCTCTCCCACTCTCTCCTAATGAGTACAAAAGTTTCTTACTTTAAAACTTTTATTTTCATTTTACAACAAACAAAGTAACAACACACCAAAAGAAACAAATACACACATACAATAAAGAAAGCAACCCCAATTACCCCCCACCCCAATGCTTCTTCTCTAAGCTGATAAGAATCATCATATAAGCGCTTACATACAACAATTATTGTACATCAAACCAACAGAAGTAGAATCTATGATACCGGATGAGCATGTGACAAAGATTAATACAGAATCAAACAGTCAACTGAGAGCATTGAATAGTTTGAGCATAATCGTTGAGCGTCTTCTAGCTAGACCAATAGTGAATGGTTTGAACGGAAGAGGCTGACATACGAGATATTTGCGCATATTTACAATAAAGACAGAGATGTTTCACCATTCATTAGAACTCAAAAAAAAAAAAAAAAAAAGCTATTTTCCCAATATTTCGTGATTAAGGAAATAGGAAATAGCAGTGCCCAGCATAAAGGCTAAAAAGAAGTAAGCCAATTTAGGAAGAAAGGGGACCCCCGCAGCTAAGCGGAGCCCCACAATCTTCCAAAAGAGGGGTTCCGGAAAATATAAATAGAATGAAGACGACCCCAGACCCGACTCCAGTAATACTGTAATGCGGGACAATCATACTTAACAGGAGTTTAGTAAACCAAAGGCCACATGGCATGTCCAGCATCAAGCGCACTGGATGGCATTCCAATTGGCTAACCTATCAGGAGTATATGTCCACTTGGGATAGCAGTACTGAGGATATAAGAAAAAATCTGATCTAGATTGTGAGTGATGGGGGGGGCTGAGAAAAGGTGAGCTCTAAGTCTGAGGGGTGAAGCAACTTCCATATATCTACTCACGCAAAATCTTTCAGCAAAGCTGGCAGGGTGTAGAGACTCTTGGGCGGACCACTCGTTCTAGGCGGCAGTCTATCTATCAAAGGATCAAATACTTGATGGAAGTCACCGCCGAGTAACAATTACTGGGTCATCCACATTCGGAGCATAAATACCGATACACGTAAATTCACTATCTCCAACCTTAAAATATACACAGGCCCAGCTACCCTCCCCATCAGAGCTAGTATCCATTACAGTGGTTGGCAAAGATTTCTCAACTAAGATGGCTACCCCGCCCCACTTAGAAACGGCGGGAGAATAGGCAGCCACCATATAAGGTTTGGCAGTAAGTTTCAGTGGTTCGACAGAGGTGAAATGGATTTCTGAAGAAACACTAAATCAGTATGGTCATGATTAAAATAACTAAGGATGGTCATTCTGTTGATTAGACTATTGATGCCTCTTACGTTCAGTAATAAGAGCATACATAAGGCCATACAACAAAGTCAAACATTCTGAGAAAGGAACATGATGGCGCACCGAGTTGCGCAATGTCCCTCATATCAACTATAAATGACTGTACACACGATATGATAGAAAATAAGCCAATGAAAAATCATGAAGCGCCCTATATAACAGTAGAAGCACCGAAGTGCCTTAGAGAAGAAGCAAAACCCCAGAAATTACTGGCGACCTGATGTCTGCGGGGTGAAACCCCAGAGAAGGCCTAAATTGAAACATATAACCGGTATAGCTGTGCGTGCTCCGAATCCAACCGAGGTGCACATCATGGAGGAAAAGGAGACCAAGAGAGGTAGATATAAAAGAAAGAAAAGTCCAGGCAGTCTCTATTCCAGGCAATGATCACCGCATCGGGCCACTCAAAATGGCGGGCAGTTCCAGCGGAGTCCATCCGAGTTGTTGACTTAGCGCATCTGGTCTGCCTCTTTGGAATCTAAAAATGTTGCTAGCAGAGCAGGATCTTCGAAGGTTCTAGTTTGGTTATGGAGAGTCACTCTGAGCTTCGCTGGATATAAGAGGCCAAAGCGAGCCTGTAACTGTTGAAGTCTAGGTCGAAAAGCAAGGAGTCCCTTCCGCCGGTCAACTGTGGGCTTTGTCAAGTCGGGGAAGAAAGAGACTTTATGATCATCAAACTGCAGATGTTGCATCACCCGGGCAGCTTTGAAAATTTGCTCAACTTGCTGATACCTCAGTAAACGGAAGATAATGGGCCGGGGGGTCGTCCGATTGAGTGCGATGTTGGTAGGAGCACGATATGCTCGGTCAATTTCCAGATCTCTGCAAAAGGTAATCTTCAGCAAGGAGGGGAGAGTTTTGACCAGAAATTCTCTGAGATCTCCTGCTTCCGCCCCCTCCGGAACTCCTATGAGCCTTACATTGTTGCGACGGGCTCGATTATTGCAATCCTCTAACTCTTTTTGAAGATTCTGTATCTGACGCTCAGCCTTGTCCAGGTTCACCAAGCGCACCGCGTGCGAATCGAGGACCCCCGCCATGTTGTCCAGCCGGAGTGAAAGACCTTCAAGCCGGTCCTGAAGCATACCGAAATCTTCTCGCATGGCTCGGAGCGCTTCTCCGTTGGACTGTACCAGTTCCTTCACACCACGTATTTCCTCCAAGATCTCCTGTTGCATTTCGGGGCTTACCCGAAGTGGAACCATCTTTGGTGGGGAAGACAACTCTGTTTTGGAACGTTTTCCATGTGAAGAAGAGGGAGACCCGAAGTCCAAGCGCACTGGTTTGTGGGCCGCCATTCCCCCCAAGGCACCCCGGTAAGTTCGGTGTAAAATATTAGGTTTATGCAGATATTAAGTCAGGATTCTGAGTAGGCCCCTCGGGAGCTTCAGCGCGAAGCGTCTAACCCGCTGGACATCAGGCTCCGCCCCCCAAAGTTTCTTACTTTAAATAATTAGATAAAAGGAGAAACAAAAGAGGAAATTAAAGCGATATCTTTTTATTGGGCTAATGTAATACATTCTCGGACTAGCTTTCAAAAGTTAAAATCTTCTTTTGTATATGTTAAGGAGACTATGGGCAGTTGGATTCATACTTGATATGCATTTGCAGTGTCTGATACACACTTGATTAATGTAGTTCTCTGTTTTCTGGGTTGAGTTTGCAGGCTGACAAGAGGTTGTAAATAGTGTAGTCAGAATATAGCTGTAAAGTTTTTCTCTAAGGCTCATAAATATGATCATCAGGGCCAGCGCTACCATTAGATGAACTAGGCGGTCGCCTAGAGCACCGGCCCTCTGGGGGGCATCCATTGCCGCTGCCACTTTCACCCCTCACTGGAACCTGCAATAGCTTCAAACAGCCCTGTGGTGCTTACCATCCAAATTCGGTGCTGCAGGGCTGTTTGCTTCCACCCCACCAATGCTGACTTCCTGCTTGCATGAGAGAAGCAGCTTCCACCCCCATACAAAAGTAAGTCTGCATCGGTGGGGGCAGAAGCAAACAGTCCCATGGCACCAAAGTTTGAAGGTTAGTGTCATGGGGTTGTTTCAAAACATTGCCGATGCTGTAGGTTCTGATGAGGGGTGGCGGTCGGAGGGAAATGGCACAAGGGTTGAGGCTCATCTAGGACACCTCATCGCCTTGTGCTGACCCTGATGATCATCATTTGCTTCCTATAGAGTTTAGGATTCAGCTTAAGATCCTGTTCATCCATCATGCTTTTTATGTGAGTGTTCTGATTTATCTTGCCTACTTGCTGACCCTACATAATCCTTTACATCCATTACAGGCACCTCAGCTTCATCAGCTGTGTCTGCCATTGACAACTATTGCTACATTAAAGGCCATCCATAGGATGGCTTTCGTCTTTCTCACCTCATTACTCTGGAACAAGCTGCCCTCTGATGTTTAAACTTATCCTTAAGGCCTGGTTTTCTGTCAGGCATTTCCTACTTACTTTTTTATTCGTGGGCTTTCTGCAACCTGGGATTGTTTAGCTCATGGTTGGCTGGTTCAAATGTCCTGCCAGTGGTTTTCCTTTATTACCTTCTCCCTATTCTATTGGTGTTACTGTGGTGTGGTAGGATCATATTAAGGAGGTTGTTTTAGAAGTCCTAGTCATGATTTGTATATGCAGCCATATACACGTGTAAATCACATTCACATGTAAACTTTCATTTTAGAAAAAGGGTGAAATTTACATAAAGTTGATTGTACGATGTTGAAAGTAGGCAGGGGCATGTCATGTAGGGTCTGCAAGAATAAGTCCAAAATTGTTCATGTGCAGATTTACACCTGCTCCGTGGCACAAATAGGGTTTTAAAAAGTGCTTCTTTTGGCCATCCCTTTGCAAGAGGGATTAAGGAGGATATCCCTTTTAAATCCCCAATGTTTTTTCCCTCAAACTAAAATGGGGGGTAAGAGAGAGTCCTCCGTACTTAAGACCATCTACATGTCCACCTTTGCAAAATGGCCAAGATACATGTGTAAGCTGCTGGGTTCTTTCTGCCAATTTTTCCCATATATCTATTTCTGAAATGGCTCCTCCCACTGCATGTGGATATGTCTTTTAGAAACAGTGCCATGTTTAGCAGAGTTGTTCCTATAATACCATCAGAACTGATGATATCCTGACCTCAACGTTTTAGTTCTGATCTCCACCTCTTATCTAAAATGTGCCTTTAAGTGTATTAGTTACCCTCTTGCAGCCTCACCTTTGTCTGGTCTGTCGTGTTGGCTAATTTTCCTTATTTATCTTCATATTGTGTACCACCTTGTTGCTTGATAAATGAAAGGTGGTTTATCAAGTTCAATAAGCCTTTTACTATTGTATTGATTTGCTCTTCCAAGGCTAAAGAAGAATCAATGCAGATACCAAGATCACTGCACATTTGTAATAGCAGATCTACTCCCTCAAAATTAGGGTCAACTGAGGTACAGGATTTTCCTTATACACCTATCCAAAGCATCATGGTCTGTCTTAAATTCACTTTCAGCTTATTTACTCATATCTAGTCTTTCACGTTGTTCATCTATCAACTACCTCCCTAGCATATCCTGATGAGACATTTACCCGGTCAATAGTGGGGTAATTGAAATCTTCCATTATAAATATGTTGCCAATTTTCTCAGATTTTCTAATTTCTGTTAGCATTTCACTGTCTCTTTCTTCATCCTGGTAAATGAATGGTAGTATTACTCCCACTGCTATAGTCTTTCGCATGACACCTGGGATTTATATCCACAAAAGATTCCATAGTGCATTTTAGTTTTTGTAGGATTTTTATCCTGCTTTCCTTTATGGCATTCTTAACATACAGTGCTGAAGAAGTGTGTGAACCCCTTAGGACAGTCTAAATTTTAGTACAATTTATACTCAAAACATGATTACCTCTTAATCTAAACTCTAATCTAATAAGAGAGAAAAATAACCCCATTGAATAAATGACATTGCTTAAAGGTATCTGTCCCAAGCAACTATTTTGTGAATCACATTGAGAGGGAGAAGATATTCAAGTACCACAAAATGCAGTCAAAGACCAAGAAAATGTGGCAAGAAGTTACCAAGACACCTCCCACTGAGCTGGGTGCTGCTACAGGATTGATTAAAAGCAATTTCCAACCACACCATGACAAATTACCCATACATGTTACATGAACTCCAGAAGGAAGCTCTCTTTGTCATGATGCAAGTACTACGCCGAGCATTAATGGTAAATTTGAGACACTGAGATCATACCCCACATACCCTGGCTTAGGAGTGGGATGCATGACTGCTATGTATATGCAAAGCTAACTCTTGGAGAAATTGTCCAAAATAAGCAGTTAATACGAACCAAGAGATATTTTGAATAATATTCCACAAAAGATTTCAAAATAAGTAACCTGCAAAAAACATGCAAATTCAGTAACTAGTGGCATCTCCTTGAGCAGCAGTAACTTCAACTAAACCTTTTCTGTAACTGTAGATTAGTCGTTCGTATCACGTTTGAGGAATTTTGGCCCATTTTTCCATAGGGCCTGATTTTAGAACAAGGTGCCTTTTATAAGGCGTCCACAGAGGTGCCTCTTTTTTTTAAAGACAACCCAGATGCTTTTAGAAAATGAACTCTCGGAACCAGTTCCAGCAGTGCAAAAATGTCAGTGTACACATTTATACCTGCTCTGAAGTTGGCGCAAGTGGGTGTGGGCACACTACGCGCCAGTACCAATGTATTTTATAAAATGCGCACGCACGTCACAGCTATGCCCCTACACTACCCAAGCTAATTTATGCCCCAGTTGTGCCTCAGTTCTTGATAATCCCATCCATGAGTAAATATAGGATTACAATAGTTGATTGCAGAAAGCCAAAACAGTCGGAGGCTGTCATTTTTTCCTGTATCCCAGGTGTGTTTGTAATTGTGAATTGCACGCAAATTGCGGTTTTATAGGCAGAGTTTAAGTTCATGATTACTCTTTGTGATTATTTTGTCTATTTTGTCATAGGACCAATAGTGGAAGCATAGAGCATTGTTCCTGGGGTTGTGATGAAAGCCAAGGTAGTAACAGAATTACAGGAAAAAAAGCGATGAGCATAGAGAAGCTTTAGAAGCAAGGATGTTTATGGTAAGCATGGAAATGAAAGAGCCTATTCCATAAGGCCTTGGTCTTCAATCCCAGTCCTTGAGGGCTGCCAAAGGACTGGGTTTTTAGGATACCACTAATAAATGTGCATGAGAAAGATGTGAATACAACGGAGATAGTGGGCATACATATCTCTCTCAGCATATTCATTATAGTACCCTGAAAACCAGGTCTGTTGGCAGGCCTTGAGGACTGGGAGTGAAGACTAAAGACAAGGAGTAGACGGACTACATAGGCCTTAAAGTCCTTACTAAACTTCTAGAATTTGTTAAAATCCTTCCTAGCGATGTTTCAAATTTTACTAGTTTCCAAAGCCAACACCTAGGTACACTCTTCCCCACTTTCCCATCCTCCCCATGCTACCTCCTCTTCCAACACTAGGTTAGTAGTGTTTTCTTTTTTTTTTGTTGTTGTTGTTGGTTATTCCCTGTCCTTGTTTGAGCCTCCTGTTTTGTATTGTTCCAATCTTTCATTCCCTTTCTCTGGTCTCATTCCTCTCTTCACCCTCCCTCTTTTACTCTTTCAGCTCCCTCCAACCCCTTTTTCGTCTTAAGTTCCCTTTCCCTCCAGCAGCAGTTCTTGGAATGCAGCAGCGTGCTTTCTCGCCCTCTACTGGCATTAAGGACTTTGGCAGCAGCCTTTTTCTCACTCTACTGATGGCCTGTAGTGTGGCATTATGGATTACTGAAATCCACAAAAAATACCAATAAGGAAACCCAAATAGCAAATACAAAAATACATATCCCAACATGGATCCTTAAAGTCAGCTTCACAAAAAAAGGGGGGGAGACTTAGGCAAAAGCAGGAGCTCAATGGATGGATAACACTGGCCTTGTATGTAAGCCACTCTGTTTTATTTATATCATCATGACCCTTCTCAAGACCCACCTTTTCTGCTTTGCCTATGACCTTCTTCCAACTGCCCCCTGATTATCTTATGTCTCCTATCATTCCATTTTCTCTTCTCTTCTGTCCCTGAATGATTCTGTTATTTCCTGACTGCTGTTGGTGGTTCTTCTCCTTTCTTGGCCCTGGCCAGCTCAAAAAAAGTACCTGTTAGTATATACGTGTAAACCGCTCTGATGCATAAGTAAAGGGCGGTATATCAAATGCCTAAACCATAATCATAACCATAACCTCTGTTTTGGTAATTGCAAACCGCCTTGATATCACAAAGGTGTGGTATATCAAGTATTCTGATAAAGATCATCGCTCCATGCAATAAGGCACCATATATTCAAATCCTATGAAAACTATATCATCGTAATTTATTTCTTGTTGCAACCAATCAGTTAAATATGCTGATATCTTACAACGTCAATGAAAAGAACTTAGCTTAAAAGCAGCCTGTCCCAGTGCCATGGTGTGCGTCCAACACAAAAGCACAAATCCACATGCAACTAATAGACCCAGTCCAAAACGTGGATAGCAGAGGAAGAATAACTTTTATTGAACATCTTTAGCCAATGGTGTTCAATAAAAGTTATTCTTCCTCTGCTATCCACATTTTGGACTGGGAAGGCCATTGGCTAAAGGTGTTCAACAAAAGTTATTCTTCCTCTGCTATCCAGTGCCACGGTGTGTACATAATTCAATATGAAACTAGATTCATGCTTTTTTGACTGTTTTGGCCGACACATCGGCTTTATCAAAGTAGAAGCTGCTAATCAAATTGAACAATAAATCACCATGTAAAAATTCTTTCATATTGTTAAAACTCTTCCAGAAACTGGCTAAAAGACAGAAAGCAGAGGACAGGGCTAAATGGCCAATTTTTCCAATGGAGAAAGGTGAATAATGGAGTATTCTGGGGATTTGTGCTGGATCTCCTGCTTTTTAACATATTCGTAAATGACCTGGACATGGGAATAACGAGTGAGGTAATCAAATTTGCAGATGACAGAAAATTATTAAAAGTTGTTAAAAAATAAATAAATAAATAAAATAAAACAAGAGTATTGTGAAAAATTGCAAGAGGACCTTGATAAATTTGAAGACTGGACATTCAAATGTCAGATGAAATTTAATGTGGACAAGTGCAAAGTTATGCACCTAGGAAAGAACAACCCAAGCTATGGTTACACTATGCAAGGTTCCACATTAGGGACCACCATCCAGAAAAACATTTAGGCATCATCGTGGATAACACGTTGAAACCCTCCGCCCAGTGTGCAGCGGCGGCCAAGAAGGCAAATAGAATGCTAGGAATCATAAAGAAAGGAATGGAGAATAAAACAAAGGATATTATGCCTTTGTATCATTCCATGGTGCGACCGCACCTTGAATGTTGTGTGCAATTCTGGTCGCCGTATCTTTAAAAAGGATATAGTGGAATTAGAAAAGGTACAGAGAAGAACCACCAAAATGGTAAAGAGGATGGTAGGATGCCCTATGAGGAGAAGCCTAAAAGGTTAGAGCTCTTTAACCTAGAAAAGAGATGGTTGAGGAGAAATATGATAGAGGTCTATAAATTGATTAATGGAGTGGAACGGGTAAGTGTAGATTGTTTTGTTTATGCCATCAAAAAGTAGAAAGACCAGGGGACATGCAATGATGCTACAATGTGTAACCCATTTAAAACTAATAAGAGAAAATAAACTATTTAGCTCATTATACAAAGCCAAGAGATAACATAATATTGTAAGATTTAATCCTTATCTTTAAGAAAATTTATCAATTGATCTACTTCAAAAAAATACATAGCGTTTACCCTGAAAAACTATATGGCACTTACAAGGAAACTTGAGATAGAATAGAGCACTAATGGCTACAACACGAGGGCACACTTCCACAAAGGCCTTACGCCGTACCTGTGTAGCCTTAGAAACATCTGGAAATATTTGAATAGATTGGCCACAATATTTTTCAGTTTTCTTTTGAAAGTAAAGTCACAATATTCTGCCTTTATCCATCTGTAATACAAATGTAATTAACAATGTGTCTCTAGAGGAAATATCATCAGTAGACGATTCCAAAAAACCAGAAATATCTAAAGTGGAAGACGCTAACTGATCATATTGTGCCTCTCCAACCCCAATCTCTTTAATCACTTTTCCTTTAGGAACATAATAAATTCGAGAAATAAGAATATTATCCACATCATTAAATAATAACACTTCTTTAAGATATTTCTGAAACAGAATTAAAGGAGAAAGAGAGTGCGTTTGGAGAAAATTCAAAGGTCCAAACATATAAGCTAGCTACCGAAGGGACCTCTGTAGCCCCCATGGTTACACTATGAATTTGTTGGTAATAATGGTCATCAAACATAAAATAATTATGGTCAAACACAAAAAGTAATGACTGGACTAGAAATGAACACTGATTCGCAGGTATATCTGTTTCTTGGAAAAAATGGGTGGCAGTTCCTAAGTGCGGGTTCTCTGAGGGAGATGGGGATGCTGGACATAGAAGGTGCAATGGAGAGATGGGAGGAGGATGCAGGGCTGGCCCGTCCATTAAGCCTGCCGGGTCTGATGGGAAATTTCCCATCAGCCCAGGCGAGTTTAACAGAGCCGCGAGAGAAACTCTCCCTTCGTGCCTCTGAAAGCCGCACCGAGGAGAGTGATTGAGGCGGGCTCTGCCAGGCAGCCGGGGCCCCCCCCCCCCCCACAGGAGACACTTCATTCTGAGTGCAGGAGACACTTGACTGCAGTCAGTATGAAGTGTCTCCCGCGGGGGGCCCTGCAGTCAGAATGAAGTGTGTCCTGCAGGAGTGACTTGACTGCAGGAGACACTTCATTCTGCCGCTGCCATGGCGGCAGCGGCGGCAGCAGCAGCAGCAAGTTAATTTTTTCTTTTAAGGTTTCTCTGGGCTGATGGGGGGAGGGGGGTTAGGACTGGTAATGGGATGATGGGGGGTTAGGACTGGTAATGGGCTATGGGGGGCTAGGACGGGTAATGGGCTGAAGGGGAGTTATGACTGGAGGTGGGCTGATGGGGGTTAGGACTGGTAATGGGCTATGGGGGGCTAGGACTGGAAATAGGGTGATGGGAGTTAGGACTGGTAATGGGCTATGGGGGGTTAGGACTGGTAATGGTCTATGGGGGGGCTAAGACTGAAAATGGGGTGATGGGGACTTAGGACTGGTAATGGGCTATTGGGGGCTAGGACTGGAAATGGGCTGAGTGGAAGGGGGAACTTGAACTGCAAATAGCTGATGGGGAGGGGGGCTTGGAATGGAAATGGGCTGAGTGGAAGGGGGCTTGAACTGCAAATAGCTGATGGGGAGGGGGGCTTCGAATGGAAATGGGCTGTGAGGGGAGGGAGATAAGACTGGAAATGGGCTGAGTGGTGGGGGAGAGCTGGGACAGGAAATGGGCTGATGGAGGGGCTAGGATAGGAGTGGAAATGGGCTGTTGGGGGGTGCTAAGATTGGAAATGGGATGTGGTGGGGGCTTGGATTGAAATTGACTCATGGAGGGGCTAGAACTGGAAGTAGGCTCATAGGGGGCTTGGATTGGAAATGGGCTGAGTGGAGGGGAGCTACGATTTGACATGGGCTGATGGTGGGGCTAGGAAAGGACTAGAAATGGGCTGAAGGGGGGCTGGGATTGGAAATGAGCTGATGGAGGGACTTAGATAGGACTGGAAATGGATGGGGGAGCTAGGACTGGAAATGGGCTGATGGGGGCTAGGACTGGAAATGGGCTGATGCGGGGACTAGAAGGGAGCTGATGCTGGGTGGGGCTGGAACTAGAAGGGAGCTGATGTTGGGGGAGGATTAGAATCTGATGGAGCTGGGAGAATGAAATGGAGAGGGGAAAAATATTTTGTGTGGGAGGGAAGAAAACTCTATAAGTGGCCGGGTATTGGGAGAGTAAGTGGGGATTGAGGATGGAGTGGTAAAATTTGAGTGGATGAAATAGGAACGAGGAAAGAGCAAAAGGAGAAAGATTAGTATGTTAAAGCAGATGTAGAGTGAGAATGGAAAAAAACTAGAAGAAAGGACAAATGGACAGCAGACGATGGAGAGTTAGCAGAAGACACGAAGAAACCAGAAGAAAGTGGCTGGAGCAATTGCAACTGAAAAAGATATGCACAAAAGGTAGAAAAATATCTCTTTATTTTGAATTTATTAGCTGGAATATGTCAGCTCTGGGAAATGTGCATCATTAATGTCTGCGCTGTGTTTAGTACAAGAGGAAATTAATTTATAGTTTTATTTCTACAGTGGTGTTGTACATTCCAAGTTTGTCTTTTGGGGTTCCCAGTTTAATTGTCTTCCTGTTTCTAAATTGTGATTCCTTGTTTGGTGATGGTCTATGTTCTGCATGTGTAACTGAGCTGAGGTATTCTGTTTATGTAATTCCTATTTGACATTGCCACTTGTTCTCTTTCCCCAGTAGGTCATGTATTGTTATTCTCTGAGATGTATTAGTTTAATATTTACAGTGTTGCCTTTTGATAGGTAGGGTCTGGTGCTTTGTGAGTCCTGGTAGTGCTGTTAGGATACGGCGGGTTTGCTATGGGTTCTAAATGGGCAGTGTTTGTAGTAGTTCCTAATGTGCCTGGTGGTTGGCACTGGATTATAGTAATGTAGAAATCTTTTAGTCTTTCTTTATCCATACACTCCTTAAGAGGCATGTTTACTGAAAGTTAGTGTATGGTAACATTATGCAAATATTTATGCAAATTAGGCACCTTATGCAAAAGAGGCCCCGCACGGAGTCTCCACACATGGCCCCGCACCCCCTTGGGCCGCCCCTGGGAGGATGCATATTGACATGGGAGGGGGCCAGAGAGAGATGAGGGATGCTGGACATGGAAGGGGCCATAGGGAGATGGGTGATGCCGACATGGGAGGGGGCCATAGGAAGATGGGAGAGGATGCTGAACATGGAAGGGAGCCATAGAGAGATGGGAAGATATTGCTGGCATGGGAGGGGGCCAGAGAGAATTAGAGATGCTAGACATGGGTGGAAGCCATAGAGAGATGGAGGGGGATGCTAGAAACAGGGGTGGAAGCAGGGGGGTATGGGCAGATGGAGGGAAATGCTGACATGGAAGTGGGTCATAGGGAAATGGTCAGAGGATGCTTGTCATGGGAGGGAGGCCAGAGGGAGATGGGGATGATGGACATGGAGGAAGCCATAGGCAGATGGGGGGAGGATGCTGGATATGGAAGGGGGCCTTAGGGAGATAGAAGGGAATGTTGGCCATGGCAGAACTAGGGGAAGAATGAGGAGATGATGGGCATGGGGGTGAGATAAGGGAGATACTGGACAAGTAGGATGAGGTCAGAAAAAGAGGGAAGCACTGGATGGGGGAGACACTGAACAGGGAAGTAAGAAGGGGAAAGATGCTATACGCTGTATAAAAAAGAAATAAATAAATAAAATAAATAAATAAATAAATATTGAAAGGATAGAGAGAAATGGAAGAATTACTTAAAGGTTGGAGAAGGAGAGAGAGTTAGTGAATGGGAAGAATGTGTTAAGGTGTTAAAAAGAGGTAGGTTGATGCAGTAAAAAAAAGAGGGAAATTGAGGCCTCGATAGTAAAAAGGAGTGACATTGAGCTGATGGAGAGAAAAGTACATGGAAGAAAGTTGAAAGGAAAAAAATCAGATGTAAAGAAGGCAGAAGTAGCTGATGGACTGAAGAACCTAGAAAGTAAAAGCAAGTTTAAAGGAAGACAGAGGAAAGCAAAACCCAGAAACAGGGACCAGATGACAAAGTAGAAAGAATTTTATTTTCATGTTCAATTTAATGCTTGGAATATGTCAGGTTTTGGAATTTACATGCTCACTTTTTATATTTTGCATAGTACAGGAGCATTTACATGACACTGGGTCTAACACACGCTGCAGCACCCTCACAATGTTCTCTTTAATCTGCGCCGGGTCCTCCACCGGCATTCCTGCTGGTGGGGGGAGGGGCAGAGCGATAGATCGCTCTGCACCTCCCCCCGCTGGCAGGAATGTTGGCGGCGGACCCAGCGCAGCTTAGCGAGAACATTGGTTTTACTGCATGCAGAATCTGGTTTCTTGGGATTTCAGTTTAATTTTTGTTTCTATACTTCTATATCTCCAGGAACACACAGGAATGCAATCTTCACTTATAGATGACGTTGACACTGATGGAGCCTGTGTGGGAACGCTCCCCAGCATTCAATAGGAAAGTCCTTGGGAACACTCCAATGCACCTGCGTGCCTGCCTTCCCAACTCCTCTCCTCAGTTCTTCATTTTCCATGAAGCCAGCAGGATATACAATACTGTCACCGCTGAAAGACTTTTCTTTTTGGTGAAATACCGTGCTTTTGCCTTCCCGTCGACGCCGGTTCTGTCAAACCCGACACCGGTCCCAATAAATTTTTTTTTCTTAGCTATAAATTTTTTATTTCTTTTTCTTGCATTTTTTTCTGCAGTTTCACTGCTTACTAGGTCTTCAGGCCTCCATAACCTATTCTTCAATCTTGAAGAATACTGGTTGGAGCATGGAAAAACCAGCTAGTGGATTTAAGAAATGTACCAAGTGTGCCGTTACCATATCAGTCACTGATAAGCATGACTGGTGTCTAAAATGTTTGGGCCCTGACAATCTACTGAATTGTTGTCCTTTGTGCTAACAAATGACAGAGGTCTAAAAAACAGAACCAGACAATATGAATCGCTATTCGCCCCGGACTCTTTCAGTGGCTTGCGCTTCGAGGGCATCAACCTTCTCTCATGGTTCTCAGATCTCTTCAAAGTCTAAACATAAGTCTATTAAGGCATCTACATTGAAAATAGATACCGAGACCAGAGGAAAATCCCAGCGTTAGCATCGAGACTCCCCTAGGGGTGCTTCCAATGCAGACCGGCTTGCCAAACAGCCCCAGCGGGAGGATCTGTCCTCTAAAGCACAGGAGGGGCTACGGGATGCTTCCAAGGAATCAACCTCTGGAGAGCTACCGGTTCCAGGCTCTGGGACTGTGGCTAAAAGCCCCATGGGCGATTCCACTCATATATTGGCCATCTCTCTGGACCAGCGCATGCTGGCTCTCGAGAGGAGTTTGGCCTCACTCCTGGCAGCTTCGGTACCAATAGTATTGACAGCTCCAGCAGTGCAGCCTTCGGCACCTATCCTATAACTATGTGTATTGGCCCCAGTGCCAGCCCTCGACATCATCAGAACTCCTGAGGCCACTGGAATTGTTCAATACCCCTAGTACCGAACAGATTCAGACCGTCATGGCTCCCGATTCCGATGCTTCCGAGCATCGGTATTGTTATCGACCCTAGACGTCTATGAAGCATCGAGGTCACACACAAGACCACCCATACTTTAATTTTTTGCAGGATTCTGATTCCAGTTCTTCTGATTCTGATGAGGGATCACGGGATTCCTAGGAAATTCCAAATGTCCCTTCAGACCCTTCATTTCCACAAGAACGGTGTCTGTCCCCACCATAAGATTTCTTTTCAAGACTTCATACATGACATGGCAGCAGGAATGGCCATCACAGGTATGAGAAGAAACTGAGGGAAGAGGAATTGGAGACCCCCCAATACCCTCCCATGCCCAAAGAATCAGCTACATTACTGGTACATCGCATCTTACAAGATCTTATGCCCCGCATGTGGAAGGCCCCTCTCATGGTTCCACATGTCAGCAAGAGGCTCGATATCATGTACTAGAGTGCCCAGGTTTCCAAAAATCTCACTTCCCCCACACATCTCAATGGTGGTGAAATCGTCAAAACGCCAAATAAAGAGTTTAAAAAAAAATCACTCATCTATGCCTCCAGGTTGAGACGCATACACTTGATGCCTTTGGGCATCGATGTTTTCAGGCATGCATGTTGGCCTCCAGAATAAACTTGTACATGCTGTACATGGGCATGTTTCTAAAGGACGTCACCAGGGATCTGGAGGCACTTGCCCCCATACTTTCTGATGATAAATGGAGTGTATTCCAGACACTCAACCAGCAAGGCCAAAATACTTCAACATTTCTTACCAGGACCTCTCTTGATGCCTTTGAATCAATAAGCAGAGCTTCAGCAGTCTGCATTGGGGCTTGCAGGATGGCCTGGTTATAGGCATTAGATATCAGGAGATGGCTACTTGGATCTTCCGAATGTGGGGAACTACACTCATAGAGCTTTTTGTCACTCCGCAGAACACACAGCTTCCACTCTTCTGCTCCAGGCTTCCATCGCTGCACTGACAGGCCCCAGATGCCTTCCTTCTCCATTGGGGACAAGGTTTGCTCTACGATTTCCCTCCCATCCCCTTAATACCCAAAACGTTCAAGCTATTGACTGACAGGGGCTCAATGATTCTCATAGCCTCCTTTTGGCCCCATCAACTGTGGTTTCCTCTGCTTCTTCGCCTTGCACACACTCAGACTCTCAGCCTCGGACGTGTGCCTGAACTCCCTCTCTCAGGACTACAGGACACTACTTCATCCCAATCTTCACTCTCTATGCCTGACAACATGGCTGCTGAAGGGCTAGTATTTGCTGACCTCAACCTGCCACAGGAGGTCAAAGATATCCTTGCATCATGCAAGAATTCCACCAGGCAATCTTATGCCTATAAGTAGCATAGGTTTGCCCTCTAGTGGCGCTCCCCAAAGGGCAATGACCCCTTTTCTTTCCTGATGGAGTCCCTTCTGCAATATCTCCTCCACTTATCCTCGGCAGGTCTTAAAACTAACTCAGTGAGAGTTCACCTTAGTGGCATTTATTTATTTATTATTTATTTTATTTATTTATTTAATTCTCTTATATACCGCACTATTCTGCATCAGTGCGGTTTACATTGAACAAACTGAAATTACATTGAACAGGGCATTATAACTTGGAGATAACTATTTTACAGGGAACATGGGCTATGGAGGGTTAAGTGGCTTGCCCAAGACCACAAGGAGCACCTGTGGGACTAGAAACCCCAGTCCTTCCGGCCCAAGGTTGCTGTCCTCTAGTGGGATTTGAACCCCCGACCTTCTGGCCTGAAGTACCTTGCCCCAACCACTAGGCCACTCCTCCACTCTGGCCTATTTCCTCAAACCCCTTAGTAGCACGCTTCATGCGGGGTATCCTGCTGTCCAAGCCACCCATTAAGCCACCTCTGGTGGCCTGGAATCTCAATGTGGTTCTCGCTCAACTTCTGAAGCCTCCTTTCGTGCTTTTATCCACCACTTCACTGAAGCTTCTGTCTTCAAAGGTAATCTTCCTTACTGCATCATGTTAGCTCGCCGCATTAGTGAACTTCCAAGTTCTGGTGGCAGATCTGCCATATAACTGTTTCCACCATGACAAGGAGGTTCTCCATACCCATTTGCATTTCCTACTGATGATGGTCATCTCCTTCCACCTGAACCAGTCGGTAATCCTACCAATTTTTTGCAGGATTGAATGAGTGCTGCACACCTTAGACTGCAAAGGAGCACTGGCTTACTACTTGCACAGAACTAAGGATCACAGAAAAACCTCTCAATTATTCATTTCCTTTGATCCCTGTCACCTTGGACTACCGATGATAAACGGACTGTATCCAGATGGAAAGCAGATTTGCATTTAATTTGCTTATTCACAAGCAGGACTCTTTGGAGGGTCACGTCACTGTTCATAATGAGCAAGCTATGCCAACTGTCATAGCCAATCTCCATTCAATATCCACTGAAGAGATTTGACGGGCAGCTACCTGGTCCTCCTTTCATACTTTTACTGTGCACTATTGTCTGGACATGGACTCCCATCAGGACGCTGTCTTTGGTCAAGCTGTATTCTAGCACCTCTTTGGGACTTAAACTCAACTCCTACCCTCTGTCCCAGACTTTACAAGTGACCAGACTATCATTAAGGGTGGTATTGCCTCCTGAAATAGAGCCCAATGGGCCACATCGTTTCCACACTCTTAGGCTATAAGCTTTAGCCTCAGGTATCACACTGCTCTCCCCCCCCCCCCCCTCCATGCCAGTCTGCTTCTGGGAGCTAATGAGTCCCATATGTGAAGACTGCATTCCTGCTTGTTCCTGGAGATAGCGTAGTTACTCACCTATAACAAGTGATCTCCGAGAATGGCAGGAATGAGTCTTCACAACCCGCCCTGCTCCCCTAAGAGTTGTGGGGTTCCTTTCATTTTACTTCCTCTCATCTACAAACACAACTGAGGAGAGGAGTTGGGACGATTGGAAAGTAGGCACACAGGCGCAGTGGAGTACTCCCAAGAGCTTTCCTATTGGATGCTAGGGAGCATTCCCACATGAGCTCAGTCTGTGCTGATGTCACCCATATGTGAAGACTGCTGTTCCTGTAGATCACCCGTTACAGGTGAGTAACTACGCTTTTTAGTTTATGTTCACTTGCACTTGATAAGGGTCATTCAGTGTTCTGTAAGCTTGGAGTTATGTAGAAATCTCTACTGTAGCAATTTGGCTTTTCTGATTTTCTAAATAGGTGTATGGATATTCTAGAGCAGTGTTTTTCAACCTTTTTTGTGCAAAGGCACACTTTTTTCATGAAAAAAATCACGAGGCACACCACCATTAGAAAATGTTAAAAAAATTTACCTCTGTGCCTATATTGACTATATATAAAGTAATTCTCTTGACTAGGAATCAAACACTCACACCAACCCCCCTCCCCTGCTGGTTCACACCAACCCCCCTCCCCTGCTGGTTCACTCACACCACCCCCCCCTCCACTGCTGGTTCACTCACCCACCCCCCTGTCACTTACCCCTCCTGCTGGGTCACTCACTCACTTACCCCCCCTCCCCTGCTGGTTCACTCACACCATTGCCCCCCCCCCCTTGCTGGTTCACTCACACTCCCCCCTCCCCTTGCTGGTTCACTCACACTCCCCCCCCCTTGCTGGTTCACTCACACACACACACCCCCCCTCTGCCCAAGCCGCTGCTTCTGCTTTGTACAGAGCAGCGGCTGCACTACACTTACATTGAAAAGTAAAGAGAAACTGTGTCAGGAGCCCTCCGGTCATCACAGAGCCCGAGGAAGTGATGTCATGGGGGCGGGCTCCTCACAGGCTGTCTTTCCTTTTCAAATTAACTTTATTGCAGCTAAAGTTAATTTGAAAAGGAAAGACAGCCTGTGAGGAGCCCGCCCCCATGACATCACTTCCTCGGGCTCTGCATGATCGGAGGGCTCCTGACACAGTTTCTCTTTACTTTTCAATGTAAGTGTAGTGCAGCCGCTGCTCTGTACAAAGCAGAATCAGCGGCTGCACTGCTATAGGGAATCGCGATCGTGTTCGCGCCGCGGACTTCGGCACAAAAGCCGTTTTTTTGCTCTGGCCGCTCCCGATCTTGCGGCCAGAGCAAAAAAACCGGCTTTTCAATGGCCGGTTTTACAACTGTGCTGGCAGCCGGCCTGGCCATGGAAAAAACCGGCCAGGCCGGCTGAAAACCGGCCGGTTGGCAACCCTAATTTGTGAGCCGAGGCCACATGTTACGGATGAAATTGGAATTTTTCCCACGGTACACCAGACAATATCTCACGGCACACTAGTGTGCCGCGGCACAGTGGTTGAAAAACGCTGTTCTAGAGCTCTCAGCAATATTTATGGTGTTGCTATTTTCTGGTTAGGCTCCTTGTGTGAGTTTGAGGTCAATGCTGTTATAGAATGGTAGATTTTTTTTTCTGTAGTCCCCAAGTGATTTTCATAAGGTTTTCATTTATTTATTTATTTAAATTCTCTTATATACCACGCTATTCTGCATCAGTGCGGTTTACATTGAACAAACTGAAATTACATTGAACAGGGCATTATAACTTGGAGATAACTATTTTACAGGGAACATGGGCTATGGAGGGTTAAGTGGCTTGCCCAAGACCACAAGGAGCACCTGTGCGACTAGAAACCCCAGTCCTTCCAGCCCAAAGTTGCTGTCCTCTAGTGGGATTTGAACCCCGACCTTCTGGCCTGAAGTACCTTGCCCCAACCACTAGGCCACTCCTCCACTCCATTTTGTATTACTTGACAATATGCCCAGTGAGGGTTTATACTGCTGGCACTAAGATAACACCAGAATTAGAGTTTATTTTTGGTATGTTGAATTCTATGCGGAAATGTTGTATTTCTGCTCTGCACCCATTGGTAGGAGAGGGATTTCTTTGGTTACAAACTATGGACTTGATATTCGAAAGGCATTTATACTGTTTACAGCCCTGATGCTAAGTGGTTAGCATCGGGGCATATTGTGGGCATTCTGGGGAGGAGCGGAGGCGGGAACAGTCATTAACCAGGCAGCAGTGATATTCCATGCTGCCCAGATAGTGACTTGCGGCTAAAAGATAGGCGAGGCAAAAACTCACCTTTTAGCTGCAGTAGCCAACCGGGTAGCATGCAATATTGCACTGCCTGGTTATCTACTGCATCTGTGAGGCTGTGCCACAAAGCCATATATTCAATTCTGGGGCCATATATGACCCCGGCATTGAATTTCAGTGTTAAGGGTCAGCGCATAGCCGGCATAACTCAATATTGGGCCCTATATGTTTAAAAAAAATAGCGAGAACTTTAGTGCAATTTTGAACACCAAAATAAAATTAGTTGTTATAATTTTTGTTTTGGGATTATATACCATGCTGTGGTTCTCACGTTTTCTTTTTGTTAATTGGTGTATGAGCTCCTTGCATCTCCTTTGTTTGGCAGAATATATATTTACATTTTATGTCAGTCCAGTGTACGGTGTCAGGAGCTGGTATGTTTTATATTAGATTCCCAGGCTACTTAATGAAACTCCTCTAATTTTTGTTGCATATAAACAACTTTGCAAAGTTTTTTTTTCCCCCATTATATAACTTGGGATTATGTTGCTTGCTTTTTTCTTGTAGTAACCACCTCAGGGCTCTGAATGAGGGGGACTCATTGTTCCCTGACTAGAGCTCTGAGGAGGCCCCTCCATTTTGGGTAATGATGGGGGGTGGTGCCAGCTTATCTCTTATCTCGGGCAGCAGATTGCCTTGAGCTGCCCCTGACTGCTAGCAGGGTTGTTTCAAATCCCTTGCACTTCGAAGTCCCTTTCCGTCACGCCCCCTTCTGAGGCATGCTTTATATGTAAGAAGAAGCGGGTTGTCAAAGCCTTCTGGGAGTGCAGGTGTTGCAACGGATGCTGCATTTTTGTTTTTAAATTGCTGCCACTGACAGACATTGAGAGAGGCAGTAGTAGGTGAAGGGAAAGTGGCAAGAAGGGAGAGAAGTAATATTGGGCATCAGGAAGGAGCACAAAGATGGAGGCAGATGCTGGACATGGGATGGGGCTGGAGGGCAATGCTGGTCATGGGGTCAGGGTGATGGAGGACAGAAACTGAACTTGAAATGGGGTAGAGGTCAGATGCTGGACATGGGAGGGCATAAGGGGTTACAGAGCAGATACTGGGCATGAGGAGGAGATGGATTCGGGAAGGGGAGAGGGCAAGAGGAGAGATGCTGGTCACCTGAGTAAGGAGATGCTGGATACCTGGGGGGTAGATAGTGGTGGGAAAGGAAGATATTAGACATCTGGGGGTGGTAAGAAAGAGAAGATGATGGACACCTGGGAGGGGGTAAGGAGAGATGCTGGAATGAGAGGCGGGGAAAGAAAAAGAAGGGGAAATAATGGATACAGAGCAGAAAGAAGGGATGTGAGTGGGCATGGGGTAAGGAGATGGGAGAAGGGAGATTAGTGAGAGGGTTGGGAAGCAGGGAGAGAGATGGGTGATGGGAGGGCTGGGGTGAGATAGATGAAGTAAAAAAAGGGACTGAGGACTGATAGAGGGGGCAAAATGAGAATGGATTGAGAAGCAGAAAAATAGAAGAAAGCTGAAAGTTCAATGTCTGAGAAGGATATAGGAGAAGTAAAAAGAAATGACAAATGAAAGGACATCCTGGGAACAGCATTAAGAAAAGACAGACATACACAGATGAAAGCACAAACCAGAGACTGGAAGCGAAATGAAATAAAAATTGCCAAACAGGAAAAATTAATTTTATTTTCAATTTAATAACTGGAATTTGTCAGTCTTTGACATCTACATCTTCAATTTTTATATTTTGCATAGTACAGTGCGGAATGTATCACTGTTTCTATTTCTTTGCTGATTCGTCTGCTTGGAAGTGATCCTGTTGCTGGCTGTCAGGGAATGGTGGAGAGAAGAGAATGGCTCGTCCTCCCTCTGCACCCCATGTTGGATACTTTTGCTGTGTACTATTGTCTGGACATGGACTCCCATCGGGACGCTGGCTTTGGTCTAGCTGTATTCTAGCACCTCTTTGGGACTTAAACTCAACACCTACCCTCTGCCCAAACTTTACAAGCGACCAGACTCCTCATTCCCCCCCCCCCCCTTGCTTTTGATGAGTGTCCCAGATTTGCCTGGAAAAAATCTGGTAACCTTAGCATTCATCAACTTGATAGTTGAGGCTGTCTGATGCTTTAAGAAACTTGAGTATCGGAGGGTTTACTGTTTCTGACAGAGTAAATCTGATGTTTAGTAACGCTAACATAGTACCATAGCAGATGCGGACCAAAGTGGAACATCTGGTCTGCCCAGTAAGATTGGTTAATGCTGTAATTATTGCTCTACGCAGGTTGCTGTTATGCCTTTGTTTAGGGTTATAACTGCCACTCTGTCCATGATACGCCAATGTCGTCTTAATCGTGCAAAAAGTCATTTCACTGCTCAAAAAGTTGTTTTGCTGCTGTTCGAGCTGAAGCGCTCAATCCTTGTTCTCTATTTTCTTGCCATTTAGGGATCATCTGCATATACCACGTGCTTTTTTTGAATGCTACCACTGTTGGTTTTCCCACTACCTCCAATTTGGTTTCAGTAGTGGCTGAGTGTAAACAGAATGTGACTCAATTAGAGACTGATGTGACATAAAAAGAGACCTTTCGGTGGCTGAGGGGGAGGGGGGGGGGGTGTTGATAAATAGCAGGTAAAAATTGCAAGCACTATTTTGCACTCTATAAAATAGAAATCAAAAGATGAAAAGCACATGTGGATACTGGCTGAATGTATCTGCTAAATGCAAGAGTTTTTCCAGTGAGGCATGCAGGTCAGAGATAAAGTCTGCCAATAGATTTCTAAAGATGTTTTAATAGAAACGATTTTTTTCCCTCTTCAGTGAACTTCTCCTGATGGATAGTCACATCTGACGTGGTGTTTGATGGTTCTCACTCAGTCCCTTTGTTTGGACTTTTTTTTTTATTAGATAGTTTTACAGTGCTGAAAGGACAGAGAAAAGCTGCCCACGCTGCAAGTTCTGCCCGCACACTTCATAAAGGTTTGGAAATTGTCCAAAAAGAGACTGAATGATACGCCTTCAAACACCATTCTCCCTCCTCCCCCCAAATAAATAAAAAAAACATATGTAAGGTCACCTCCCTCACTGTCTCCGAAGTCATCTTCATCTCCTGCTTAAGGGGAAAAAGCCTCACCATTCTGTATCCTGCAATAAATTAATGCTGACTGTTAGAGCAAGACAATTTAGACTAGCTTCTACCTCATCCCTTGGGCAAAAACTGGCATGTCATGTACCACAATACTTTATCAGAATCAGAGGCAAGGTGAGGTAGCTAGGTGGATGTAGGAATCTAGTTCTCTGGTAATAAATAAAGGCTGATCACTAGGAGACCTTTCCACCTTCAGTGGATGCCCAAATATGGAAAATGCTAAGAGCAATTCTGCATCTCGAGTGTAACTATATTGTGTACTGAAAACAAAAAAAGAAGATGATGGCATATTATAGACTGATTATGAGGCATAAATTTCAAGGATATGCTCCCATTTTGCTGTTATAATACCCCCCTTAGACATGTATCAAATGGTGCCAACAAGACAATTGTAATTTTTGTGAAATGAGTCAATTGGCCCACTTTAGTAAGAATAAATTCTGGTTATATTCCTTAGCTGCTTTGTAGATTAGTGGCTTCTGCGGTTATAATGCTTACAATGTGTTGCAGTCTCTAGCAAGTGTTCTGAATTGTGGTTCTTAAAGAACCCAAAGAAGTCTGGTTTTCAAAATAACTTAATGGCAGCCTTTATCCAGATCATTCCCTTAGGTGGCACTGTCCATGGACTTTCAATGGCCCTATACGGATATAGTGCCGCTGAAAAGCCTTACAGGTCAGCTTGGCACTATCTGGATCGTGCTGGAGTGGTGCATGGGCGGAGCGCCGAGTTATCCAGAGATCATTGATGTTCAGGCTGCCATTTGGATAACTATAGGATAACATAGGAGCTGTTCTAAATTTATCTGGGGAGTGGAGGAGTAGCTTTGTGGATAGAACACTGGCTTGGTAACCAAGCAACCATGCTTCGATTCCCACTAACACTCCTTGGGCAAGTCACTTAACCCTCCATTGCCTCAGAAGAAAGCCTGGCAATCTACTTCCGGTCACACTGCCAAGAAAACCCAGGAGCTTCTGGGTCACTAGGAGTCGGCATTAACTCGAAGGCACATATTGCATTTTGCAAATTTATCTGGGTAGTTATCCGGATAGCAACTAGCTACAGTGCTGAGTGCTCTTTATGCATTTGCAGTGCTGCTTTCTATCCAGATAGCGTCACTGAATATACGAGGTGCGATCAAAAGTATCAAAACTTGTACAATAACACAAGAAGTCTAACACTGAGAGTTATTGCACTCAGTCAACTTCAAAGTAGGCCCCTTTCGATAAAACACACTTCCTCCAGCATTCCTGGCACTGCTGGATACAATATTGAAATGCCTCTTTTGTTATGCTGTGAAGCTGCTGTGTCGAATTTTGCTTAATGGTCTCCAAGTCATCAAATCTTCTTCCTTTCAGTGGTAATTTCAGTTTTGGAAACAAGAAAGTCACAGGGTGCAAGGTCAGTGAGTATGGAGGCTGACAGACTTTATTGATTTGGTGTGCTGGGGCATTATCGTGATGAAGCAACCATTTACCATTCCTATGCAACTCTGACCTCTTATGACAAACTGCATCTCTCAGGTGAGTCAGAACTTGGACGTAGTATTCCTTATTGATGGTTTGGCCTTTTGGAGCATACTCATGATGAACAATACACTGAGCATGACCTTGATATTGTTCCTCACCTGACGGGTTTTCTTGGGTCGGGGCAAGTCTGTAGTCTTCCATTGTGAGGATTGAGCCTTAGATTCTGGGTCATAACCATAAACCCATGATTCATTACCAGTGATAATCTTTTTAATGAAATCTGAGTCATTTTCAACGCATTCCAACAACTCCTTGGCTGCAGAGAGTCTATCTTCTTTTTGGTCAGGAGACAGAAGTTGCGGCACAAAATTTGCAGACACATATCTCATCCCAAATCTGCAGGAAGAATGGACTTTACCGACCTGAAACTGATGTCCACATCCTCAGTAAGCTCCCTGATAGTCAATAGACTATTTGTGTGTATTGTGGCACAAACTGCTTCAACTTTTGTCTTCATTCCTGCTAGTGGATGACCTTCCAGAATATTCATCACTGTTAACTGGACTGGACATGCCCACCGTGAAAGTATGCCCCATAAAACTTATGTGCGTACTTACGTTAGTTGGTATTTTATAAATGGTCATTTTATGCACACAGAATCAGCAAAAGTTCCCCTTGTTGAACCTCATCTCTTGCGCCACCCCCCTCCTGCCCCCGGCTCCTGCTCCCTCCCTGGCCCCCATTGTTGCCATTGCTGCCCTTCTCTGGGCACAAACTACCCCGCAGCACTTACCTTCAACCCCTGATGCTGCAAGCCTGTTTCTGTTCTGTCCCAACAGAGGTTTGATACAGACTTCCTGTTTGCACGTATAGACTATTACAACCTTTCCAGTCTCTCTCCTTTTCTCTCTCTACACTCAGTCCCTTGGTGCATTCATCTCCTCCCATGGGTTTCAATATAATCTTTATGCTGATAACTCTCAAATTTACCTCTCTACACTTGAAATTTCTCCAGGAATCCAGGCCAATATTTCAGCCTGCTTATCTGACGTTGCTGCCTAGATGCCCTACTGCTGTCTGAAAGTGAACATGGATAAAACAGCTCCTTCTCTTTCCCCCTAAAACCACCTCCCCCATTCCTCCTTTATCTCTGTGGATAACACTGCTTCTCTGTGTCCTCAGCTCGCAATTTCAGGGTCATTTTTGACTCTCCTCTCTCCTTCTCTGAACACATCCATCAAATAGCTAAAACCTGCTGTTTCTTCCTCTATAACATCAGTAAAATTCATCCCTTCCTTTCTGAACACACTACTAAGATCCTTATCTGCCCTCTAGCCGCCTCCCGTATAGACTATTGCAACCTGCTGCTTTCTGCTCTCCCTCAGAATCCTCTTTCTCCTCTTCAGTCTGTTCAAAACTTAAGCGCATGGCTAATCTTCTGCCAGTCTTGCTATGCTCGCATAACCCTTCTTCTCAAGTCATTTTATTGGCTCCTTATCAGTTTCTGCTTTCAGTTTAACCCTGGAATTACCGAGATTTTTTGCACACACTGAATACCGTTGGGGTCATAAATGACCCACGACGAATTTTAATTGTTAACCATGAAAAATTTAAACTAAACAGACAAAATATTATTCCGAATTAATTATTATATGAAGGTTAAATGTTTTGAAATTTAATGCTTTATCATAAAATTACATAAAGAGTTGCCATGAAAGCAGTTTTTGCATGCACTTGATGAACACAGTAAAGTACTACAGTCATTTGCATGAGACACAGACAATTTCTGAATGTTCTTTGCAAACATTGCGCTTGCAGGAGGTGCAAACTATGTTGCTTTTCTTGTCTTTTTCTCTGGAACAGCAGTGACACCTTTCCCTTTTCTTTGGGATCCTGACATTGCAAACAGCATCAGTGGCTTCTTCAATGCTGGAAGAAGTCTCGCTGCAATTACTCTGAAGCAGCTGCTTTCCTTATTCCAAGAGGAATAGACGACGTTTGTGCTTTGACTTGGACTGCCATTCTGGATTTAGTGACATCGAAAAAATGAAGGCGTTCAAAGCACTGATGTCCAACATGTTGTAGAAGATTGTCACTGGCCAGCGTCTTGTCATTCGTTTTGTGGTATACGTGCGCAACATTTGATCTGCCGTATCTACTCCACCTTTACTAGAATCAAGATCATGCGTGGTTTTTTTGTCTGGCCGTGTGTTATCTACTTCTTCTTGATCATGCAAACTGCTCAGAAGAACAACCACTTTTCCTTTCTTCGGGCAATAGGAAACCAGAGTGGCGTCATCGCGAAAGGCAAACAGTGAAGTGAATACCTCTCGGCCCTTTGCTGTTACAAGTTCTGGAGGTAATTCTTTTCTTTCGAATTGTCCCCAAAAGTGTCATTCGTTTTTCTAGCAATTTCCGTGACAGGGATAAACTGCAGAAGAAATTGTTAACAGTAACATTTCTGCCAGATCGCGTCAATCCTTCAGTGAGTTGCAGCACAACCCTTTCACCCCGATTCTGTTCCCTGTTTTGTCAGAGTTCCCTTTCTGTATATACTTGAAGATGCAGAACATATGACGCTGCACTGCCACACAACATCTATAGCTTTATGCCATATTTCCCAGGTATGCTGGGAATATATTGTCTGAACGGAACACGGCCACGAAATGTAAGCAGTTGCTCATCCACGGTAACATTTTCACCAGGAACAAAGGCGTCACTTAAAGTTGCTTCCCAGGTATCAAAAACGTGTCTGATTGGAGCAAGCTTATCCACCCCTCGTTGTTCATGTCTGTTGGTTGCATCATCAAATCTGAGAGTACAAGAAATTTGCTGAAAACAGTTATGGGCCATATTTTTGCCGGAAACAGAACAACCATCTTCAAGGTTCCACAACTGAACTATGGATTCATTTTGTGACTTGTACACGCCTGAGAGGATCAGAAGTCCAAGAAAACGTTGAAATTCTCCATCTGTCAAATCTTTCCAGGTGTCATCATAAATGTGTCTTCCTTGTTTGCTCGTCCACATCATGATTTCAATCAATAAGTTCTTCCTCATAAACAAGTGGAATGCTGCGAGAGGGCCATCAACATTTCGTACAGCATACCTTGTAGGACCTTGTTCTACGGGCATGACATTAGCTCTGGCGTATCTTCCAGCAGCTTGCTTTATAGGTTTCCTGTTCCATGATGTGGCATCCTTAGATACATAGGCTTCAATGGCAAAATTTGTGCTTATAGTTGATGACCTCTTAGCTCCTCTATGACCACAACTAAGATTCCTCACAGATGATACTGACACCGAGGACTTCTGCCTTCTTCCCCGTCCAGCACAGCCTCGACCTTTGCCTCGACCTGTAACTTGACTCTTTGCTGCAGGCGATGTTACCGGCTCAACATCAGTCTCACATTCACTTGGCGAACAACTGCTGTCGCCATCTGAATCATGACTGTCATCACATTTATCGCCCGAACTTGGCTGATATGCTTCTTTGCTTGCTGAATATGCTGCATCATCAGATGACTCAGAGCCGTCACTGTCAGCATCTCGTTGCAATATTTCTTTTACTTGGGCAACTGAATACTTTCGTTTTGACATCATAACAATAACCTAAAATAAATAAACAAAGATAAAGTTGAATAAGACGCAAAGCAGTTTTACTATAGGTGTACAATAATCATGATGAACGAGCTGAAAGCCTTTAGATTTCATCGGAAATAATGAGAGAACGTATGATATCAATTACAGAAAATGTGTAATTTTCATAAAATAAGAGTACAAAAAATAAATGATACATAATTAATGATAAATACCTTTTGTCAGATCAAAAAATTCACAAAACTGCAAATTGTATCATGATCCAAACCGGACGTAAGCAACTGGGGTCAAAAATGACCCCACTGGTACTCTGTGCTGCAATTCATTACTAGTGTCACTTAGCGGATGAAAATTATTCCTCTCATGGCGCAATATAAAGAGAATATTGACATGTGAAAAGTCATAAAAAGATTGCATTCTTGAACAACTAGTTTCCGAGATACGCGTTGTGAAGCTTGCAATGGGGTCACTTTTGACCCCATCGGTACTCCCAGGGTTAAATTTCTACTGGCTTAAGTGTATTCATTCTGCAGCTCCTTGCTACCTTTCCTCTTATCACTCCTTATACCCCTCCTTGGCAACTCCGCTCCTCTGGCAGCTCCCTTTAATCTGTGCCCTACTCTGCTACTGCTTACTCCAGACTTTTCTCATTCCATCTTGCTGCTCCATATGCTTGGAACAAACTACCTGAGTTAATACTCCGGGCTCCTTCTCTGGCCCTATTCAAATCCAGACTAAAAACCCACCACTTCGAGGCTGCATTTGGATCCTGATCCCTTTATTCTCTTATCTATCTGCATCTATCTGTCTCATATCCCCTCGTGTTAAATGTATCCCCCAACCGCTTTGACCCGGTGAAAAGCGGGATATAAATGCAGCTAAATAAATAAATAAAAAATAATAAAATAAATCTTGCCATTACCCTTATCACCAGTTGTTGTGTGGTCTGTCTTGATTAGATTGTAAGCTCTGATGAGCAGGGACTGTCTCTTACTTGTACCGCTCTGTATACGTCTTGTATCACTATACAAATGATAAAGAGTCGGCTTCAGGCTTCAGCGGAGGCAGAAGGGAAAGAGTCTCACAGTGCCAGGGGTTGAAGGTAAGCGCTATGGGGCTGTTTGTGAACATTGCCGGTGCTGCAGGTCCTGAAGAGGGGCAGCAGCAATAGGATGTCCCAGACCACTGGCACTCCACGTGGCTGCCTAGGTTGCCTAATGCTCGTGCTAATACTGTATGTACATAAGTGGCCCCTTACCCACATATGTACATGCTTAATGCCTAAACCCAGGCAGCACTTTATAAAATTCCCCCCATAAAGCCTGATTCCACTCAGTCCCTGAAATTCCATGTCTGCTATTCTGGTGATTTGATCATTAGGCATGTAGATAGCTGGGTGCTGGTGGATATGAGGATCGCCTGGCAACATGCCTGCCTGGTGTGAAGGTAGTGTACCTCACGTGCCACCTAGACAAGTTTTTAATAGTGCTGGGGAGGAGCCTGCTGTCTTAATACATGTTGCTACTAATGACATAAAAAAATGTGGGAGGGATGTTCTGGAGGCCAAATTTAGGCTTTTAGGTAAGAAGTTGAAATCCAGAACTTCCAGGGTAGCATTCTCAGAAATGTTTCCCGTTCCATGCTCAGGACCCAAAAGGCAGGCAGAGATCTGGAGTCTCACTGCATAGAGGAGATGACGGTACATGGAAGAGAGTTTTGGATTTGTTAGGAACTGGGCAACATTCTGGGGAAGGGAGGGGCTTTTTAAAAAAGATGGCTCCACTTTAACCAGAGTAAAACTGGACTGCTGGCATTTACACTTAAAAAAGAGAGAGAGGGGGTGGGACTGGGATCCAAGATGGCGGATGGATGAGAGCTAGTGTGTGGTGGTGTTTTTCTTCTCTCCATTATGAGCAAAAGGAAAGCTAAAGGGCCTAAAAAGCCCTCTTCTGGCCCGGCAGCCCCTTCTGCATCCTCTTCTCGAGCGGTCGGTCCGCTCGATGCTTTTGTTACGCCGCTGCAGCAGTCGGGTGAGCCGGTGGAAAAGAGTCCCTCTGTCCTCTTGTTGGAGTGGGAAAGCTCGCTGGAGGGCTCGGGTCCGGAGATCTCCCCACCGGAGCAGTGGCGGCCTCCCAAGGATCCCCTGCTGAGGAGCAGTCCAGTGCAGCAGGAGGTAGCTCCTCCCTCCGAAGCGAGAGAAGGACCCGAGAGCGGAGGGTCGGCTGCATTGAGGAGTAGTGAAGCGTTTGCATCAGCTTCCCCCTCGAGTTTGGAGATTCCTTGTGTGCAGAGGTCAGTTTCCAGGATGGCGGACGCCTTCTCTGTGATCGAGGCAGAGGGAGTGGAGCAGCGTGAGTCGGAAAACAGCTCTGTGCAGGCACAAACTTTTACTTTAGCCTTTGAGAGACTGGCTGTTTTTACTCTTGAGTCTATTTAGTCGGCGATAGTTAAATTAGGGGAGCTTTTTGCTCCCCAGATGGGGGCTCTTGCGACTAAGTCTCAGGAGTTTGCAGCTTCCCTCCAACACCACTCCGAGGAACTTTCGGTTCTACAACCATCTCTGGTAGAATTGCAGCAAAAAGTATCTATAAATGATGAAGGTATCTTATCAGAAAGATTCGCTTGCTTTAAAAGCTCGGATTGAGATGTTTGTTTATTTTTATTTATTTTTATTTCTTATATACCGCGCTATTATAATCAGTGCAGTTTACATTTGAACAGAACATACAAGAATGTAACAAGTTACATCGAGTTTTTACATTGAACAGGGAAGAGTAAACATGGAGGGAAAAAAAAACCCCCGAGGGAAAAAACTATGTACAAGTTAGTTATATACAAATTATGGATACTCTTACGAATAAAATCTAAAAAACTTTACCTAGAGGCCTGGGCTAGTGGGTCAAGGAAGCAGATAGGGGAAAAAATGGTTAGCCGTTATCTACAGGAGGATGATCTAAGGGACGGGCTAGGAAGGGAGGTAAGGTGATGGCAGTGTGAGTGTCTGGATTGGTGTCAGGGTAGTGTTGTAAGAATAGGTGGTATTTGAGGGCTTTTCAGAATAGCGCCAGGTTTAAGATGGCCTGGATTTCGGCAGGGAGGGCATTCCATGCCAAAGGTGCAAAAATGGAGAAGGCTCTACTTGCTGTTGCCTTCCTACATTTTATCAACAATTTCGGGACTTCGAGTGTATTCATCGATGTAGATCTCCTGGTTCTGTTGTCTGGTGTGCTGTGGAGAAGATCACTGATGGGCGTGGGGGGATGGTTCTTAAGGGCCTTGAATGTCATGACCAGAGCCTTGAAATGGATTCTGGCCCGCAGCGGAAGCCAGTGTAGGTTCTTTAGAACTGGTGTTATGTGATCTGATCTTGAGAGCCCTGTCAGTACCCTTGCAGCTGAGTTCATGGTAAGACGTAGCGGGTTAAGAGTCGACTGTGGGAGTCCGAGTAGGATAATGTTGGCAAAGTCGAGGTGTGGGATGACTAATGCTTGGAATATTGAACGGTAGGGAACTCAAGAAGTGGGTGGAGATGGCGTAGTTATCGGATCTTATGGTATATTGCTTTAGTTGTGTCTGACATGTGCTGACATGTCAAGACGCTGGTCGAGGGTGATGCCCAGGTTGCGAATAGTAGATTTGGACTTCAGTTCACTGTTATTGACTAGAAGTGAGGAAGGTGGCGTGAACTTCTGGTTTCGCGAGATGAATAATACATCTGTTTTGCTGTGGTTAATACGTAGATTTTGAGAGAGGAGCCAATCCGCTACCGCTTTCAAAGCATCTTGTAATTGGAGAAAAGTCAGGCTGATCGATTTTAAACTGTGTGTACATTAGGATGTCGTCCACATATGCAAGGCATTGGACATTGAAGGAACGGATTAAAGCGCAAATGGGCTGCATGTAGATGTTAAACATTAATGCAGAGAGGGAAGAACCCTGAGGTACACCTTGCTTCAGTGAGAATGGTTCAGAGGTCTTGGAACCTGCTCTGACGTTGCCATCTGTTACACAAATAGGATTTACACCAGGCCAGCGCTGAGCCTTGTAGACCTTTATCTTTGAGGCGGGATAGAAGTATTTCGTGATTCACTGAATCAAAGGCGGCTGCTATGTCTAAGAAGATGAGGACGAATCCATGGTTGATATTGTCAATTTATTTATTTTTATTTATTTATTAACAATTCTTATATACCGCACTATTAGACATCAGCGCAGTTTACATTGAACAAAAAACATCCGACAATTTACATATGTCTGGTCAATTACATTTAACAGGAGATAAACTTGGGACATAGGGGAAACTATATCCACAGGTGTGTTATCTGACAAGAGATATCATAGTTAACTATATACAAAGGTGGTGCAATAGTATATGGAACTGTTTGTATTTACATTGTGTAGTTGGCCTGTTGCGATGGTCTGTCTGTTTGGCCACTCCTGCTATTCACCTGGAGGTTATGTTCTGAGCTGTCATTGAGATATTTAAGGAAGAGGAAATGTTTCAGTGACTTTCTGAACTGACTCAAATTTGGTACTGATCTGATTTGTGCTGGTAAGGTGTTCCATAAAGTGGGGGCACAGAGTCTGAATGCTCTGTTGGCTGTTGATCTGGCACATCTTGTGGTGTCGTTTGGGATAGCTAGTGTGTTCATTTCTGCTGTTCTTCTTGGCCTGTTTGGTGCAAGTGGTAGTATGAGGTTGGAGAGAGAAGAAGAGGTGAGCCCCTTGATCGCTTTAAATGTTAGCAGTACAGTCTTGAAACTGATCCTTGCTTGAATGGGAAGCCAGTGTAGCTGTTTTAGGAGTGGTGTCACGTGGTCTCTCCTAGATGCCCCGAGGAGTACCCTCGCTGCACTATTCATGGCCAGTTGCAGGGGGTTCAGGGTGGACCGGGGGAGCCCCTGTAGAATAGAGTTTGCAAAGTCGAAATGGGGAAGTATAAGGGCTTGATAAATGGTACGGAAATCATCTGGTTCAAGTAGTGTGCGTAGGTGTCTGAGGGATCTAATTTTAAAGTAGATTGCCTTGACTGTGTTGGCTATGTGACTCTTCATGTCAAGGTTTTGGTCCAGTGTTACTCCAAGGTAACGTATTGCAGGTTTCACTTGGAGCTGGGCATCCTTTACATTAATACAACTAGGAGGAGTGAAGCTGGTGTTCCTTGAGACGAAAAGGACTTCCGTCTTTTTGTGTTGTATTCTCAGGTTTTGGGATAGGAGCCACTCTGCTATGGCGTCAAAACAGTTAGTCAGCGGTGTGAGGTCCAGGCAATCCAATGATATTGGCATATATAGTAGCACATCGTCTGCATATATCATGTAACTGACATTAAAGGATCTGATGATGTTGCAGAGGGGTTGAATATATATTAAACATCAATGCAGATAAGGAGGATCCTTGGGGTACACCTTGACTTTGTTGGAATGGTTCAGATGTATCCCCGTCAATTCGGATGTGCTGCCATCTGTCGGACAGGTAAGATTTGCACCATTCAAGTGCTGTTCCGCAGATGCCTTTTTCCCTTAACCGGCAGATGAGAATTTCATGGCATACCGAGTCAAAGGCCGCTGCTATATCGAGAAATACAAGAGCGAAACCTTGGCGTATGTTATCCATACCTGAGATTATGTTGTTGAGGAGTGTTGTAAGTAGTGTTTCAACTCCATGTGACTCTCTGAAACCATGTTGAGCCGGATCAAGTGGAGCAGAGGTGTCTATATGATCCTGTAGTTGCCTGTGCACTACTTTCTCAATGATTTTTGCTAGCATAGGTATGCTAGATATGGGCCTATAAGATTCTACCTTCTGAGGATCAAGTTTAGTGTTCTTTAACAGCGGTCTTACAGAGGTCTGCTTGAGCGTAGTTGGAAATGAGCCGGTGGTGAAGGACTGGTTTAATTCCTGTGATTAGGTTGTTGAAGAGGGTTGTGAGGATGGTGTCCACTCCGTGAGCTTCCCTGAAGCCATGTTGGGATGGGTCCAGAGGTGCGACAGTATCCACATGGTGTTGGATTTGCCTCTGTACTACCTTCTCCATAATTTTGGCAAGCAGTGGGATGCTCGAGATTGGTCGGAAGGACTCAACTTTAGATGGCTCGAGTCTACTATTCTTTAACAGGGGGCGGATTGAAGTGTA
This sequence comes from Ichthyophis bannanicus, assembly GCA_033557465.1. Classification (NCBI taxonomy): domain Eukaryota; kingdom Metazoa; phylum Chordata; class Amphibia; order Gymnophiona; family Ichthyophiidae; genus Ichthyophis; species Ichthyophis bannanicus. Next base: position 600,515,804 of record CM066034.1, read on the forward strand.
TTTTAAGCTTTGAGGGAAGGATCCTGTTGTGAGTGATTGATTCAGAATTCTGCATATAGTTGGACTGAGGTCATGGCGCAACTCTTTAATCCAGCTAGCAGGGCAGGGATCGTTGGGAGCAGTGGTGAGGTTAATAGATGTGATGATATCTAAAATTTCTTTGTTTGATACCTTGGAGAATGACAGTAGAGGGGTTGGTTGGGGGAGGGGGTCCGTGTGGGGTGTAGGTAGATAATATGGTTGCGTTCATGTTGTGCTTGGTCTGTATCATCTTTGATTGATGTTGGAGAATGTTTCCAGATATTCTAATCTCCGATTAATTAATTTTCCAAAGACTTCTGGTATATCCGCGAAAGAGATGTTTCATAAATATTTAGTGAAAGTTTTTGATGTACCTATTGATTCCCACCCTCCTATGGTTAAGTTGTATTATTTACCTCAGGGGAGAAAGTTTTGGGTGGTAGAGCTATAGAGGGTGTGGATCAAAGTGATGTATTAGATGTCTCAACTATTTTGGAAACATCTTTATCTGATTCTGTTTCTTCTTCTACTTTGATAGCAACCTTTGCTCTTGCTTCTGATAGAGATTGGTTTCAGCGTATGTTTTTTTAGGAAACAAACTGTACCTTTTCTTGGGTTACAGGTTAGAGTTTTCCCAGATGTATCCAAAGAAACTCATAAGAACATAAGAATATAAGATATGCCATACTGGGTCAGACCAAGGTCCATCAAGCCCAGTATTCTGTTTCCAACAGTGGCCAATCTAGGTCGTATGTACCTAGCAGTTTCCCCAAGGGACAAAGGTTCTACAATGCTTGTATTGGTTCAAGCATTGATATCCTGGGTCCCTTCTTAATAATGGTTTATGGACCTTTCCTCCAGGAACTTGTCCAAACCTTTTTTAAACCCAGCTACACTAACAGCCTTTACTACATCCTCTGGTAACAAATTCCAGAGTTTGATTACACGTTATTAGTCTTAAATAGTTTACCCTGTAGCTTCATTGCATGTCCCCTAGTCTTTCTATATTCTGATAAGGTAAACAATCGATCTACGTTTACCCGTTCCACTCTGTTCATTAATTTATAGACTTCTATCATATCTCCCCTCAGCCGTCTCTATTCCAGGTTAAAGAGCCCTAACCTTTTTAGCCTTTCTTCATAGGAGTATCCTTCCATCCCCTTTACCATTTCGGTGGCTCTTCTCTGAACCTTTTCTAAAATCGCTATATCCTTTTTAAGATACTGCAACCAGAATTGCACACAATATTCAAGGTGCGGTCTCACCATGGAACGATATAGAGGCATTATAATATCTTTTGTTTTATTTTCCATTCCTTTCCTTATGATACCTAGCATTCTATTTGCTCTCTTGGCCGCTGCTGCACACTGGGCCGAGGGTTTTAACATGGTATCCACAATGACGCCTAAATCTTTTTCCTGGGTGGTGATTCCTAATGTGGAACCTTGCATCGTGTAACCATAGTTTGTGGTGTTCTTCCCTAGGTGCATAACCTTGCACTTGTCCACATTAAATTTCATCTGCCATTTTGATGCCCAGTCTTCCAATTTATCAAGATCCTCTTGCAATTTTCCACAATCCTCTTGGGTTTTAACAACTTTAAATAGTTTTGTGTCATCTGCAAATTTGATAACCTCACTCGTTATTCCACTTTCCAGGTCATTTATGAATATGTCAAAAAGCAGCGGACCCAGCACAGATCCCTGGGGTACACCGATATTCACCTTTCTCCATTGGGAATATTGGCCATTTAGCCCTACCCTCTGCTTTCTATCTTTTAACCAGTTCCTGATCCATAATAGTACACTGCCTCCTATCCCATGACTCTTTAGTTTTGCCAAAAGTCTCTGATGAGGGACCTTGTCAAAGGCTTTCTGAAAGTCCAGATACACAATATCAACCGACTCACCTTTGTCCACCTGATTATTCACTCCTTCAAAAAAACATAACAGATTAGTAAGACAAGATCTTCCTTGTCTAAAGCCATGTTGGCTGTCTCCCATTAGGTCATGACTATCTACATGCTGAGTAATTTTATTCTTTATGATGGTTTCTACCATTTTTCCCAGTACTGATGTCAGGCTCACCGGTCTGTAGTTTCCCGGATCACCCCTGGAACCCTTTTTAAAAATTGGTGTTACATTGGTGATCCTCCAATCTTCAGGTATTAGAGATGATTTTAATGATAGTTCACAGATTAATAATAGCAGGTCTGCAATCTCGTATTTCAGTTCTTTCAACACCCTTGGATGTATACCATCCGGCCCATGTGATTTGCTACTCTTCATTTTATCTAATAGTTGTAATACATCTTCCCGATGTATCGATATTTCCTTCAATTCTTCCGCACCTTTAAATACCACTTCAGTCATTGGTAACATCCCTACATCTTCCTCAGTAAAGAATGAAGCAATGAATTCATTCAGTCTCTCCGCTATCACCTTGTCGCCTCTTAGTGCTCCTTTAACCCCTTTATCATCTAATGGACCAACTGACTCTCTCACAGGTTTTTTGCTACGAATGTACTTGAAAAGGTCTTTACATCGCGTTTTTGTTTCCTTAGCAAGCTTCTTCTCAAATTCTCCCTTTGCCTGCCTTATCAATGCCTTGCATTTGACTTGCCAATGCTTGTGCTGTTTCCAGGTTTCGTCGTTTGGCTCTTTTTTCCATTTCCTGAAAGATGCTTTTTTGGCAACTACAGCCTCTCTGACCTCACCCTTAAACCATGAAACGTAGAAAATAATTTTTACTACTTCGTCCCGGAGTTTTGCTGTTGGGGGGGGGGGTATTTTTTCTGAAATTTCCCTGTAAATGTATGGTTAGAATTAATGCTCAGTTATATATTTTCTTTGAGCCTTCACAATTTCTTGCTTTTCTGAGTGCTCGCCGCCCTCCCAAGATAGTCCTCGATCCACTGCAATAGTTTAGTCCTGGCTGCTTGTTCAATCTAGTTCTCAGATTTCTTAGTTTAGTGTGGTTAATGGATCTCTCTCGTTTTGGTGGGCTATAGTTAGGGGCTGGTTTTCGTTTTCTTCATATTTGGTTTTCTTTTTTGTATGATATTGATTATATCAATATTGTTGAATTGCTTCCATGCTTCCTAAATTTCTATGCAAGTATTGTATGTGCTTGTATTTATTGTAAAAATGATAAAGATTAAATTTAAAAAAAAAAAGAGAGAGAGCAACTTTTAAGCAAGATAATAGGGGAAAGCTGACGGTTGCCCAAGAGTGCATGGTTTAGAAAGATGTATCCTTAAAGGATACTAGCAAAAGAAGGAAGTTAGGGAATCCTGATAGGGAGGTTCCAATAAAGATAAAAATAACCCAGATGCCTTTAGGTACAGAGCAGACAGAGCTGAAAGATTCCAAATTACCCTTGTCAACTGACTTGATATGAATAAAATACAACCTCTAAAATGCCTGTAAGCAAATGCTAGAAGTTTAGAGAAATAAGATGGGTGAGTTAAAATATATAGTACTAAATGAAAGGTTAGATATAATTGGCATCTCAGAGACCTAGTGGAAGGAGAACAACCAATGGAACACTGTTAGCTAGGTTCATACTATATCGTAATGATAAGGTAGAGCGCAACTCCTCCACCAATTTGATCTATGTTAGAGAGGGCATTGAGACAAACAAGATAAAGTTTTTGCAGGAAACAAAACCTGCAGACTCACTATAGATTGTCTTCCTCTTTTTACATGGAATTGCTATGGAACTAGGGGTGTACTACCGTCCGCCTGGCGAGAATGAACTGGTGGATAATGAAACACTAAAATAAAAATCAGGGAAGCTAACAAAAGTTACAATGCAGTAATAATGGGTGATTTCAATTACCCAGGTATCGACCAGGTCAATGTCACAGCAGGACATGCCAGGGAGATAGTTTCTAGATGAAATAAATGACTGCTTCTTGGAGCAGCTGGTTCATGAGCAGACAAGAGGGGAAGCTACAGTATTTTGGGCCTAGTCCTTAGTATAACAACAGGATCAGGTGCAAGAGATAACAATGTTAGGACCACTTGCTAATAGTGATCATAGCATGATCACATTTGATTTAATAAATGGAGGGAGGATGGCAAGGAAATCCATAGTACCATCTTTTAACTTTCCAAAGGGAGACTGATAAAATATGGAAAATAGTTAAGAAAAAACTAAAAGGAGCAGAGGCAAAGGTTAAATTTAGGTCTACATCAAGCATGAGCGTTGTTTAAAACTAATACCTTAAAAACCCAGACCACATATTCCATGCTTTAAGAAAGGTGGAAGGAAGGCCAAAAAACTGCCAGCATGGTTTAAAGGTGAGGTCAGAGAAGCTGTTGTAGCCCAAAAAGCATCTTTCAGGCAATGGAAAAAGGAGCCAAATGACAAACGGGAAACACAAGCACTAGAAAGTTAGATGCAAGACATTGATAAGGCAGGCAGAGAATTTGAAATAAAGCTTGCCATGGAAGCAAAAAAAGTACAATAAAAACTTTAAGTACATTCATACCAAAACACCTGAGAGTCAGTTGGACGATTAGATGATAGAAGGGTAAAAGGGAGTGCTAAGGGAGAAAAAGGCCGTATCGGAGAGGCTGAATGAATTCTTTGCTTCGTTTTTTACTGAAGAAGATTGAGAAGTTATCCATGCCTGAAATGGTATTTAAAAGTGATACATCAGAAGAATTGAAAGAAATATCAGTAAACTGGAAAGATGTATATATAACTATTTTATAAACTAGAGTAGCAAATCACCTGGACTGGATGGTATACATTTGAGGGTGTGGAAAGAACTGAAATATGAGATTACAAACCTGTGAGCTATCATTTAAAATCATCTGTAGTATCTGAAGTTTGGAGAATGGCCAGTGTGATGACATTTTTTTAAAAAGGGTTCTAGGGGTAATCCGGGAAACTTCAGACCGGTGATCCTGACGTCAGTACTGGGCAACATGATAGAAACCATTATAAAGAATAAAATTACTTAACATGTAGATAGTCATAGTTTAATGGGAGAAAGCCAACATGCATGTAGCCAAAGAAGATCTTGTTTTACTAATCTATTATATTTCTATGAAGGTGTGAATAAACACATAGATAAAGGTGAGCCAGTTGATATAGTGTATCTGGATTTTCAGAAAGACTTTGACAAGGTCCCTCATGAGAGTATCTTGATAAAATTAAAAAGTCATGGGATAGGAGGCAGTGTAATATTGTGGATCAGGAACCGGTTAAAAGATAGAAAACAGAGATTAGGGCTAAATGGTCAATTTTCCCAATGGAAAAGGAGAATAGAGGAATACCCCAGGAATTTGTGCTGTGCATGCTGCTTTTTAACATATTCATAAATGACCTGGAAATGGAAATAATAAGTGAAGTGATCAAATTTACAGATGATGCAAAATTATTCAAAGTTATTAAAGCAAAAGAAGATTGTGAAAAATTATAAGAGGAGCTTGAATAATTGGAAGACTACATATTCAAATGGCAGAAGAAATTTAATGCAGATAAGTGTAAATTTATGCTTCTAGGAAAGAACAACCCAAACGATGGTTCCACGACGCAAGGTTCAACATTATGGAACCTCTACCCAGGAAAAGGATTTTGGTGACATAGTGGATAATTGAAACCCTCTGCCCAGTGTGCAGTGGTGGCCAAGAAAGGAAATAAGATGCTAGGAATCATAAGGAAAGGAATGGAGAATAAAACAAATGATATTATGCCTCTGTATTGTTCCATGGTGCACCCACACCTTGAATATTGTGTGCAATTTTGGTCGCCATATCTTAAAAAGGATATAGCGGAATTAGAAAAGGTAGAGAACAGCCACCAAAATGGTAAAGGGAATGAAAGGATACCCCTATATGGACAGGCTTAAAAGGGATAGGGCTTTGTAATGAGGTATATCGAATGTTACCCATTCTTCTCCAAAGAGATTATCAACAGTCCTTTTTATGAGAATCTGCAACACAGAGTTCAGGGCAGGGAGGGTATAGATCAGAAAGAGAGGTTAAGAACCCAGCAGGCTGCAGGAGGGAGAGAGTCCTGTGGAGCCAGGTCCTTCCAAGGCAAGCTGTGCAAATGAATTCTGAGGTAGGAATTTTAACTGGGGCTGGAGGAAGGGCCAGGAGGAGCAGCTTGTGGAGGTTGAATAAGCTGGGACAGAATTAAACTGATTTTGTTTTCCCTGAAATGTTGTCTGTTCTGGGGTTTGTTTTGTGGAGGTTTAATAAGCTGGGACAGAATAAAAGCTGCTTTAGGTTTTTCCTGAACTGCTGTCTGGCCTGTCTCTTATTTTTTTTTATTTTTTTTTATTTATTAAAGAAAACCCCTCCCACCTCATGCCACACTTACCACAGGCTCTTCAACTTGGAGAAGAGATGGCTGAGGGGAGATATGATAGAAGTCTTTAAATTAATGAATGGAGTAGAACGGGTAAACGTAAATTGGTTGTTTATCAAAAAGTAGAAAGACTAGGGGACATGCAATGAAGCTACAATGTAACTCATTTAAAACTAATAAGAGAAAATATTTTTTCACTCAACATGTAATCAAACTCTGGAATTCATTACCGGAGGATGTAATAAAAGCTGCTACTGTAGCTGGGTTTAAAAACGTTTGGACAAGTTCCTGAAGGAAAGGTCTATAAACTATTATTAAAGAGGACCCAGGAAATCTACTGCTTACCCTGGGACAAGCATTGTGGAACCAGGTACTTGTGACATGGATTGGCCACTATTGGAAACAGGATACTTGGCTTGATGGGCCTTAGTCTGACTCAGTATGGCATTTCTTATATTCTTTTGCCTGCATCACCTAGTCCTGTTTTCAGCCAGGATCAGTCTCGAAAAAAGGTCTTATCTGTGATTCCTGCTGTAAATTTTCTTTTCATTTTAGTTGTTAGTTTTAAACCTTGATATATTTGTCCATCATGTTCATCAATGATGTCCTATAGTAAAGTAAGGAACTGTCTTTATTCTATAATCTGAAAGGAGGACCCAGTACAGTCCATAACAGGGTTCAAATTTAAAAGAATAAGGCAAGTAACTACTAGATATCCACTATAAATAGTACAAGCTATATAAACCAGGCTTTTAGCTAGCAATCAGACTTATCTCGATGTGCCATTTGGTTTCCATTAATCCCATTAATAATTGGAATTCTGGTTACATTCAAGACACCAAGATTTCCTCACTAAGAATAAAAATGTAATTTTATGGTGTTTCAGATAAAACATCAACCATGCTGGTGCAAATACTCAAAGCACTGTGACATTTAATTAAAAAATATTTTCTCAACCACCATTAGCTCATTTATTTAAAATTTTCTTGAACTTCTAAACTCCGTTGTCTGCCTGCTTGTTACTTTCCATCTGCTTACTTTTAGTTTTCACTTTGGGCTTGATTCAGACATCGATCTCCTGGCCCTCTATGCACCTGGTTGGAACTGGACACACAGAGTTAGCCAGGATTCTGATCCCACAGGGCACATCTAGCCCTGCGGGATCAGAATCACGTCCAGGCCTGTACTTGCAGGCCAGGACCCCGATTCAGTCTGGCCTGCACGTACAGGCCTTGCCCAGATAGCCTAGTCCAGGCTCTGCAATGGAGCCGTGGCGCCATGGCATCAGGTTGAAAAACCACGATCCCTAGCCGCCGGCTCCAAATGTGGATTCCCCACCGCCTGACCCCTGATCTGGCCTCCCAAGGCCAGAGTTGGACTGCGGCGATCTTCCTTTGTCCCCTCTTGCCCTTTCTGAGCCCCGGGCCCACCTTCCCCCGTCGATGAGGTGGAATAAGTTCCCTGTTCAAGTTTCCGGTCCTGGACATATAGGGCCGGTATTGGAATTGGCCCTGTATGTCCAGGTTCGACGACTGCCCACTGCCCCCTCAACGCCGCCCCACATCAGCCCCTTTCCTGCCCCATCTAACTTCCCCATACAATGCGTTGGGACGTCCGTCCCCGCTATTCGTGCTCTGGAATGACCCCTTTTGTGTTCATGTTCACATCTTCGTCATTATTGTTTTATCTTTTCCTTGTATACCTACTATCCTCATCCAACAAAAGTATCAATTTTTTCTTGCTTATACTCTCCACAATGCTATTACACCCACTCCTATGTATTATTTACATATGTAGCACTGTATCACATCTCTCCTCAAAGAGCCCTTACTAGACTCTACCTGTCCTTCCAGCTATCTGCCTATCTCCTTTCTCCCCTTTGCTTCAAAACTACTTGAATGAGCAGTTCACCACCACTGTCTTGACTATCTTTCCTCTCAAGCCCTTCTGGATCCACTGCAGTCTGGCTTTCATCCTCTACATTCCACAGAAACAGCTTTTGCCAAAGTCTCGAGCATCTTGTTCCTCGCCAAATCCCAAGGGCCTTAACTCAGTCCTCATTCTTCTTGACCTTTCTGCTGCCTTTAATACTGTTGATCATCATCTTCTCCTCAATACCCTGTCCTTGCTGGGAATTTGGGGCTCTTTTCTGTCTTGGTTTTCTTCTGATCTCTCCTATCGCCTTTTTAGTGTATGTTCTAGAGGATCCTCCTCTACCACCATCTCACTTTCAGTTGGTGTACCTCAGGGCTCTGTCTTGGGATCTCTACTTTTCTCTCTCTACACTAATTCCCTTGGTGCACTTATTTCTTCCCATGGTTTTCGGTACCACCTTTATGTTGACGATGCTCAGATCCTGCTTCTGCACCTGAAATATGTCCAGGAATGCAGGCCCAAATCTCTGCCTGCTTATCCGACATTGCTGCCTGGATGTCTCACTGCTGCCTGGATATCTCACCACTGTCTGAAATTGAACATGGCCAAAACTGAGCTCCTTATCTTTTCCTCTAAACCCACCTCCCTTCTCTATTTCTGTGGATGATACTACACTTCTTCCCATTTTCTCAGCTCGCAGATGGAGTCATCTTTGACTCTACTCTGGGCGCATTCAACAAATAGCTAAAACCTGTCACTTCTTTTTCTAGAACATCAGCAAAATTCATCCCTTCCTTTCTACTCACACTACTAAGATGCTTATCCACTCACTAGTCACCTCCCATATAGACTATTGCAACTTGTTGCTTTCTGCTCTCCCTCAGAATCATCTTTCTCACCTTCAATCTGTTCAAACCTCAGCTGTACAGCTTTTCTTTCGCCAGTGTCGCTATGCTCATGTAACTCCTCTTCTCAAGTCGCATCACTGACTCCCTATCAGTTTCTGCATACAGTTCAAACTTCTCCTGACCTACACGTGCATTCATTCTGCGGCTCCTCACTATCTTTCCTTTTATCTCACTCTACACCCCTCCTCGGTAACTCCGCTCCTCTGGCAGATCCCTTTCATTTGTGCCCTTCTTTGCAACCTCCAGACTTCATTCATTCGATCTTGTTGCTCCAAATATCTGGAAAAAACTTTGAGTCTGTGTGTCGGGCTCCTTCTCTAACCCTATTCAAATCCAGGCTAAAAACACACATCTTTAAATCTGCTTTTGGAGCTTGAAGTTCATCACTCTGTCGTCCACTACTTGTGTATCTTTCCATACTCTAGTCCCCAGTTTTGCTATGTGTTTTGACTTGATTAGATTGTAAGCTCTGAGCAGGGACTGTCTTACATCTATATGTACAGTGCCATATACACCTTGTAGCACTATACAGATGATTAGTAGTAGTAGTATTTATTTTATTTGATTTTATACCGCACTATTTCAAAATCAGCACGGTTTACATAGAACGAGTAGTCCTACATTATAATTAGGGCTGTCTCAAGGGGTTGCAACACCCTGAATCAACTTTCGATTTGGTTTTCACATCTTGGGGTCTATCCTGCAGTATGACCTGTACAAATAGGGATACATTTTAAGCTAGCAAGATGATTGGTTTAAGTTGAAAACTTGCACTGTTCAGTTTAACCTATGTATTCAGTAACACTATCCATGCAGATCATCTCCTCTCCACTTATTTCAGCATTTAATCTCACAGCCCTCCTTATATCCCTCACCAATCATCTAGTTCCCATGGACTTAAGAACATAAGATATGCCATGCTGGGTCAGACCAAGGTCCATCAAGCCCAGTATCCCGTTTCCAACTGTGGCCAATCTAGGTCATATGTACCTAGCAGTTTCCCCAAAAGACACAGGTTCCACAATGCTTGTACTGGATCAAGCATTGATATCCTGGGTCCCTTCTTAATAATGGTTTATGGACCTTTCCTCCAGGAACTTGTCCAAACCTTTTTTAAACCCAGCTACACTAACAGCCTTTACTACATCCTCCGGTAACAAATTCCAGAGTTTGATTACACGTTGAGTGAAAAAATATTTTCTTTTATTAGTCTTAAATAGTTTACCCTGTAGCTTCATTGCATGTCCCCCTAGTCTTTCTATATTCTGATAACGTAAACAATCGATCTACGTATGATACCTAGCATTCTATTTGCTCTCTTGGCCGCTGGCTGCATACTGGGCCGAGGGTTTTAACATGTTATCCACAATGACACCTAAATCTTTTTCCTGGGTGGTGGTTCCTAATGTGGAACCTTGCATCGTGTAACCATAGTTTGGGTTGTTCTTCCCTAGGTGCATAACTTTGCACTTGTCCACATTAAATTTCATCTGCCATTTTGATGCCTAGTCTTCCAATTTATCAAGACCTTCAAATCCCTAGTCAATTTCTTAGTCCCTACTATTCACACAGCTAATCCCCTTTCTTCCACCCTACCTAGTACCTGAGTCCCCATTTACACTCCCAATATCCAGCCAATCAGACTATCATCTTTTGGCCTACCACATAATCTTAGAGTCTCCACCAAAGTGCAAATCCCCGCTTTTTATGCATCTCCCATATGTATTTACTGTATCTGCTCTCCTACCGCCTCCTCCCCTTCTTTAGTATCCATTCATCTACTTCCTTCTGCAGTATTCATTGACCCAGCCATTCCTCCTCATTTATCCCTATGCCTCTCCCTCTCAAACTTCCCCTGTATATGCCCTTGATTCTTCCTCCTCCCTCAATATCTGTCCCCCAATCCTTTCTCATTCTAGCTTCTTCTCTTTTCTCCAGTCTTCCCAATAGCATTTGCAATTATCAGTCCTTTTTGTCCCAGCCCCCTTTTTCCAGCTTCAGTGTCGGCCCCCATCCAGGCTTAGCCCCTCCAGCATCACCCGCTTCCAATCACAGGCTCTCTCCCAGAATCAGTCTCCTTCCATTCCCAGCACTTTCTGACATCAACCTCTTTTGAGTCCCAACCCCTCTAGCACTAGTCCACTTCCAGTTCCATCCAGCCCCAGCCCCTCCATTTACAGTCTTTCCCCCCCCCTCACCGAATCAGTTCCCTTTCAGTCCCAGATCCCCCAGCATTAGCCCCTTTCCAGTTTCACTCCTTTCAAATATAACTGGAGGCATATCAAGCCTATTTTTTGAGCATTTCGTTGCAGTTTGTTCTGAACTAACACATACAAAATGCATCCAGATTCTGGTGTAACCTATGCAGTATCACTCTCTATCCTTTCCCAATCCACAGCAAATCTGTATGTAATCGGCATATATCTGAAATGGGTTCTCTCTCCATTGTCTGCTTAATATACACAAAGGCTTCACTGTAAAACAATGGGGACAATACTGACCATTGTGGAACACCATGACAGGTTCCATTCATCTGATCTTCCATCTTTCACTTTCACCCTCTGTATTCTACTACTCAAAAATGAGCAAAATCATTACAATGCTGTGTGCCTCCAATACCTAGGACTCATAAATGACTTGGGGAGATGATATGATTTACATTATCATATGTTACTGGTAGATCTAGTGATACAAGTAACAAATCATAATTCCTATCCAGCTTCTTCCTTAGATCTTCCACCAAGGACACCAATGCTGTTTTCATACTTGTTCTCTTTGAAACCTTAATTGATTAGAGTCCAGATAATCACTATCAGGCAGTATTTGATTTACTTGTCAGGCTATATATAACCTCTTCAATCATTTTCCTTAGGAACAAAGGGTGGGCCACTGGTTCAATTTCTTTAACATTTCTGGTCCAAGGGACTTTTTTTTCAGAAGTGGACAGAGAATCTCCTTTTACCTGTCTGTAGACATCCCTTTCTGAAGAGAACAATTAATAATGTTCCCCAGAGATACCACTGTTTGCTTTATATCCCTTAATAAGCCAAGATGGGCAGGGATTCAACTCTCATGTTGCAGGATTTGTTTTATTCAGTAGGATCTCGGCAACTATCCAGCACATTTACAAAAGTCACTTAATTCTTGGCATAGTAATGGTGATTTTGCTGATTCTGCCAAGACTGTTGGGATTGTATACAATTTTCTCCATATACAGTACCTTCTGTTTAAAAAAATTATGCAAACTCCTCAAAAGTAGAAATAGTCTTTTCTATTGGGACCCCTTGCCCAACCAGCTTCAATGGCCTCTATAGTTTAAACACGGTTTTAAACAGAGCCTGTAGTCTATTATGTGCCTGGGCTATCCTCATTGGAAGGATACCCTTTTTTTGCGTCATGTTCTGCAGCTCATCAGTCTCAAATATTCTTGATATATAACCTTTTCCATTTCAAGGGTTGATTTCTTCTACTTCCTTTTCAACTATCTCTACCTAGTTGCTTCCTCTTTCTGAGATTTTCCATGTTCTATGGGGAAGCCTAATTCCGCTCGGCCCATTTCTCATGGAGCTAAAGCATTACACTTAACTACCAGACTCTCATTCCAGTTATCCAACTGCTATACTGTATTCTCACCTCCTAAGATAAGGTACATGAATAAATAGCCCCTGAAACTGGTGGCTAATTTTTTAAAAAATCCTTAAACTATGACCACTTCCTGTTAACTTGGCCTATATGGCCCAACCCACAAACATTTATGTTACTACCTGGTGTTCTTGACCAAACTATCTGAATAACTTGCAGTGTCTAATGCTGAAGATGGGAATTATCTGACTCTAACAAAAAATACTAAGCCTAGTATATGACCATTACTATGTGTTGGACCCCTCAATATCTATGTGTATCAATGCAATTCAAGCACCAAAATGAAATCCTCTTAGATTCTATTTCATAATGGTGAGGATTTGAGCCAAGGTAGTCACTAGCTGAAATTAAAGACAGTGTCAGCATTTTACTCAGTCACTATATTCAGCTCTGCTATTTGCATAGATAGCAGTGCAAAATGCATATTGGCTGATGACTACTTTGGCACTAAGAGTGGGGGCACATTCAAAAGGATTAGCACAGTTAACAGACATGCTAACCGCGTTAATACTGGTTAGCTGGATATTAAGTGGCACATACACACAAAAAGGAGCGGAGAGTCTATTGGCAGTAGATCCAACGTTTATTAAAGTTCACCCCAATGCGTTTCGGCATGTGCTTTCTTCAGGGGGAAAGGTCTCATACAATAAAACAATAAATATGATAGAATAACATACTTAATAAAATGAACAATAGAGAACAATAAATAATCAACATATCTTATGTAAAAAAACATAAAATCCCAATTAAAAAGGGGACATATCACTTTTTTATGTTGTACTTATATTTTAGCTATGTGATTATAACAAACAAATACATATATTTATTTTTATTTATTTTTTTATGTATATCACCTCTTAAAGCACATTGTGTATTACATAAAAGACAGACATAATTGCAAAAGAAACATCTGAAAAACCACAAATGTAAAACAAAATTGATAATACAGGTACAAACTTAAAAGAAGAAAATAAAAAAATGTGGTTGCAGGATGGACATTGACACGTTCTAGTACAGTGGACAACATTGCCCAGAATAAAACTTTTGCTAATAAAAATCCATGCATGTGATATAATTTTTTTAAAAACCAATGTACGCAGCAATCTTAAAAGCCCATTGGCTAAACTGAAAAATGGAGGACAAGGAAGGACAGAGTAGGACATTCGCAAAGTGCACAAATTAAAAATAAAGCAATGAATAATGACTATGGGAGCAATCATATGCTTCCTACAATAAAGCAAGTATTGAATTCTTGATGGAGAAGAGTATAAGCAGGGCCGGCCCATCCATTGTGCGAGAATGTTTGCACAGGGCTCCACGCAAACCTCATTCCGCAGGATTTGCAGGGCCGGCTTCAGAGGGAGCCGGGGATGCCAGAGGCCCTGGCTCGCCTCTGCACAGCACTGGAGTGAAGAGCAGCATGCTCATTCACTCAAGCTGTGTTCACATGAAGACCATGGAGTGCTGGGAAACAAGAAATGACCTGTAACCTTTTCCAGCACTCAGCGGGCTTCACGAGAACAAGGTATGAGTGAAGGAACATGCGGCTCTTCACTCCAGCGCTGTGCAGAGATGAACTGGGACCTCAGGGATCCTTGATTCCCTTGTAAGGCACTCAGACAGGCGTGGTGCTCTTTGGGGTGTGGGTGGGGGCTAGCATAGGACTGGAAATGGCTGATGTGTGATTAGGAATGGAAATGGGGACTGGGATAGGACTGGAAATGGCTGATGGGGGACTAGGAATGGAAATGGGGACTGGGATAGGACTGGAAATGGCTGATGGGGGGCTTGGATAGGACTGGAAATGGCTTATGGGGGGCTTGGATAGGACTGGAAATGGGCTGATGGGCTGGATAGGACTGGAAATGGGCTGATGGGGGACTGGGATATTATTTATTTATTTATTATTTATTTATTATTTATTTATTAACATTTCTTATATACCGCACTATTTGACATCAGCGCGGTTTACATGGAACAGAAACATCCGACAAAATTACATATGTCTGGTCTTACAATTAACAGGAAGTAGGACTGGAAATGGCTGATGGGGGACTAGGAATGGAAATGGGGACTGGGATAAGACTGGAAATGGCTGATGGGGGGCTTGGAATGGAAATGGCTGATGGGGGGCTAGGATGGGCAGGGGGGCTTGGATAGGACTGGAAATGGTTTATGGGGGGCTTGGATAAGACTGGAAATGGACTGATGGGCTGGATAGGACTGGAAATGGGCTGATGGGGGTCTGGGATAGGACTGGAAATGGCTGATTGGGGGGCTAGTATTGGAAATGGCTGATTGGGGGTCTAGGAATTTGAAATGGGCTGATGGGAGAGCTTGGACTAGAAATGGGCTGATGGGTGTGCTAGGATTGGAAATGGGATAATTGAGTGGGGGCTAGGACTAGGAGGGAGCTGATGTTGGGGAAGCACTAGAAAGGGGATGGGGTTGGGGGAGTGAGGATGGAGAAGGGAAAAGTTTATTTTGTGTGGGAGGGAAAAAACATCTACGATTGGCTGAGTATTGGGAGAGTAAGTGGAGATTGAGGATGGAGGGATGAAATTTGAGTGGATGAAAAAGGAATAAAAAATGAAATGGGAAGATCAGTATGTTAAAGCAGATGTAGAGAGAGAATAGAAAAAATCTAGAAGAGAGAAGAAAGGACAAATGGACAGCAGATAATGGAGAGTTAGCCGAAGACACGAAGAAACTAGATGAGAGTGACTGGAGCAATTGCAACTGAAAAATAAAATGCCCAAAGAACAAAAGATAGAAAAATACTTTTATTTTGAATTTATTAACTAGACTATGTCAGCTCTGGGAAATATGCATTGCTAACGTTTTGCGTTTTTGTTTAATACAAGAGGAAATTAATTTATAGTTTTATTTCTGCAGTGGTGGTGTACATTCCAAGTTTGTCTTTTGGGGTTCCCAGTTTAATTATTGCCTCTCTATTTCTAAATTGTGATCTCTTGTTCTTTGGTGATGGTCTATGTTCTGCATGTGTAATTGAGCTGAGGTATTCTTTTTATGTAGTTCTATTTGACAGTGCCACTTATTCTCTTTCCCCAGTAGGAGATGTATTGGTATTCTCTGAGATGTATTGGTTTAATATTTGCAGCGTTGCCTTTTGATAGGCAGGGTTTGGTGCTTTGTGTGTCCTGGTAGTGCTGTTATGATACGGCGGGTTTGCTATGGGTTCTAAATGGGCAGTGTTTGTAGTACTTCCTAATATGCCTGGCGGTTGGCACTGGAGTATAGTAATGTAGAAATCTGGCAGTCTTTCTTTATCCAGACACTCATTAAGAGGCATGTTTACTAAAAGAATGCACACATTAATAGCATGAAAATATTTATGCAGATGAGTCCCCTTATGAAATGAGGCCCTGCAATGAGTCTCCGCACATATCCCCGCACCCCCCTTGGGCCGCCCCTGACTATAGTAGCAGCAGCACAATGGGGGAGGAGGTGAGAAAAAGTATAAAAGAGGAATCCATCTTTTAAACCCTACTTTCTATGCTGTGCAGTGGTCTGAAATATAAGGGTAAAAAAAGACCATGATTAACGCGACCCTCATGCATATGCTGTACATGAAACCCATATGTTAGTGAGTGCAAGTACCAACAGACATATATACACAAGTAATCGTGCTCCAAATGTCAGCCCAAGCATAATGATGACTTATACTGTGTAATACTCACTAGCTCTACAGTCATTCTATTGTGTGGAGATGATCTGTGATTCCAGCTCTAGGCCAGAGGGTCATTATGGTGACAGACAAGGTTGTAGTATATTTGCCAATGTTTTTGTTAATGGCTCAGTTTACATTTTTGTATCAATTTGTGGCTAATGGAATCAAGCATCTTTTTTTGATGTGAAAATCTACTTGGTGGCTTTTAAGGGGATGATTTATTTTAGGTGGTGACTGTAATGTTTGTGTTGGCAGAGGTGGATGCCTTGTCCGATGCCCACGTTGGGGGAGATCTGCATGTTCAGGAACTTAAAAGTATGCTAAGTGAGCTTGGCTTGTTTGACACCTGGAGGGCTTCTGGTCTAGAGTAAGGGATTATATTTGTTTTTCCAGCCCACAATGGACATATTCACACATTAATTACCTGTTTTTGGATGTGAAGCTGCTTGTGGCTTTGGAGGCAGTACAGCAAGATTACCACTAGGGGTCATCAGCGTCATTATGAAGAGGGATCTTGTACAAAGCAGGAGCCAAGTGGGTCTTGCTCCTGCTCCAGCTGATCACCAATGTAAGCCTGGGGACAGTAATCAAGAAGGGGTAGGGAGGGCCTGGACAGTCGGGGGGGGGGGGGGGCTGTGGTAGGGGACGGACTCAAACTTTCCCTTTAGGTGGGGAATCTTTGGGAGAGGGGGCTGACTGTAATGCCTCGAGGCTAGGCGGTCAGTGATGCTATGGCGGTGGGATCTGGTTGTTGCTACAGTGGGAGGGGCTAGAGGTGATGGGGTTGATGTTGCAGGGGGTACATCTAGTTGGGGAAAGCTGTGAGGGGTCCTGGGTTTGGGGGTGGGGACAAATCTGTATATAAGAACATAAGAAATGCCATACTAGGTCAGATCAAGGTCCATCAAGCCCAGTATCCTGTTTTCAACAGTGGCCAATCCAGATCACAAGTACCTGTCAAGTTCCAAAAAAGGTACACAGATTCCATGATACTTATCCTGGGGTAAGCAGTGGATTTCCCTGGTCCTCCTTAATAGTTTATAGACTTTTCCTCCAGGAACTCACCCAAACCCTTTTTTAAACCCAGCCACACTAACAGCTTTTACCACATCCTCCGGTAACAAATGCCAGAGTTTGATTACATGTTGAGTGAAAAAATATTTTCTCTTATCGGACTTAAATGGGTTACACTGTAGCTTCATTGTTTGTCCTAGTCTTCCTGCATTTTTTTAACTCTTTATTTATAAATTTTATAATAGCAACATAGATTATAATCATCAAAACACACATTATAACAATCAACCCTTCTAATGCCCCCCTCCCGCCCCGGCTCTCTGAGAGGTTGTCTCTTTTACAATAAGTCACAGAATTCCACACTAATAGGCCTGTGCCCCCCACCCAGTATTAGCTGGGGGGAGGGGGGATTATCATCCTGTGTAGTGGGACGTATCTTTAGCTATCCTTGCCTGGGCTGCGAATTTGTCCAACATCGACCGTTTCTCTAAATTAGGGCCAGCTTTGTACGGTTGGTGCAATTTGCTATATAATTTCTCATACCTGGCGGATTGACAAACCAGATTCCACCACATCTCACTGTTCAATTTTTGAGAGTTTTTCCAGTTTGTAAAAATGACACCTAAAGCAATTGCTAGCATAAAGTCCAGTAAGAAAAATTTCTCCTTGGATAAACCAGGGAAATTCCCTGACGATCTAAGACATATAATATTCCAGGATAAAGCATATGTAAAATCTAATACCTTCTGTTGTTGTTAAGTGCCGTCGAGTCGGAGTCGACTCATGGCGACCCTCTGGATAGCTATCCTAAATTGTGTTCGATCTTCAGTCAGGCGGCTCATTGTTGACAGACTGGTACCCGTAGCTGCTGTTATTGTATCAATCCATCTCATTGCTGGCCTTCCTCTTTTGCGTTGACCTTCTATCTTGCCAAGCATGATGTCTTTCTCTAATGATCTCTCTCTCCGCATGATGTGTCCAAAGTATGAAAGTCGAAGTCTTGTCATCTGAGCTTCTAAAGAAAGCTTAGGTTTGATCTCCTCTAGTACAGACTGGTTTGTTCTTCGGGCAGTCCATGGTATACACAGTATTCGCCGCCAGCACCATAATTCAAAGGCATCAATTTTCTTCCTGTCTATCTTTTTCACTGTCCAGCTTTCACATCCATATGATGTTATTGAAAATACCATGGCTTGAACAAGTCGAATCTTTGTATGGAGAGAGACATCTCTGCTCTTGAGAATCTTATCTAGGTCTTTCATAGCCATTCTGCCAAGAGCAATGCGTTGTCTGATTTCTTGACTGCTTGTTGCTTCTTTATTGATAGTTGATCCAAGTAGGTTAAAGTTATTCACGATTTCAATTTCTTCTCCTTCGACGATGAACCTGTTGATTATGCCAGTTGTCATGATCTTTGTCGTCTTTATATTAAGGTGCAGGCCCATTTTGAGACTATGTTCTTTGATTGTGAGAAGCAAATGTTTCAGATCATTTTCACTTTCAGCCAGTAATGTGGTGGTATCAGCATAGCGAAGGTTGTTGATGAGTCTTCCACCAATCTTCACACCTCTGTTGTCTTCATACAATCCTGCTTCTCTGATGATTTGTTCTGCATATAAATTAAACAGGTAGGGGGAAAGTATGCAGCCTTGTCTTACACCTTTGCTTATTTTAAACCATTCTGTTTCTCCTTGTTCCGTTCGAACTGTTGCTTCTTGATCAATGTACAGATTGTGCAAGAGAACGATCAGGTGTTCTGGTATACCCATGCTTCTTAATGTGGCCCAGAGTTTCTCATGGTTTACACAGTCAAAAGCTTTGCTATAGTCGATAAAGCACAAATAGATATTCTTTTGGTATTCTTTAGTCTTTTCAAGGATCCATCTCACATCCGCAATGATGTCTCTCGTTCCTCGCCCTTTTCTGAACCCTGCTTGCACTTCAGGTAGTTCTCGTTCCAGGTATGATTGTAGTCTCTTTTGAATAATCTTCAGTAGAATTTTGCTGGCATGTGGGATCAGAGCGATTGTGCGATAATTTCCACAGTCAGTTGGATCACCTTTCTTTAGTACTGGTATAAACACAGATCTTTTCCAGTCAGTTGGCCATGATGCTGTCTTCCATATTTCTTGGCAGAGACTTGTAAGTACGGTAATAGCTGCATCAGATTGCTGTAATACTTCTATGGGAATGCAATCAATGCCTGGTGCTTTGTTCTTTGATAAGGCTTTCAATGCTGCTTCAACTTCTTCTTTCATCACCAATGGTTCCAGATCATAAGGTACAGGTTGAAACGGCTGTTGGTCCACTTGATCTTTGTCATATAAAAACTCTGTATATTCCTTCCATCTTTTCTTGATCTTCTCAGCATCATTCAACATAGAACCTTGAGCATCTTGTAACATTCCAATTCGAGGCTGGAACTTTTTCTTTAACTCTCGTAGCTTTAGGAATACCTTCTGTATTCTGACCCAAATAAGTCCCCAGAACCTCTGAATGTTGGGACACTCAAAGATCATATGTGGTATACAGTGGTATAGTTGTATATAGTTTACCCTGTTAACCTAAGTTGTTCAACCCTGTTCTCTGTAAGTCCAGTATGGGTGCCACCCGTATTTGAACAAAAGCTGCTGTTATTTGTAAACCGAGCTGATATTGAAGAGCTCGGTATAGAAAAGACTTTAAATAAATAAAAATAAATAAAATATGTACGTATGTACCAGCTTCCGTCTGACAGGACCAGCACTTGCCACCAGAAGATTTATCCCATTTGGCCAATTTTACTGGTGTGACATATACACGGTGCATAAAGAAAAACATCAGTTGTGTGATCGTCGCTGACCTGGAGACCCTTGATATCAGACCCCAAAGGATTTTCCAAGTTTTAGGAGAAAGAACAGTTCAGATCCGCTTCCCACGCTTTTACAAGACCCGTCAAGTTGTGAGGGGCATGATCTCTAAAATAAGCATAAATCATTGAGGCAGCACTCGCCACTTCTGCGACCCCCTCTGATCTTTTTACATAGGGCATTTTCTGCAGCCAAGTCGTTAACATTAATCTTAGCTGCTTTCATGCTATGTCTAAGCTGAAGCCACTGCAGATAAGCGGCTCCAGGCAATAAAAACTCCTGTTGCAGAGTGGAGAAGTCCTTCCAGCCCTTTGACCCCAGAAGTTGACCCAAAAACCATATGCCACAATCTTGCCATCTCTTCCATGCAAACGTTTTACCACCGATTTTAAACATTGGATTCCACCAGAGCGGGAGCATCTTGGAAGGCGGATTGTCTTTCCCTACGCTCTGCCCAAGTGTTAAAAATGCCTCTTGCGTTGCTGAAATTGCATTCCCTACCAATATCCCTTCCGGATGCCTCATCCCAAGAAGTAGAAAAGTTGGACAGGGCGCTGTCACTCGACTCTATTTCCAACCAAATTGGCTTTTGGGTCAGGTCCTCTAGACTCGCCCATAACACACCATGCTTTAGCAAAAAGGCCTGGTGATACCAGCGGAAATCTGGGAATTGTACTCTCCCTTTGTCCTTAGAGGCTTTGAATTCCTGAGAGCAATTCTGGGCTGCAGTCCGTCCCATATAAATCTGCTCAGACATCCTTCAAGAGACAGTGTATGCTTCTGCGGGAAGCATGAAAGGCAACATTCCCAACACATAGTTAATTTTGGGCATTAAAGACATCTTTATAGTTTCTAGTCTTCCCCACCATGTAAGGTGAAGGGGGGACCATGTTAGTCAAGTTCCGTATTGTATGTAACAAATCCTCTATATTCGTTTGGATAATTTGATCCATCAAAGCCCCATATTTGACGCCCAAATATTTGACATTGCCTGCCTCCCAACGGAACGGGAACATTGCCATTGATTCAGAGGTAGTTAAGGGAAGGCCACTGACTTAGACCAATTTATTCTATACCCCAACATCCCTGAATAATACTCGATCAATTTTAGGATCTCGGGAACCACAAGAGGTTGGGTAAAAAGCAAGAGATCATCTGCATATGCCGATAATTTCACTTGCCAATCACCAATAACAAATCCACTTATATCTTTATTCTGTCTAATGGCGATGACCAATGGTTCGAGAGCCAGATTGAAAAGCAACGGGGAGAGAGGACACCCCTGGCGTGTGCCTCTATGCAACGAGAAGGGCTGAGACAGAATATTGTTTGCAAAAATGCGGGCCCTTGGTCTCGCGTATAATACTCGAATCATGTTCGTAAAACCTGAGCCAATCCCAAACCACTCTAGGGCTTTAAAAAGAAAAGGCCATTCGAGTCTGTCGAACGCCTTTTCTGCATCCAGGGAAAGGCCGACATAGGGCACATCTGTAACACTTGCTCTATCTAGCAGATTACAGAATAACCTTGCATTGTCTGATGTCGCCCTCCCAGGGATGAAGCCACACTGGTCGGGGTGAATCAACTCCCGTATGACTTTGGAAAGTCTATTTGCTAACACGCTTGCATATATTTTATAATCTGAATTTAACCTGCATAGGATCTTTTGCAAGCTTTTCTAACGCTACAATCGTAGCTTCCAAAAAATTCCCCATGCCACCCTGTGAATTGCCAAGCTCCTCAAAATAAGACAGTAAATAAGGAACCAATTCAACCCCAAAAACTTTATAAAATTCTGTAGGTATACCGTCTGGGCCTACTGCCTTTCCGGTGACCATAGAATTAATTGCCCTTTGTACTTCTCCCGATAGGGGTCTATCCAGCTCTTTAGATTGTTGTTCCCCCAATTTGGGCTGGGTTAAGCTCCTCAGAAAATCATTAGATGAGTCAGAATCGGGGGGCAGTTCCGAGGTATATAGTTTCTCATAATATTCAGAAAACGCCTCCAGGATTTGCTCATTGCTGGACAATCTGTCCTGATTATGATCCGATATAAAGTCAATTCGGGATCTCTCCTGCTTCCTTTTCAAAGCATTGGCCAACATTCTGCCCATTTTGTTTTGTTCAACGTGATATTGGGACATTTGCTTAAGCATCACTTGCTCTACTTCCGAGCTTAAAATTTCATTATATTGATATCTTAATCTCTGGAGTCGTAACAATATTCCCACGTCTGCTTGTTTTTGCCATAATCGCTCTCCAGCTCTAATTTGTTCGTCCGAGGCATTTAACCGGGCCTTACTCCATCTATTCTCCTTAATAGTGAAACTAGTAATAGTTGCGCGAAGGAAGGCCTTAAAAGCCTCCCACCAGGCCCAGCTTGTCTGCTAAACAGGACCTATTAAAGGACCATGTACGCTTATGTTCACTCACACCCAGCCATCCCAGTTTTAGAATGATAGCTGCATGGTCTGAGATGTGTGTGCTCAGAATATCCGCCTCCCACGCTAACGGGACTAAAGATTTAGAGATTAGAAAAAAATCTATCCGAGAAAAGGACTTATGCAGTGGGGAAAAAAAGATATAGTTTTTATCAGTAGGATGAAGGAGTCTCCATATATCTACCAATCCTATAGACTCCCTAAGGGCTCTGAGTGCAACTCTCGCTGTAGAGGATCTCTCCACTCTTCCTGGATTACGGTCTAATAAGGGGTCCAATACGAAGTTATAATCCCCTCCCACAATGACTGGTGCCAAAGCGTCTTCATGTAGTGTTCCCGCTAGTTCCATTAAAAATTTGGGGTCATCACTGTTAAGGCCATAAACATTGAGAATTGTCATTTTGGAATTACCTACTAAAATAGAGGATTTTGCCCATCTCCCATTTAAATCATTACGCATGGATTCCACCTTGATCCCCAACGATTTCTGCCCTAATATAGCCACACCATTTTTTCTTTCGAACTGCAGAAGACTGCCCAATTAAAAGAAAATGCCTTTCCTCTAGCTTTTGTCTCGGCCAAACTTAAGTGGGTTTCCTGTAATAAGACCAAATCAGCTTGCTGTTTACAATATGCAATGTTCTTTTTCCTCTTTATCGGGTTTTTAATCCCTTTAACGTTCAGAGATATCTTTATCCCCTTAGCCATGGTTCCTTATATAACTGAAGATAAACCTGTCATAGTCTGCAAAACTCAGAAAACTATAATCCTCCTTCCTCTTCCTCTCAGAGAGCCACCCTTTGCCCCCCTTAACAGGGGACCACATCCATAGGTGAGACAGCAAGTATGTCACACATGCCACACCCCAGTCCCCTATTAGTTATTTATTTATTTAACAGTGTTTCTATACCGCCTTATCTTACAATCAAGGCGGTATCACAGCAAACAATCAAAAGGAGTGATCGTGTTTTTCATGCAGTGAAGGGAATATCGTGATTTGTGTGTAAGATGGGTTGTGTGTTTGATTAGGTGGAGCTATGTACATTGTGCGCTATAATACATCGTGTGCTATAATACATTCTTCTATACATTGTGTGTTATGAAACATCGTGTGCCGTTATACATTCTCTTATCAGAGGGTCGGGGGGGGGGGGGGGTAGGTTGGTTGTTCTTGGTAGTTAGATCATGTGACGTGTCCATAGTGTTCTTTGAATAGCGTTGTCATAATGACATAATTCCCACCCCTATCATCTTAAATTAAGAACAAATTCCCCCTTTTATGCTAGTGACACAAAGCATATTAGAGTCACCAACCACCCTTTAAACAAAATCAATCATCCCCCCCCCCTCCAGTCCTTGCTCACCCGTTTAGCCCAACTCCTTTACCAAAGCCTTGGTATAAACTGAGTCCAACTACAACATTAACAAAAGCAGTATGGAAATATCCTTATCCTACAGGATTATACTGTCTAAGCTTAGGGCAGAGACGCTACTCGTGGCACCGCAGCCTATTCAAGGCGCCCAGAAAAAAAGTCAATTCTAAACCTCGGGGTGATCATCCTCACCTCCTATGGGAAACCAGCCAATTACAAGAGAAACCGGCTACTGTCCTTGTTGCATTTGCAACGCTCCTTGCTCTTCAATGAACAGCTCTAGTGACGCAGGGTCTTCAAAGGTTTTTTTAGAATTGTTTAAAGTGACTTTGAAGCGCGTGGGGTAGAATAATCTGTATCATGCCTGGAGGCGTTGGAGTCTTGATCTGAGTGACAGAAATTGCTTTCTCTTCTCTACCATTATTTTACTGAAATCGGGGTAGAGGGAGATTTTATGTCCTTCGTATTGAAGGGAGGAATTAGCTCTAGCTGCCGACATTATTTGGACTACTTGTTGGTGCCTTAGGACACAAAAAATCAAAGGCTTTGGGCTCCTGGCTTGCATGCTCCTTGTTGACGGCACGCGATGGGCCCTTTCGATTTCGAATGGGTGAGCCAGGTCCAATTTCAATAACCTCGGGATTAAATCTTCCAAGAATGCAATTGAATCCTTCCCTTCTACTCCTTCCGGAATCCCGACTAACCATACGTTATTCCTCCTTGCCCTATTATTCATATCTTTGATACTGCATTCCAGCACCTCCGTTCTCCACGCCGATTTTATAAGTTGCAAGATTCGCTCCTCATGCGCCGCAGCAGTCATTTCAACGTTTTCAACTCTAGCGGTAAGAGATCACTTGCGCTTTCATGTCTTTCATATCCACCTGTAGTTCGTTCAAAGACTCACTGTTTGCGTCTACACAGTTTCGGACCACTTGGATCTCCTTCAAAATCTCCTGCAGCCCCTCTGTTGAGTCTTGCTGCGGTGCCATCTTGTGCGGGGACAACGGGTCAGTTTTGATCTTTTTGTGTCAGTGCCTTGCGGATTTGCAAAATCCAGTCGAGTTTGATTACTGTTCGCCATGTTCCTCTGATAGGGGGAATATCTCTTCGGGTTTCCCTTCCTATCGATCACTGTTAGAGCAGGAGTAGTTTGGGTCCGCGGGAGAAATCTCCTATGCAGCCATGTTGATCCTTAGCTGACTCTGCCTCCTTAATATTTAGCCTTCCTGCATTTTGCAGGAGTAAACAACCAATCTATTTACCCGTTCTACTCCATTATTTTATAGACCTCTGTCATTGGCCTGTGTGTTTGGAGACCAGAGGCAGTATCCAACGGTCCAGGTTTCATGCAAGACTCCAGTAGGGCATGACGGTTTGAGGTTGTGCTGCTCTGGCTCCCATACCCAGTAGTGATAGGCCGAAACTACCCAAGCTTCTGGGTGATATGGGCCAGGCTAACTGATGACCCCACTAAGTTGAACCAGGAAAGTTCAAATCCCACTAGAGGACAGCAACCTTGGGCCGGAAGGACTGGGGTTTCTAGTCCCACAGGTGCTCCTTGTGGTCTTGGGCAAGCCACTTAACCCTCCATAGCCCATGTTCTCTGTAAAATAGTTATCTCCAAGTTATAATGCCCTGTTCAATGTAATTTCAGTTTGTTCAATGTAAACCTCACTGATGCAGAATAGCGCGGTATATAAGAGAATGTAAATAAATAAATAAAGAATCCCAAGCCTGCTAAATCCCGGATTCAATATTGCTAAGAGAAGCTATGCTACCATCAGAATCTGGGTGTGACTACCCTAGGAAAATCTTTCCCTATTTTGTTCTAAAGGGAGATTTGTTATACAGAGTGGCTGAGGGTTCCCTAGAGGGGGAAGAGGTAGAACTGATAGTTCCCCGACACTATCATCAGCAGGTGCTATCGTTAGCACATAGCCATTTGTTAGGGGGATACCTGGGGATGGAGAAAACACTAGAGCGTATTTTAGCTTGATTTTTCTGTCTCAGGGTCCATAAACAGGTGCAATTGTATTGCCAGTCATCCCCTACCTGCCAACTTCACAACCCCACCAGAGTCTGACCTGCTGCTCTAGCACCTCTGCGTATAACCGGATCTGGTAGGGCCTCTGAAGCAAACCACCCGAGGTGACAAGTATATTTTAGTCACACTACTACTACTTCTACGCATTTGTATAGCGCTACAAGACGTATGCAGCGCTGCACAGACACATGTAAATACGGTCTTGAAGGACTACAAAAAGGGACTGTTACTTCTGGAAAGAGATCTGCAATTGTAAGTATTTACTTCTGGGAATTTTTGTAAATCTTGGGGAACAAGGAATTCTTTAGATTAAAGCTGATTAATCTGTATAAATTAGAATCCAGTGTATTTCTTAAATCAGTCAGGGCCTAGTATCAGCAAACAGCTTTTAGTTAAATTAAACCAAAAGCTACCTATTGAGTTTTTAAGTTTAAAACCGTGGGGGAGCGTTTACCAGCGCAGCCGGAGGCAGAGTGTAAGACCAGAGGAAGCAGGCTGCTCTCCAGGCAGCCCCAATGTCATCGGGGGCCTGCTCAAAAGCAACTGTGAGAGAGACACAGCCGTAAGTGCTCGTAGTGGGCGCGATCTAAGGGGCAAGATACAAGGGACATTTATGCCCCTTGGGAGCCCGTTTGAGCACTGCAGGAGGAGCAACGTTGCTGTGCTTCAGGGACACTTCTATGGGTAAGCAGAAGAAGTCTGTCCCTGCTGAACCTTTTACTGGGCAGATGGATCGGCATGTGAAGGTAAATGTGGGGGATAGTTTTCCAGCAAACTCTGGCTTTTTGACTCTACAGTCCCCTGGAGTGTCCTTTAGCTCTTCGGACCGCGCTCCACTTCCTCCCCCATTTAATAAGCCTCTGCCTATCCTAGACACTGTGGGAGATGTGTTTCAGCAAAGTACCCCAATTCAGGCGGGGGAAATACTGAAACCTGTTACCTGGTCCCCTATCCCGTGTGAAACCAAAATGGTGTCTGAGTCTCAGATATCTCTTGCAGACATTTGAAAGATAGTGATAAGAACTAAGCAAACTTTGATATCTACAGTATCTCAACTGTGTGCTTTCTCTTATGAGCCAGTTACTAAGCGTTCTTCGAATTTGGTTAAAGGAAAAGCTTGAGGCATCGTCTAATCAGATTTCTAAAAGTGAAAATCAGTCTTTCTCTTTGCAAGCTATAAGTGTGTCCAATATTAAGGACAGCTTATCTATTCATCATAAGTTAGAATCGTATGAAAATATGCTTAGAGCTAGTAGTAATCGTTAAATTTTTCTGTTTGCCATTTACTGTCTCCAGAGATTTTGCTGCGAAAATACTTGAGAGGTTCTGGCTTTGGCGGGCGCTGACTCTAGATTATTTCTAAACTTCATTATTTACCTGGACGGAAGGTCTCGGGTGAATCCTCAGAGGGTTCTGACTTGCTTCAGGGACAGCAGGATTTGGATTTGACCAATTTTCGTGAGGATTCACAAGATACCATAACATCCAGAGCTACTCTTCTTTCTTTTGTTTCTGTACACTATAAAATATCTGTATATAAAAATTATTTTAGTTATAAGGCAGCATTGTTCTGTGGGGCTAAGGTATTATGACTTCCTGATGTCACCAGGACCACACAACTTAGGCAAAGAACTTTTTTGGCCCTGAAGCCAAAGGTGTTGGCCCTTGGGGCTATGTTCTTTGTTCGTTATTCATGTAACTGTTTAATTACACTACATGGATCTAAATATGTACTTATGGATTCCTTACAATTGGAGGCTTTTCTGGCTGATAGAGAGAAACAGGAGGTTGTTGGGTGAGATTTGGAGGGTATAGATTAGTGGCTGTATATTTAGAGCTTGGCTCTAGTTTTCTTTTAAGATTACTTAGTTTCCTTTCTCTATTTCTCCCCAGTATGTGGGCTTGGAGAGTGCGGTTATAGTTTGTGTGGTAATTATCGATGAGCCTTACTTGTATTACAGTAAGTTTTGTGTATATTTGCTTTGTAAGTATTTTGTTTAAAAATGAAATTAAAAAAAAAGTTTAAAACCCAGCAGAGGGCTTCTAGTTTAAGTTTAATACTCGGTCAGGGCCTAGTATCAGCAAAGAGCTTTAATTTAAATCAAATCAGTGTATAACTTAACATAAAAGGAAAAACAAGGTCAGTATTCTTTAAGCAATAAATTGTTTCTAGAGATCTTTACAAAAAGGGGGGCAAGAGACCTGTGAAATTATTTTAAGTAGGTGTTAAAGCCAAGTGACAAATCTAAGGTGCATTTTGAAAGACTCCTTCTGTCAAAGCAAGGGCTGTGTGAATCATCAAGGAAATTGGTCACAGTTTACCTTAGAAGCACAGGACAGGGTACTGTATAGCAGCCAGCTTTTAATAAGTCTTCTTTCCCTCCTTCCCTAACTCCCATCCATCCCTGGGATAATCGTAGCTTTATTGGTGTTTAAACCTCTTAAAGGAAAAGAGGTGCCATATTCACTGTCAGGTGCAGCTGTTTATCCTCATCAGGCATACATTAAGGACCTGAGATTAATTAATCTTGAGGTGAACAAATTCCATTAAATATATTAGGTATAGTTTTATTAGTATAAATATCCCCAGCAAATCTAAATAAGTAAACAACTTAAATACCTAAACACAACCTTAAAGCTAAGATGCAGACAGCAGTCCAGCAGCGAGATGGGGTTTTTTCAGTCTTCTGCATTGAGTGTCACATGTATGATTTTCTCTCAGTTGGTGATGGGTCTTACGTATGCACTAGGTGCAAGGAGCTCTTTGCTCTCGGGGAACGAGTCCGATCTCTAGAGACTAGAGTAGCAGACTTGGAGGACGTAAGGAAGACAAAGAGATACATAGACAAGACCTAAAGGGATGTAATACTGAAGTCCCACTTCCAGTCTGGCAGCATCCCTTTGCAATGGAGGAGAGAGGTCACGTAACAGGAGAGCATCACCCTGATGTGGCAGGAAGTGATGCTGTAGCTAGGGCCTGTCTTCCAGGTGTTGTAAAAACCTCTCTTGAAGGACTAGAAAAAGGGACTGCTACTTCTGGAGAGAGATCTGCAATTGTGAGTATATACTAATGGGAATTTTCTGAAAGGACTTCTTTGTATTAAAGTTAATTACCGCCTTGATAAAGTTAATTACCGCCTTCTTATATACCGCCTTGATATCATGAAAGGCAGTATATAAGAAATGTTAAATAAATAAAATAAAATAAAAATTAAAATGTAAACCCAGTATTTTTTGTTAAATCAGTCAGGGCCTAGTAGCAGCAGTTTAAGTTTAAATTTAAAACACAGAAGAGAACTTTCTTGTTACATTTCATACCCAGCAGAAAGCTTGTAGTTTAAATTTAATACTCACTCAGGGCCTAGTATCAGCAAAGTACTTTTAGTTAAAATTTAAAAACACAGAAGAGAGCTTTCTGGTTAAATTTAGATCCCAGCAGAGAGCTTGTAGTTTAAATTTTATAATAAGTCAGAGCCTAGCAGCAGCAAAGAGCTGTAATTTAAATCAAATCAGAATATAACTTAGCATAAAAGGGAAACAGGGTCAGTACTCTTTGAGCAACAAATAATCTTCTAGAGACCTTTACAAAGAGGCCTTCTACCTAGGGGGCAAAAGACCTGTAAAACCTTTTCAGTATGTGTTAACACCAGGTGGCAGGTCAAAAGGCCATTTTGAAAAACTCCTTCTATCCAAGCAAGGACTGTTAATCACACAGGAATTTGGTCACAGCTTACCTCAGCAGCACAGGACAGGTACAGTGTAGCAGCCCTCTTTCAATAAGTGTTATATCCCTCCCTCCCCAACACCCACCCACCCACCCCTGGGATAATTGTAGCTTTATAGGTACTTGCACATCTTAAAGGAAAGGAGGTGCTCTCAGGTGAGGCTCATTATCCAAATCGGTCATACACTAAGGACCTGAGATTAATTAAGCATCAGATGAACAAGGTATATTAAGCGTATTAGGTACAGTTTTAGTAGTATAAATATCCATAGCAACCCTTAGTAAGTAAAGAACTTAGAGATCTAAACACAAGCTTAAAACTAAGATGCAGACAGCAGTCCAGCAGCAAGATGGGGGCTTTCCAGTCTTTTGCATTGAGTGTGACATATATGATTTTCTCCCTGTTGGTGAGAGGTCTTACTTGTGCACTAGGTGCAAGGAGCTCTTTGCTCTCAGGGAACGAGTCCGTTCTCTAGAGGCTAGAGTAGCAGACTTGGAAGACATAAGAAAGACAGAGAGGTACATAGATGAGACCTACAGGGATATAGTCCTGAAGTCCCATCTCCAGTCTGGCAGCATCCCTGTTGCCATGGAGGAGATAGGTGATGTGACAGGAGAGCATCACCCTGGTGTGGCAGGATTGATCCTGTAACTAGGAACTGTCCTCCAGGTGATGTAAAACCCTCTCGCACCGAGGAAGTTTCTCCAGGGCCATGTGCCCACGAGGGAAGGGTTAGGACAGCCGTTATAGTTGGTAATTCGATCATTAGGCATGTAGATAGCTAGGTGGCGGGTGGACATGAGGATCGCCTGGTAACATGCCTGCCTTGTGCGAAGGTAACGGACCTCATGCACCACCTAGATAAGGTCGTAGATATTGCTGGGGAGGAGTCTGCTGTCTTGGTACATGTTGGTACCAATGACATTGGAAAATGTGGTAGGGAGGTTCTGGAGGCTAAATTTAGGATTTTAGATAGGAAGTTGAAATCCAGAATTTCCAGGGTAGTGTTCTTCGAAATGCTTCCCGTTCCACGCGTAGGACCCAAAAGTCAGGCAGAGCTCCTGAGTCTCAATGTGTGGATGAGACGGTGCAGAGATGAGGGTTTTGGATTTGTTAGGAACTGGGGAACATTCTGGGGAAAGGAGGGGCTCTTCCGAACGGATGGGCTTCACCTTAACCGGAATGGAACCAGGCTGCTGGCATTAACCTTTAGAAAGGAGACGGAGCAGCTTTTAAACTGGATAATAGGGGAAAGCTGACAG
The DNA here is from genome assembly GCA_033557465.1 of Ichthyophis bannanicus. Lineage (NCBI taxonomy): Eukaryota > Metazoa > Chordata > Amphibia > Gymnophiona > Ichthyophiidae > Ichthyophis > Ichthyophis bannanicus. Next base: position 600,546,979 of record CM066034.1, read on the forward strand.
TCGCCCAAGAGCGCATGGTTCAGAAGAATGTATCCTTGAAGGATACTACCAAAAGCAGAGAGGTTCCAAAAAAGAGTAAAGTAGCCCAAATGCCCTCGAGTATGGAGCAGACAGAGCTTAAAGATCCCAAGTTACCCATGCTTACCAATAGCCAGATTAATATGAATAAAATACAGTCTCTAAAATGCTTGTATGCAAATGCTAGAAATCTAAAAAATAAGATGGGAGCGTTAGAATATATAGCACTAAATGAGAGGTTAGATATGATTGGAATATCAGAGACATGGTGGAAGGAGGACAACCATTGGGACACTGTGATACCCGGGTACAAACTATATTGTAATGATAAAGCTGATCAAATTGGTGGAGGGGTTGTGCTCTTTGTTAGAGAGGGCATTGAGTCAGAAAGGATTAAAGTTTTGCAGGAAACAAAATATGCTGTAGAATCTCTATGGATTGAAATCTCGTGTAAAAAGGGGAAGGCGATGGCAGTGGGGGTATACTATCGACCGCCTGGTCAGAATGAACAAATGGATGATGAAATGCTCAAAGAAATCAAGGAAGCTAACAAAAGTTATAGTGCAGTAATAATAATGGGTGATTTCAATTACCCCGGTATCGAATGGGTCAGTGTCACAGCAGGACATGCTAGGGAGATAAAGTTCCTAGATGAAATAAATGACTGCTTCTTGGAGCAGCTGGTTCATGAACCAATCAGAGGGGGAAGCCATATTAGACCTAGTCCTTAGAGAAACACCAGATGTAGTGCAAGACATAAGGGTGTTAGAGCCACTTGGCAATAGTGACAATAGCATGATCGCATTTGATTTAATTAGTGGAGAAGGGATAGGAAGGAAATCCACAGCACTACCTTTTAACTTTCGAAAGGGAGACTATGATAAAATGAGGAAAATAGTTAAGAAAAAACTAAAAGGAGCAGTTGCAAAGGTTAAAGACTTACATCAAGCTTGGGTGGTGTTGAAAAATACTATCTTGGAAGCCCAGACCAGCTTTATTCCACGCTTTAAGAAAAGTAGAAGGAAGTCCAAAAAACTGCCAGCAGGGTTTAAAGGTGAGGTCAGAGAGGCTATTGTTGCCAAAAAAGCAGGAAATGGAGTGGAGGAGTGGAATGGAGGAGTGGCCTAGTGGTTGGGGCAAGGTACTTCAGGCCGGAAGGTCGGGGGTTCAAATCCCACTAGAGGACAGCAACCTTGGGCCGGAAGGACTGGGGTTTCTAGTCCCACAGGTGCTCCTTGTGGTCTTGGGCAAGCCACTTAACCCTCCATAGCCCATGTTCCCTGTAAAATAGTTATCTCCAAGTTATAATGCCCTGTTCAATGTAATTTCAGTTTGTTCAATGTAAACCGCACTGATGCAGAATAGCGCGGTCTATAAGAGAATATAAATAAAATAAATAAATAAATAAATAAAATAAAATGGAAAAAAGAGCCAAACGACAAAACCTGGAAACAGCACAAGCACTGGCAAGTCAAATGCAAGGCATTGATAAGGCAGGCGAAGGGAGAATTTGAGAAGAAGCTTGCTGCAGAAGCAAAAACGCGAAATAAAGACTTTTTTCAAGTATTTTCGTAGCAAAAAACCTGTGAGAGAGTCAGTTGGCCCATTAGACGATAGAGGGGTTAAAGGGGCACTAAGAGACGACAAGGTGATAGCGGAGAGACTGAATGAATTCTTTGCTTTGTTCTTTACTGAGGAAGATGTAGGAATGTTACCCATGACTGAAGTGGTATTTAAAGGTGCGGAAGAATTGAAGGAAATATCGATACATCAGGAAGATGTATTACAACTATTAGATAAACTGAAGAGTAGCAAATCACCTGGGCTGGATGGTATACATCCAAGGGTGTTGAAAGAACTGAAATATGAGATTGCAGCCCTGCTATTTGTAATCTGTGAACTTTCATTAAAATCATCTGTAATACCTGAAGATTGGAGGATTGCCAATGTAACGCCAATTTTTAAAAAGGGTTCCAGGGGTGATCTGGGAAAATACAGATCAGTGAGCCTGATTTCAGTACCGGGAAAATGGTAGAAACATCATAAAGAACCAAATTACTCAGCATGTAGATAGTCATGGCCTAATGGGAGACAGCCAGCATGGCTTTAGACAAGGAAAAATCTTGTCTTACTAATCTGTTATGTTTTTTTGAAGGTGTGAATAAACAGGTGGACAAAGGTGAGTCAGTTGATTTAGTGTATCTGGACTTTCAGAAAGCCTTTGACAAGGTCCCTCATCAGAGACGTTTGGCAAAACTAAGGAGTCATGGGATAGGAGGCAGTGTACTATTGTGGATCAGGAACTGGTTAGAAGATAGAAAGCAGAGGATAGGGCTAAATGGCCAATTTTCCCAATGGAAAAAGGTGAATAGTGGTGTACCCCAGGGAGCTGTGCTGGGTCCGCTGTTTTTTGACATATTCATAAATGACCTGGAAAAAGGAATAACGACTGAGGTTATCAAATTTGCAGATGACGCAAAACTATTTAAAGTTGTTGAAACCCAAGTGGATTGTGGAAAATTGCAAGAGGATCTTGATGAATTGGAAGACTGGGCATCAAAATGGCAGATGAAATTTAATGTGGACAAGTGCAAAGTTATGCACCTAGGGAAGAACAACCGAAACTATGGTTACACGATGCAAGGTTCCACATTAGGAACCACCACCCAGGAAAAAGATTTAGGTGTCATTGTGGATAACATGTTAAAACCCTCCGCCCAGTGTGCAGCGGCGGCCAAGAGAGCAAATAGAATGCTAGGTATCATAAGGAAAGGAATGGAAAATAAAACAAAGTATATTATAATGCCTCTATATCATTCCATGGTGAGATCGCACCTTGAATATTGTGTGCAATTCTGGTCGCCATATCTTAAAAAGGATATAGCGTTATTAGAAAAGGTTCAGAGAAGAGACACCAAAATGGTAAAGGGGATGGAAGGATACTCCTATGAAGAAAGGCTAAAAAGGTTAGGGCTCTTTAACCTGGAAAAGAGACGGCTGATGGGAGATATGATAGAAATCTATAAATTAATGAACAGAGTGGAATGGGTAAACATAGATTGATTGTTTACATTATCAGAATATAGAAAGACTAGGGGACATGAAATGAAGCTACAGGGTAAACTATTTAAGACTAATAAAAGAAAATATTTTTTCACTCAACGTGTAATCAAACTCTGGAATTTGTTACTGGAGGATGTAGTAAAAGCTGCTAGTGTAGCTGGGTTTAAAAAAGGTTTGGACAAGTTCCTGGAGGAAAGGTCCATAAACCATTATTAAGAAGGGACCCAGGATATCAATGCTTGACCCAGTACAAGCATTGTGGAACCTGTGTCTTTTGGGGAAACTGCTAGGTACGTATGACCTAGATTGGCCTCTTTTGGAAACAGGATACTGGGCTTGATGGACCTTGGTTTGACCCAGTATGGCATATCTTATGTTCTTATGTTCTCTCACACCGAGGAGGTTTTTCCAGGGCCATGTGCCTACGACAGCCATTATAGTTGGTGATTCAATCACTAGGCATGTAGATAGCTGGGTGGCTGGTGGATGTGAGGATCACCCGGTAACATGACTGCCTGGTGCGAAGGTAGCAGAGCTCACATGCCACCTAGACAAGGTCTTAGATGGTGCTGGGGAGGAATCTGCTGTCATGGTACATGTTGGTACCAATGACATTAGAAAGTGTGGTAGGGAGGTTCTGGAGGCCAAATGTAGGCTTTTAGGTAGAAAGTTCAAATTCAGAACGTCCAGGATAGCATTCTCCAAAATGCTTCCCGTTCCACGTGCAGGACCCAAAAGACAGGCAGAGCTCCGGAGTCTTATTGCATGGATGAGATAATGGTGCAAGGAAGAGGGTTTTGGATTTGTTAGGAACTGGGGAACACTCTGGGGAAAGGAGGGGCTTTTCTGAAAGGATGGATTCCACCTTAATTGGGATAGAACCAGGCTACTGGCATTAACCTTTAAAAAGGAGATAGAACAGCTTTTAAACTAGATGATAGGGGAAAGTTGATAGTCGCCCAAGATCATATGGTTCGGAACAATGTATCTTTGTAGGATACTAGCAAAAGATTTGAAATTAGGGCATATCAACAGAGAGTTTCCAATAAAGACAAAAGTAACCCAAATACTCTTGTGTACAGAGCAGATAGAGGTTAAAGTTTCCAAATTACCCCTGCCTACCGATAACCAGATTAATATGAATAAAATACAGTCTCTAAAATGCTTTTATGCAAATGCTAGAAGTCTGAAAAATAAGATGGGAGAGTTAGAATACATAACACTAAATGAGAGGTTAGATATGATTGGTTTCTCAGCCACATGGTGGAAGGAGGATAACCAGTGTGACACTGATACCCGAGTACAAACTATATCATAATGATAGCATAGATCAAATTGGTGGAGGGATTTCACTCTGTTAGAGAGGGCATTGAGTCACAAAGGATTAAAATTTTGCAGGAAAGAATATTCACTGTAGAATCTCTATGGATTGAAATTCCATGTAAGAAGGGGAAGGCAATGGCAATGGGGTTGTACTATCGACTGCATGGCCAGAATGAATAAACGGATGATATGCTCGAAGAAATCAGGGAAGCTAACAAAAGTTATAGCACAGTAATAATGGATGATTTCAATTACCCTGGTATAGACTGGGTCAGTATCATGGCAGGACATACTAGGACGATAAAATTTCTAGATGAAATAAATGATTGCTTCTTGGAGAAGTTGGTTTATGAACCAACCAGAGGGGAAGCCATTTTGGACCTAGTCCTTAGTGGAACACAAGATTTGGGGCCACTTGGCAATAGTGATCATTGCATGATCGCGTTTGATTTAATAAATAGAGGAAGGATGGCAAGGAAATCCACAGTACTACCGTTTAACTTTCAAAAAGGAGACTATGATAAACTGAGAAAAATAGTTAAGAAAAAACTAAAAGGAGCAGTTGCACAGGTTAAAGATTTACATCAGTCAGGGGTGGTGGTTAAAAATACTAGCTTGGAAGCCCAGACCAGCTGTATTCCATGCTTTAAGAAAGGTAGAAGGAAGTCCAAAAAACTGCCAGCATAGTTTAAAGGTGAGATCAGAGAGGCTTTTGCCAAAAAAGCATCTTTCAGGAAATGGAAAAGGAGCCAAATGATGATTTCTGGAAACAACATAAGCAATGGAAAATTAGATGCAAGTTTTTGATAAGGCAGGCAGACAGAGAATTTGAGAAGCTTGCTGTGGAAGCAAAAATATGTAACAAAGACTTTCAAGTACATTCATATCAAAAAACCTTCGAGAGTGTCAGTTGGACCATTAGATGATAGAGGGGTAAAAGGGGCACTAAGAGGGGACAGGGCCAGAGTGGAGAGACTGAATGAATTCTTTGCTTCATTCTTTACTGAGGAAGATATAGGGATGTTACCCATGACTGAAATGGTATTTAAAGGTGATGCTGCAGAAAAATCAAAATATCAATACACTGGGAAGATGTATTACAACTATTTGATAAACTGAAGGGTAGCAAATCATCTGGAACGGATGATATACATCCAAGGGTGTTGAAAGAACTGAAATATGAGATTTCAGACCTACTATTAGTAATCTGTGAACTATAATTAAAATCATCAGTAATACTTGAAGATTGGAGGATGGCCAATATAACACCAATATTTAAAAAGGGTTGTAGGGGTGATCCAGAAAACTACAGATCGGTGAGCCTGATGTCAGTACTGGGGAAAATGGTAGAAACCATTCTAAAGAACAAAGTTAATGAACATTTTCACCAGCACCCCTTTTTGGCCCTGTTAGGCGCCCACCTAGGGCCGTGAGGTGTGGGTTGCCTTATTAAAGAAATAGTCAGTAGCCGTGTAATTAAAGCAGAAGAAATAATTCGGGTTTTATTCCCCGTCCCACATAGGATTCTTTATGAACAGCACAAAGGAACACAAAAGAAAACTGTTTCTTCACAGTATAAAAAATAAACTCTTCGCCAGCACAAGGTATCACAGAACTCTTGCTTGCCTGGCTAACATAGAGATGTAATTTCATCAGACAGACAAAGCGTGCAATCCATGGAATCCTGTTCTATATCACACTCCTTGTTTTCCCATTGCATCTGCTCATGGTCTGTATTTGGAGGCACATAACAATCTTTACAACTGAAATCCTCACAGCTCTTCCCTTGAATGACACTAGTTATTCTATTTGGTAAGTGCTCTACATCAACAGGGTTCAAGAGTCCTGTGCTAGGAACTATATCTCTCAGGTTCCTTCTCCAATAGGGATTTTCCTCTCAATTACTGGGCTTTGCTCTGGTGGCAATGCCTGGCTTTTTCCCTCTAGCTACAACAGGGTACTTAGCTTTTGTCCCTGGGTAATGAGCTTCTCTCTCTGGGCTTTGGCTGGCTCCTCTCCAAGACTTCCACGTCTCTGTAGCCGGGTCCAAGCTGAAATCACTTTCTGAAAAGAGTCTGTGTCTGCTGCCTCTTGCTACTGGGACACTTTCTTTACTTCCTGGTTCTAGCAAGGTCTGCTAGTTGAGAGGACTTCCTTCCTCTTGGTTTCTCACTCTCCAGTGACCGAGGCCCCCTCTGGCTTGGGAGACTCCTCTGCAGCTACAGCCTGCTCCACCCTTTGGCTTCTGCTCCTGCCTTTGCTGCCTTGGCTCCAGCCCCTCCCTTTTCTCCTCTACTGGGCTTTCCCTGTAGTTTTTATGCTCCTGTTCTCTGCACGTTGTACGTGTCCTTCCACTCAGGTGAGCTTGATTAGCCTTTTGGCTTTCTACTGCGTCACCTTTGGTGAATGGAAAGTTTTCTCCACTATACTTGGGCTTTTTAAAAGCTGAATATGTTTGCTGCCTATGTGTTTGTGAGGTAAGCTCTTCCTCTTTTCCTATTACCATAGGCTCTGAGCTAGCCATTTCCTCATATAGCATAGGCTCTGTACTAGTTACCTCATCACATAACCCCCGCCCCTTTAAGATATTACGGGCTGGGGGACTCCTGTCCTCACAGCACGTAATACCAGAGTGGCGTGAGAGCTTAACCTTCGACTGGCTAAAAACGGCTGTCCGCTCTTGCCAGGGTTTTAGAACATTAATATGATACACTTGAGATCGCCCTCTAGCGGTCTCTACCACGTACGAAACAGGCCCCTTTCGCTCTACTATAGTGTAGGTCCTCTCCACTGGGCTTCAAATTTCGGCCCTGGGTCTGCCACCATCACAACTACCTTTTCTCCTATAGCTAACTGACGTGCTTTCTTTCCCCGGTCATAATACCACTTCTGATGCAGCTGGCTGTCTTGTAGGTGATGTTCAGCCGCCTGGGAAGCCCTCTGTAAACGTGACCGTAATTCTTGAAGAAACTGTGGTACCCCTATTTCCTCCTCTTTCGGTTCGGCCCACTGCTCTCTTAAAATGTCTAGGACTCCTCTTGGAGCCCGGCCAAACATTAGCTCGAAAGAAGAGGCTCCTAACGAAGCTTGTATACGCTCCCTACTGGCGTATAACACAAACGGGAGTAAGATGTCACAATCGGCCATTCTCCCATCCAGTCCCCGCCTTAACATTTGTTTGAGGGTCTGATTAAAACGCTCCACCAATCCATTTGATTGGGGGTGGTAAGCTGCTGTCTTCACGTGGCGTATCCCGAATGCGTCCCATACCTTCGCCAAGTAACGCGACAGGAAATTGCTTCCCCTGTCTGTCAACATTTCTTTCGGGAATCCTACCTCGCAGAATAATTTGATTAGTTCCGCTGCTATAGTTTTAGCAGAAATGTTCCTCAATGGAATTGCCCACGGGAACCGGGTGGCCTGATCCAATATTACCAGAATATATTGGAATCCCCTAGGGGTTTTCACTAGGGGACCGACTATATCCATTGCCATCCGTCGCACAGGTTCGGATATAGTGGGTGTAGGTATCATGGGGACCCCTTTTGGTTTGATAGCTGAGACCCTCTGACAAGAAGGGCAGGCTTCACAAAAGCGTTTCGTCTCCCTAAACACCCCTGACCAGTAAAAATGGGCCAGGATCTGATCCAGTGTGCCCAAAACCCCTTTATGCCCACCCACTGGGTGATCATGGGCCAATCGGAGGACTACCGCCTTAAAGGTAGTCGGCACTACTAGCTGTTTTCTGACAGCTCCGGTCTGGGGATCACTGCTCTCCCTATATAATACATCTTCCTCTATCAGGAACCGGGGAAGAATGTCTCGGTCAGACCGGGCATACTCAAAGGCATGCTTTAATGCAGGATCTGCCTTTTGTTCCTTTGGGAACGATGGGAACTTTTTTACTAAATCCGCTGGGACCCAGGGAAAACCTAGCCCATCCCCCACTCCTGCTCTTAATTGAACCCTATGGTGGCGCTCTCGGCGTTTTTCCCCTTTGCTCTTTCTAAAGTACTCTTGGAAGGTGGATTAACTAAATCCTCATGTTGGGGTAGCTCACTTAAAGTCTCATTTATGGGCCTCTCTTCCTGCTCTAGAAATTCTGCATCTTCTTCTACAGACCGAGCAGTGTACTTCAGGGGTTCTGTTTGCTCTCCTGAATCTCGGGCCTGTGACCTTGTGGATACCATTCCCCTCTTTTCTTGTATACGCTCTCCCATTCCCTTACCGAATGGGGGCCAATCTCGGCCTAGCACTATGTCATGAGGTAGCCGGGGTATCACCGCTACTAGGACATGTGTTCGGGTTCCTAAACCTTTTACCATTACCCTGTAGAGGGGGTAATAGGTAGCTGACCCGTGTACGCACCTTATCCGGGATCTGCCTTCGGGTTGACTCGGGGTAGACTTATTACTGGCCTGTAAAACGTGCCAGAACGTTTTGGACACCATAGACTGGTCCGCGCCAGAGTCAAGGAAGGCTTGGGCAACCACCCCCTGCACTTCCACAGTGATGCCAAAGCCCTCTCGCTTGTTCCTTCCACAATCATTCATCAACGCTGTCCGCCCCATACACTCACCTCTTCTATGACCCCTCTTCCCACATTTAAAACACTTAATGCGGGTGTCCACCACCTCACCTTTAGGCATACATTTTTTTACACACATTACAGGGTCATTAAGCATTTTTCCAGAATTGACTACCTCACGCATGTTTCCAGCGCCTCCCTGTGGTTTATGAGCAAGTTCCGCTTCCATAAACCTTTCAGCAAGGTGAGCTGCCTCGCTTGAGGTCTGGCAATTCTGTAGCGTTAGAAAAGATTTTATTTCGGCTGGACCAGCCTCCGCAAATTGTTCTAACACAATTAAATCAAGCACTGTTTCTAGGGTTTTCCCCTCTGGGGCAAGCCATTTCTCCACCAGGTTACTAATTCTTTGGCGAAGTGCCTTAGGAGTTTCGCCTGGCTGGAGTCTGGTTGCTCTTAACATGCGTCGGTATACCGTCGGCGACAGGCCTAGCCTGTCCCTAATGGTAGCTTTAACTTCATCATACTTATTAGCTTGGGTGGCGGGCATAGCCCGGTATGCCGCAAGGGCCTCTCCCGTCAGGGAGATGGCTAGCCTCATTGCCCACTGCTCATAGGGCCATTTTGCGCTATGTGCTACTCGCTCGAAAGCTTCTAAAAAGTCATCTACATTATCTGCTTTCGTTAGCTGTCCAAAAGATAAGACCCCACAACTTTGTGGGCTTACCCCACAGAAATGTCCGGTAGGAGTTTTCTCCTCGGCTGGTCTTGTCAGCAATGTCTGTATTAAGTCTGTCAGAGGCTTTTGCTGGGCCCTCATGGCCTCCAGCGCTCGCTCCTGGCTCAACTGGGCCAACTCCCTCTGCCTTTCGAACTGCAGTCCGATCCACTGCATCATATCCGGAGGGTTCTCCATGCTCACAGACTGAAATACAAACAGATGACGCAAAATTATTCAAAGTTGTTAAAACCCATGAGGATTGTGAAAAATTGCAAGAGGACCTTGATAAATCAGAAGACTGGGCATCCAAATGGCAGATGAAAATTAGTGTGGAGAAGTGCAGTTATGTACCTAGGAAAGAACAACCCAAACTATGGTTATACGATGTAAGGTTCCACATTACGAACCACCATCCAGGAAAAAGATTTAGATAACATGTTGAAACCCTCCGCCCAGTGTTCAGTGGTGGCCAAAAAAGCAAATCGAATGCTAGGAATCATAAGGCAAGGAATGGAGAATAAAACAAAGGATATTATAATGCCTCTGTGTCGTTCCATGGTGCAACCGCACCTTGAATTTTGTGTGCAGTTCTGGTTGCTGTATCTTAAAAAGGTTATAGCGTTATCAGAAAAGATACAGAGAAGAGCCACCAAAATGGTAAAGGACCTTGATAAATTGGAAGACTAGGCTTCGAAATGGCAGATGAAATTTAATGTGGACAAGTGCACCTAGGAAAGAACAACCCAAACTTTGGTTTCACGATGAAAGGTATGATGTTAGAAACCACCACCCAAGAAAAAGATTTTGGCATCATCGTGGATAATACGTTCAAACCCTCTACCCAGAGAGTGCAGGGGCGGCCAAGAATGCAAATAGAATGCTAGGAATCATAAGGAAAGGAACGAAGAATAAAACAAAGGATATTATAATGCCTCTGTATCATTCCATGGTTCGACCACACCTAGAATATTGTGTGCAATTCTGGTCACCATATCTTAGAAAGGATATAGCAGAATTAGAAAAGATACACAAAAGGGCCACCAAAATTGTAAAGGCGATGGAAGGATACCCCTATGAGGAAAAGCTTAATAGGTTTGGGCTCTTCAACTTCAAAAAGAGAAGGCTGAGGAGAGATATGATAGAAGTCTATAAATTAATGAATAGAGTGGAACGAGTTAACATAGATCAGTTGTTTACACCATCAAAAAGTAGAAAGACTAAAGGACACACAATGAAACTACACTGTAACCCATTTAAGACTAATGAGTGAAAAAATATTTTCTCTTAACGTGTAATCAAACTGCGGCGTTAGTTACCGGAGGATGTAGTAAAAACTGTTAGTATAGCTGGGTTTAAAAAGGTTTGGACAAGTTCCTGGAGGAAAGGTCCTTAAACCAATATTAAAGAGGACCCGTGAAATCCACTCTTACCACAGGACGAGCATTGTGGAACCTGTGTACCTTTTCGGGAACCTGTCAGGTACTTGTGACCTGGATTGGCCACTGTTGGAAACAGTATACTGGATTTGATAGACCTTGGTCTGACCTAGTATGGCATTTCTTATGTTATGAGTTTGAATATATTATCCATGATGATACCTATATCCTTTTCCTGGGTGGTGACTCCTAATGTGGAACCTTGCATTGTGCAGCTATAGTTTGGGTTGTTCTTTCCTAAGTGTATGACTTTGCATTTGTTTACATTAAATGTCATCTGCTATTTAGATGCTCAGTCTTTCAATTTATCAAGGCCTTCTTCCAATTTCTGGATTACTCCCCTTTAATTCTTATCCTAAGACCTCTTGTCTAAAACATCTTTTCCCTTGAAAGAGGCCTGCCTTCTGTGTGATTTCTCCAATCTATAATCAACCACCTCTCTTCTATCCTTCAGTGTATTCATATTTATATTATTGTCTGTCCCCATGTACTTTATAAACAACTCTATTCTGTTTATTTCCTTTTGAAGGAATGGTGTTCAGAATTACAGATAGTACTCCAAATATTGGTGTTCAGAATTACAGATAGTACTCCAAATGAGGCCTCAGAGTAAACTTTATCCATTTAGATCTGCATTATCCTTTAACTCTTAAACACTTATAATGAGGCCTGAACTCCTTCTTGAAACAGAGCCAGAAGAAAAGAGTAAAGAGATTTTGAACCCTTTCAATTTAATCCACTGTGACATCTCCAAGTTAGGAATGTCAGGAAAACTACTACACCTCTCTTAATTATGTAAACCAGGGGCTCCACGGAAGGTGTTTATCCTACTTTACTTGAAGTTATGAGTGTCATGGGTGCTGAGTTACCTCGGGTAAGCTACCAATGGAAACCCCCAGCTCACAAAGAAAATATTTTTTATTTTTTCCTACAACACACTTTAGTGTCTCAGGAGCCTCAAATTTCACATCAGGACTTCTTTAAATAAAGCAATGTTTTTTCTTTTTTTTCAAAAACCCATTCAGTCCTTCAGTTTTTCAAACACATACTCTCTTCCTAACTGAAACAGTCAAGCTGTATCAGGATTAAACAATTCCTGCGAGCAGTACTCTGATTTAAAATGGCTCATTTTCAGGGTTTCTCTCACTACACTGGGAGTTTTATACTTTCAGCCTTACCTTTCCTTCGCTGCTTGAAAGGCTCCAGTGCTATAGAAAGCAAATCACAAACTGTTGAACTTTTAATCAAAATAGTGATAAAAATGAAACAGTCTAAAGTAAATCACTTCAAATCCCTACTCTGAATAAATCACTTCAAATTCTCATTCAGCTTGGATTTAAAACTGCTTGAATGAGTCTGAGCTTCTTCAGTCTTATTTCTGTCATCAAGAAAAAAGTTTCCACATTTAGCTTTAAATTTTCTCTCCAGCTTTCATTCCAGCTTCTTATATACTCTTCCTTTAAATAATTCTCAATTACTAACAGTTCTGATATCAATTAACCTCCAGCTAAAGTTCCTGGATCCTCTCTGTAAAAGTGTTCTTTCACCCAGCTCTGTCCAGAAACAGTCCTTTACTACCTTCATTTCAACTTCTACAGCACATTTTCAGTGCTCTAAAGCCCTTAGCAGACCTATGCGCACAAAGTATTTTTACAGGTTATTTTCTTTAAAGTTTGCTCAGTATCTCTTTTATTTACTTAACTGGGTCATGCTTTCGTATCCCCTTTGAGCTCTCCTTATCTCCTGTAAGCTCTCCCTGTGCTTTGTGCATTAATTCCTTTAACATTGTATTGAAACTGCAGCCTGATTCCCAGAGGCAGCTCTACCATTAGGCAGAGTGAGGCAATCGCCTCAAGTGGCAAAGTTTTGGGGGTGGTAAAAATGCCCGCAAAACACCCCAGCGACTGCCGTCTCACTCTTCCTTTTCTTAACAAAAAGAAATCTTTTAAAAAGACTGTGTGCTGCTGCTTCTGCTCGATCTGCAACAGCGGTAGCATGGGGGGGGGGGGGGATACCGCTGCTGCTGCTTCCACCTCAGACCTGACAAGAAGCAGTGGCAGTAGCAGCAAGCCATGAGCCTTGTGCTGAAGAAGGTTCTGCTGGTCCTGCCCCCTATGACGAAGACTTCCTGCTGCTGAGGAAGCAGGGCCCACACTGAAGTGCTGCAGAAGGCTCTGCTGGTCCCAGCCCCTATGATGAACATTTCCTGCTGCTGTGTAAGCGGGTTCCGCACTGAGTCTCGTGCTAAGTGCTAGGGACGTTTCTGCTGGTCCCGCCCCCTCTGATGAACACTTCCTGCTGCTGTTGCTGAGGAAGCAGGGCCAGCAGAGCCTTCCCCAGCACAACGCTTAGGGCTGCATTGTCAGATTTTTTTTTTCGTGATTCCCAAAGGGTGCAAGATGTTGGTGGAATATTGGGATAGAGGCTCATAAGAGGAAAAGAAAGGAGAGAGAATGTGTGTTCTGAGGGTGTAAAGGTGAGAGACAGATGGAACTGGGAGAGATATGAGGAAACAGGGAAGGTGGAAAGAGATGGGGAAAGGAATAAAGGAGGGGGAGATGGTGGAGGAAAGAGATGGAAACAGTAAGCGGCTAGAGAGGGTGAGGAAGGGGAAGAAGAGCTGAGAGAAGGGTGGGGAACAGAGATGAGTGGGAGAGAGCAGAAGTGGAGAGAAGGAAGGAGGGGAGAGTGGTATGTAGAAGGCAAGGAAAGAGGGGTGAGGAAGAGATAAGGAAACAAGGTGAAGGATGAGGGCATTATGGAGAGAGGTGGAATGGGGCCTTGTGAGAGAGGTAAAAATGCAGGCTGTGAAGAAGGGATGAGGGGTTGGGGAGGGGGCAAGAATGGACTGAAGGCCAGGGAGGAAGGGAGTGACAGGAAAGGAGTTGAGTCAGATAAGGGGATGAGAAGCAGAGGATGGGATGGAGGGTGAGTGCAGTCGACGGGGACATACTGGACAAAGGGGGAGACAAGGGGAAAAGTACTAGACAAAGGGGAGAGACAGGAGGGCAAATGTTAGACATAGGGGAGAGACGGGAACATACTGGACAAAGAGGAGAAACTGGATAAATACTGGACAAAGGGGAGAGACAGTGCGGATTAGGATTATAATGGACAGATCAGGGGGGAGGCTAGGACTGGTAATGGGTTGATTAGGGAAGGCTAGGACTGGGAATGGACTGATCGAGAGGGGGCTGGGACTGGTAATGGGCTGAGGGGGGATTAGCACTTGAAATGAGCTGATTGGGGGGGGCTAGGACTAGTAATGGGCTGATGGAGGGGGACTTGCACTGGAAGTGAGCTGATTTGGGGGGGGGGGGGGCTTCAACTGGGAATAGGCTGATGGTGGGGAGAGGAGGATAGAACTGCTGGCCCTGGAAGAAAACTGGGGCCTAGGGCTACAAATGTGCTGATGCGATAGGATGGGAGAATGGGACTGGAAGGGGGTGGATGCTGAGAGGGGCTGCCATGGTATTTGGACTAGAAGGGGCTGGACAGTGGGGAAGGAGGAGGACTGGAATTGAATGGACACCAGTGGCAGTCATGGGAATGCAAGTAGACATTGGAAGCTACTGGGAGGGAGGACTGGAAAGGGACTGATACTGGGAGGGTTACTGGGACTGGAAATAGGCTGAAGTAAAGATGTGAAGAAAACAAAAGAAGTGATAAGAAATGGTAGATGGACCATAGACCACAGAAAGAGAGCTAAGAGAAGACAGGAAAGCAGAAGCCTCAGATCGGGACCAGCATGATCAGAGAATAAAATGGTCAGACAACAAAGGTAGAAAAATAATTTTATTTCATTTTAGTGATTGGACTTTGTGCTATCTTTATATTTTACACAGTAAGGGGGAACTCTTATTTATCTTATGTTGCACTGCTTGAGGAGTCTGGCTTCTTGGGGTTTCAGTTGAAATTTTGTCTACATATTTTTATTTTTACTTGTAAATCACTTATTCTGTGCTTGATGAGGGTCTGTGTTCTGAGTGTGTGATTGAGGCCAGGTGTTCTGTTAACATGGAGTTTGGACATAAAGATCTATACTGTACTGTAGTAATTTGACTTGTTCAGCTTTTCAAATAGGTGTATGGATGTTCCAGGGCCCACTGTAGTAGTTACAGTGACACTTTTTTTGGGATGGGATCCTTATGTGAGTTTTGGAAGTTGGTGCTGATATGATATGGTAGATTTGCTCTATAGATACTCAGTGACTTTGTTGTAGTGTTTTGTATTAGTTCACAATATGCCTGGTACTGGAGAATGTTTGTTAGATGATCAGAATCAGATTTTCTTTTTAAAGATACTGAGTTCTGTGGGTGAATGTCCTGGTTCTGCTCTGCACCCACTGTTGAAAGGGGTTCTGTGGATGCAAAATGTATGTTGAAAAAGAAAAAGTAAGAACCATAACGCAGTTTATAACAACAAAATAAAAATGAGTTTTATAATTTAGTTTTATAAACTGTGCTGTGGTTCTCGCTCTCTTTTAGTTCCTTGGTGTGCAAACATCTTGCATTTCCTCCATATAACCTAATCAGCTTTTTGGTTTGGTTCAGTCCCTGATAGAGTTTTGAAAAAGCTCCACCCCCTCTATGGGGGGGGGGGGCGCCATCTCATCCTTCACCTCAGACAGCAGATTGCTTTGAGCCGCCCCTGCTGATTCCCTATACATTCATATACACACATGCCCACACATTCCTTCAGAATCAGTAAAGATTTATTTGGCATGTTTCCTTATTTGAGTTTTTATTAACCCTTTTCATTTATTTTTTAATGTGGCTGTCAGCAGGTACTTTACTTTTTTTTTCTCTGCCATTACAATTAGTAAGGAAAACATATAGAGTCTCTTCACAATCAGAACTCTGTTTATAAATTTTTGAAAATTATTTAGCCTCTATTACCCTTAGTAATCTCTGCCACCCCCATCCTACCCCTGATGGTTCTATTTAGATGATCAGTAATGTTGCTGACCCAAGGGCTAGGAAGGCACTTCCTCCATAGCAGATCTTTATTGTGATTGGTTGGCTGCTAGTGGCTGTTATCTTTCCTTGCTATGAGACCATAGTAAACTGATGGCGGATAAAGACCACATGTCCTATCCAGTCTGCCCATCTATACCAACTATTAAGCTCTAGAATCCCTTCTTTTCAAAACATCTCTGTTATGTATCACTTCTCCTTCCTTTCTTCCAAAGTATATATATTGAAATCTTCAAGTCTGTCACCATATGCCTTATGGTGAAAACTACTGACCATTTTGGTAGCCAACCTCCTGTACTTATTTCATTTTGAAGGTTTGGTCTTCGGAACTGCATATGAGGTCTAACCAAAGACTTATACAGAGGCACTCTCACTTCCTCTTACTTGCTAGCTATTGCTCTCCACCTCCCTCCTACCCCTTTGCAACACCCATTTACTATTCATATGGCCCACTGTAAATTCAAGTATAAATAATTGTAAATTTATTGTGTAAATAGTTGATCTTCGATCGATCATTGTAATTAGTTATGTTCACTTACATATATACTCATTGTTATATTGTTCCATGTAAAAGGTTGAAAAATACCAACTGTTTTGTTCTCTGTAAACCGTCTTGACCGGTAGAAAGACGGTATATAAAACTTATTAAATAAATAAATTTATTTATTTGACACTATTTGATATACTGCCATTTAGTTTGTATACAGCCATCACAGCAGTTTACAATAACCAAGAAAACAGGAGACAAAGTAACAATCAACATGGATACAAGAAAACATAAAATCTGTGGAGGGGAGAGTAGCACAAAAATAAAATTCCTAAAGAGATGATTTCCAATGAGCCTGTGACATATAAGGTCATGGGTAGGAAGGAAGGGAGAGGGGCTGCCCACCAGATGTTGCGATACCCGAGAACCTAAACTTCTCCAAATGCTTTCCAGAGAAGCCAATAGTTAAGCCTATTTTAAATTTCTTTAAGGATTCCTCCAAATGTAAATCAGAAGATAGTGAATTCCAAACCGTAGGTGCTATGAACCTGAAGGCTGTGATATGGGTTAGTTTGAGTTTGAACTGGGAAGGTAATGGGATGGTGAGCCATCCAAGCATCTTTTTGGCTTTTGCCATTGCCATTTCTACCTGTCTGACCACCTGAAGGTCATCAGAAACACATACCCCCAGGTTCCGCTCTTCTTTCGTGGACAGAAGTACTTTACTGTCTATATTGTACTACTCCCTTGGATTTTTGTAGTCCAAATGTATGCCCTTGCATTTTTTGTCATTAAATCTCATCTGCCAAATTCTTGACCATTCTTCAAGCTTTACTAGATTCCTCTTCATGTTATCTACACCTTTTGTGTGTCTACCCCATTGTAGATTGTGCTGCTATCTGCAAAGAGGCAAACCTTATCTGACACTCCTTCCATAATAGCATTACAAAAATGGTAAAAAGAATTAGACCAAGGACTGATTCCTATGGCACACCATTGGAGACATCCTTATTCTCAGTGTGAACTCCATTTAGCAGTACCCTTTGTTGCCTCCCACACAATGAGTTTCTAAACCGGTCAGTCACTTTAGGATCCATCCCTAAGGTGTTCAGTATAGTTATAAGTTGCCTTATGGAATTATCAAAGGCCTTACTGGAATCTAAATACACCACATCTCCTTCAAGCAATCTCTGGTCACCCATTCAAACAAATTAATCAGATTCATCTGACAAGATCTGCTTTTAGTAAAACCATGTTGCCTCGGATCCTGCAATCCAGTGGATTCCAGAAACCTCACTATCCTCTGTTTCAGCAGCGTTTCCATTAATTTACTTAGCACAGAGGTCAGACTAACCAGCCTGCAGATCCTAACTTTCTCCTTCCCTCTGCTTTTGTATAGAGAGACCACATGAATCCTCTTCCAATCCTCTGGGATCACTTGCGACTCCAAAGATACCTTGAAAAGGTCAGACAGCGGAGTTAACAGAAATTTCCTAAGTTCCTTTGGTTCTCACAGATGTATCATATCTGGCCCCATCATTTCTGAAAATCATTCAAGATCAACCTCATTTTTCTTTCTATTTGTGTACATTTGCTGAGGTTCTATTCCTAACCTTTCAACTGTGAACACTGCAGAAATATTTGTTAAACAATTCTGCTTTATCCTCCTCAGCTTCTTATTCCTCTCCTTCATCCTTGAGTCTGACAATATCATTTTTGCACTTCCTCCTGTCACTAACATATCTAAAAAATGTGTTATTCCCCATTTTACTGCAGTGACTATTTTTTCTTCCATTTGCATTTTTGCTTTCCTGGCTGCCTTTTCAGCTTTTCCAAATATTGATGCTTGTCTTCCTCTTTCTTTGATCTCATGTATTTTATGAAGGCCACCCTCTCTTTCCTTAACTTTTCAGCTACATAAGATATGCAGTACTGGGTCAGGCCAAGGGTCCATCAAGCCCAATATCCTCTTTCCAACAGTGGCCATTTTGGATCTCAAGTACCTATCAGGTTTCCAAAGGTATACACATTCCATATTGCTTGTCCTGGGGTAAGCAGTAGATTTCCCCAGTCCTCTTTAATAAGGGTTTTTGGACTTTTGAACCCAGCTACACTAACAGCTTTTACTACATCCTCGATAACAAATCCCAGAGTTTGATTACACGCTGAGTGAAAAATATTTTATCTGATATATCTTAAATGTGCCACATAGTAGCTTCATTACATGTCCCCTGGTCTTTCTACTTTTTGAGGGAGTAAACCGATCTACGTTTACCTGTTATACTCCATTCATTATTTTATAGATCTCTATCATATCTCCCCTCAGCCATCTCTTTTCCAAGTTGAAGAGCCCTAAACTTTTAAGCCTTTTCGCATTGGGATACATACCTTTTCTAATTCTGCTATATCCTTTTTAAGATATAGTGATCAGAATTACATACAATATTCAATGTGTAGTTGCACCATGGAGCAATACAGAGCCAATATACATAATACAGTATCCTTGTCCACATTAAATTTCATCTGCCATTTGGATACCCAGTCTCCCAATTTATCAAGGCCGTCTTGCAATTTTTCACAATCCTCTTGTGATTTAACAACTTGGAATAATTTTGTCATCTCAAATTTGTCACCTCACTACTTCCCATTTCTAAGTCATTTATAAATACAGTAGGTTAAAAAGCAGCAGGTCCAGCATAGATCCCTGGGGTACTCCAGTATTCACCTTTCTCCATTGAGAAATTTGTCCATTTAGTCCTACTCTGTTTTCTATCTTTTAACCAGTTTCTAATCCACAAAAATCCACAGCCTCCTATCCCATGACTATTTTCACAAGAGCCCCTCATGGAAATCTAGATACACTATATCAACTAGCTCACCTTTATCTACCCTTTTATTCATTCACACCTTTGAAAAAATGTAAGAGATTAGTGAAACAAGACTTTCCTTGGCTAAATCCATGTTGGCTTGCTGCCATTAAGCCATGACTATCCATATGTTCAGTAATTTTGTTCTTTATAATGGTTTCTACCATTTTGCCTAGTACAGACATCAAGCTCTTCGGTGTGTAGTTTCCTGGATCACCCCTGGAGCCCTTTTTAGAAACTGGCATTACGTTGGCCATTCTCCAATCCTGAGATATTGTACTACACATGATTTTAAGGATAGTTCACAGATTACTAAAAGTAGGTCTGCAATCTCATATTTCAATTATTTCAGCACCCTGGGATGTATGTCATCCGGTCCAGGTGATTTGCTACTCTTTAGTTTATCAAATAGCT
The DNA here is from genome assembly GCA_033557465.1 of Ichthyophis bannanicus. Lineage (NCBI taxonomy): Eukaryota > Metazoa > Chordata > Amphibia > Gymnophiona > Ichthyophiidae > Ichthyophis > Ichthyophis bannanicus. The sequence continues at coordinate 600,566,809 of CM066034.1, forward strand.
GTATTACATCTTCCTGATTTATCAAGATTTGTTTCAATTCCTCTGATACATCACATTTAAATATAACTTCTGTCATGGGTAAGTTTTCTACATCTTCACTAAAGACTGAAGCAAAGAACTCATTCACTCTCTCCACTATGGTCTTGTCCTCTTAGTGTCCCTTTTACCCCTCTATCATCTATTGGTCCAAATGGCTCTCACAGGTGTTTTGCTATGAATGTACTTGAAAACATTTGTTACACACTTTTGCTTCCATGGCAAGCTTCTTCCTTTAACATTTATTTATTTTCCTAACAGTTATTTGTCATCCTTAAAATATCCCCTTTTAGTTTTGTCCACTGTTTTTCTACATTTCCTCGCTATTCCCATCAAGCTAACAACTCCTTGAGGTATTCAGCTATCTTGACTAAGTTAGTTTTCTTAAAGTCTAGGGCTCTTACTTTTGAATGAACTATCTCTGCCCTTGTCCTAATACTGAATGAGCCCATTTGGTGATCATTGGATGTGAGATACTCACCCCCTACAACATCAGAAACAGTCTCCCCATTTGTAATCACCAGGTCTAGTATGACCCCCTCCTGTGTGGGTTCCATTAGCAGTTGCTGGAAATTTCTCCATGTAGAGAATCCAGGATCTCCTTACTTTTACACTGCAGCAGGGATGTTCCAATCAATCTGGCATATTGAAATCACCTGTCAGTAACACTTCTACTTTCATAGCAATAATGTGAATATCTTCAATTAAATATCTGTCCATTTCTTCTGCCTGTGAAGGTGGTGTGTATATCACATCAATGGAAATAGATGTTCCATTTCCTCTTTCCAGATTAACCCACAATACTTCCTCCTTACCTCATAAAACCTGCAATTCTGTTGCTTTAATATTATTTTTTTATATAATGCCGCTCCTCTGACCTTTCTTTCTGCATTGTTCTTCCTGAATAAATTATAGCCCGGCATAATTATATCCCAGACAAGGTTCTTTGTGAATCATGTTTTTGTGGCCGGCACTAAATCCGTCAGTCTTCCATTATAGCAGTGGTTCTCAACCTTTTTTGTACCGTGAACCCTTTTACCATTGGTCAGCTTGTGATGACCCCCAATGATAAAATCAAATGCGTCTCTCTTCCTTTACCGTTAACGCATTGTCACTGTAATCATTTGTTGAATTATTAATATATTATAGGCCTTTGCAATATGTTTTTATTTATAAAATTTACTTATTTAGACCACAATAATTAATCCCAATAACACGTAACAATATTTGATTTCAAAATTATTATGATTTTGTAGTCAAATCACTAATATGAAATAAAATTATTTTTTCTAACTTTGTTGTCTGACCAATTTATTCTCTGATCATGCTGGTCCCGATCTGAGGCTTCTGCTTTCCTGTCTTCTCTTAGCTCTCTTTCTGTGGTCTATGGTACATCTGCCATTTCTTATCTCTTCTTTTGTTTTCTTCACTTCTTTCCATCAGCCTATTTCCAGTCCTAGTAACCCTCCCCAGTATCAGCCCCTTTCCAGTCCTCACTCCCAGTACCTTGCAATGTCAACTTGCATTCCCATGACTGCCACTGGTGTCCATTCCCTTCCAGTCCCCCTCCTTCCCAACTGACCAGTCCCTTCTAGTACAAATACCATGGCAGCCCCTCTGATCCACTCCCTTCTAGTTCCATTCTCCCATCGTCTCGTATCAGCCCATTTGTAGCCTTAGCCCCCAGTTTTCTTCCAGGGCCAGCATCTCTATCCTCCCCTCCCCACCATCAGCCCACTCCCAGTCGAAGCCCCCCAATCAGCTCACTTCCAGTGCTAGTCCCTCCTCAACCCCATTACCAGTGCTAGCCTCCCCTAATCAGCCCAATACCAGTCCTACCCCCCCTAATCAGCCCAATACCAGTCCTACCCCCCATCAGCTCATTACCAGTCCTAGCCTCCGCTAATCAGCCCATTTCCAGTCATAACCACCACCCCCTGATCAGCTCATTTCCAATGCTAGCCTCCCATCAGTCCATTACTAGTCCTACCCCACCCCATCAGCCCATTTCCAGTCCTAGCCTCCCCGATCAGCTCATTTCCAATGCTAGCCCCCCATCAGTCCATTCCCAGTCCTACCCCCTATCAGCCCATTACCAGTCCCAACCCCCCCTTGATCAATCCATTCCCAGTCCTAGCCTTCCCTAATCAACCCATTATCAGTCCTAGCCCCCCTGATCTGCCCATTACCAGTGCTAGCCCCCCATCAGCCCATTATAATCCTAACCCGCACTGTGTCTCCCCTTTGTCCATGTCAGCCCCCTCTCCGTCCATGTCAGCCCCCCTCCTTCCCCCCCTCCCCCATGTCAGCCCCGTTGCAGGTTCCCTGCCCCCTCCTCCCCTCTCCCCTCCTCCCCTCTCCCCTCCTCCCTTCTCCCTATGTCTGCCTGCTACTGCCCTATTCTTCTGCAGCCGCAGCTCCCTGTCTCTTAGGGAACCGCTGCTGTGCCTGTGAAGCTGTTGCGGAGCCTTTCTGTCTCTCGACGGGCTCCGTGTAGCATTGTCCCGCCTCCAAAGGAAGTGGTAAAAAACTTCCTTTGGAGGTGGGACAATGCTGCACGGAGCTCGTTGAGAGACGGGAAGACTCAGCAACATTTTCACAGTCACAGCAGTGGTTCCCTAAGAGGCAGGGAGCCGCTGCTGCAGAAGATTGAAGGCGGTGAGTTTGCCGCTGCCGAGAAGTGGGCTCGGCAGCGGCAGCAACTTGTGTGCTTTTTTTTGGAGTGAGGCGACCCCTGCTAAATCCTGTGGCGACCCACTTGGGGTTGAGAACCGCTGCATTATAACTTCTAGATCCAAGGCCCAGCTGGCCTTATCCAACAGAGGATCCCAACTCAGATCCCCCTGTACTGCAATCTAGGGTACTGTGGCTTCAGTCTGCAATTTTTGAAACAGAATATGGAGGCTGAGCAGCAGAAGTGGGAAAAGGGGGAGAGAATGGTACAGCAGATGTGGATGGATAGAACTTGGTGAAGGGGGTCTCTGTGGTCTTTCCTCGTACGTATTCCTTTACCTGTCATTCTTTCATCCTCATTGACATCCATTTCTCCTTAGTCCTAAGCCCTCCACCATTTCACCTGCTTCCTCACTCTTGCATTTGTCTCCTCCTAGTGTTGCCTTTGTGGATGCTAAAATGTGCCTTCCCTGGCAGGGCTGGATTTAAATTGTGAGCGCCCATAGGCAAAGGTGGGGAAGAGAAATGATCCCCTTCCAAAATCACGGGAAAGGGCCCACTGAATTGCCCTTGCTCAGATCCTCCCTGTTGCCCTCTTCCCTTCACACTGTACCTTGGATCCCTTGCAGCAGCCACTAATGCTTAAGTAACTATCCAGCACTCACATGCTGACAAGCCCCTGGATACCCTGTTCCAATCTCTAGTGTGAGCTTTCTGTCACCATGGAAACCCAGGCAAAGGGCGGGGCTTCACAGGGCCCATCTGTTTGGGAGTGCTGGAACATCCCTCACTGAAGAGTTATTTAAGCAAAATGCATTTACTGACTGCTGTGGAAATCTAAGGTACAGCTGCATCAGCTCAGAACAAGGCATAGCAGCGGCAGCAATACTCTGGTGTCTAATCAAAATTGGGCGCCGGAGGCAGTTTGATACATTGCCTGTGCCTAAATCCAGGCCTGTTCTCAGGAGTGAACACTTACGACTTCTCTGAAGTCCTCGGTCTTATCAGCTTTTCCATAGTCCTATTATCAGTATTGCTCATACATCTTAATGAAAATCCTTTACAGTGCTGTGATGCTATTAAACAAATTGCAAATATCTACCAATTATATAGATAAAATTCATGAAACGCGGTGAAAAGAAAACCCAGAACAATAGACTAAAAATCATTAAGGTAAGACTTTGATTGGTTTAAGAGTTCCCAGATGCATTATAATGGATAACAGCAGATGATTTCTCGGTTAAGCAACTGATAAGCGCCATTACTGTAGCAGAACTCTACAGACTGCAGTCCAGCAGGTTTTGTACAGTACTACCCATGCATTTAACTGAAACAGTGTTTGGCTAATACAGGATTAAACTGGGACATTGTAAAGTAAGCATAAGAACAGAATAATGCTGTATCGTCTACAATTACTTCCTTATTTTTTAAATTTTCGAAGCAGCTTCTGCCACTAACCTGTACCTCAGGGGATCTGGTTGCCAGACAGAGCCAAAACTGATTTGTTCGTACTGGCTGTGATAGTCATGTATGCTTTTTAAATTGGCCGCCTGAAACTTGCCCTCCTGCAGTACAGATAAACCTATATGCATTGTACACTTATCACCTCATTTCATGGAAGCATTCCCAGAGGAGTGTTTTGGGTGGGATCTCAAAATAGTGTACTGTATGTAGATTATTGCTTTTGGCCTTGACGCACTGAGTGCTGCATTTAACACTATGCTAAGCTTCACTAGAGCTACTCCTACTACTTATCATTTGTATAGCGCTACAAGGTGTATGCAGCACTATACATGTACAAGTCGGTCCCTGCTCATCAGAGCTCACAATCAAATCAAGACAGCCCACACAACAGCTGGGGACTAGGGTGACTCAAGGAGAATGGCAAGATACAGATTATGTGATAAGCAGGAGAATAATGAGATCAGGATCCAAAAACAGCCTCAGAGGTGGTTTTTTTAGCTTGGATTTGAATAGGGCAAGAGAAGGAGCCTGACGTACTAACTTGGGTAGTTCCATGCATATGGAACAGCAAGGTGGAATGAACAAAGTTTAGAGTTACAACAAAATATATTGGGACCCTCTGTAATTATCACAAAAGCTTATTAAACATGTCTATTATCTTGAAACGGAAAATCATTCATATCATAAAAATTCTCATGCCCAGAATTTTCAATAGCACATGCAAACTTGCTTCTCACAAACGACAGTCTATAAACTTGCTTTTCACAAAATCATCGCTAACATGAAGTCATTCAATTGACAGCATAGCTGTTCCCTGAATCTGCTTGCAAACTTGCTTCCCAACTTGCTTTTGCACTTGAAAGTGCACATTAAATTCCAAAGCTTAACTCTGCTCAGCTTTGGGGGCTCACCGAACCTGATTCCAGCCGTTGGATTTGCCATCTCCACAACGGCTTTATCAAAGGGCTTTCTCGCTGCCGGCTTGTAACTACAAAAGAAAGGAATACGTAATCCTTTTAAATAGAGGGGAGGGGGAAGCTGGGTTCAAGGTCTGCACTGGGAGTATGTGAATGAGCAGTGGAAGTTGGAAGTATAGGTAAAAATTTTAAAATGTGGTTTTAAAGGTATATTAAGGTTCTAATAGAAACATGATGACAGAAAAAGACCACAAGGCCCATCTAGTCTGTCCTTCCATAACAACAACTACAACAGTCCACTTTTTACCTTTAGAGATCCTCTGTGTTTGTCCCATGCTTTTTTGAATTCAGTTACTGTCCTCATCTCTACCACCTCCACTAGGAGACTATTCCACGGATCCACTACTCTTTCCGTAAAGAAATATTTCCGCATATCACTCCTGAATCTATCTCCCTTCACCCTCATCCCATGTCCCCTCATCGCAGAACTTGCTTTCAATTGAAAGAGGCTCTCTCCCTGAACATTTATGCCACAGAGGTATTTAAACATCTCAATCATATCACCTCTATCCCGCCTTTCCTCTAAGGTGTACATATTAAGATCCTTAAGTCTGTCCTCATATGCTTTATAATGAAGACCACTAATCATCTTAGTAGCAACCCTCTGCACCGACTCCATCCTGTTCACATCCTTTTGAAGGTGCGGTCTCCAGAATTGCACACCATACTCCAAATGAGGTCGCACCAAAGACTGATACAGAGGCATTATCACCTCCTTTTTTCTGCTAGCCATTCCTCTCCGTATGCACCCAAGCATCCTTCTAGCTTTTGCCGTCGCCTTTTCTACCTGTTTAGCTACTTTAAGATCATCGGACACAACTACGCCTAGGTCCCGCTCTTCTTTAGTGGACAAAAGTACTTCACCTCCTATACTGTATTGATCCCTTGGATTGCTGCAGCCCAAATGCATGACCTTACATTTTTTTACATTAAATCTCAGTTGCCAAATTCTAGACCATTCTTCAAGCTTAGCTAGATCCCTCCTCATGTTATCTACACCTTCCTGGGTGTCTACTCTATTGCAGATTTTGGTATCATCCGCAAAGAGGCAAACCTTACCCGACAGCCCTTCTGCTATATCACTAACAAAGATGTTAAAAAGAATCGGACCAAGGACAGATCCCTGGGGCACACCACTGGTAACATCCTTCTCCTCAGAGTGAGCTCCATTTACTTGTACTCTTTGTCGCCTCCCACCCAACCAATTTCTAACCCAAGCAGTAACTTTAGGGTCCATCCCTAGGGTGCTCAGTTTGTTTATAAGTCGCCTGTGAGGAACAGTGTCAAAGGCTTTACTGAAATCTAAATACACCACATCTAGAGATCTCCCGCGGTCCAACTCCCTGGTCACCCAGTCAAAGAAATCAATCAGATTTGTCTGACAAGACCTGCCTCTGGTGAATCCATGCTGCCTCGGATCCTGTAATCCGCTGGACTCCAGAAACATCACTATTTTCTCTTTCAACAGCGTTTCCATTAATTTACTCACCACTGAAGTTAAACTAACCGGCCTGTAGTTTTCAACCACATCCTTACTACCGCTTTTGTGTAAAGGCACCACATGAGCCTCTCTCCAGTCCTTTGGCACCACTCCCGACTCCAACGAGGCATTGAAAAGGTCAGTCAGTGGAGTTGCTAGAACGTCCCCAAGTTCCCTCAGTATTCTAGGGTGTATCCCATCCGGTCCCATCGCTTTGTCTATTTTAAGTTGAGCTAGTTTCTCACGAACACAGTCTTCTGAAAATTGTTCAAGATGTCCCTCGCTTCTGTTCTTATTTGTGGGTGTTTTCTGAAGTCCTGCTCCTGGTTCTTCATCTGTGAACACAGAACAAAAATATTTGTTAAGCAATTCCGCTTTATCCATATCAGCTTCTACATATTCCCCCCCTGCACCCTTGAGTCTGACAATACCACTTTTGCCCTTCCTCTTCTCACTAATATATCTGAAAAATGTCTTATCCCCCCATTTTATTGCATTGGCTATTTCCTCCTCCTTTTGAATCTTTGCCTTCTTGACTACTTTGCTAGCTTCTCTAAGTTTTTCCAAATACAGATGCCTGTCTTCCTCTCTCTGTGATCTCTTGTATTTCATGAAGGCCTCCCTCTTTTTCTTCACTTTTTCAGCTACTTCCTTCGAAAACCATAGCGGTCTCCTGTTCCTTTTGCCTTTATTTACCTTTTTAACAAAATGGTTGGTTGCCTTTAAAATACCCCCTTTCAGTTTTGCCCACTGTTTTTCTACATCCCCCAGCTGTTCCCATCCCACTAACGACTCCCTGAGGTATTGGCCCATCTTTGCAAAGTTAGTCTTCCTAAAGTCTAAGATCTTCACCTTGGAATGGATTCTAACAGCCCTAGTCCTAATACTGAACCACACCATCTGGTGATCACTGGATGCAAAATGATCTCCCACTACAACATCAGAAACACTTTCTCCATTGATAAGCACCAAGTCCAGTATGGCCCCTTCACGTGTGGGGTCTGTTACCAATTGTCTGAATAGTTCTCCCTGTAGAGAATCCAGGATCTCCTTACTCCTAGATGATACTGCAGCAGGAATGTGCCAATCAACATCTGGCATATTGAAATCTCCTAGCAGTAGCACTTCCCCTTTCCTAGCAATGCTGCGTATGTCTTCAATTAACTCTCTGTCCACCTCTTCCTCTTGTGAGGGAGGTCTGTATAGCACACCAATGCAAATAGATTTCTCTTTCCCTCTTTCTAGTTTAACCCACAATGCCTCCTCTCTCCCTTTTAAGCTCTGTAATTCCAAAGCTTTAATAGTAGTTTTTACATATAGTGCCACTCCTCCTCCCCTTCTTCCTACCCTGTCCTTTCTGAATAAAGTATAGCCAGGTATAGTTACATCCCAGTCATGGTTTTCTGTGAACCATGTTTCTGTAACTGCCACTAAATCCAAGTCAGCCACTCCCACCAAAGCTTCAACTTCAGAGATCTTATTTCCCATGCTACGGGCATTAATACACACTGCTTTCCATATGTTACCCCTGTTACCTATTTCCATAAAGGTATTTAATGTATCACTTACCTGGGGGCTTTCACTTACCTGGGGGCTTTCTTCACCCATCCCCAACGAATCTAGTTTAAAGCCCTCTTCAGTAGATTAGCCAGTCTACTACCAAAGATGCGTTGACCTTTCTTGGACAGATGGATGCCATCTCTGCTCTGCAACCCTTGGAACAGCATCCCATGGTCTAGGAAACCAAAACGCTCTCGAAGACACCATCCACGCAGCCATGCATTAATCTCCAGGATGCGAGTCTCCTCTGCCTTGGCCTTTACCCTCAACAGGGAGGATTGAAGAGAACACCACCTGTGCACCTACCTGCTTCACCCTCTGTCCCAGAGCCATGAAGTCACTTTTGATACGTTCCGAGGTATACCTGGCAGTATCATTTGTTCCAACATGGATTAGCAACTTGCAAGCTTCCTTCTTTTCTTTTGTATTTCCAAGCTGGCAGCGAGAAAGCCCTTTGTCATTTGTGAGTAGCAAGCTTGCATTGTGCTATTGAAGATTTTGGGCATGAGGATTTTTATGATGTGAATGATTTTCCGTTTCAAGATAATAGAATTATTTAATAAACTTTTGTGATAATTACAGAGGGTCCCAATATATTTTGTTGTAATTTACACCATTTTTTGGCATCCAATGGTGTATTTGTTTTTGATCAAGTTCTAGAGTTGGTGGCAGAGAAGGGCACAGGGATCTGCCAACGGAGCAGGCTTCCTGAGTAGAGGTGTAAGGAGTGAAGAGAGGAAAGGTAGTGAGGAGCTGCAGAATGAATACACTTATAAGTCAGTAGGAGAAGTTTGAATTGAATATGGAAATGGATAGGGAACCAGTGAAGTAACTTGAGAAAGGGGGTTATGTGAGCTTAGCAACACAGGCGGAAGATTAGCCGTGTAGCTGAGTTTTGAACAGACTGAAGGGGGGAGGGTGATGAATCTGAGGGAGGCCAGTGAGGAGCAGGTTGTAAGTCTAGACAGGAGGTGACTAGAGAGTGGATAAGGGTCTTAGTAGTGTGTTCAGAAAGGAAGGGACACATTTTATTGACGATATAGAGAAAGAAATGACCGGTTTTAGCCATCTGTTGGATGTGTGCAGAGAAAGAGAGAGAATAGTCAAAGATGACTCCAAGGTTGCGAGCCGAGGATACAGGAAGTAGTAGAGTGTTATCCTCAGAGATAGAGAAGGGAGGAAGGGGGGGAGGTAGCTTTAGAGGCAAAGATAAGGGGTTCAGATTTGGCCATGTTCATTTTCCGATGGTGGCAGGACATCTAAGTGGCAACGTCAGATAAGCAGGTAGAGATCTGGGCCTGGCTTCCTGGAGGGATTTTGAGTGCAGAGAGTTAGATTTGAGTCATCAGAATAAATTTGATACTGATTACCAAGGGAGGAGACGAGTGAACCAAGGGACTGGGTGTAGAGAGAGAAAAGGAGAGGTCCCAAGACAGAGCCCTGAGGTGCACTGACCAAAAGAGGAATGAGGGTAGAAGAGGATCCACCAGAATATACATTAAAAGTGTGATGGGAGCGATAAGAAGAAAACTAGTCCAGAACAGAGTCCCTAAAACCAAGGGAGGAGAAAGTATCAAGAAAGAGGGTTGTGATTAACAGTGTCAAAAGCAGAGAAAAGTCAAGGACGAGGATTGAGTGAAGGTTCTTGGATTTGCCAAGGAACAAGTTATTAGAGACCTCGGCAAGAGCCATTTCTGTAGAATGTAGAGGATGAAAGCCAGATTGAAGTGGATTCAGAAGGCCTTGAGAAGACACAGGCCAGATAATGACAGTGAACCACACGTTCAAGGAGTTTAGAAGCACATGGGATGAGGGATATGGACCAATAATTAGGAGGGCAGGTAGGGTCAAATGAAGGTTTTTTGAGGAGGTGAGTACAGTATTCTAACATAGTCTAAAAAATAATTTTTACTCCTGATGCAATATATTAGTAGCATGCAAATTACCACTGTTATAAAGTGTGTGCTGTCAAAATAAAATACATGCACATTGTCACAGTAATATGCAACCATTTGCTACATGGTGAGTACAATGTCTCCCTTTGTATCAGTGTGTGAGAAGGGATTGGCTTGTGCATTAATGAAAAGGGAAGTATAAAAAAAGGTCAAATTCAGACTCCCTTCCCTATCCCCACGCAAAAACAATTCAGTGGGTCCTGGACCCCCCCCCCCCCATTCTCCCCTGATACTCTCCATGCACCCTCTGACTCCACAGTCTCCTCTGATATTCCTGAGACTTTGCCTCCAACTCTTCAGATTCCCCTGACCAAACAAATGCTCTTGGTAGCCCATGGACCTTCCCCTCCAAAGACTTCCATGGAGGTGCATGGGGGGCATCTGGGGGTCCTTTTGGTCCCCAGAGTATTTTTTGTGGGGGACAGAGAAGAGGGAGGTATAAGGGGACATTTGAAACACCAGGGAATTATTTGGGATAGGGGATGAGGGATCACGAATCCAGGCCACCAGGGATATTTGTGGGGTTGGGGTCCAGAGAGTCAGGGAAGAGAGAGGGTATCATAAGAACCAAGGGGGGGGGGGGGAGGATCAGTGAGTCGGGGCATATAATGGGGAGAGTGGGAGGGGGATTGGAGGCTGGGTCCACTGGGCCACCAGGGATCCTTTGACCATCTGAGGTAAAGTGTGGCACGTCACCTCAGATAATCCTTTTGCTCCTACATTGCATTTTTACTCCAGCCCTGAGCTGGCATAAAGATTCAGTGTTAACAGGCAAGTAAAAAAATTGCACCAAGTTTCAGTGCAATTTGGGATGAAGCATGCCCATAGTGCTATCTTTTCGCACAGTGGTTTAACTCAAGATTTTCCCGTGGTAAAAATCTATCTGCATCGGAAGTACGATTAGCACAGGAAAATATCAAGAAAACATCTGCTAAAGCATAGCTCAGTTTATTGCTTCAGCCCCTTTGTGTGCTTAATAAATACTGCAGAGCACATGGAGGACTGAGTTCCCTTTAAAGAGAAGTGGCCATATGCTAGACCATAGAATACATTGACGTGGTATCCAATGAATAAGGTCATTGTGGAAATATGAGATCTTGCTGTTTTCATGTCCCTGCTGGGTGACTTCGAGGTTATCCTGCAGCAGTTTATGGCTTGGAAACATTTTTATTAAGCAGCAGAAAGGTATTTTACAAAGTCATCCATCACTGTAAAATTGTACAGCTGGTTATGTTGACTTCCCATACAAAACCTAAGAGTTCCTTCTCTATATTGTAATATCTTCAGTTAACCTTTTGAAGGCAGCATATTCTGAGCCTAACTGTTTATCATTTATGATGCAAAAAGTCCTGCATTATGGAACTAACGGATTGATTTAGCTTCCAATAACTGGAAAACAGGAGAGGAAGCGTGTGACCTAGAAATTAGAGCAAAGCTCCAGGGAACAAGGCAGGACCTGGGTTCCAAACATGGGAAAGCCATTCAAGCACTGACTTTGACCTTCAGAAAAATCACTAGATTTACTTGTTTCTCAGGCCAGAAAAAAAACCTGGTGGAAAACATCAGAGCCTTGTTGCTCAACAAATGTTGCACTATCTACACATATTAATTTATTTTACTTATTTATTTAAAAGGATATGTATCCCGCCTTATCCTAAAATCAAGGCGGCTTTCACATCAAATGTTTCAAGTTTGTGATAGGGTGGGGGGGATGGCATGCAGTGGTTGGAAAGAAGTGTTTGAGAGGGGGTGGTACCTGTGTTGATTAATTGATAGCGCATGCTGTATATATTGCACGTATTTACAGTGTACTACATACATTTAGGGGGGGTTGGATGGGCGGGGAAAGGTGGTGGAAGGAGCATAGAGTTTCTTGGGTCTCTGGACAGATTACGTGATGTCTCCATAATGCTCTATGTAAAGTGTGGTTTTGAGTAATTTCTGAAGTCCTTCATGTCGACAGTTGATCGTAAGCTGGCCAGGAGGGCATTCCATATGGCTGGCGCTGCAAAGGATGTTGCTCTCCTTGACGTGGTTTGCTTTGTTTTTGTGAAGTCCTTGGGGGTTACGATGATGTCAGAGGTGCCTTTCCTCCTTGGCCTGTTTGTGTCGAAACTAATAATGGATAGTAGACTGTTCGCTGAAAGGCAATGTTTGATTTTGTAGTTGTTTAGTATGGTTTTATATTGGATGCGAGAGTCAATTGGAAGCCAGTGCAGGTGGTACATGATGGGGGTGATGTGATCCTGCTTTGAGGAACCCTTTATTATGCAGGCAACGGTGTTCTGCGCTAACTGCAAGGGTCGGAGTGCTTGTTTTGGGAGTCCTAGGTAAATGTGATTGCAGTAGTCCAATAAAGGTGTGATGATGGCTTGACAAACAGTCCGGAAGTGGTCTTGGGAGAGAATTGGTTTGAGGTGTCTGATGGTTCTCATCTTTAAGTAGGTGTTCCTGGTAGTTTTGCTGATGTGTGTTTGGAGGTTCAGCTCTCTGTCAAGGGTGACTCCGAGGTATTTTACCTCTGGTTTTATGGGAATTGTGATGTTGAGTTCAATGGTGGATGGTGAGGTGAAGGTGGGGTTTCTGGTTATGAGTAGAGCTTCCATTTTGTTGTAGTTTATGGTCAAGTTGTTTTGTAGAAGCCAGCTCATCATTTGTTGTAGGCAGTCCGCTATTTTTGAGTAGTCTGGGTTGTTAATGTTGATCGGGGTGTATATCATTATATCAACAGCGTAGATCGCATATTGAATTTTCTGTTTTCTGATGATTGCACAGATGTATGTAGAGGTTGAATAACAGCGTAGAGAGTGCTGAGCCTTGTGGTACTTCTTGTTTGGCTAGGAATGTTCGGGGAGGTTACTGGGCCACATTTGACTTGTAGCTGTCTGTTGGTGAGGTAGGAGGTAAACCAGTTTAGGGTTGTGCCGTGTAGCCCAATACTTTGGAGTTGTGCTAGCAGGTTGCTGTGGTCAACAGTGTTGAAAGCTGACGTGATGTCTATGAAGATGATGAAGACCCCTCTTTTGATGTTGTCTATTGTCTTGAGCAGGTTATCAAAGAGGTGTATCAGAAGAGTTTCGACACTGTGTTTTGGGCGGAACCTATGTTGATGTGCGTCTAGAGGTGCATAGTTGTCGATGTGGTCCTGGAACTGGTGTTGGACAGTTTTTTCAATGATCTTCGCCAGGAGGGGAAGGCTAGATATAGGTCTGAAGGCAGCTGGGTTTTCCTTGCTTAGTGTAGTGTTTTTTGGGATGGGGCGGATGGTTGCTAGTTTTACGGCATCTGGCATTTTCCCGAGGGTGGGGGAGTTTTTCACTATGTTGTGGATGAAGTGGTTAAGCTCATCCTTCGATGATTTGATCCATGCATACATATACAGAAAATACAATGGTGGACGACAACGTTTTAATTTTAAAATTGGAATTTTAGTGCCTTCTTTGCCTTAGTAAAGAGTACAAACTATACTGGAGAAATACAGAATCTTAATAGTCTCTGCTTAGCCCAGTTTTTGTCATTTTACTTTGCATCTCATCCCACCCCACAGAAACTGTACCCTAGTGAGACCTAAGCTTCATGTCTCTAGAAACGGTAATCTGCATTTATCAGTATTTGCCATACTTACGGTATAAGGTTTGGTATTGCTCATTGGCAGTAATAATATAGGGCCCGATATTCAAAGGCATATACACAGTTTACAGAGCTGTAAACCATATAAATGTCCCTAAGCAGTATATTCAGAGGCACAACACGGTTAGTGCCACTGAATATCCCCTAGTAATGCTGCTATGTGCCCCGATGATAACCGCTTAGCATCGGGGCATGTCAGGGCATTCCAGGACAGAGCGGAGGCTGTGCCAGTTGCTAACAGGGCAGTGGCGATATTGAACCACTGCCCAATTATCACAGATTATAATTGATAAGGAAATGAGTTGTGGCAGAGTAAGTGTAATGCTAATGTAAGGTATATGTAGGGTGATTGTTACAGCGTGTTAAGCAAAACATGTGAGTAGTAAGCAGCGGAGTTACCAATAGAGATGCATAAAGGAAAACAGTTTAGACAAGTTATATAGAATGGTTAAATCAAGGATTACATTATGGGAGACTACAGCACAATAGAGCAGTGATTTTGTTTGTATTAGCAGTTGTGAGTAAAGTACCTTATATGGAGCAGCTGAGAATTCTTCCAGGTGCCTAATTTCCACGCCAAAGGGCCCTCTGGCGAGGCCCTCAGGCGCGGGCCCGCCCTCGATGCACTGGCTTTTGTAGCAGATCTGTTTGGCAGCCGGTCTTGTAGGTTCGTGGGTGGAGCTTTACAGACAACGTGCAGCTGGAGGGAGTCCCCGGGCAGAGCAAAGGAGCAGAAAAGGCACAGATTAAAGAACAAAGTCTCACCTCCCCCGATGTTGGAGATCACTGGATTGCACTCAGATGGTACAGGAGGCAGCAGCAGGAGGAAGGGAGCGTGCCTTGCTTCTTTTCCCTCTGGGTTTCAATAGTGATCACAGCCCCAGGATGATGGAAGGGCATGACATGGGGAGGCCCAATCGGATGCAGAGCAGAGCCCGCATGACTGTGTACCCCAGCAGATAATGCCACCTCTGCTGCCATGATTGGACCCGGTTTTGGCAGCCACTGTATGAAATCTTTTTCACACAGTGGCTGCCATCCATGGCCATGTCCACTTCCCACCAATCATGCCCCTAGGGACATCCACCATGCATAGTAACATAGTAAATGACGGCAGATAAAGACCAGTATGGTCCATCTAGTCTGCCCAGTATGATGGTAAGAGTAGGTGCAACTGCCGCTCCGTGCAGGCCACCCCTCCCCATGTCTCTGTTTTAGGGGTGAACCCATTGCTCCGTGTAGGACACCATTGTATGTTGAGAAATTAGTTACGTTTATTTTGATTTTATCCTGTTGCTGTAAAGGGATCCACTGTTTGTCCCATGCCATTTTGAATTCTGTCACTGTATTTGCCCCCAACACTTCCATCGGGAGGGCATTCCAAGCATCCACCACCCTTTCAGTGAAAAAGTACTTCCTGACATTGCCTTTCAATTTACCCTCTTGCAGCTTCATGTTATGCCCTCTAGTTTTACAGCTTCCCCGTCTTTGGAAGAAGTTTTTGTTCATTATTTCTCTTTAAGTATTTAAAGGTCTAAATCATATCTCCCCTGTCCCTCCTCTCCTCCAGAGTGTACATATTTAGGTCTTCAAGTCTTTTCTCATTAGGCTTCTGACGCAGGCTCCAAATCATTTTGGTCGCCTTCCTCTGAACAGTTTCCACTCTTTTTATATCCTTTGCAAGATATGATCTCCAAAACTGAACACAGTATTCCAAGTGAGGCCTCACCAGTCACTTATACAGTGGCATTAGTACCTCTTCCTTTCTGCTGGTAATTCCTCTTTGTATGCAACCCAATATCTTCCTGTTTTTTGCCACTGCCTTTTCGCACTGTTTTGCCACCTTGAGATCCTCAGAAATAATCACACCAAGGTCCTTCTCCTGGTCCGTGCACACCAACCTCTCGCCCCCTATTGTGTACATTTCCCCTGCATTTCTGCTTCCCAAGTGCATGCCACTGTGCTTCTTCGCATTAAATCTTAACTGCCAAGCATTAGACCATTCTTCCAGCTTTTGTAGATCTTTCCTCATGTTATCCACTCTCTCAGGGGCGTCCACTCTGTTGCAAATTTTCGTGTCATCTGCAAAAAGACAGACTTTTCCATGCAGTCCTTCAGCAATATCACTCACAAATACATTGAATATTGCCGGGCCTAGGACGAACCCGGGGGCACCCCGCTAATCACCCTCCTTTCATCCGAGTGAGCTCCATTTACCATCACCTTCTGTTGTCTGTCAGTCAACCAATTTCTGATCCAGTTCACCACCTTGGGACCTATCCCCAAACTACTGAGTTTATTGATAAGCCTCCTATGAGGAACAGTATCAAAGGCTTTGTTGAAATCCAGGCCCTGATTCTAGTTCTCTGGTCACCCAGTCAAAGAACTCAGTCAGATCTGTTTGGCAAGATCGTCCTTTGGTAAAACTATGTTGCCTCAGATCATGCAACCTGTTGGTTTTGAGAGAGTCCACTATTCACTCTTTCAGAAGCGCCTCCATTACTTTTCCAGCCACCGAGGTAAGGCTCACGGGCCTGTAGTTTGTCACTTCTTCCCTGTCACCACTTTTGTGAAGAGGTACCACATCAGCCCTTCTCCAGTCCTGAGGGACTGCTCCTGTTTTCAAGGATCTGTTGAAAACATCCTTTAATGTCCCTGCAAGAACCTCTCTGAGCTCTTTCAGTATCCTGGGATGTATCCCATCTGGTCCCATGGCCTTGTTCTAACACACATCATCTTCAGTTAATGGTGTGGTATCTACTTCATTCCCATTTTTATATTTGGGGGTCACAGATGGTCCTTCTCCAGGATTTTCTTTAGTAAAAACAGAGCAGAAGTATTTCTTTAGCAATTTCGCTTTTTCAATGTCACTTTCCACAAATCCGTTCCCAGCATTTCTGAGTCCTGCAATTCCATCTCTGATTTTCCTCCTCTCCCAAATATACCTGAAGAAAGTTTTGTTACCACACTTCACATCTTTAGCCATCTTTTCCTCTGCCTTTGATTTTGCTTTCCTTATTTCTCTTTTTGTCCATTTTAGTTTGATCCTGTATTCCTTATTGTGTTCCTCTGTTTGCAAGCTTTTGAATATTGTGAAAGCTGTGTTTTTTGCCTTTATTTTAGCAGCCACTTCTTTGGAGAACCAAATAGGTTTCCTTCTCCTCTTGTTTTTATTTCCTTTCCTTACATATTTCTTTGTTGCCCCTTTTATTGCCACCTTTAGTTTAGCCCATTGCAATTCCACTTCCCTTATCCTCTCCCACCCTGCCAACTCCTCCTTCAGGTACTTGGCCATTTTACTGAAGTCAGTGTTTTTGAAGTTTAGGACTTTGAGCTTGCTATGGTTGGACTGCACCTTGGCTTTATCTCAAACCACACCGTGTGATGATCGCTGCTGCTCACAGGGGCACCCACCCAGACATTCGACACGCTCTCACCGTTGGTGAGCACTAAATCCAGCATTGAGCTTTCCCTGGTTGGTTCCATCACCATTTGCTTAAGTGACACATCTTGGAAAGCATCCACATTTGTTTTGCTTTTTGCCAGATTCGCAGAAGGAGTACTCCAATCCACATTGGGTAGATTAAAGTCACCCAATATGATCGCTTCCCCCTTTGTGGCTATCTTGGCAATATCTATAATCAATTCATTATCTATCTCTTCAATTTGAGTCGGAGGTCTGTAGACTACAGCAGTATGGATGACAGTGTCATCTCCTCTTTCCAACACAATCCAGAGCGCTGCTTCTTTTCCCCATGCCCCCTGCATTGCAGAAGCTTTAATATTGCTTTTTACATAGAAGACTGCTACTCCTCCTTTTCCAGAAAATTGCCTGCGATATCTGATTTTTTTTCCCCCACAGATTAGCTGCTACCGTGCTGAGTTAAACCTGCGTTAGCCTCACTGTAGTAGCTAATGCTCTTTACTAGAACATAAGAAATGCCATACTGGATCAGACCAATGTCCATCAAGCCCAGTATCCTTTTTCCAACAGTGGCCATTCTAGATCACAAGTACCTGGCAAGTTCCCAGAAAGGTACATAGGTTCCACAATGCTTGTCCAAACCTTTTTTTAAAACCAATTACACTAAAAGCTTTTGCTACATCCTTCAATAATGAATTCCAGAGTTTGATTACGGGTTGAGTGAAAAAATATTTTCTCTTATCACTCTGTAGTTTGTAGTTTCGTAGCGTGCCCTCTAGTCTTTCTACTTTTTGATGGAGTAAACATACATAGTAACATATAGTATATGATGGCAGATAAAGACCAGTATGGCTCATCTAGTCTGTCCAGCAAGGTGGCAAGAGTAGGTGCACCTCTTCCCATGCCTTTGATTAGGGGTGAACCCACTGCTCTGTGTAGGTCACCCCTATTTACTGAGATATAAGAGAGAGTTATGTTTATTTTGATTTTATCCTGTTGCTATAAAGGGATCACTGTGTCTGTCCCATGCCATTTTAAATTCTGTCACTGTATTTGCCCCCACCACTTCCATCGGAGGGCATTCCAAGCATCCACCACCCTTTCAATGAAAAAGTATTTCCTGACATTGCCTTTCAGTTTACCCCCTTGCAGATTCATGTTATGCCCTCTAGTTTTACAGCTTCCCCGTCTTTGGAAGAGGTTTGTTTGTTCATTATTTCTCTTTAAGTATTTAAAGGTCTGAATCATATCTCCCCGTCCCTCCTCTCCTCCAGAATGTACATATTTAGGTCTTCAAGTCTCTTCTCATAAGGCTTCTGACGCAGGCTCCAAATCATTTTGGTCGCCTTCCTCTGAACAGTTTCCAGTCTTTTTACATCCTTTGCAAGATATGGTCTCCAAAACTGAACATAGAAGGTGGAGAGTTAAGTGACTAGCTTAAGATCACAAAGGCCCACACTGGGATTTGAACTGTAGTTACCCTGCTTCTAACCCCACTACTCGAACCATTACACTACATTTCCTGTTCAATGCTCAGAAAACAGAGCAGAAGTATTTTTTTAACATTTTCGCTTTTTCAATGTCGCTTTCCACAAATCCGTTCCCAGCATTATTGAGTCCTTCAATTCCACCTCTGATTTCCCTCCTCTCCCAAATACACCTGAAAAACGATTTGTCGCCACACTTCACATCTTTAGCCATCTTTTCTTCTGCCTTTGATTATGCTACCCTTATTTCTCTTTTTGTCTCTTTTAGTTTGATCCTGTATTCTTTTCTGTCTTCCTCTGTTCCTCTCTTTGTGAACTTTTGAATTTTGGAAAGCTGTGTTTTTTGCCTTTTTGTGCAGCCACTTCTTTGGAGAACCAAATAGGTTTCCTTTTCCTCTTGTTTTTATTTACTTTCCTTACACATGTATCTGTTGCCCCTTTTATTGCCTCCTTTAGCTTAGCCCATTGTAATTTCACCTCCCTTATCCCCTCCCACCCTGCCAACTCCTCCTTCAGGTACTTGGCCATTTTACTGAAGTCGGTGTTTTTGAAGTCTAGAACTTTGAGCTTGCTATGATTGGCTTCTACCTTCGCTTTTATCTCAGACCACACCATGGGCACCTACCCGGATATTTGACACGCTATCTCCATTGGTGAGCACTAAATCCAGCACAGAGCTCTCCCTGGTTGGTTCCATTACCATTTGTCTAAGTAACGCATCTTGGAAGGCATCCACAATTTTTTTTTTTTTTTTACTTCTTTCCAGATTTGCCGAAGGAATACTCCAATCCACATCGGGTAGGTTAAAGTCACCCAATAGTCACTTCTCCCTTCATGACTATCTTTGCAGTATCAACAATCAATTCGCTATCCATTTCTTCGGTTTGAATTGGAAGCCTGTAGACTACACCATTATGGATGACAATGTTGTCATCTCTTTCCAACACAATCCACAGCTTTTCTTCTTTTCCCCACAAACCCTGCATTTCAGCAGCTTTAATATTGCTTTAGACATATAGGGCTACTTCTCCTCCTTTTCTACCTTCTCTATCTCTTCTAAATAGATTATAGCAAGCTGTGGCTATATCACATTCATGTGACTCGTTAAACCATGTTTCTGTAATGGCAACAATACCAAGTCCATTTCCACCATTAGGGCTTACAGATCAGGAACTTTGTTAGCTAGGCTTCGAGCATTTGTGCTCATTGCTTTCCAGCATTCGTTGACTGACTTGCTTGTGTTTTGCGTGGATTTTGTTATACACACCCCTTTCCACTTGCCATTGATGTGTGGTATAAAAGTGTAATTGTTTCCAATGTCCTTTTGGTTTTTCTGGGAGTGATGTCCTGAACTTATCCTTCCCCATCCGTCACCCCATTCTCCTAGTTTAAATGCCTGTCCGCATACTGCCTAAACAACCTACTCCATTCATTAATTTATAGACCACTATCATATCTCCCTTCAACTGTCTCTTTTCCAAGTTGAAGAGCCCTAATCTTTTAAACCTTTCCTTATGGTTCCTAGCTTTATATTTGCTAAATTTGCTAATGTCTTAGCATTCTGTTTGCTGATGTAAAACCTTGCATTGTGTAACTATATAGTTTGAGTTGTTCTTCTTTAAATGCATAACTTTGCACTTGTCCACATTAAATTTCATCTGCCATTTGAATGTCCAGTCTTTCAGTTTATCTTGCATTTTTTCGCGATCTGCTTATTGTCATCGGTAAACTTAATGACCACTCATTGTTCCCATTTCCAGATCATTAATAAATATGTTAAAAAGCAGCGGCCCCCAATATAGATCCTTGGAATACGCCACTCTTCACCTTCTTCTACTTAGAAAATTAGCCATCTTGGATCAACATTCATGTTTTCTCAAGTGACTTTGTATTGTTTGATACACACCTTGCTTTTATTTTGAAATAACCCATCTCATGCTAATGGGGTACCTGCCAAGGAAGTGGGGGAACTGCAGGGGAGTTCATTTGAAAATGTGACTTTCAGGTTATTTAAAATTCTTTAGCCATATGGTAAGTTTTATAATGCTCACCTGAAATCCGGAATTGTATATAGCCATTGCTTTTTTTAAAATAAGAGTAGCAATATGCAGCTTGGCAATCCTAGCATGATAGAGGCCATTATGCGTATAATGTAACATTTCCTTGTTTTTTTTTCTTCTGCAACCTCTTTTTGTCTTTAGCATAGCTTTTCCGTAGCTTCTTTATGTTCCCACATCCCCTCCTCCCCCCCCCCCCCTTTTCCTGGATGGCATGCTGGACAGCTGAGAGGATCCGCATTAGGGGCAGTCATCTTTCCCCTCTCCTTTGGACTGAGTGCAGCCATCTCTGCAGTGTGCCCATCCCCAACTGAAATTCCATGGGACCAGCCCCAAATACAGGTCTTATTTAGGAAAGAACTTTCCATACTATTTCATTTATGGTGATGAATCTGAGAAATATTTCTGGAACATGTTAACCTAGATCAGGGCTACATATGGAGTCCTGGGAAAACGTTGGAGGATGGGCCCCCTTTAAAATTTTCTTTTGTTTGTCCAGTGTTCCCCCGGCACAAACACACACATACATACCTGGCCCTAAATAGAATGCAGAAGCTGTAAAGCTAAAAGCAGTTGCTTATTTACTACTCATTAGATGCTGATGCTTGTCACTGGTCAGGCAGCTTGAACACCTGATACAGCCTTGCCAAATTGCACCAGGCACTGTGCCATGCACATGCACACTTCTTTTGTATTTACGTTGGGCCAGGGTGGCATAGGCTGATGTGCAGTGTTGAGGCAGAGTGATGGGGAAGCATTGAACAAGTAGGCAGCCACTCATGGACAGCAAGCCTGTGACTGCCAGCTTGCTTTTCTCCTGCCAAGCAGGCTTGGGACACAAATGGCTGGCACTAATTCTGAGGGGAAAGCAGCATGAAGGAGTGGACAGCTTGACCAATTAACTTCAGGGCTATGCTTACTTATGGACAGCTGGTCCCCTAATCTGCAGGGACCCGGGGCAGTTGCCCCTTTTGCCCATAGATAAAAGGGGCCCTGACCTAGATAATAGAAAATTTCTAGCAGTTCTTATCAGTCGGTAAAATTGGATTTTTCAGTAACAGTGCCTGCTACCTTTCTCCCTAGTCTCCCTCTTCCATTGCTTGTGTGCTAGCTGCCTAATGTACATTTTCCACAAATAAATGTACCCTTTTCCCTCTAGGAGTCATTTTATGCCAAGATGAAAAATAGATTGAGAGGGCTTCTTCTGAGAGAATACCAGACTGTAGAGGTTTTTGTCACGTAAGGGAAGGCTCAAGGGTAACTGAAAAAACAAAACCCTAACCTGTCAAATTAAGCCAAGTGCATTTTTACTCACTATCACAATAAGAAATGCAGTTTGCTTAAATAGGGGAGTAAAACAACCAAGCTTGCTGTTCAAAGGGTGCCTGATGAATCCTATTTTGTTACAAATTTTCTGCAAGCAACAAAGTGAGAGAGCTTAATAGGCTTCCACGAAACTAAATAAAAATCCTGGTTAATCCAAGCTCCGAGGGAGTTGGAATAAGGGATAATGATTAAAGTGCTCAGCATTGCAAATGGCCCACTCTAACCATTGCATATTATGGGATTATCACAATTGTGTTTCTTTTTTTATAAAGTACTTTTGTTGATTGATTGAATTTGAAGTATAACATTAAGACATCAAGTGAAAAGAAAACATGGGAAGGGAGAATTGGATTTAGCTCATGCCTTTCTCAGACATTCAAGGGGAGTTACATTCAGGCACAGTAGGTATTTTCCTATCCCCAGAGGACTTACAGCCTGAGGATATACCTGAGGCAATGGAAAGTTAAGTGACTTGCACAAGATCACAGGAAGCAGCAATGGGATTCAAACCTGGCTTTCCTTGTTGTCAGGACACTCACTGCTTTAATCCTATAATTGTACAAATAGGGAAATAAACAGAACAAGCTGACTACAGAAGTCCTATATTAATTAGACGATGGAAGGGATCAATCCTCTAATGAAACTAATCCAACAAATAAGCTAAATCAAATAGCCCTGCCTCCTATCTGTTCTTATTGAACAGGACTATACTCATTACCAGGGCTGAGTCTCTTCCCTTTTTTTAAGCGGTTTCTTCAGCCCTGCTGTGAGTTCTTTGGTAGGGGGAAGTTTACCCTCCAGAGACTGGGCACAGAAAGTCTGTTTCTTATCTTATATTCAATAACTTAGGGGTATGTTTACTAAAGCGCATTAGCTGTTTTTATGGTGCTAACTTGGGATTGTCGCACCATGAAGACAGTTATTGCGGGAGAAATGCAGCTACTGTGGGCCTTTTTCTGTGGTAGCCGCATTGCCTGCAAAAATGGGTGGAAGTTGGACAGAGTGGACGTTTCAAATCGGAGCAGCTATCATGGGCGTTCTCATGGCGCGATAGCTGCTGTTTTTTGGAGACTTTGAGGATACAGCTACCACCACCTCGATGGTGGCAAAAGCTGAATCTGCAAAGTTGTCCTCCCATGAAACCAGTGTTTCTCCATGGCATCTGCAGGGAAAACACTGGGAACATCTCCTGCAGATACCGTGGGTCTTCCGCAGGTAACTCTTGGCTTTTGCAGCAATTGCCTGGTGTTAGCAAAAGTCTATCACGGCTTAGTAAACAAACCCTTTAAAATTTGAATTCTGAGGGTGTTCCAATGTAACTGCACTGTCACAAACAGCACAATGATATTTTAACACTGGATATAAGTTCTTCTGGCTACATCTACTCTAGCAAGTATAATGGAAATTTCACTGGTTTACGTGAAAATATTTCTTCATCAAAAGTGAAAGCAGGTTTTCCTAAAGCAGTTTTTAATGGCAATTCTAAATCTGTAATTAGTTTTTCTCTAGCATGTAGGGTTTTAGAGAGATCATCCATAGACGTTTCTATAAAATATTACATATCGTAAACATTGAAAAAGTCAGATGTCACATGTGCTAATAGCTATATTTGGCATATTTTTACATAAGACTTTCTGCTGGTAGGTTTGTCAGGATTATCATGATACAACATCCAGCAGTGATCTGCCATCATGCTCTCATCCCAGAATTTTTGGTAATGTTTTTCCATGGCCCGAATGTCTTGGTGAGCGGCGTATGGAGGTCACAGGTGCCTTTATTAATTGAGCCCCAACGCGTTTCGGCAAACACCTTCCTCAGGGGGTATGCAGCTTAAAAAGTAATAATAAATAGTAAATGATATGATAAGTACATAAAATAAAAAAAAGTACATGAAGTTAAATATATAATAGATAAAATTAAAATTAATGAGATAACAATAAATGAATAAAGTAAAATTATACAGAAATGAATAATATATCATAAAAGACAATACTCATAACAGTAAAACCTTATAGAAATCAACACCCAAACATTGTGCTTAAAAACTTAAAAACATTAAAAGCTATATGTCAATTAAACTTAATGACATAAAAAACCCCATAAAAAAGGACGCAGGGCAGAGGGTAACTTGGGCATCAGAAAGTGATGCAAATATCAAAGGGAAACAGACAAGAGATGAGGTAGTGCAGTAACCATACTCTCCCTTTAAAAAAATATGTATAATATACTCACATATGCACTCTGTGAGAATCTTTTGAGAGAATATTAATGTACAATTGCATCTCTGTGCTAGAAGCAATAAAAAAGTAGAAATATTATTCCCATGGATGTATCAATATTGTATCGTGAAAGAGGAGCAGCAACTAAAGAGGACTCTAAAAATGCAAACTAAAAACGATAACTGATCACAGTATACAGATGGAATAATAAAAAATACTAATGAAAGGAGGGTGTGTTAATGTGCCATAATGTGTCTGTGCCAAAGGTAAATAAAAAGGTCAAAAACGTTATTCCCATAAATTTATCAATGATGTATCATGAGATGGGAGCAGCAAATAATAGGGACTCTAAAGATAAAATTTATGAAATAATAAATAATAAATAAATAACTGATGGGAAGGAGGGTAAACAGACAAAATCCATTAATAAAAACCATTTATAAAGTGTTAGCTTATTGCTCTTTTTTCCATACCCCCTGAGGAAGGCGTTTGCCGAAATGTGTTGGGGTTCAATTAATAAAGGCATCTGTGACCTCCATACGCCGCTCACCTCTTGTGTTTTGCATCTCTTTGCTGTGAAGGCTTCGTGCTCTGTGTTCCCTGAATGTCTTGGTGAAACCTCTCACCCTGTTTGTCACTCACTTCACCCACGTTTGGTGGAGAAAAGTGAAGATGTGAGTGCATGAGGTGCATTTTCAATGACATGTGGCAACCAAGTTTGCAAGATATATAAAGTAATTTCTGTACTCCATCAACATAATCTGGCGATTTGTGATTGCCCAGAAAGCTTTTACAGATCCACGTAAAGGCTTGCACGCTTCAAGTTCCAAAACATCCATTGCCTCAGGTACGTTTCGATTGTGAGCCCTTCGGGGACAAGGGAATAAAAAGTGCCTAGTAGATTGTATCTGTAAACTGCTCTGATACACACAGTAAAGGGCGGTATATCAAGTGCCTAAAACCATAAACCTGTCTTATTTGTGGCCCCACAAAAATATTGTCTTTCACTTTTGCAGCAGTGATTTTTGGAAATTTATAAACAAGATACTGAAATCTTTTGAATTTGTTTGCACCATTCTTTCCACTAAATTTCCCATTAAACCTAGTTTTATATGCAAAGGAGGAAGAAAACTGTTTGCTGGATTAACTAATGGAACATGACTGACACCAGGGCCGGATTTACCTTGAGTGAGGCCCTACGCCAACAAAAATTGTGGGCCCCCAGCAGGGGCGGCCCAAGGGGGGTGCGGGGCCTCATTTGCATAAGGGGCCTCATTTGCATAAATATTTGCATAATGTTACCATATACTAACTTTTAGTAAACGTGCCTCTTAATGAGTGTATGGATAAAGAAAGACTAAAAGATTTCTACATTACTATAATCCAGTGCCAACTGCCAGACACATTAGGAACTACTACAAACACTGCCCATTTAGAACCCATAGCAAACCCGCCGTATCCTAACAGCACTACCAGGACTCACAAAGCACCATACTCTACCAATCAAAAGGCAACACTGCAAATATTAAACCAATACATTTCAGAGAACAACAATACATGACCTACTGGGGAAAGAGAACAAGTGGCAATGTCAAATAGGAATTATATAAACAGAACACCTCAGCTCAGTTACACATGCAGAACATAGACCATCACCAAACAAGTAATCACAATTTAGAAACAGGAAGACAATAATTAAACTGGGAATCCCAAAAGCCAAACTTGGAATGTACAACACTGTAGAAATAAAACTATACATTAATTTGCTCTTGTACTAAACAAAGCGCAGACGTTAATGATGCACATTTACCAGAGCTGACATATTCCAATTAATAAATTCAAAATAAAGAGATATTTTTCTACCTTTTGTGCATTTTTTTCAGCTGCAATTGCTCCAGCCACTTTCTTCTGGTTTCTTCGTGTCTTCTGCTAACTCTCCATCGTCTGCTGTCCATTTGTCCTTTCTTCTCTCTTCTAGTTTTTTTCCATTCTCTCTCTACATCTGCTTTAACATACTAATCTTTCTCCTTTTGCTCTTTCCTCATTCCTATTTCATCCACTCAAATTTTACCCCTCCATCCTCAATCCCCACTAACTCTCCGAATACCCGACCAATTGTAGATTTTTTATCCCTCCCACACAAAATATTTTTCCCTTCTCCATTTTACTCTTCCAGCCCCATCCCATTCTAATCCTCCCCCAACATCAGCTCCCTTCTAGTTCCAGCCTCACCCAGCATCCATTCCCTTCTAGTCCCTGCATCAGCCCATTTCCAGTCCTAGCCACCCATCAGCCCATTTCCGGTCCTAGCAACCCCCCAACCCAATACCAGTCCTAGCCCCCCATCAACCCACTTACAGTCCTAACCCCCCATCACCCCATTTTTAGTTTAAGCCCCCCCCCCTATAACCCATTACCAGTCCTAACCCCCCATCAGCCCACTTCCAGTTCTAACCCCATCAACCCATTTCCAGTCAGCCCCCCATAGCCCATTGCCAGTCCTAACCCCCCCCCATCAGCCCACAGCCCATTACCAGTCCTAACCCCATCAGCCCACCTCCAGTCTTAACCCCCCAGCCCATTTCCAGTCCTAGCCCCCCCATAGCCCATTACCAGACAGCCCCCATCAGCCCACAGCCCATTACCAGTCTTAACCCCCCCAAAGCCCATTACCAGTTCTAACCCCCAACAGCCCACAGCCCATTACCAGTCCTAACCCCATCAGCCCACCTCCAGTCTTAAACCCCCAGCCCATTTCCAGTCCTATCCCCCCTATAGCCCATTACCAAACAGCCCCCATCAGCCCATAGCCCATTACCAGTCTTAACCCCCCCAAAGCCCATTACCAGTTCTAAACCCCCCCAACAGCCCACAGCCCATTACCAGTCCTAACCCCATCAGCCCACCTCCTGCCTTAACCCCCCCCCCAGCCCATTTCCAGCCCCAGCCCCCCCAATAGCCCATTACCAGTCCTCCCCCCCCATCGGCCTAAAGTAAAATTTAATTTAAAAAAAAAACTGCTGGCTGCCGCCGTGGGGCCCCCTCTGCTGCCGCGGCAGCATGGACTGACCCGCAGGGGCCCCCTCTGCAAGCTGAATCCGTCGGTCCCTCCGTGCAGGCTGTGAGAGGCGCGAAGGGAGAGTGTCTCCCTCGCGTCTCTGTTAATTTCCCATCAGCCCCTGTGGGCTTAACAGAGACGCGAGGGAGACACTCTCCCTTCGCGCCTCTCACATACTGCACGGAGGGAGGGAGGGAGGGACCGACGGATTCAGGTTGCAGAGGGGGCCCCCGCGGGTCAGTCCATGCTGCCGCTGCAGCAGAGGGGGCCCCGCGGCAGCAGCCAGCAGTTTTTTTTTTAAATTTTATTTTTAAAAAAAGCTAATTTTTTTCCAATTTTGTGGGCCCTTGCCAGCTGTGGGCCCTACGCCATGGCTTACATGGCGTATAGGTAAATCCGGCCCTGACTAACACTGCTGCTTCCTGGATTATAGGCAGTTCTTAAAGGCCAGTTGTGAACAGCATAATGATCTTTGACAGCGCGGCTGTCCCAGAGGCATAGAAAACAGCAGTATTTTGTAAATCCACCTTACATGCCCATCAGCATGCCAATAACCTTAAGATCCCCGCAAATCTTCCACTGGTAATTGTCATATTGTATAGATTGGAGCAATATCTGCAGGTTATATATCTCCCTGAGGTGGACAGTGTTCAATTGGAATGCATAACTTTACGTTGTTATGATTAAGAACGGTCTTGAGGCTTTTGGTTGAAGAATCAATGAATAAGCACCATTATAACATTCTGTATACCTGTGAAAGGGCTTCAAAAAGTCCATCAATATTGTTGCAATAACGTATTGGACTGTCTACTTTAAAGAATGTCGCTAAATTACAATTGTGTGTGCGATAGTGGCAAATGAGAACATTCTTTTCCTTCATCATTGAAGCAAGGAGTTCCGAGGCTTGGACCTAAACCCTCTAATAAACACCACCTAACATATATGCTAATAAACACGGTTTCCATCCGTAACAAATGGCCTGTAATCTTAGACTGTGTTGGAACCTATAAATTAGATATGTTATTTGTGACTGAATCATGGTTATCTGACATGGACACAGTCATCACTAACCATATAAAGCTCCCAAACTATGTCCTCTTCAACTGTCCAAGGACTAATAAAAGAGGTGGCGGAGTTTTAATCATAGCTAAAGATAATCTCCAACTTCAGTGCCACAGCATACATAATTCAAACACCCTTGACGCTATTCTGATCTCCAATCAACACCTTTCAACAGCCCTCTTCTACCGTGCCCTCTCAACATCTGCTGATGACTTATCAATCGTCCTCGACATAGCATGCAACTCCTCTACAAAGAAAAATCCTGTCTGGATACTAGGAGACTTCAATCTTCCTGCGCTTTCATCAAAGTACAACTCTGCATTCCTTGATGCTATGACTTCCTTAGGCTGTAATCAAATAATACACGAGCCTACCCATATTGGAGGTAATACCCTAGACCTCATCTTCTCTCCTTTAACTACTCAACCGGTCAACAATATACATCAGCTACAAACCATTCCAGTACCTTGGTCAGACCACAAGGCTATCTTCTTCCACATCCCACACCCATCAACTGATCATGAGCCTCACTCAAATCATACTCCGACTCCCCCTTGTCGTTTTCGACCATTCCTCAAAGAGGAATTTCTGGAGGCAACCCTACACAGGCTCAAAACAGACAGCTCGGACTTAAATTAATTAACACACAACTGGAACTCTACCTTAACTAAAGCGGCACTCCTAACATCTGAAAAGAGAACTGCTAAACGAAACAAAGCTCCAGTCTGGTACACTGCTGACCTAAAGGAATCCCTGCGACAACTCAGGAAGTTAAAATGCAAATGGAGAATCTCTAGGCTCCAAATTGACAAGACCATTTATATGAAGACGTTACAAGAACATTGTAACGCAATTAACTTGAGAAAAAAAGAACACCATACCAACCTCCTTATGTGCTTTATCAAGAGACCCTGTAAGCTTTTCAGCATCACCCAATCACTAATCAGAGATAACACAAGGAACACACTGAAATCACACCACACCCGCAGGTATTCGCTAACTACTTCAAGAGCAAAGCCAATATGGCTAATCCTTGCAATACTCCTACTACCTCTAACTTGGTTTGCAGCTTGTCGTGCTGTGAGGGCTTGTGTGCATCAGTAATGCTGAGAGCTAAACTATTAGTAGTTTAACTACTGGCAGGGTCTCCCAAGATGGACAGGTCTCAACTGAGGTGCCAGACCAAGACAAACCACCCATCTGGGCAGCAGCAGAATGGGATAGTATTGACGGCGGAGGATCACATTTTTGTGACAACAGCAACACCACCAAACTTAAACTGCACGGAAGAAAGGCCCAGCAATCTACTTCTGTATCTTGCCATGAAAACCCAATGGATAGTTACAACAAAACAAATTGTGCTATGGTGCTGGAAGATGAGACCCCCAGGTCGGAAGGCACTCAACTAGCTACTGGGGAAGAGCTGAAGACTTTTCAGAGTAAAGCCAGCATTTATGATGTGGTTGGATCAAAGCCCTCAGGAAGTCTGACTGCTGATGTAGCTGCGCATGAAATGAGTCAGAAGCTGTAAAGATGTCTTACACATTGGAACATGGAACATACAAAGCATGAACCAAGGGAAGTTGGAGGTGGTCAAGAATGAAATGGAACGTGTACAACTTGATCTGTTGGGTGTCAGCGAACTGAAATGGACTGGCATTGAGCACTTTGCATCAGATGATCACATGGTCTACTATGTTGGAAATGAAAGACAAAGAAGAAATGGTGTTGCATTTATAATAAAGAAGAAACTTGCAAGAACTGTAATGAAATACAATACAGTCAGCGAACACTTAGGCAATCCTCATAGACGAATAGAGATTATCAACACAACTATAATTCAAGTATATGCTCCAACAACAGCTGCAGAAGAGAATGAAATTGAAGAGTTCTATGAACAAGTACAAGCTGAAATTGACAGAACGTGCAAACAGGATATCCTGATAGTCATGGGTGACTGAAATGCAAAAGTTGGCAACAAAGAAGAAGGCAAAGTAGTTGGAAAATATGGACTTGGCAACAAAAATAAAGCTGGAGAAAGACTGATAGAATTCTGCAAGATCAATGATTTATTCATCTCAAACACCTTCTTCCAGCAACACAAGCGGCGACTGTACACATGGACTTCACCCAATGGATTGTATAAAAATCAAATTGACTACATCTGTGGAAGTCAACGATGGAAAAGCTCTATAACATCAACAAAGACAAAACCTGGAGCTGACTGTGGTACAGATCATCAACTACTAGTATGCAAACTCAAGCTAAAGTTGAAAAAGAGCAAACCACTCATGAATGCAGCAAAATATGACCTTGAGAATATACCACTGTAATTTAAAGACTGCCTGCAAAATTGATTTGCTGCTTTAGATACAAATGACAGAGCTCCGGAAGAGTTATGGAATGACATCAAGAAGGTTGTGTTGGAAGAAAGCGAGAAGTCTCTACAAAAGGTGAAAAAGCAAAAACGGCCAAAATGGATGATGGAAGAAACTCTGAAAATTGCCCAGAAACGCAGAGAAGCTAAGCCAGAGGAGAAAGAAAGACAATCGCAGAACTCAACAGAGATTTCCAACGTGCAGCAAGACAGGACAAGGAAAAGTACTACAATGACACTTGCAAGGAAATAGAAGCAGAAACTATTAGAGGAAGAACAAGATCGGCTTTCCTAAAGCTACGAGAGTTAAAGAAAAAATTCCAGCCTCGAATTGGAATGTTACAAGATGCTCAAGGTTCTATGTTGAATGATGCTGAGAAGATCAAGAAAAGGTGGAAGGAATATACAGAGTTTTTATATGATAAAGATCAAGTGGACCAACAGCCGTTTCAAACTGTACCTTATGATCGGGAACCATTGGTGATGAAAGAAGAAGTTGAAGCAGCATCGAAAGCCTTATCAAAGAACAAAGCACCAGGCATTGATAGCATTCCTATAGAAGTATTGCAGCAATCTGATGCAGCTGTTACCATACTTACAAGGCTCTGCTAAGAAATATGGAAGACAACATCATGGCCAACTGACTGGAAAAGATCTGTGTTTATACCAATACTAAAGAAAGGTGATCCAACTGACTGTGGAAATTATCGAACAATTGCTCTGATCCCACATGCCAGCAAGATTCTACTGAAGATTATTCAAAAGAGACTACAACCATACCTGGAACAAGAACTACCTGAAGTGCAAGCAGGGTTCAGGAAAGGGCGAGGAACGAGAGACGACATTGCGGATGTGAGATGGATCCTTGAAAAGACTAAAGAATACCAAAAGGATATTTATTTGTGCTTTATCGACTATAGCAAGGCTTTTGACTGTGTAAACCATGAGAAACTCTGGGCCACATTAAGAAGCATGGGTATACCAGAACACCTGATCGTTCTCTTACGCAATCTGTACATTGATCAAGAAGCAACAGTTTGAACGGAACAAGGAGAAACAGAATGGTTTAAAATAAGCAAAGGTGTAAGACAAGGCTGCATACTTTCCCCCTACCTGTTTAATTTATATGCAGAACAAATCATCAGAGAAGCAGGATTGTATGAAGACAACAGAGGTGTGAAGATTGGTGGAAGACTCATCAACGACCTTCGCTATGCTGATGATACTACATTGCTGGCTGAAAGTGAAGATGATCTGAAACATTTGCTTCTCACAATCAAAGAACATAGTCTCAAAATGGGCCTGCACCTTAATGTAAAGAAGACAAAGATCATGACAACTGGCATAATCAACAGGTTCATCGTTGAAGGAGAAGAAATTGAAATTGTGAACAACTTTAACCTACTTGGATCAACTATCAATAAAGAAGCAACAAGCAGTCAAGAAATCAAACGACGCATTGCTCTTGGCAGAATGGCTATGAAAGACCTAGATAAGATTCTCAAGAACAGAGATGTCTCTCTCCATACAATGATTTGACTTACTCAAGCCATAGTATTTTCAATAACATCATATGGATGTGAAAGCTGGACAGTGAAAAAGACAGACAGGAAGAAAATTGATGCCTTTGAATTATGGTGCTGGTGGCGAATACTGTGTATACCATGGACTGCCCGAAGAACAAACCTGTTGGTACTAGAGGAGATCAAACCTAAGCTTTCTTTAGAAGCTCAGATGACAAGACTTCGACTTTCATACTTTGGACACATCATGCGAAGAGAGAGATCATTAGGGAAAGACATCATGCTTGGCAAGATAGAAGGTCAACGCAAAAGAGGAAGGCCAGCAAAGAGATGGATCGATACAATAACAGCAGCTATGGGTACCAGTCTGTCAACAATGAGCCGCCTGACTGAAGACCGAACACAATTTAGGATAGCTATCCAGAGGGTCACCATGTGTCGACTCAGACTCGACGGCACTTAACAACAACAGCTCCTACTACTCTGCCAACCACCCCTCCTGCAGTGACCTCAGCTACACAACGATCCCACCAGCTTTCCACCCTTACTCAACAGATCAAATAGAAGGTATAATAAGAAGTCTTAACACTACGACCTTCCCAAGAGATCCATGTCCATCTTTTTGGATCAAATCAGCATGTTCTGATCTAAGTACATATATCCACCACCTCATAGACTTCATTCTCCATGGGTGAGTTTCCAGCCCCTCTAAAAGCTGCATCCGTCAGACCCCTGCTCAAAAACCCTAAAATTGATCCGGCAGATGTAAAATCCTACAGACCTATTTCAAGCCTACCCTTCCTGGCCAAGGTTACAGAGAAAATTGTTCAGCAACAAATTTAGGATGACATCGATGCTCATTATCCACTTGATGACAACTAACACGGATTTTGCCTACATCATGGTGTAGAGACACTGCTTGTCACACTAACGAACAACCTAATCTTAGGTATGAACAAATCCAAACAAGGATTTCTTCTACTCTTTCTTGATATTGCATCCGCCTTTGATACTGTCTCCCACAATCTCCTCCTAGCCCGGCTGCAGCTGATTGGCATTCAGAACCTAGCATTAGACTGGTGCAGGTCCTACCTCTCCTACCGACAGCGAACTGTACGCATAGGTGTGGAAACATCATCAAGCTATTTACGAACGCAAGGAGTCCCACAAGGCTCATCACTATCAGCCCTACTGTTTAATAATTACATTCAGCCTATCTGCTCCATAATTAAATCATTCAGTATTCTCTACCACATTTAAGCTGATGATGTGCTGCTTTATGCTCCCTTCTCTACAGTCAACCCGGACTACTCTAAAATCATTGACTGCTTCAATGCAGTATCCTATTGGCTGCTTCAACATTACTACAAGAAATCCGAGGCTCTGCATCACTAAGGATCCTTCATTCATACCTCCCCCCACTCTACGAGTAAGAGATACTGAGATAAACACCAAACAAGAAGTACGTTACTTAGGAATCCCCCTAGACCAGCGATGGCGAACCTATGGCACGCGTGCCAGCTGTGGCACGCGAAGGCCTTGCAGCTGGCACGCGTGAAGGTCCGCAAAAAAAGAAAAAGCGGGCTCTGGCTGCTGCCGCGGACGCGGCAGCATGCAGTGTCCCGCGGGGCCCCCTCCGCCCGCTAAGCCCCTCTGCAAGGGCTTTCAGATTCGCGAGGGAGACAGCGTCTCCCTCGCGTCTCTGTTAAGCCCGCAGGGGTTAATGGGAAATTTCCCATCAGCCCCTTTAGACGCGAGGGACTGATGGGAAATTTCCCATTAGCCCCTGCGGGCTTAACAGAGACGCGAGGGAGACGCTGTCTCCCTCGCGAATCTGAAAGCCCTTGCAGAGGGGCTTAGCGGGCGGAGGGGGCCCCGCGGGACACTGCATGCTGCCGCGTCCGCGGCAGCAGCCAGAGCCCGCTTTTTCTGTTTTTAAAATTTGCCGGGGGGGGGGGGGGGAGGTTAGGACTGCTAATGGGCTAGGGGGGGTTAGGACTGCTAATGGGCTGGGGGGGGGGTTAGGACTGCTAATGGGCTAGGAGGGGGGGGGTTAGGACTGCTAATGGGCTAGGGGGGGTTAGGACTGCTAATGGGCTGTGGGCTGATGGGGGCTGTCTGGAAATGGGGTGATGGGGGGTTAGGACTGCTAATGGGCTGGGGGGGGGTTGGACTGCTAATGGGCTGGGGGGGGTTAGGACTGCTAATGGGCTAGGAGGGGGGGGGTTAGGACTGCTAATGGGCTAGGGGGGGTTATTACTGATAAAGGGCTGTGGGCTGATGGGGGCTGTCTGGAAATGGGGTGATGGGGGGTTAGGACTGGTAATGGGCTATGGGGGGGGTTAGGACTGCTAATGGGCTAGAGAGGGGGGGTTAGGACTGCTAATGGGCTTGGGGGGGGTTAGGACTGATAATGGGGGAGGTGGGGGGGGTTAGGACTGATAAGGGGCTGGGGGGGGGTTAGTACTGCTAATGGGCTAGGGGGGGGTTAGGACTGCTAATGGGCTAGGAGGGGGGGTTAGGACTGCTAATGGGCTAGGGGGGGTTAGGACTGCTAATGGGCTGTGGGCTGATGGGGGCTGTCTGGAAATGGGGTGATGGGGGTTAGGACTGGTAATGGGCTATGGGGGGGGGGGGTTAGGACTGCTAATGGGCTAGAGAGGGGGGGTTAGGACTGCTAATGGGCTAGGGGGGGGTAGGACTGCTAATGGGCTGATGGGGAGGGGTTATGACTTGAGGTGGGCTGTGGGGTGGGGTTAGGACTGGAAATGGGCTGATGGGGGGTTAACACTGGAGGTGGTCTGATGGGGTTAGGACTGGTAATGGGCTATGGGGGGGTTTAGGACTGATAATGGGCTATGGGGGGGCTGGGACAAGAAATGGGCTGATGGGG
Organism: Ichthyophis bannanicus; assembly: GCA_033557465.1. Taxonomy (NCBI): domain Eukaryota; kingdom Metazoa; phylum Chordata; class Amphibia; order Gymnophiona; family Ichthyophiidae; genus Ichthyophis; species Ichthyophis bannanicus. The sequence goes on from CM066034.1 coordinate 600,602,010, forward strand.
AGGGGTTAGGACTTGAGGTGGGCTGATGGGGTTAGGACTGGTAATGGACTGTGGGCTGATGGGGGGGTTAGGACTGGCAATGGGCTATGGGGGGCTGACTGGAAGTGGGGGGTTAGGACTGGTAATGGGTTATAGGGGGGGGCTTAAACTGAAAATGGGGTGATGGGGGGTTAGGACTGGAAGTGGGTTGATGAGGGGGGGATAGGACTGGTATTGGGTTGGGGGGCTGCTAGGACTGGAAATGGGCTGATGCAGGGACTAGAAGGGAATGGATGCTGGGTGAGGCTGGAACTAGAAGGGAGCTGGTGTTGGGGGAGGGTTAGAATGGGATGGGGCTGGGAGAGTAAAATGGAGAGGGGAAAAATATTTTGTGTGGGAGGGATAAAAAATCTACAATTGGCCGGGTATTGGGAGAGTAAGTGGGGATTGAGGATGGAGGGGTAAATTTTGAGTAGATGAAATAGGAATGAGGAAAGAGCCAAAGGAGAAAGATTAGTATGTTTAAAGCAGATGTAGAGAGAGAATGGAAAAAAAAAACAAGAAGACAGAAGAAAGGACAAATGGACAGCAGATGGAGAGTTAGCAGAAGACACGAAGAAACCAGAAGAAAGTGGCTGGAACAATTGCAACTGAAAAAAAATGCACAAAAGGTAGAAAAATATCTCTTTATTTTGAATTTATTAACTGGAATATGTCAGCTCTGGGAAATGTGCATCATTAATTTTTGCGCTTTGTTTAGTACAAGAGGAAATTAATATATAGTTTTATTTCTACAGTGTTGTTGTATATTCCAAGTTTGGCTTTTGGGGTTCCCAGTTTAATTATTGTCTTCCTGTTTCTAAATTGTGATTCCTTGTTTGGTGATGGTCTGTTCTGCATGTGTAACTGAGCTGAGGTATTCTGTTTATATAATTCCTATTTGACATTGCCACTTGTTCTTTCCCCAGTAGGTCATGTATTGTTGTTCTCTGAGATGTATTGGTTTAATATTTGCAGTGTTGCCTTTTGATAGGTAGAGTATGGTGCTTTGTGAGTCCTGGTAGTGCTGTTAGGATACGGCGGGTTTGCTATGGGTTCTAAATGGGCAGCGTTTGTAGTAGTTCCTAATGTGCCTGGCGGTTGGTACTGGATTATAGTAATGTAGAAACCTTTTAGTCTTTCTTTATCCATATACTCATTAAGAGGCATGTTTACTAAAAGTTAGTGTATGGTAACATTATGCAAATATTTATGCAAATGAAGCACCTTATGCAAATGGGGCTTTAATTGACGTGCTGGCACTTTGAGGAAATTCTTTGGTTTTGTGCGGCAGTTTGGGCACTCGGGCTCAAAAAGGTTAGCCATCACTGCCCTAGACCAATGTCTGACAATGGAGCAACACATAAACAATACTACCAGAGCAATATACCTGAAATTACGGACCCTCCGACAGCTCCGTCCCATGCTTGAAGCTGGAGACTTCCGAACAATTTTCCAAGCATTGATTACCCCACATTTTGACTTCGTGAACATCATTCTCTATGGTATTCCAGGTTATGGAATTCATTCCCTTCAAATGGCAATGAATACGGCAGCACAAACGCTCGTTGAAGCATCAAGATATGAACACATCACCCTGATCCTGAAACAGCTCCATTGGCTCCCCGTCTCTGTTCGTCTCAAGCACAAGGCTCTCATAATAGCATTCAAAACACTACACAACCTCTCAGCAAATGCCCTTAATGAGACTCTACAATGGACAGTTGACAACAGATTAAGAAGATCTAACATGCAAATACTCTGATGGTCCCATCTATAGTAAGAAAGAGTTCCCAATTCGTTAATGGGCGAGCATTCAATTTATATGCACGATCCCTCTGGAACTCTCTGCCCCCCCCCCCCCCACACTGTTTGTGCCATCTCTGACCTTTCTACCTTCAAAAAAACACCTAAAAACGCATCTGTTTCAACAGGTAAGCTAAATTACTACATACCTCAAAACCCTTTCTACCAAAAACCTCAAACCTTCAACAATGCTCATTATATTATATAGTGACATTGTATATATTCCACTGTATATAGTTCTCTTGTTATAGCCCAAGCTATACCCTCCTACATTTTATAGTGTTACTGCACCAAACTTGTTCAATTTATTCTGTTTGAATGCTCAAAATTGTTCCATGTAAGTTAACATAGTAATGTTATCTAACTTGTTATATGTAACTTTTGTTCCCTGTAAACCGCACTGAATGTGAAATAGCGCGGTATATAAACCAATAAATAAATGAATCTTTTAACATTGCCAAGTCTCGAATAAGATCATTAAGCTCTTGGCTGAATTTCTCTGGGTTGTCATTGCTTTCATCTGGCACATAGTCTGCATCTTCTGACTCTAGATTGGTTGCCACTTGCACGTTCATCTAACTCCATTTCGTCTGGTACAGAAGGCAGCCCATCCTGTGGTGGAACTGGAACAGGAAGCATTTCATCATGTGGAACTGGTTGCATTGCAGACATAAATTTTGGATACACAATGTTGTGCTTGTTCTTCACAGAGAAACCTGTAATATTAACCAGACAGAAATAGCAGTCATCATGATAGTTTCTCGGTTCCCTCCATATCATCTGTACAGCACATAACATTGCAGTTTTCCTTCCATTATCCAATCACATAGTCCATTTGCACAGGCAGTGCAAATGATGAGAGACCCCTATGGCTTATCCTGGTCACCTAATGGGCATACAAAATATAACTTGTACATTTTGTGAAGATCTGACAAATGTAACAAAATACATCTGAATGATTTCTACACTGTCTTGGCATGATTATTTTATTTCTGATGATTTCTTCAGTGTTATTACCAAATATGTAATCAAAATAATTAACCTGAAGAGCAAAATAAATCAATATTAGTAATCACTGACACAGTTTATCAATTTGGCTAATATAACAAAATTCCCGACGCTATCATCTTTGAAATCTGATGTGATACAACAAAAACAAAACCAGTTTTGAGCATGGTTCTTCATAGATTATCTAATGCACAAGAAATTATTTGTGGTGATCTTTTTCATGTTGTCCAGTGTTTTCTTTTCCCTGAGTCCCAATGACCCTCTTTGGTGCTTGGGTTTTTCACTGAACTCTGTGAATGGAAAACTCCTATTCCTGATCGTGTCCCCAGTCTAGTCCCGAGACCTCTGGGTTCCCTATCTCATACAGCAGCTTGGAGATTGAGAAACTCCTCCTTTTTGTGACATCACTGGTATATCCATCCCGGATCTGCCTCCTGTCACCAGTTACCACAGTCTCCAAGCAGCTGAATAGATGGTCGGGGCTCCGGGCTCACTGGAGAAACAATTAGGAATAGCTGTTAGCTAGGGTTCATAATTTAAAAAAAAAAAAACAATAAGAAGGCACGACTTGTGACAGAGAGCAATTTTCTGTGCTGCCAGTCTGTGGCTTTAAGGCTGTTCAGACCTTCGCTCTTGTCCCTCCTCTCATTCCTTCCTTTCAGGCCTAGGCCGGGGGTGTTCGTCTCTGTCGGAAAATAAGAAGTCTTTCCCTTAAAACAGGCAAGCAAAGAAAAGAGGGGAGAGCACTGTGTTTTCCCGAGTCGGACCGGCGCCGAGCAGAATTGCCTGCCAGTGCGCTCCGGTCGACTCGTGGCGATCCCAAGAAGCCGGGGGTCTTGTCTCCCTGTAGCAGAACGAGCAGACCTTCCCGCGCGGCGTTGCAAGGCTCGGCGGCGGCGGACTTCGCCCTCAGGGCCCGGGTACCTTGTTTTTCCCGCCAGAGCAGGTAAGGCCGCTTGCGGCAGCTCTTCTCGTTTGCAGCATGGTTTTTGGCGCGAACGCGCCTGCAGGCCCGACCGCGTGCAATGAGCGCGGTCGGTAGTAGGGCCCCAGGGAGGAAGGAGGCAAGCACCTCGGAGGGGGCAGGGCTTCTCCAGAGAGGTCTCTTGGGGTCCCCAGAGCTCTATATTTCTACAGCGTAGTACGTTTAAAAAAAAAAAAAAAAAAACTAAATAAAGAAGTAAAAGCAGAAGAAGACCACACAGAAGGGCAGCGCTCTTCCCGTTCCTATGGGGGGTGTCTAGAGAACTTTGTGGAGGTGCAGTGTTCTTGTGCTTTGGGGGATCGACCATGCCCTCTAAGCCCCAGTGTGTTGTCTGTGGGGCTAAGAAGGCCACAGACTCAGGGGTCTGTAAAGCCTGCATGAGAGACTCGGTGGCCTCAGAGCAGGTTAGAGAGGCAACCTCCGTGCCGGATACAGAAGTCTCTCCCTTGCCATCCTCGGGAGGCGCACAAGAGGAGCCGTTGGCAGGGCCCTCTTCCGCGCCGGACATTCCTTCTGCTCTGTTGGCTCGGCCTACTCAGTTGGCCTCTGTGTTTTCTCCGGAATTTATTTCCTTGCTGCAGCAATCCGTGATGGGGGGTTCTCAGCAGCTGAAAGGGGCTCCCAGCGGAGGCACGTTTAAGAGACCCGCATCCCTCACTCAGCTGGGGGTCTCCCCTCACAGCTCTAAGAAGGCTAGGGGTGACGGGGACTTAGGAGAACAATCTTTGTCCTCGGAGGGGCCACTATCGGATGAGGAAGGCCTCAGCTTGCATTGTGATGAGGAGCTTGAAGAGGGTGAACTCCCCGAGGAAGAGGACCAAGCCAGAGTGGTGAGGGTCTTCGGCGATCACTAAGAAGACTACAATCCCGGTAGAGGGTAGTGCGGCCCTTAAGGACTCTCAAGACAAGAAGTTGGATGTGTTGTTAAGGCAGGTATTTGATGTTTAATGCCCTGTCGCTACAGGCAGCTATTTGCGGAGCCTGGGTAGCTAGAGCCTGTCTGCGCTGGTCCCAGGGAGTGCGCGCGGGACAGGAAATTGAGTTGGCAGAGGAGGCGTCCAGATTGGAGTCGGGGGCGGCCTATTTGGCAGATATTCATTATGATCTGATGAGAGGGCTGTCCAAAAGCGTGGCATTGGGTTAGACTCTTAACTTCTGTTTCTTCCTGAACTTATATTTTGCAGCTGAAACTAAAATTTAGTGGAGCACAAGAGAAGAGCTGCTGCACACACTAAAATATTCACACGTTCACTGTGAGTCTCTTGCTGTTATAGTGCTAGCAAACAACCACTACAGCAACCTTCCAAGGGAGTGCTGTAGCTAGAAGGTAATGTACTCTATTCTAATCTGCTCTACTTGGTATGATTCTTCTACTGCTCTAGTAGGGATACCAGTGGGGCCTTACACATAAATGACCAGCCATACATACCAAAATGAGGAGGGAAAAGTTCCCTTAATATCTCAACAAGTTAGAATTTTTAGAACTTGATAAGAGGGATCCTAATGAGAACTTGGTCATATTTTTAAGAACTCTAACAAGTTGGTTTGGATTATAAAAGAAAACAAAACATAAGAGCTCTTACTGTGCCTAATGGAGGGGTTCTCAACCCAGTCCTTAAGACACACCTAACCAGTCAAGTTTTCATGTTAACCACAATGAATATGCATGATACATGCACTGCCTGCATTGCATGCAAATTTCTCTCATGCATATTCATTGTGGTTATCCTAAAAACCTGACTAGTTAGGTGTGTCCTGAGGAATGATTTGAGAACCCCTGGTCTAATGCAACATTTACATGGAAATTTTAATATGAACTGAGCTCTATTCTGATTCACTTTTTATCTCTAGTGCAAAATATTTTGACATCTAATCTGTATATTCCTAGCAAGGTCTTGATGACTTCAATTTTCTGGTCTAGAATGATGATGATGATAACAGTAATGGCGTATGGATTCTGGCTAAAACATCTGACAAGCCTCCCTCCCAAGCTTAGCAATACAGCTTAATGGAATTTTGCAAACAACTGATGAAGAATGGATGACAACAGGAAGAACTTTTTTTGATTCTGAAAAATAAAGAAAGGCACGGACACTAATAACTTCAAGTCAACAACTTGTCTGCCCACCACTTACAAACTGGAATTACAGCTAACTTAATATAGGGCTGTTAGAGGTGAAACTTTCTCTTCTCAGCAGAACAAAAGAAACTTGTAAAAATTCAAGAGGAACAAAAGACCAGTTGCTGAGTGACGAGATGATTTTGAAGAACTCAAAATGAAGGAAGAAAAAATTTCTTAGCTTACATTGACTATAAAAAGGCATTTGATTCGCTTCCTCATGTTGGATCACAAAGAAGGTCATTTGAAAAGCCTTAGCTGTGATTTGGGTGTCTGAAAACATGCATGTGAATGTTGAAATCACGGATATGTCCCTGGAGCCATTTTACAAATGGCTTTTAAACATATCTCCAGTGTGGAGACATTCAAGTCGCGGCCGTACCAAGGGCTGTGCGAGCGGTGGGCTACACAGGGTGCTGATATGGTCAATGAGCTTCCAGAAAGCTCAAAAAATGGGAAGGGACAGCATATGGCTGGTGAAGAAAGGGTGCCAGATTTGTTAGTTACACAGGGTGCATTTCTAGTTTGGTATGGTCCTGATCCAAGTAGATAAGGGGGCCCCGGAAGCGGCAGCAGACAACTTTTTTTTTTTTTTAAATTTTACTTTTGGATCAGAATGTTTTTTGCACGGGGCCCCCTGAAACGCGGGGCCCTGTGCAAAAAACATTCTCGCTCAATGGACGGGCCGGCCCTGCCTGCCACAGGACCAGTAAAACTGGGCGGCCTATGGCATCTAAGATCTACTCACTTGAATCCTTGCTCTCAATAAATTAGCCCAGGCCAGAATTTGGTTGTTCTGAACCAAAGGGTTTGCTGAAAAAATACTGAGGGATCATGAACAGTAACAACAAAATAATGGCAGAGCACGAAACAGCAGCTACGGTCTCCAAGAGTTTAGTTGAACTCTCCCTTCCAGGTGGAGAACCCCTTCTCAATATTTCCTTTCTCTTGGCTCCTTTCTCCAGAGGACCTTGTAGAGCTGGATACTTGCTTTGAATGTGATCAGAGACCTTGCACCCCTTCAAGTCTGGATTTCCAGGAGACATTTTCTGTATCCTCCTCTGCACTTGTTGCAGGATCAGGGCTCCTTTCTGCTCCTTCTATCTTTAAGACGGCTTCTTTCCTCCTCCTCCTTCTGTAATAGTACAGTGGCCTAACTCCATTAATTCAGGTCCAACATCTGTAGGGACTATTAGTAGCAAAACAAATAATGTATACTCAATTGGTCTACAGGAGGCTTGCAATTTGCCTTTTTTGTAGTGCATTTGCAACTTCCCTTTGCCATGAGTCCTGTGCGCATGTGTTGGCATGCATATATATATATATATATATACACCTATCAAAGACTATTATGGATAGAAAAATAAAGAAAATATATATTATAAATTAGAAATATGAGGTAGCAAATTATGCAAAAGTCATAAATCACCGATTAGCAACCAAGGTCACAGGCTCACACGTCACTTAGAAATATAGAAAAGAGCTGTCCATTTAAATCACCCACTAGGGAAGTCGTATGATCAGCACGAGTACCCTACCTTTGCCAGGAGGAAGCTTTGCTGGGTCCAAGGCAGTCTCTGGAACAGCACAAAGTCTAAAGAAGATGGTTGGGCTAGGTGACACTGGCTCCAGCCATCTGGGCAAGCTGTGTGACAACACAATCAGGTCTGTGGGGAAGGAGTGTTCCTGTCCAGAGGTTAGTCTTTGGCCTTGTACACACACAGTGTGTGACTGTCTTTTCAGGAGGACACGTGAAGGCAGAAAGCACAAAATGGCCCCAAAGTATTTCTGTGCATATTGTATAATTCCGTTTGGTGAAACCTTGTCAGAATATGGTGACTGATCGACATGAGATACTGTGAGACATCGTTAGTGAATCAGGTAGTCATTGTCAGGTGATCATTCTTCAGAGAAAAGCCCATGGTGAGATGATGGTATGCAGTTTCATACACAGTTGCAAATGTGCAAGACCAGTAGAACAGTCTGTGGATGAGAACGATCTAAGCAGTGAGTTTTTTTGCACGTAGTCATTGCTGGAACAATAGTTTTGCTGTATACACACATAAAGCTTGTCAGACAATTGCTTGAGGTCAGCAGATCTGAAGCATGGACACAGCAAAGGTTTCTTGTACCCGGAATCCATCTTGGGTTCAAGCTTTGGTGTCTGAGCAGGCCACGGCAGGGTACCAGTCCTATATAACAAGGACTAGGGACTCAGATATCAGTGCAACATGTATGGAGTTATGTCTGTTAGATTTAAAGATTCTAAGTATTTTGAAAGTGCAGTCGTTATTGTTCCAAAAACTCTAATCACAATTGGTATTGCCATTGATTTTCATCTCCAAAGTCTTTCTACTTCAATTTGTAAATCAAGGTATGCTGCTATTTTTCCAGCTGTTTTTCAGAAGCTTTACTATTACTGGATACTGCTGCATCTATAAACCATACATTTGTCTTTGCCATGACAGTGATATCAGAATGTTGTATTCCAAGTGCCTGTCGGTTTGTATTTTAAAATCACACTAGATATTGACCTGTTCATTTTCTATAACTTTTTCAATGGTAGGGTGTCTATTATGAATTGCTATAATAACCCATAGGAATCTTTGCAAAAGTATGATTTAATTTAGCCACAGTCATCCCACTATTTATAGTCCATTTTGGCCATTTTGCTATAGGCACCGATTAGATGGTCTGCACTTTCATGTCTGGCTTGGCATAACTGACATTTGTTGGCATTTGAAATGTTTTTAGTCTTACTTTTCATGATGCTAATTTGCAGCGATTGTTCTTGGGTTGCTAAGATCATTTATTTATTTTATTTATTTATTTACATTCTCTTATATACCACGCTATTCTGCATCAGTGCGGTTTACATTGAACAAACTGAAATAACATTGAACAGGGCATTATAACTTGGAGATAACTATTTTACAGGGAACATGGGCTAAGGAGGGTTAAGTGGTTTGCCCAAGACCACAAGGAGCACCTGTGGGACTAGAAACCCCAGTCCTTCCGGCCCAAGGTTGCTGTCCTCTAGTGGGATTTGAACCCCTGACCTTCTGGTCTGAAGTACCTTGCCCCAACTACTAGGCCACTCCTCCACTCCATCATGTCTTCAGTTTCTTCTTTAAGTGCTCCAAGTTTCAGCCATTGCCATGATAGTTTTTCCCACATTTTCCATTAATATCTTTTATGTACGAGCCATGCAGTGGCTTGTCTTTCCAGTTGTTGAAGCTACATACTTTTACTTATTTTTCATATTCTATTTTTAATTCTGATGTTTTCAGCCATTTTTCTTTGCAAACATGGGTTCTTTGCTTTTCATAATGTAATCATTTAGTGCTTTTCTTCTTCCACAGTTTGTTTCATTTGCCACAAGCTTCTGTTTCCTTTGGTTCTTGGTATATATATATATATAATCTATTGATGTAATTTGTAGATGTAGGGCATGATTTATCATCATCAATTTCCTGGTTCTTCGATCACATTTATCTAAATCAGCTTGTGTTCAGTCTAATAACTCCAGCAGTATATCTGATGACTGGAATTACCCAAGAAGCAATAATCTTAATTACATTACTTCTACTTTGATTTTATAATTTTCAGAACATGTCAAATCTAGCAGTAGTACCGCAAGCCTATGGCTTGAGGATCGCGTACGCCATTTTCAACTTGGCACAAGTCCAGATGAGACTGAGTAGGATTGCTACGATTTGGGACCCCTCTAGGCCATCCAGGCTTCCTATGATATAGGTAATTAGGGGTGGGGGCCATTGGAGGGTGGGAGGCTTCTGACAGGGCTGCTGGGGGGGTGCTTAAGGGGCATCTTCAACTATGACTTTGGTGGGAGGGGATAAGACCACAATGGAGGACAGGAGGTGGGGAGCCCAGACTCCTTGGTGGTGTTGGGAGAAAAGGACCCTGGCCCATCAGTTTCACAATACCCTGTCATGGCAACCAAGAGCATCTGACCATGTGTTTGTTGCCCAAGTCCTCCAGCGGCAAAATGCCACCAGCTTTCAGCTGGCATTATTTTTCCCTGGGAATACCACAAGTTGCATTATTCCTTTATCCCAGGAGTCACTAACCTGTAATACAAACTGCTGTGATGCAGCAGGCTAGTTGAGTCATTTCATTTAATATTTGATATACCGCTTAATGTGGGTACAGCAAAGCGGTTTACAATAAGAATACAATAAAAACTGAAGCAGAAAATGAAAATAATGCTAGTATGTATAGGACAGATGGGAATTGAAACATGAAAAGGCAGGGCTGGAGGAGGGTGGTGGGTAGGAAACATAAGGAACTCAACTGAGGGATTCCAGTGGGAGGTCAAAAACTGTGCAGAAAAGGTGGGTTTTAAGTTGGGCTTTGAACTTTGTAAAAGAAGACTCTAACCGGAGATGTGGAGGAAGATTATTCCAAAGGGGGTGTCTGAAGAAATAAAATGCTGAATGGAGAGTAGATTGAAGATGGGTAAGATGTGGTAAGCTAAGCTGCATTAAAATGCTTGATTCTGCCACAGCTTAGCAACTACTCCCCTTAAATGCTAATGCTGCACATTTTCCTAATTCAGATTTCATATATCTTCACTAAAGATATAAACCACGTTGAGCAAAGATTCATTTTCAGCTTTTGATTTGCCATGTAGTTTTAGATCATCCATATAAAAGTAAATGGGTTAATTTTTTTTTGAAAGTCAGTATAATTAGTTTTATATAGCATATTTGTTAGTGGAATCATAGCCAGGACAAAAAGCAGGGGTGATAGTGATCTTGACTTCACCCAGCTCTTCTCCATTTACTACCAGATTTGTTTTCCAGGTGATCCTGATAATTTTAGAAATTCACTAATATTTGTATTCATTCTAAGAATTTCTAGACATTTTAAGGCACATTTTACAAAGGATATCCAAGTGCAATCTGGGAAGTCCAAGCCAGAAAGTCTAAAGGAAAAAAAAAAACAGGCATGTCCAAGTTCAGGCACAGTTTCACAAAAGTGGACGTCTGATGTTTCTGAAGTCAAGTGGAGATGTCTGTCCATTGCATCGTCCCTGCCACCAGGGGCGGCCCAAAGGGGGTGCGGGGCCATGTGCGGAGACTTGGTGCGGGGCCTCATTTGCATAAGGGACCTCATTTGCATAAATATTTGCATATTGTTACCATACACTAACTTTTAGTAAACATGCCTCTTAAGGAGTGTATGGATAAAGAAAGACTAAAAGATTTCTACATTGCTATAATCCAGTGCCAACCACCAGGCACATTAGGAACTACTACAAACACTGCCCATTTAGAACCCATAGCAAACCCACCGTATCCAAACAGCACTACCAGGACTCATAAAGCACCATACCCTACCTATCAAAAGGCAACACTGCAAATATTAAACCAATACATTTCAGAGAATAACAATACATGACCTACTGGGGAAAGAGAACAAGTGACAATGTCAAATAGCAATTACATAAACAGAATACCTCAGCTCAGTTACACATGCAGAACATAGACCAACACCAAACAAGGAATCACAATTTAAAAACAGGAAGACAATAATTAAACTGGGAACCCTAAAAGCCAAACTTGGAATGTACAACAACAATGTAGAAATAAAACTATAAATTAATTTCCTCTTGTACTAAACAAAGCACAGACATTAATGATGCACATTTCCCAGAGCTGACATATTCCAGTTAATAAATTCAAAATAAAGAGATATCTTTGTACCTTTTGTGCATTTTTTTTTCAGTTGCAATTGTTCCAGCCACTTTCTTCTGCGTTATTTGTGTCTTCTGCTATCTCTCCATCGTCTGCTGTCCATTTGTCCTTTCTTCTTTTCTAGTTTTTTTCCATTCTCTCTCTACATCTGCTTTAACATAATAATCTTTCTCCTTTTGCTCCTTCCTCATTCCTATTTCATCCACTCAAATTTTACCCCTCCATCCTCAATCCCCACTTAGTCTCCCAATACCTGGCCAATTGTACATTTTTCTTCCCTCCCACACAAAATATTTTTCCCCTCTCCATTTCACTCTCCCAGCCCCATCCCCTTCTAATCTCCCCCAACATCAGCTCCCTTTTAGTTCCAGCCCCACCCAGTATCCGCTCCCTTCTAGTCCCCACATCAGCCCATTTCCAGTCCTGGCCCCCCATCAGTCCATTTCCAGTCCTAGCTCCCCCATCCATTTCTAGTCCTATCCGAGTCCCTTCATCAGCTCATTTCCACTACCCTCCTCCCATCAGCCCATTTCTAGTCCTTTCCTAGCCCCACCATCACCCCATGTTAAATCCTAGCTCCCCTCCACTCAGCCCATTTCTAATCCAAGCCCCCCATGAGCCTACTTCCAGTTCTAGCCCCTCCCTTAGTCCATTTCAATCCAAGCCCCCACCACAGCCCATTTCCAATCTTAGCTCCCCCCAACACCCAATTCCCAGTCCTATCCTAGCCCCTCCATCAGCCCATTTCCTGTCCTAGCTCCCTCCCCTAAGAGCCCATTCCAAGCCCCCCATCCCATCAGCTATTTGCAGTTCAAGCCCCCTTCCACTCAGCCCATTTCCATTCCAAGTCCCCCTCCCCATCAGCTATTTGCAGTTCAAGCCCCCCACTTCCCCTCAGCCCATTTCCATTCCAAGCCCCATCCCCATCAGCTATTTGCAGTTCAAGCCCCCCACTTCCCCTCCGCCCATTTCCATTCCATGCCCCATCCCCATCAGCTATTTGCAGTTCAAGCCCCCCACTTCCCCTCCGCCCATTTCCATTCCAAGCCCCATCCCCATCAGCTATTTGCAGTTCAAGCCCCCTTCCCTTCAGCCCCTTTCCATTCCAAGCCCCCCTCCCCATCAGCTATTTGCAATTCAAGCCCCCTTCCACTCAGCCCATTTCCAGTCCTAGCAACCCCCCCAACCCATTACCAGTCCTAGCCCCCCATAGCCCACTCCCAGTCCTAATCCCACCAGCCCATTCCCAGTCCTAATCCCCCATCTCCCAATTTTTAGTTTAAGCCCCCCCATAGTCCATTACCAGTCCTAACCTCCCCATCAGCCCACTCCTAGTCCTAATCCCACCAGCCCATTTCCAGTCCTAATCCCCCATCACTCAATTTTTAGTTTAAGCCCCCCCATAGCCCATCATCACTCCTACCCCCCCCAGCGCCCATCACCACTCCTACCCCCCCTCCAGCGCCCATCACCACTCCTAACTCCCCCACCCCCAGCCCAGCCCAGGGAAAATTTAAAATAAAAAAAAGCTGTCTGCTGCTGCTTTCGGGGCCGCCGCGGCAGAATCGAGTGTGCCGCGGGGCCCCCCCTGTGCCCGGCAGAGCCTGCCCTCCCCGGTATCACCTCTCTGTTTCCAGCTTCAGTCACATGCGCCGGCTTTCAGAGCGCGAAGGGACTAGTTTCCCTTTCGCGGCTCTGTTAAGCCCGCGGGGGCTTAACAGAGCAGCGAGGGAGAAACTCTCCCCTCGCGCTCTGAAAGCCGGCGCGTGTGACTGAAGCTGGAAACAGAGAGGTGATACTGGGGAGGGCAGGCTCTGACGGGCACAGGGGGGGCCCCGCGGCACACTCGATTCTGCCGCGGCGGCCCCGGAAGCGGCATCAGACAACTCTTTTTTTTTTTTTAAATTTTACTTTTGGATCAGAATGTTTTTTGCACGGGGCCCTGTGCAAAAAACATTCTCGCTCAATGGACGGGCCGGCCCTGCCTGCCACAGGACCAGTAAAACTGGGCGGCCTATGGCATCTAAGATCTACTCACTTGAATCCTTGCTCTCAATAAATTAGCCCAGGCCAGAATTTGGTTGTTCTGAACCAAAGGGTTTGCTGAAAAAATACTGAGGGATCATGAACAGTAACAACAAAATAATGGCAGAGCACGAAACAGCAGCTACGGTCTCCAAGAGTTTAGTTGAACTCTCCCTTCCAGGTGGAGAACCCCTTCTCAATATTTCCTTTCTCTTGGCTCCAGGAACCCTAAAATTACCAGTAAGTTAAGCTTGCAAGGACAGTATTAGCTCTCTGAGCTTGTGCCCCCAGCCTACCAACTAGTTGCAAATAGCCACTGTGAGGGACTCAAACTGGCAGGGTTATATAAGAATAACGAATCAAATACTTATGAAACTCTCATATAAGCAAGACCATTAATGTAACTTTCATCATAATTGTTGCCCCCAAATTCTTTCTTTTTCCTGGGGACATTTTCTCTAAATGGGCTAGTTTTGCACATTCTACCAACCTACTGCCAAAGGGTAAACTGAAATATATCATAAATACAAACACCCTTATAAACACCAAACTACTGTACTCACAAATAATCTCTTACTAACAATTTACGAATCTCACATATTCAAAAAGGCATATTCTTTACCCTACATGTGGCGAAATAAATCACCATAGGGTCAAGCGGCAAGTCTCACATCATGGGTCATAACCTTTCTATTTTAATTTAAATGTTCATAAAACTACTATAGATTAAATAAATGCCTACACCCAAAAAGTACTTTTTAGGGATTCCCACAATTCAATTCTTTTTTTAAATTTTATTCTACTTCATCATAGAATTCCAATCGTCACGCCGTAGCAGAGAGCTAAAGCCCACAACAGCCCAGTTAGTTCCTACGAGAGAAACAAAATACTTTTTACTCAATAACTCAATGCACCATACTAATAGCATGTATACACTTATCTGAGCATTGTAGAGACTTCAATCTACGCCAACAGCGGGATGCCAGTTCTTTCAATATATCTATAAGGTACTGAAGGAGTGGCAAATTGTTGTCGCTATCTTAAAGTTTCCTTTTTATTAACTTCTGAATGTCCGACAAAAGCTTCTGTTTCACCTATTCAGCTTCTTCAGGGAAAACAATGATGGTAACAATGGAAAAATGGAATCTGCAGATGGCATGCAAAAAGAGGATTGTTGACCTGAAGGAATTCTATTAAGGTGCCTCCATTACCGAGAAGAGACGGAGGCAAAATTGCATCCATGGATCAGCCATGTGGCAAGAGAGATTAGTGAAGACTATGATAGAACAGCTCTCATTATAAAAATTTCAGTGCTGGCTTTGAAAGTTCAAATCGAAAATGGTGGCACTATGCACTTGTGGCACTGACTTGTGAGCTCCCCAGCAAAATGTCAGACATTGGGTGGAGAGCAGAGGAGTCTAACTCGAATGGATGAGCATGGTGAGACTTTGTAAAATTTAGATAAGCACATTGTTAAACTGGAACAAGATAGCCATGACCTAGCAGATGAAGTTGAAGACTTTATGAACCGCTCGAGGCAGAACAACATAGAAAGATAGAAAAATGATGACAGACTATACAACTTATCCAGTCTGCCCTTCCATATGCACTACTAAGCTTTACAGTCTTTTTTTTTTTCCTTTAGAGATCCTCAGTGTTTGTCCTATGCTTTCTTGAATTCAGATACAATCCTCATCTCTAGCACTCTACTGGGAGGCTATTCCATGCATATACTACTTTTTTGTAAAGAAATATTTTCTCGAATTACTCCAGTCTGTCCACTTTCACCTTCATCCTATGCCCCCTGGTTGCAGAGTTGTCTTACAATTGAGAAGCTCTCCTCATGTACATCTGTCACAGAGGTATTTAAACATCTCTGTCATATCTCCTCTGTTCTGCCTTTTCTCTAAAGTATCCCATTTTCTCCATGTGCCTTATGACAAAGATCACTGATCATTTTAGTAGCCACTCTCTGCACAGACTAACATTTTATATCCATTTGAAGATATGGTCTCCAGAATAGCACACAGAACTCCAAATTAGGTCTCATCAAAGACTTATACAGAGGCACTATCTCCTCCTGCTGCATATTGACCCGTAACTATTTTTGCAGTCACTCACGAAGGCCAAACGCAGGACTGCTACACCTGATAGCCATGCAAACGCCTCTTGAGGCTGCTCACAGCACTTTCACTCTTTCTTCTCACTACAGGCGCTATCTGCCACTCATAAAAGTTCTTCTTACTACCATACTTTAAAGCTGTCACTACCAATAAGGATAAGGTTACCAGATTTTTTTAGCAAGCAATTCTGGGACATATCTGAAATGGGGGGGGGGGGGGGGGGGGGGGGAGAAAGAGAGGAAGGGACACCTTAGTTCCAGGTTTGAGAAACATGACAGCAATGATATCGCTTCCAAGCAGACACATCAACAGAGAAATAGAAACAGTGATACATTTCACCTGTACCTATAGGCTATAGTTTCTTATAATACTGTTCTCCTCTGCATGCTCTTGCTCCGCCCTTGAAGCACACTATACCTCAGCCCTGGCTGTCTTCTACTACCTTCTATCTATGCTCCTGTGCCTGTGCAGCTGAGTGAATTTGGCTGCTCCCTTTCTTACCATACTCACTTAAAATTCATGCTTGCCAACTTCCAATCAGTGATAGCACTTGCCACTGCTATGTCCATCTGACTAACTCTCTTGCTTCTGACCCATGCTGTCTCTTCTCAACTCTCTCCTCAAGGTGCCTCCACCTCCGACCCCTCCTTTTTCAAATCCTAGCCAACTATTTCCATGAAAAGTCCACAAGATGACACTCCAATTCCCCACTAGATCAGTTTCTTCCCTTTTCCCCCTCTTCAATACCAACTTTTCCCCTCAATCTTTGTTACGCTTTCATCCTTTTCTAATATCTCCATAGAGGAAAACTCTCATCTTCTTTCCTCCTCTAAACTTACTACCTGTTTCTCTGATCCTATCCCTACCCATCTCCTTAATTCCATCTCCTTCTCGGTCACCCCTTCCAACTCACATATTCTCACTTATCGCTCTCCACCACAACTGTCCCTGCAGCTTTTAAGCATGCTATGATCATCCCTCTCCTCAAGAAACTTCACTTGACCCTACTTGTCCTTCTAATTATCAACCCATCTCCCTTCTTTCCTTCATTTCCAAACT
This sequence comes from Ichthyophis bannanicus, assembly GCA_033557465.1. NCBI lineage: Eukaryota > Metazoa > Chordata > Amphibia > Gymnophiona > Ichthyophiidae > Ichthyophis > Ichthyophis bannanicus. The sequence goes on from CM066034.1 coordinate 600,618,873, forward strand.
TCTTGAACATGCAGTTCTCCACCATTGCCTTGAATTTTTCTCCTTTCAAGCCCTGCTAGATCCACTTCAATCTGGCTTTCATTCCTTACATTTTATTGAGATGGCTCTTGCCAAAATCTGCAGCAACTTGTTCCTGACTAAATCCAAGGATCTTTACTCGGTCCTCAGTCTTCTTGACTTTTCTGCTGCTTTTGACACTATTGACCACCACTTCTCCTTGACACTTTATCTTCACTTGGTTTTAGGGGATCTATGCTGTCCTCGTTCTCTTCCTGCTGTATCTCTCCCATCACTCTTTCAGTGTTTGTTCTGGTGGTTCCTCCTCTACTGCTATCTCACTCTTGATTGGTGTACCCCAAGGGTCTGTTCTGAGCCTTCTCCTTTTCTATCTCTATACCCAGTCCCTTGGTGCTCTCATCTCCTCCCATGGCTTTCAGTATCATTTTTATGCCGATGACACTCAGATCTATCTCTCTACACCTAATATTTTTCTGATACTCCATGCCCGCATCTCTGCCTGCTTATATGGACATCACTGCCTGGATGTCTCACTGCCATTTGAAACTGAACATGGCCAAAACCAAACTTCTTATTTTTCCCCCTAAACCCTCCTCCCCTCTTCCTCCTTTATCGCTATAGATAACTCTTTACTTCCTATTTCCTCAGTCAGCAACCTTGGGGTCATCTTTGACTTCTCCCTCTCCTTCTCCACACGTATCCAACAGATAGATAAAACCTGTCATTTATTTCTCTATAACATTAACAAAATTTACCCGTTCCTTTCTGAACACACTACTAAAACACCTATCCACTCTTTAGTCACCTCCCGTCTTGACTATTGCAATCTCCTTCTTGCTAGTCATCTCTCTCCCCTTCAATCTGTTCAGAACTCTGCTGCATGGCTAATCTTCTGCCAGCTTCCAAATCCATGCCTTTGTCCTTTCTCATTCTATCTAGGCCTTGGGCAAAATTATTTTACTGGTGCTACTCCACTTTCACTCACCTCACTGCGCTTCTTACCTGATCCCCTCTTCCTGTTTCACCATCAATTTACTTGCCCTTCTGCTGTGAGTCCTCTTCATTTTTAACAGCCTAGCTACAGGTATCTCCACCTTTGCTAGAAAACTGCTCTGGTATGACCCATCCTGAAAAAACTCTGACTAGACATTAACTCCCCAGCACACTACCGCCCAGTCTCCAATCTTCCTTTCTTATCTAAGACCTTAGAAAAATTGGTCTTCTCCGAATTATCAGAGCATCTTGAGAAGACCAACGCTCTTCACCCACGACAATTGGGGTTTCTTCCCCGATACAGCATAGAAACCATTCTACTTTCTCTTTTCAGTGAAACTCGTGGGGCCATCGATAAAGGTAATATTTCCCTAGCAGTTTCTCTTGATCTCTTCTCCGCCTTTGATCTAGTCAATCATTCCATTCCACTCTCTCGGTTGCAAGACCTTGGTCTTCACGGAACTGTCCTTCAGTGGTTCCACTCCTTTATTTTAGAACACTCTTACTCCTTTAGCTTCGGATCCTCTACATCCACTAACTTTCCCATTAACTGTGGTGTCCCTCAAGGCTTAGTCCTGGCCCTCCTCCTCCTCTTTAACATCTTTTTGGCTCAACTGGCTATTCTTATCCAACAGTTCAACATCTCTGCATATTATTATGCGGGCAACATTCTACTACTTTTTCATGCTCACCTGACATCTGATCTCACCATATTGAAGTCTCTTTCCCAGGTTTTTCTTTGGTTAAAGAACAGTTATCTCAAGCTTAATGCATCTAAAACCTCTGCCACCTGGCTAACCGGTTCCTCTGTCGTTCCATTTCTTGCCCTATTACTTAACAGCACACACATTTCCTTGATGCTCTCCTTCACTTACCTAGGGGTCATACTTAATAATGCTCTTACTTTTCATGACCAAATTAGTCTTGTGGTGAAATACTCCTTCTATACTCTGTCAAATTATATCTGCACGTTCCTTTCCAATATAGCCTTAACCACGTTGCTTCTGTCTTTAGTCCTTTTCCATCTAGACTACTGTTATGTTGCCTATGCTGGTCTTCCTAATTTCCAGGACAGGTGTCTACAAACATTCAAAGTACTACCATAAGATTACTAGCCCATGCTTCCAAATTTGACCATGTTACACCTGTGCTCATTCATTTTCACTGGTTACCCATACAATACCGCATTCAATATAAGATCCTCACATTAGTTCATAAGACCTTGTATTCTGGACTACCCTCTTATCTCTCATTTTGCACTGTTCTCCATACTCCCTTGTGTCTCCTACACTCTATTCATGCCACCAGTCTTTACCTCCCCCCTCCATCCAGTGCACAGTACGAATCTATCTGCCACTCAGCCTTTTATTTTCTTGGACCTAGTTCATGGAATGCTCTACCATCTGACCTTCATCTAGAACTTTCTTGCACTAAATTCAAATCACTTTTCAAGACCCATTTATTCCATTTAGCTTTGATCTAATCCCTCAGTAATGCAGGATCCTGCTCCCCCCCCCCCCCCGATACTTCCTACATACCACTTCTATCACCCTACCCAACCCCCTCCCCCTTATATTCCATTGTGTTGTAAACTGTAATAATTCCCTTTTCTGTTTTTATTGGAGTTCCTTTCTCATTTTTAATTTTTATTATGTACACTGCTCCCCTGATCCGAAAGGCAGAATAACAAATTTTAATAAACCATACACATGGAAGCCTTTCCATGTAGAATTTAACACACACAAACCCACTCCTTCTCATCCCATCTCTTTTACATGACCATCTTGCAAGAGTTAGCTCACTCTTAAGCCTACCTAATCATTCCTAGCCACGTGCAATGATGCCTTTTCCGTATTCACAAAACCCACTTTCTTTCTAATTTTGCAGGTGATCAACAGGCTGCGCACCAAGATCCCTTTAGTGATGCAGGCACAGGCCTGGTCCCATTACCACCACTGTCAGAAGCAGCACAAGCAGCATCTATTCTCACCTCTGTTTCCTCTTCCTCTAGCTCCTTTCCCTGTAGGGCCTCTTAACCTTTTTTATTCCTGGGAGAAGAGGATGGGGATCCAGAGGTGGTCCTCCACTTGGACGGCCTACCCCTTCCTGCTGAAACGAGCTATCCTGTTGCCCCAGATATAGTCTCTGCACCAGGGCCGGCCCGTCCATTGAGCAAGAATGTTTTTTGCACAGGGCCCCGCGTTTCAGGGGGCCCCGCGCAAAAAACATTCTTAAGCATCCCAAGTTAAAAAAAAAAACAAAAAACAAACCGGCTGCTTCTGCCGCGGCAGCTTCAAGAGCTCTGCCGCGGCAGCTTCAAGAGCTCTGCCGCGGGGCCCCCCCCTGCCCGGCAGAGCCTCCGTGCATCTTCAGCTCTTCACGTCCAAAACGCGGGCTTTTTTCAGAGCCGCGAGAGTTTCTTTTCTCGCGGCTCTCTTAATCCCGCGGGGCTGATGGGATTTCCCATCACCCTCGGCGGGATTAACAGAGCCGCGAGAAAAGAAACTCTCGCGGCTCTGAAAAAAGCCCGCGTTTTGGACGTGAAGAGCTGAAGATGCACGGAGGCTCTGCCGGGCAGGGGGGGGCCCCGCGGCAGAGCTCTTGATGCTGCCGCGGCAGAGCTCTTGAAGCTGCCGCGGCAGAAGCAGCCGGTTTGGGTTTTTTATAATTTTAATTTGGAATGATAGGGGGGGGGGTGGTTAGGACTGGTAATGGGCTATGGGAGTGGGGGAGGATAAACTGGAAGTAGGCAGATGGGAGGGGGAGGCTAAAATGGAAGGGGGCTGATGGGGGGGGGGGGGTGGTGAGGACTGGTAATGGGCCAGGGGGTGGGGTGGTTAGGACTGGTAATGGGCCGGGGGGGGGGGGGGTTAGGAATGGTAATTGGCCATGGGGGGGGGGAGGCTAAACTGGAAGTGGGCTGATGGGGGGGGGGGTTCGGACTGGTACTGGGCTATGGGGGGCGAAGGGGGCTGATGGGGGGGGGTTAGGACTGGTAATGGGCTATGGGGGGGGGCGAAGTGGGCTGATGGGGGGGTTAGGACTGGTAATGGGCTATGGGGGGGGCTAAGTGGGCTGATGGGGGGGGGTTAGGACTGGTAATGGGCTATGGGGGGGCTAAGTGGGCTGATGGGGGGGTTAGGACTGGTAATGGGCTATGGGGGGGCTAAGTGGGCTGATGGGGGGGTGTGTACTGGTAATGGGCTCTGGGGAGGGGGCTAAGGCTCGAAGAGGGGGGGTAGGACGGGCAATGGGCTGATGGGGGGGGTTAGGACTGGTAATTGACTATGGGGAGGGGGCTAAGACTGGAAGTGGGGGGTAGGACTGGAAATGGGCTGATGGGGGGGTTAGGACTGGTAATGGGCTATGGGGGGGGGCTAAGACTGGAAGTGGGCTGATGGGGGGGTGTTAGGACTGGAAATGGGCCGGGGGGGGGGATAGGACTGGTAATGGGCCATGGGGGGGGGATGTTAGAACTGGAAAGGGGCAATGGGGGGGGTGTGAGGAGTGGTAATGGGCCATGGGGGGGGAGGCTAGGACTGGTAATGGGCTGATGGGGGGGGAGGGTTAGGACTGGTAATGGGCCATGGGGGGGGGGAGGATAAGACAGGAAGTGGGCTGATCGGGAGGGGTTAGGACTGTAAAATGGATATCGGTGGGGCTAAGACTGGAAATAGGCTGATGGGGCGGCTAGGACTGGAAATAGGGTGATGGGGGGGTTAGGACTGGTAATGGGCTATGGGGGGCTAAGACTGGAAATGGGCTGATGGGGGGGCTAGGACTGGAAATAGGGTGATGGGGGGGTTAGGACTGGTAATGGGCTATGGGGGGCTAAGACTGGAAATGGGCTGATGGGGGGGTAGGACTGGTAATTGGCTATGGGAGGGGGGCTAAGACTGGAAATAGGCTGATGGGGGCTAGGACTGGAAATAGGGCGATGGGGGTTAGGACGTAATGGGCTGATGGGGGGTTAGGACTAGTAATGGGCTATGAGGAGGCTAGGACTGGAAATGGGCTGAGTGGAAGGAGGGCTTGAACTGCAAATAGCTGATGGGGACGGGGGCTTGGAATGGAAATGGGTTGTGAGGGGGAGGGAGCTAGGACTGGAAATGGGTGAGGGGGGGGGCTAGGACAGGAAATGGGCTGATGGGCTAGAATAGGACTGGAAATTGGCTGTTGGGGGTGCTAAGATTGGAAATGGGCTGTGGTGGGGGTTTGGATTGAAATGGACTCATGAAGGGGCTAGAACTGGAAGTAGGCTCATGGGGGGCTTGGATTGGAAATGGGCTGAGTGGAGGGGAGCTAGGATTTGACATGGGCTGATGGTGGGGCTAGGAAAGGACTAGAAATGGGCTCATGGGGGGCTGGGATTGGAAATGAGCTGATGGAGGGACTTGGATGGGACTGCAAATAGATGGGGGAGCTAGGACTGGAAATGGGCTTATGGGGGGCTAGGACTGGAAATGGGCTGATGCGGGGACTAGAAGGGAGCGGATGCTGGGTGGGACTGGAACTAGAATGGAGCTGATGTTGGGGGAGGATTAGAATGGGATGGAGCTGGGAGAGTGAAATGGAGAGGGAAAAAATATTTTGTGTGGGAGGGAAGACAAATCTACAATTGTCCGGATATTGGGAGAGTAGGTGGGGATTGAGGATGGAGGGGTAAAATTTGAGTGGATGAAATAGGAATGAGGAAAGAGCAAAAAAGGAGAAAGATTAGTATGTTAAAGCAGATGTAGAGAGACAATGGAAAAAACTAGAAGAGAGAAGAAAAGACAAATGGACAGCAGACGATGAAGAATTAGCGGAAGACACGAAGAAACCAGAAGAAAGTGGCTGGAGCAATTGCAGCTGAAAAAAAATGCACAAAAGGTAGAAAAATATCTCTTTATTTTGAATTTATTAATTGGAATATGTCAGCTCTGGGAAATGTGCATCATTAACGTCTGCGCTTTGTTTAGTAGAAGAGCAAATTAATGTATAGTTTTATTTCTACAGTGTTGTACATTCCAAGTTTGGCTTTTGGGATTCCCAGTTTAATTATTGTCTTCCTGTTTCTAAATTGTGATTCCTTGTTTGGTGATGGTCTATGTTCTGCATGTGTAACTGAGCTGAGGTATTCTGTTTATGTAATTCCTATTTGACATTGCCACTTGTTCTCTTTCCCCAGTAGGTCATGTATTGTTGTTCTCTGAAATGTATTGGTTTAATATTTGCAGCGTTTCCTTTTGATAGTTAGGGTATGGTGCTTTATGAGTCCTGGTAGTGCTGTTAGGATACGGCGGGTTTGCTATGGGTTCTAAATGGGCAGTGTTTGTAGTAGTTCCTAATGTGCCTGGCGGTTGGTATTGGATTATAGTAATGTAGAAGTCTTTTAGTCTTTCTTTATTCATACACTCATTAAGAGGCATGTTTACTAAAAGTTTGTGTATGGTAACATTATGCAAATATTTATGCAAATGAGGCCCCTTATGCAAATGAGGCCCCGCACCGAGTCTCCGCACATGGCCCCGCACCCCCCTTGGGCCGCCCCTGCTCTGCACCATCCCTTGCTGAAGCTTTGGAGTTCTGGAGGATGAATATTTGCTGATAGTTTGAATTTTACAAATACTAACTGTGATCCAAGGGGATATTAAAGAATGTGTGGGTATGGCTTTTGAGCCTTAGGGTTTATAAATTGGAAATGTAGGTGTTTATTGTTTCAGAGAATTAGGTGATTTTGTGAGATACTAAAAAAAAAGGGTGTTTTCATTGTGAAATTGTACTTCTAGACAATTGATTCAACTTAAGCAAGTTTAATTCAATTTTTCTTCTAAATTTTAGAACTAGTATAGCCCCGGTACTCTAACTTCCTTCCATCTCAGCACCAATGCTCAGTCCCACAACAAAGCACAGTCTCAGCACTCTGAGCCTTCTCCACCTATCTCTCCCTCTGATTTCCTTTTGGGACTGCGACAGAAGTGGCAGTGTGAATAGGAACACCACCTTCTAATTTCTGCAGCCAGGCGTTTTTAATATCCACTGTAGTTTGAAAGCATGGGACAAACACAGAAGATCTCTAAAAGAAAAAAAGGGACTGTAGTAGTTGATATGGAATAAGAACATAAGTGATGAAGGAACTTGGTCTAACCCAGTATGGCAAGTCCAGTATCCTGTGTCCAATAGTGTCCAATCTAGGTCACAAGTAACTGGCAGTTGTCTCAAAAGACACAGATTCCACAGTGCTTGAACTGGGGCAAGCAGTGGATTTCCTGGGTCCCCTTTAATAATGGTTTATGGACCTTTTCCTCTAGGAACTTGTCCAAACCTTGTCTAAACCCAGCTACGCTAACAGCTTGTATTACATCCTTCGGTAACAAATTCCAGAGTTTGATTATGCGGTGAATGAAAAAATATTTTCTCTTATTACTCTTAAATAGGTTACACTGTAGGTTCATTGCATGCCCCCTAGTTTTTCTACATGTTGATGGCATAAACAATTGATCTATGTTTACCTATTCCACTCCATTCATTAATTTATAGACCTCTATCATATCTCCCCTCGACCATCTCTTTTCCAGGTTGATGAGCCCTAATCTTTTTAGCCTCTCTTCATAGGGGTATCCTTCCATCCCCTTTACCATTTTGATGGCTCTTCTCTGTTCCTTTTCTAATAACGCTATATTCTTTTTAAGATATGGCAACCAGAATTGCACACATTGTTCGAGGTGCTGTCGCACCATGGAATGAGAGAGGCATTAAAATATCCTTTGTTTTATTCTTTATTTCTTTCCTTATGATACCTAGCATTCTATTTGCTTTCTTGGATGCTGCTGCTGCACACTGGGTGGAGGGTTTCAACATGTTATCCACGATGACGCCTAATTCTTTTTCATGGCTGGTGGTTCTTAATGTGGAACCTTGCATCGTGTAACCATAGTTGGGGTTGTTCTTTCCTAGGTACATAACGTTGCACTTCTCCACATGAAATTTCATCTGCCATGTGTACGTCCAGTCTTCCAATTTATCAAGGCCCTCTTGCAATTTTTCACAATCCTCATGGGGTTTAACAACTTTGAATAATTTTGTCTCATCTGCAAATTTGATTGTCACTTGTTGTTCCCATTTCTAGGCCATTTTCAAATATGTTAAAAAGCAGTGGACCCAACACATATCCCTGGGGTACTCCACTATTCACCTCTCTCCATTGGGAAAATTGGCCATTTAGTCCTACCCTCTGTTTTCTATCTTTTAACCAGTTCCTGATCCACAGTAGTACACTGCCTCTTATCCCATGAGAGACCCTTGTCAAATGCTTTCTGAAAATCCAGATACACTATATCAACCAACTCACCTTTGTTTATTCACACCTTCAAGAAAACATAACTTATATATATATACTTACAACATCTACTTACTACAACTACCCATTGGAATACCTTGCTCACATCCTCTTACCCTAGTATATTACTGCTTAGCCCCACCAACACCAACCCTTCAAAAATGCCACGCACAAACATCAAAAGAAGGAAAATATTCTATATCGGCTTAGTCTTAGCAATACTAACCATTGACCTAACTCTAAGCCTAAACAGCATAAACCACAAAACAATTCCCATTATTCACACACACATGCGAAACAACTACCATATTGGACACATTTATCAAAATAACTATCCCAGATCAAATTTACATAGACTAATTCACATAAAACAAATAAATCCAATTCAAACACCCAAGGGAACACACTTAAATAATACACCTTCCCTCTCATGCATTCTTATCAACGCGCACGGTCGATGAAAAACAAACTACCTATATTTAATGATTTAATATCTGACTTAAAACCAGACATATTATGCATTACAGAAACCTGGCTCTCAGATACCGATTCAGTCTACATAAACCAACTTAATACAGAAGACTATGACACCTTCTATAAACATAGAACTAATAGAAAAGGCGGAGGTGTATTAATGATGACAAAAAAGGTACTATGCGCCAAAGCAATCCAATCCAATATTTCTGACAACATAGACACACTATTAATAAATATTGGACTCATGAAACTCTGCTTGGTATATAGGCCCCCAAACCAAAAACCGGACTGCATCGACTCTCTCATTGAACTCCTCAGCTCCTCAACTGAACAACACCCTATAATGATGCTAGGAGATTTCAACCTTCCCTCGCTACCAACATTGGAATCTAAACTATTCTTAGATACTATCTCTGACATGGAATATCATCAAATAATAAACACATCTACACACATCAAAGGTGGAACTCTTGATCTTGTCTTTCTCCTTAACTCACTCTTCAAACTAATCAACCCAAATTCAGTTGAATGCACTCAGATACCCTGGTCAGATCACCACATTATTAAACTAAACCTTACATATCCATCCACTAATACTAACAATTGCATCAGAAATGTCCCAACCACAAGATTTAAAAAGTTTAACAATGAAGAATTTATTGACTTAACAATACTCCACCTTGTTACAACGGAGACGAATTTAGATGACACTGTCAAAAACTGGCATGACACCATCTACAACACCGCCAAAACTAATCAAATACACAATAAGATCAACCACTCTAACACCAACGCCAAACCATGGTTCAATACTACTTTAAAACAGATGAAAAGGAACCTTAGAAAACTAGAACATAACTGGCGTAAATCCAAATTGACGATACACAAAGAAATATACAATAATCTACTCACTAAATACAAAGAAACCTTGGACAACACAAAAAAAGAATATTACGCCAAAATACTCTCAAAATCATATAACAGACCAAGAGAGTTATTCTCCATTGTCAGAAATCTAACCAACCCCCAAACTTCTGACAGTGAAATCACTGACATCTCAGTTCATACTTTAGCCCACCATTATCAAAACAAAGCAAAATTGCCATCAATGCATATAAAAACTATCATCTCGTCACACCAGCATATAGATGAATGGTCAGAGTTCCATCCCATAACTAAAGAGACACTAAAAAACATCATCACCAGCCTCAACACCACAACGTCTTATCTAGATCCATGTCCTGTAACATGGATAAAAAAACACACTACCAATTTTATTACCCTACATTCTCTCAATAGTAAACCTCTCACTTACCCAAGGCTACCTCCCACCATCTCTTAAACACGCACAAATTCGACCAATCCTCAAAAACAGCAAACTGGATAAAACATCCCCTACGTCATACAGACCCATATCAAGCATACCATTTTTGGCCAAAATAATTGAAAAAGTAGTTCAATTACAAACACAAGATTTTCTAGACTCATCCTACCCTCTCGATGAGCAACAATATGGCTTTCGGCCCCGCCATGGAGTGGAAACACTCCTCACAGTTTTAATAGATGCGCTCCTAAGAGAGATTGACAATCCTAAACAGGCATTTATTTTACTGTTCATCGACATATCAGCTGCGTTCGATAGCGTACACCACACAATAATGCTTAATAACTTAAAACAAATAGGACTAAACTCTACAGTACACAAATGGTTCTCATCCTACCTAACTGATAGAACACAAAATGTAAGAAGTGGAAATCAAAACTCCACCACCTACAAGCAAGAAATTGGATTACCACAAGGTTCAGCGCTGTCAGCTCTACTTTTCAATATTTACATAAAACCAGTCTGCAACATATTCAAAAGTTTCGGAGTACGATATCATCTCTACGCAGATGATATTATGCTGTATATTCCATTCACAATTCCCAACCTACCGCTTCAACTCTTATCGGACTGCTATAATGAAGTCACAACTTGGCTAAAAGCACAAAACCTTCACATCAATCATGCTAAAACCGAAGTTCTAATTGTAACCAAGAACAGAACCTATAACCCTCCATCACACATAAGACTCCAAAACCAAGAAATCAAAATAAAAAAGGAAATAAGATATCTAGGTGTTATACTAGATACACACCTTACAATGGAAACACACATCAGCAATACCATAAAGTAAATCTATTTCAAGCTTAAAACTCTCAAACAACTTCGTCCACTAGTTTTCACACAGGACTTTATCAACATAATACAGGCCACAATAACCCCACATTTTGACTTTGCCAATCTAATCCTAATAGGCTTAACAAAACAAAGTATTAAACGATTGCAATTCGCACAAAATGCTGCAGCCAGAATCACATTGAAAATCAACTCCCTTCAACACATATCACCAATACTAGCCTCCCTTCATTGGTTACCAATTCAAAGTAGAATAATTTACAAAATAATAATAACAACATTCAAAACCTTATATGATCTGGCCCCATCCATGTTATGTAACTTAATACACAAAGAACCATCTAAGCCTACACACAGAAAAGGACAACTAAACAGATTAAAAATCCCGAAAGATTTTACAAAAGCTCACAAATCAACAAACAATAGAGCATTTTCGCACATAGCCCCTACTATCTGGAATTCCCTTCCAGAGGAGCTACGAAAGCTAACAGAGATCACAGAACTCCGCAAGAAACTGAAAACCTACTTGTTCACCAAGCATTATAACATAGATAACTCATCATCTACACTAGACAAAGGTTAAACAGACAATCGGTTACTCCATGCAATAAACCTTTAACCTACACAGTTAGCACTCTCCAATGATGATCCTTTGACCTCCCCCCAAGTATTCCATATATATATATTCATATATAACTTGTATATAGTTTTTCACACTGTTCGGTATTATACCACATTATTTGTTCTATATTTCATATGATGTTCCTTGTAAATAAGTTCTGTTATATTCCATTGTTCCATGTAAAACAAACTTGATTTGTTAATTATTGTTACCTGTAAACCGCAACTGAACTTTGGAAGATGCGGTATATAAATGTGAATTAAATAAATAAATAACAGATTAGTAAGACAAGACCTTCCTTGGCTAAAGCCATGTTGGCTGTCTCTCATTAAGCTATGACTATCTACATGTTCAGTAATTTTGTTCTTTATGATGGTTTCTACCATTTTTCCTGGTACTGACATCAGGCTTCATTGGTCTGTAGTTTCCCAGATCACCCCTGGAACCCTTTTTAAAAATTGGCGTTACACTGGTGATCCTCCAATCTTCAGGTATTACAGATGATTTTAATGATAATTCACAGATTACTAATAGCAGGTCTGCAATCTCATATTTCAGTTCTTTCAACACCCTTTGATGTATATCATCCGGTCCAGGTGATTTGCTACTCTTTAGGATATCAAATAGTTGTACTATATCTTCCCGGTGTATCGATATTTCTTTCAATTCTTCCGCAGTATCACCTTTAAATACCACTTCAGGCATGGGTAACATCCCTATATCTTCCTCAGTAAAGACTGAAGCAAATAATTCATTCAGTCTCTCCGCTATAGCCTTGTTCCCTCTTACTGCCCCTTTTACCCCTCTATCATCTAGTAGTCCAACTGATTCTCTCACAGGTTTTTTTTGCTACGAATGTACTTGAAAAAGTCTTTATTACGCGTTTTTGCTTCCACAGCAAGTTTCTTCTCAAATTCTCTCTTTGCCTGCCTTATCAATGCCTTGCATTTAATTTGCCAGTGCTTGTGCTGTTTCCAGTTTTCGTCATTTGGCTCTTTTTTCAGTTTCCTGAAAGATGCTTTTTTGGCAATAATAGCCTCTCTGACCTCACCTTTAAACCATGTTGGAAGTTTTTTGGACTTCCTTCCACTTTTCTTAAAGCATGAAATACAGCTGGTCTGGGCTTCCAAGATAGTATTTTTAAACAACACCCATGCTTGATGTAAGTCTTTAACCTTTGCAACTGCTCCTTTTAGTTTTTTCTTAACTATTTTCCTCATTTTATCATGGTCTCCCTTTCAAAAGTTAAAAGGTAGTACTGTGGATTTCCTTACCATCTCTCCTCCATTAATTAAATCAAATAGCCATATCTACTATTGCTAGTAGTCTCATATAACTGTCACTATTTTGAACTGCATTTACTATCACCAGTAATCCTCAGAGAACTGTTTCTATTTTTGACCACATTACTGTAGCCAATAACTGCATCTACTATTGCTTGTAGTCTCATATAGCTGTCACTATTTTGAACTGCATTTACTATCACCAGTAATCCCCAGAGAACTGTTTCTATTTTGACCACGTTACTGTTGCCAGTAGCCGCATCCACTATTGTTAGTAGTTTCATACACAGCCCCCTCACAAAAAACTACATAATGGCCCCCTTAAAAATTAAAAGCCTACCCCTTTCTCTCCTGCTAATAGATTATCTCTACCTGTTTTAATTATACTGTTGTCAGTAGCCAATACTTATCTCTTTCGTGAATTATTCATACTGTTGCCAATAATTAATAATTATCCCTACATATCTTACATATACTGTTACCAGTAGCTAGTGAACTACTTATACTGTCGCCAGTAATCAGTAATTTTCCTAACCTGTCTTACATATACTGTTGTCAGTAGCTAATAATTACTTCTACTTGTTTTAAATATACTATTGCCAGTAGTCAGTAATTATTCCTATCATGAGATTCATATACTGTTACCAGTAGCCAGTAATTAGTAACTAGCTGAGCATTAACCTAATTTCGACCTTAGAGTAGAAACCTTGCCTTTCATCTTTTCAATTCTACTGAAATCTCAGAAAGGTAATTAATACAATAGACTCCTATCATTATGGATTACTTCATTCGGCTTAAAATCATGTCTATCTTTCTAATTCTACTTACAATATTTGTGCCAATATATATCCAAGCATACTCCCTTGTTACTCATAACATTCCAATTATTCTCCAACATAAGAATCCCAACATCTCTCATAATGCACCATATCACAAAACACCTCATGCACAAGGTCAAAGAAATCGTCTAATATATATCACACCTGGGAAATCTTACCATCACCATGTCCAACAACACAAATCCTTATCTAAAGACCTTCTTTGTTTGCTTATAAACGTGAGATCAATTAGGAATAAAATACCGATCATAACTGATATCCTCACCGATTATAAACCTGACATATTATTCTTAACAGAAACATGGCTCACGGTTCATGATAACATTCTCCTAAATCAATTACAAACTGATGGATATGAGCTACTTCACTGCTCTAGGGCTTTAAAAAGGGGTGGGGGTGTCATTGCTATTATAAATAATAACCTTAAAGCTTCCCTCATTTCCACTAACAATATTGAGAACATCGATGTTCCTATGTTTGAAACAACTTCACATTCATTTTGGTCTCATATACAGACCTCTACCCACGGATACAAAATCTTTATCCTCCATATTAGATATGATATGTTCCCTCAACACAAGAAAAAAACAGCTAGTAATCATTGGAGACTTAAATCTCCCCTCAACTACACCATCACACTCAAAAGCATTCATTGAAACCATGTCTGAACTTGACTTTGAGCAAATCATAGATTTTCCGACTCACATAAAAGGAAACACCCTTGACCTAATCTTTCTTCAAAGATCTCCAGATTATAATCTCAATGTTTCACAACCCCAGGCTATTCCCATTCCATGGTCCGACCACCATTTAATTAGATTCAATCTCCCACATTTCAATAGAATCACAACCCAACAGCCGAAACAAAGACTAACTACAATGTTCAGGAAATTTGACAGGGAAAAAAGTTTTAGGACAGATATTACCACATATTCCTAAAACAGTAACAGACATCAATATCAGTATTGCTAACTGGAACGAGACTATAAAAAAAGCAGCTATGCTTCCTAGCTCTAAAACAAACAAATCCAGATCCAAACAGAGAGACTCCCAACCTTGGCACTCGCAAGAAATAACCGAGGTATCCGGATGCCCCGACCCGTCATGCCACCACCACCCCTTCCCCCCCCCCATAACCCCTCTCACCTCCCACCACCCCTTGAACCTTTGACAAAGACAAGCAGACATCAGGGAGTGGTGCAATTGCTTGGTCGCAGATTTTATTTAAAGGTATTAAACACCGACCCAACATGGGCCCAAATCAACCTTCATAACAATAACCAAAACACCCCCCCCCCACCCGTCCTCCGGATGACGCTCCCACCAGCCATTTCTAGCAAAGTGGTGCATCATCCACACCCCCGATTCCCCCTACCGCCCGCCTTGCCGTCATTAGCAAAGGCCGGCTCCAGGGTTGCCAATTTCTGGGCAGAGACCCCCAGCCGGGGCGTCTCCCCCAACGAAAAGAATAGTGCCGCTCCTGTGGAAAGCGGCATAAAGCTGAAATGCCCCGCCGGGTCAGCGAGCACCTGCTCGCCACCCCACCACAGCCCTAAGCGATGAGTCCCCCACCAGCTGCAACACCCTATTTCCCCCCCCCCCCAGCCTAAATAACGGGAGGGAGGGAGGGAAAACCTTCCGGCAGCGCGAGCAACGAGGAAGAGGGAGAACGCCAGCCGGCACTCCCCCGTTGCTCGCGCTGACCCCGCCCCCTGACCGCCCGCGCGGTCCAATCACCGGGCTCCACCTTCCAGTGTGGAGCCCGAGTGCGGAAGCCCCGCCCACTGCAATCCGGGGCAGAACTCCCCCACCTCCCCCCCAGCAACAGGCCTGCCATGCGGTCGGGCCCCGGGAACCCGGTTACTGGGCCGGCCGCGGGACCGGGGCCCGGCGGCACAGCCCGAATTAACCGAGGTATCCGGATGCCCCGACCCGTCATGCCACCACCACCCCTTCCCCCCCCCCATAACCCCTCTCACCTCCCACCACCCTTGAACCTTTGACAAAGACAAGCAGACATCAGGGAGTGGTGCAATTGCTTGGTCGCAGCTTTTATTTAAAGGTATTAAACACCGACCGAACATGGGCCCAAATCAACCTTCATAACAATAACCAAAACACCCCCCCCCACCCGTCCTCCGGATGACGCTCCCACCAGCCATTTCTAGCAAAGTGGTGCATCATCCACACCCCCCGATTCCCCCTACCGCCCGCCTTGCCGTCATTAGCAAAGGCCGGCTCCAGGGTTGCCAATTTCCGGGCAGAGACCCCCAGCCGGGGCGTCTCCCCCAACGAAAAGAATAGTGCCGCTCCTGTGGAAAGCGGCATAAAGCTGAAATGCCCCGCCGGGTCAGCGAGCACCTGCTCGCCACCCCACCACAGCCCTAAGCGATGAGTCCCCCACCAGCTGCAACACCCTATTTCCCCCCCCCAGCCTAAATAACGGGAGGGAGGGAGGGAAAACCTTCCGGCAGCGCGAGCAACGAGGAAGAGGGAGAACGCCAGCCGGCGCTCCCCCGTTGCTCGCGCTGACCCCGCCCCCTGACCGCCCGTGCGGTCCAATCACCGGGCTCCACCTTCCAGTGTGGAGCCCGAGTGCGGAAGCCCCGCCCACTGCAATCCGGGCAGAACTCCCCCACCTCCCCCCCCAGCAACAGGCCTGCCAGGCGGTCGGGCCCCGGGAACCCGGTTACTGGGCCGGCCGCGGGACCGGGGCCCGGCGGCACAGCCCGAATTAACCGAGGTATCCGGATGCCCCGACCCGTCATGCCACCACCACCCCTTCCCCCCCCCCATAACCCCTCTCACCTCCCACCACCCCTTGAACCTTTGACAAAGACAAGCAGACATCAGGGAGTGGTGCAATTGCTTGGTCGCAGCTTTTATTTAAAGGTATTAAACACCGACCGAACATGGGCCCAAATCAACCTTCATAACAATAACCAAAACACCCCCCCCCCACCCGTCCTCCGGATGACGCTCCCACCAGCCATTTCTAGCAAAGTGGTGCATCATCCACACCCCCCGATTCCCCCTACCGCCCGCCTTGCCGTCATTAGCAAAGGCCGGCTCCAGGGTTGCCAATTTCCGGGCAGAGACCCCCAGCCGGGGCGTCTCCCCCAACGAAAAGAATAGTGCCGCTCCTGTGGAAAGCGGCATAAAGCTGAAATGCCCCGCCGGGTCAGCGAGCACCTGCTCGCCACCCCGCCACCGGCGCAAAGGTAGGCTACTATCCTTGCGCCGCCCCCACCACCGAAAGCTGCGACCAGCACCAAGACTCCAATGCCTCCTGCCAATCATTTAAAAGCAGGTCCCGTCCCACTGGGGCAAGATGAACCCCCTCGAGCCGATAGAGGCCGGCACAGGAAACATCCGCCCAAGGGTGCAGGACCTGTCGCCCCCCCGTCTGCTGAACCCAGCGTCCCATCTGCCTGTTAATCTTAACCAGGCCCCTCGAGCAACACCGCTGGGTTCAACAAGCCGGACGGGGCACAATGTCTGACCAGAATAATAGCCACCCCCGGGAGGAGTTCCCGCAACTGAGCAATGTCTCTCTGTACAGTCCGGATGAGCTGCCGGCAAGACCAAGCCACCAGGTCATTGCCGCCAGATGGAGTAGCAACCCCCACCGACTGCCGCCGCAGTCCAATCTCCGCCTGAACCCGAGTCAAGAGCTGCTCCCAATGCATGCCACGTTGACCCATCCAGCAAAGCCGCACTCCAGACGTGGCGAGACCAAGATGGGCACCCAACGGCCGGACTGCCGCCCGACGCTCCGCCCAGTAGACGAAGGAGTGCCCAATGATCCACCAGTCGCCGGAGCACACGCCACTGGAAAGCAGAAAACAAGCGGACTGCCACCATCAGGCAACTCTGAAATAAGAAGAAGACATTAGTAGCCCCCCCCAAGCCCCCCCCCACCCCGGGACCCTAGTCCTGCCACCCGCAGGCGCTAGACCGCACCCCCGGGAGCCGCCGGGCGCACGTACCCAGCATAAGCCCCAGAACGCCACCGGCCAATGTGCTGGATCACCCGACCGTCCAGACCCGCAGCCGCCGCACTAGTCGCTGCCCCGATCCGGAACGAATGCGAAGCATACCGGTGGTCGGCACAACCCTAGGCACGCAGCACCAGACGCAGCACAGCCGTGAACTGGAACTGAGTCACTGGGTTGCAATCCGCGTGGATGAAAAATTAGCCACACGCTGCCGGCCGCCGCTGAACGTAGGAGCACAACGCGCGGACCGGGCAGGGTAACAAAGGAGGAATGGGACTTAAGAGGACCCAGCTACCCTTCCCAGACTGATCTGTCTTCGAACGCGGTAGAAAAATCCGAGCCTGTTCCGCGTCGACCCGAACGTGCGAAACGTCGATCCCGCCAAACGCCCCACGCCGGGCGGAGCGAGGAACCAGCTTGGATACCCAAAACGCACCAAAGGAAGCCGTGGTGAACAGCGCATGAAACAAGACGGCCTCAAAGCCAGAGGCCACCAGACACGGCAAAACCACGCAGATTCGCAGTAACAGCTCGTGCGACACCGGGAGCCGCCAGTCACGCGACGCAGGATGGACCCGGGCCCAGCCCGCCAGCCACCGCCGAACCAAAAAAAGGACATATGAGGGTTACCCCAACCAGCGGCCTTGCAAAAGAAGGAAAAAACCCCGCCAATGCTCCGCTGACCGCCGACCGGGCCCAGCCCTCCTTCTTAGCCAACAGAACAAACCGGCCGACCAGTCCGTCAGGAACCACCCCCCCTGACCAGCCCTGCGCACAAAGGAACGCACTCACCTGAGAGTAGCCCCGTCGGTACGACGCCCAGGTACTGGAGGCCACCGACGCGGCCAATAAGGACATCACTTCAGGGTCCCAACTGTCCAGAGGTGCTCTGGGACCCGTGAGGCCAGCTCGTCCGCCCCCGGGGCCAGTCGCCGGAACAATACCCACTGAAAACGGGATAGAGCGTCAGCAATGGAATTCTGGGCGCCCGGCACATGCCGTGCTCGAGCGGTGACATTAAGACGCAAGCAGGCCAGGACGAACACCCACATCAGCGCAGCTACACGCGGACAACGAGGCGCGCGCCGGATAATGACCTCCACCACTGCGGCATTGTCACACCAGAACACTACCCGCCGGTTGCGCAGCTTGTCCGGCCAGATCCAGAAAACTGCCACGATCGGGAAGAGCTCCAAGAAAGTGATGTTCCGAGTCAAACCGGAGTGGACCCAACCTGCCGGGCAAGGCCCCGCGCACCAGGCACCATGACAGAAAGGACCGAAGCCGGAACCGCCAGCCGCATCGGCAAACAGCTGCAGATCGACACTCGAGGGTTCAGGCAACTGAAGCACAGAGCAC
Source organism: Ichthyophis bannanicus (assembly GCA_033557465.1). Taxonomy (NCBI): domain Eukaryota; kingdom Metazoa; phylum Chordata; class Amphibia; order Gymnophiona; family Ichthyophiidae; genus Ichthyophis; species Ichthyophis bannanicus. The sequence goes on from CM066034.1 coordinate 600,637,962, forward strand.
CCATCGAAACCCACGAGGAAGGCATCCCAGACCCGTAAATCCTCCCGCATCCCTGCAGAGACCCGGATCCAATGATGGGGAGGCGGAGGCCCGCCATGCCAGAGATACGCGCCGGGCAAAGGGGCGCCCCATGGGAAGGACGCGGCAAGCAAAATTGAGGTGCCCAAGCAACGACTGAAGGACCCGGAGGGAAATCTTAGCGGCGGAGCAGACCGAAGCCACCAGTTCACGCAGCCGCTGGACCTTCGGCGCCGGCAAACATACAACCTTCGCGACCGTATCAATCTCGATACCTAAAAAGGTGAGGCAAGTGACCGGCCCCACCGTTTTTTTTTTTTTTTTTGGCCGCAATAGGAATACCAAAGTCGACGGACAAGCCGAGGAAAGTCCACAGGAGAGCGGAACAAGTAGCAGTCCGCTCCGGCCCGACAAATAGGAAATCATCAAGGTAGCGGACTATGCTAGAGACCCCCGACTGCCGCTCGACCACCCAATGCAAGAAGGTGCTAAAGGCCTCGAAATAGGCACAGGAGATCGAGCAGCCCCGAAGGAAGCGTAACGGACTGAACAGAGCTCGCGGGGTATGCGGCCGTTGACAGAATCGCCCGGAGGGCAGGAGAGGTTGTGGATCAGCCTGAACCTACCCGCCTCCTTCTTGGGGACCACCCCCAAGGGCGAAACCGTGAACGGGGAAAAGGGGGGCACCGAAAAGGGGCCCGCAACCCTACCCAGAGCACACTCCTCCGAAATCTTCCTACGCACGAAATCACCGCGTGCGTGCACCGAAGCAGCGTTCCGGAGCCCACCCCGTGCGGACGCGCCCCGAACCGGGATACGGAAATCCCCCCGAGAACCCCCCTAAAAGCAAGCCGGCCGCCTGCCCATGACGGGACCGCCCATAATCTGCCAGCCGTGGACGCATCGCCTCGATCCGCACGGGAGTAGGGGCCAGCCCCCCACCCCCGACCTCACTTACCCCCAGAGGGAGCTCCCGCGACCCCCTTCCGGCTACACTTAGCGGCAGCGTGGGCGCCCCCACACAAGGAACAGGCATGCTTAAAATTGCAGTCGGGGAATGGGCAGGACGCCTTGTTGAAGCGCCAGCAGACGTCCCCCCCACGGGACTGAGGCGGGCCACCCCCAGAGACGGGGACTCGAAAGGAACGCCCCGCCGCCGGAACAGGAGCGGAGCCCCCTTTGCCAGCCGCAGCACCCGCTCCCCCGACCCGCCCCTTCACGGACATCTGGGTCAACCAAAGATTGATGTCCTCCGTCCCCCATGACAAGTGACAATTTTCCTCCATCTGATCCCGAAACTCCTCATCATAATTCAACCAGGCCCACCCATCGTGAGCCTGGGACGCCGCCAAGATGTGTCGGCATAAGCCAGTAACGCCCCATACTGCCCCGGGAAATAGTGACCCCAGACACTCGCAAGCCGCAAGAAGGCACGAGTCCAATTGAGCATATTCCGGGAGGCCTTGCGGACCCTACCCGCCTTTTCGTCCTCCCGACGCTTCTTCCTGCTCTCGCCAGAACGCTTCCGACCCTCGAGCAGGCAGAAGATATCGATGTACCGACGACGCTTGGTTTGCCGGTGCAATTTACGCGGAACGCCCTCCCATAACTCTGCACAGCGGACGACGGAGGCCCCAGCACCCGCCCCGGCGTCCGACGTCCCAGGCACCGAACCACGGGAAGAGGTCGAGGATGACGTCGAGGAGGAGGAAGACGAAAACGCCCGCCGACAACGGCACCCCCGCCGGTGCTTAGCCCTTCTTTGCCGCAGGCAACCCGGGAACGGAAACAAGGGCCCCTCCCACAGCCCCACCGGAGACCCCCGCATACTCACCCGACCCACCGGAAGGGTCCACCGTGGCACTCCCCGGAGACAGCCCAGACGCCTCCGAGACCAGCACAGCCACGGGACATGAAGGACCGGGACCGGCACCCGCGGCAGAAGCAGCCATGGATGTCGCAGGAGTCGAATTCCATGGGACCTGCGAAGAAAAGAAGAAAACCCAGCAGCCAGAGCCGCAGGAGTACTAGGCGCTGCGCTCGGCCCGGCGCCCCAGCCGTGCGCCGAGGACCCCAGCCCACCGGCATCCCAGGCCGCCGTACTCCCAGCCGCCCCGCGGCCATCACCAAACCAGCCACCCCAGCCCCCCCCCAGTGGCCCAAACCCCCCCCAGGGGACAGCCCCGAAAGCCCACGGGCCCGGGGAAGGGAGGAAGCCGGGAGGGGGTGGGGAACCCAGCAGGGCGGGAATGAGGCCCACCCCTCTAAGATATGAAATAGGGTGGAAAATAGAGGGTAAAGTGACTTGCCCAAAGTCACAAGGAGTACCAGTGGGAATCAATCCCAGATCTCTAAGGCACTAACCTATTGCTGTAACCACTAGGCTACTGCTCCTACAATTGGCCCAGGGGTAAGGAAGAGCTGCAGGGCGAAGCAACTAGCCCCCCCCCCCCCAGCAAAGACCCCCCGACCCCCCCCCAGCAAAGACCCCTGGCCCCCCGCCGGGACACGCACAGGCCACCGGGGAAGAGGAGCGCCGGTCGGGTGTCGACCACGTAGCTCCCCAACGTGAGAAGCAACATGGAAAATCCCTGGCTAGAGGGATTATAATGAATTTTCCGTAGTGTAGGGCAGAAGGAAGGGACGACGCTACGCGAGCCCCCCACCCTTGCCGAACGAACGCAAACCCCCCGCTACCCGGAGGAGAGGCCTGTATCCCCCGCAGCGCAGAACAAACCTTCCGGCAGCGCGAGCAACGAGGAAGAGGGAGAACGCCAGCCGGCGCTCCCCCGTTGCTCGCGCTGACCCCGCCCCCTGACCGCCCGCGCGGTCCAATCACCGGGCTCCACCTTCCAGTGTGGAGCCTGAGTGCGGAAGCCCCGCCCACTGCAATCCGGGGCAGAACTCCCCCACCTCCCCCCCCAGCAACAGGCCTGCCATGCAGTCGGGCCCCGGGAACCCGGTTACTGGGCCGGCCGCGGGACCGGGGCCCGGCGGCACAGCCCGAATTTAGACAAATAAAGAGGGAACTTAGAAAGATTGAAAAAAGATGGCGGAAAACTAACTCAAATAATGACAGAAATTTATACAATGAGAAACTAGACTACTACAGAAAAACAATAAATGCATCTAAAAAAGCCTTTCATACAAAATTACTAACAAATTCCTTCAATCGTCCCAGAGAATTATTTGAAATAGTTAAAAAAGTATCAAACCCTCCTAATACAGATGTCACCCCTATTAACCCACAAACTCTTGCTATTACATAACTAAGCTCTCTCCACTATCAGACCCTCCAATTCCACTAATTTACTCCAACCCAAAGCCTGATCACATATGGGATAAATTTCATACTGTAACACTAAAAGAACTGGATAAGGTGATCTCAGATATTAACACAACCACTTCTAGTCTTGATCCCTGCCCAATTAGCTGGATCAAAAATACTAAACCACTCCTAGCGCCCTACATTCTAAATATAGCAAATTTTTCTCTCACACATGGTACTATGCCAACCATCCCAAAGAGAGCCTCGATTAGACCTATTCTGAAAAACAAAAAACTAGACAATCTTGATCCCTCTTCATATAGACCTATCTCTAGCCTTCCATTTATGGCAAAGATTATAGAAAAAATAGTATATAATCAACTTCAGGATCACATTGAACTTCATGCCCCCTTAGATTTACACCAATACGGCTTTAGACTATACCATAGTGTAGAAACACTTCTTGCAGTTATCTTTGATGATATTCTAAAATACATTGACAAATCAAAACAAGCAGTATTACTTATATTTTTAGATATATCGGCTGCCTTTGATTCAATTAACCATCGTATCCTTTTTGAAAGACTCAAACAGATTGGAACCATGCAAGAATAGTGCCATGTATACCAATCATATCTAACTGATCGATCGCAACAGGTAAAAATAGGAAACCATAGATCTAAAACCTATACGCAAAAACAAGGAATCCCACAAGGTTCTGCATTCTCAGCTCTACTCTTTAACATATATTTACAACCTATATGCCACATCATTCAACAGTGCAAATTAAAATATGCAATTTATGCTGATGATGTTATGATTTATCTCCCTATGGACATAGACTCCCTGGACTTCTCCAATATCAAATCATGCTTCACTAAAATGACGCAATGGCTAAATGAACACAATCTACACATTAACTTCAAGAAAACAGAAGCATTATTTGTTTCTAGAAATCAAAAATTTACCCCTCCAACAGAAATAAAAATTGAAAACATAAGCATCCCCATAAAAGATGAAATAAGATACCTTGGCGTTATCATAGACAGAACGTTAAGTCTAACAACACACATCAAGAATACAACAAACACAATATATATTATAAATTAAGATATCTTAAAAATCTAAAACCATTATTATCAAATCTGGACTTCAGATCAGTCCTTCAAGCCCTGATCCTGCCTCACTTAGATTTTAGTAACATAATTCTTCAAGGTATTCCAAAACATGCTTTACACCAACTAAAAGTAGCACAACATGTTGCTGCAAGAATGCTTATAAATGCAGGTCCAACTGAACACATAACCCCTATACTGTACAAACTTCACTGGTTACCTATACAAAGTAGGATAAAATATAAAGTTATCATAACAACTTTCAAACTGATAAGAGATATAGCCCCATCATATCTAACTGATCTACTGACAATTCATTCAAGGACCAGAACAGTGAGACAAAGGAACCTGAACACACTACTTGTTCCAAACAACTTTTCAAAACTCAATAAAATTACAACAAATAGGGCACTCAGCTTCAATGCTCCTTTAATATGGAACGCTCTGCCGGATAAACTCAGAGATATCACAGATCTTTCAGCATTTCGAACAGATCTTAAAACTCACCTATTTATAGAGTACTTTGGAGACTCATTCCCAATAGATGAAATATTTCCCACTTAAACTCATGTATACTCATATTCATTAATTCACAACTTACTTTTTCCTTTTTCTTACTCTATCTTACATTACCCAATTCTCCACATTATCACATTTACTCTTTACACTAATAATTCTAGTGAACTACAATACATTTTTCCTTGCTCAGATAAGATACGATTTTTGAAATTTGTAAATATTTAAATCTGTATATATGTTTAAACTATCTATATACCTAATCAGCATTTACTCAGCATTGTAACCCTCAAATTACCATGTTTATTATATACAATTTAATGTTCACTGTAATTTCAATTGTTTGAATAAGTTTCAATGTAATGTTCAAGTTTTGTTCTATGTAAACCGCTTTGATTTTTCTGAAAGGCAGTATATAAAACCGTTCAATAAATAAATAAATAAAAATGCGAGCATGTGATGTTCTGGGCCTAGAGAGCCTGGAGTCAAGCATCTGAGAAGCACAGCTGAGAGAGAAAGCCATAAAAATAGAGATTTGACTGTAGATTGTAGCTGAGAGTTGTATGGTAGAGTGTAGTTATCTAACCCAGACAGGTGACAGTAGCCAGAGCGGAGAGACACTGCTAGAGAAGAGAGAAAGGTTGGTGAGAGACATAACAGAGCTGCAGAGAGAGGAAGTGCACAGAGAAGAGCTCCTAGATATACTGTGGAGAGCATTGCAGCAAACCAGTAGGATGAGTCACTGAAAACCATAGTGTGCTATGAAGATCCAAAGAGACTTTGACCTTGTGAAAGAGAGAAATTTGCTGAAGGACATACAACTCTTCTGTCTACTAGGGCTGTAAGTAAAATAGAATCACTAGTGTTAGCCAGCACACTTAATTTTTCTTTTATTTTTAGCTTAGTAAATCAGCACAGAGCAGTACATTCACTACAGCAGACATGCTTGCAAGAGAGACCTGGAAGATTGTGGTCTGCCAGTTGAGACTAGAGAGCTTTCCTTTGAGAAATTTCTTAATTGCTTTTAAGGGTTAAGGGTGTCCAGGGAGAAAATAGCATATTAGCCACGATGTGGGAACTAAGCTAGTTGGCATTGGAGTAGGGTCTACTGTCATGGGAGTCTGATTCATCCTTCATTTTGGGACATCTGCTCTTCAGTGCTACCAGTGAGCTCTTTCTAAACATAGTCAAGTACCTGACCAAAACATTATACACTTAATTGAACTTTATTAAATTTCAATAGGGTGAACATTTTGGGATGTCTCAGGACTTCAGAACAGATCCATGAGAAAAAAACTACTTACCTGGACAGTCACATTATAGAGGCTGATTCACATTATTATGCTTACGCATACCTAGGATTCAAGGAGTATCTGAAAGACATAAATGTCACAAGATTTTATGGAAAAGAATCCGGATCCTTCAGATAATAATTTGTCTGAGAAAAGGACAATTGGCAGTAATGTTAAAATGCATCTCCAGGAACAAGCAGGAATGCAATCTTCACATATGGGTATCATTGGCACAGACAGAGCCTGCATGGGAACACTCCCCAGTGTCCAATAGGAAAGCTTTTGGGAGTACTGCACTGTGCCTGCCTTCCTGTCTTCCCAACTCCTCTCCTCAGTTCTTCATTTTTTGTGGAGCCAGCAGGCAGCACCTTTTCTGTCACCACCAAAATACTTTTATTTTCTTTTTTGGTATCTGTACTCAGCCTTTCTGTTGACGCCAGTACCTTTGCTGATACCGGCCACAATATTATTTTTCCTTTTCTTACATTTTCTTCAGTTTTTTTCTTTTCTCTCAGGCGGTTTACTGCTACCTTAGGTCTCTGCCTTTTTTCCATTTGACACAATGGACAAACACATCAGTGGCTTTAAAAAAATGTTCCAAGTGCTCAGGCATTGTCAGTCACTGATTCTCATGACTGGTGTCTAAAATGTTTCAGCCCAGACCATATACTAGACAATTGCTCTTTGTGTAAACCAATGACCAAACGAGGCCTAAAGAACAGAGCCAAACAGTATGACTCATTGTTTGCCCCAAACTCGATTTCAGTGTCTTTGCCATAGTCGGATATCAGCATCTTCATCTTGTTCCCAGGTCTCCAAAAAGTCCAAACATAAACTAAAGACTAAGTCCTCGGCATTGAAATCTAATACCAAGCATCAAGGTAAGTCCCTTCATTCATGAGATGCACCGAAAGGGGCATCCAATGCTGACCAGTCAGCCAAACAGCCCCAGTAGGAGAAGCAATCCTCCAAAGCCACACAGGGGCTCCAGGACGCTCCCGATGCAATGATCTCCAGAGAGCTACTGGTACCGTACTCTGGGACATGGCCCCGTACTCAAATTCACTCGGGCATCGGTGTCCTCCATCAATCAATGTTTTTTAGCTATTGAGAGGTCTTTGGCGGCACTCCTACTGCTGCAGTACCAAAGGCATCGACAGCCACAGCTAGTCGGGCACCGGCTTCCAAGTTGATTCCAGAGCCTCTGCCTCCAATACCAGCCCTGGAACAGGTATTGGTGGTTCCACTCCCTCTGATTCCTCCACTGGAATCTGTATCGGTGGGACCTCTACCTCTGATTCCTCCCTTGGAACCAGTAATTGCTGTCGATATTTTGATTTCCTTTCTGAATCGGAGTCATCTTTTTCTGACTCTGAAGAGACATTGGAGGATTCCAGGGCTATCTGAGATATTCCCTCCGATCACTGGCCTCCTCACCAGAGGTGTCAATCCCTGCCAGAGGACATGTCCTTTCAGGACTTCATTAGGGACATAGCAGTGGATCTCTAGATCACCATAGCATCAGAAATGGAACCGAGGGCTGAGGAGTTAGAAATCCTCCAATGCCCCTTGACCCCCAAAGAGGCGGCAATGTTACTGGTGCATCGGATCCTGCAGGATCTAATGGATATGTATGTGGGAGGGCCCTGCTAACTGTTCCGCTTATTAGTAAATGTCTCAATACTATGTACTAAGTCCCACCATGCCCGGGGTTTCAAAAGCCTCAATTACCACACCACTCAATGTTGGTGGAATTGGCAATGCGATGCATCGAGAGTTCTAAAACTCATACACTGGTGCTGCCTGACAAGATGCCAGAGTTCTCAATGCTTTTGGACATTGCTGCTTCTAGGCATGTATGCTTGCTTTTAGGATTACATCCTACACCCTCTACATGAGCATGTACCTCAAGGATGTCTCAAGGGATCTAGGAAACTTTGCTCCTATTCTCCCTGATGACAAACGCAATCCTTACATGAATATAGTCAAGCAAGCTCAAAATACTTCGAAGTTCCTGACCAGGTCAGCCTTCAATACATTTGAATCGACTAGCAGAGCTGCTGCAGTCTGCATAGGAGCCCGTAGGATTGCCTTGTTCCAGACATCGGACCTAGAGAAGTGGGTTCAAGATAAATTAGCTAATATTCCTTGTTCTGGAGAAAAATTGTTTGGTAAGGGTTGGAAAGAAAAGGCAGGAGAGCTCGAGGCAGATGATCTCTCCCTCAAATGTCTGTCAAGAAAGCCTTCCTCCTAGAGGGTCTGACGTCTATCTCCAAGAAGTCATTCTATATCAAGAAGAAGAGATATTACTACTCTTACCATCCCTCTACTACTTAACAACCTCAGCAGCAGCAGCAAAGATCTCAGGGTCCAAGTCAGCCTAACAAGGCTAAGGGCCCCAACCCCAACCAGCTGCTCAGCCACAGCCAGCACCTGGTTTTTGGCTCCTTCCTAGCGAGCATACTACTCTGCCTCTGCGAGGACCCCAGCCCCTGCACATAGCAGGCAGGCTTTGTGCTTATGCCACAGGTGGCATCTCATTACATCAGAGAACTGAACTCTCAACATCAGGGCCATACCAAGACTGAAATGCGCCCTGTGCGACTTGCACATCGGGCGCATGCCCCCCTCCCGCTCCTCCATTTAGACACTTTATGGGGGTGCGGGAGGGGGGGCGCGCGCCTGATCTGCAAGTCACCGGCATGCTAAGCAGGTCTGGTCCCTCCCGGAGAGACCATACTGCTTAGTGTGCCGGCGCGAAGACTTAAGGGGCGCATTTCGTCTCTCTGCTGCTGCCTGCAGCCGAAAAAGTGGCGGTGGCAGGCAACGGCAGAGAGCCGAAATGTGCCCTTTAAGTCTTTGCGCCCTGTGCTGCCGCACCGCTCGCACAAGGCTTGGTATGGTCCAAGGGGGCTATCTGCTCCAACGTCGTCCAAGGGGGCTATCTGCTTCACTTTCATAGGTTACCCCCAACCACCTCCACAAGAGATTATCCTGCAAATCTTTTGCAGGCCAATCTCCTGTTCTCAGAGGTGGCCACCCTGTTAGCCCAAGGGGCAAATGAAAGAGTTCCCCCTGCCCAAAGGCATCAACAGCCACTCTCATTACTATCTTATCTCCAAGAAAACAGGAGGGTTCAGACCAATTCTAGATTGAGGCATCTCAACAAATTCCTTATTCGGCAAAAGTTCAAAATGATTTATTTTGGCACTCTTCTGCATACCTTCAGAGGTACGACACGCCATGTTTTCTAGACCTCGAGGAGGCTTACACCCATTTACTGATCCACCCTCACCACAGACAGTATCTGCACATTCGAGTTCATCAAATCCAGTATTGAGTGCTCCCTTTCGGGCTAGCGTCCGCACCCAGAGTATTCACAAAATGCATGGCAGTGGTCGCAGCATACCTACGTATTTTGGGGGTCTTTGTCTTCCGAAAGCAGGTCATCATTTTTCTCTCCTCTTGGTGGATGATTTCCTCTCATTTATTGTTTTAGTGATGTATTTATTTACTTATTTTCTTTGCCTCTTTCACAGTACTCCACTTGGATGATTCCTTAGGTATATTAGCAAGTTACGCTCTACCAATGTCGTACTAGTGGTGAGGAGTTGTTTACATTGTTGAATATTATTTACTATTTATTATATATATTTTATATTATATATATATTATTACTATCATGGCTAATTACATAACCCTCTTGTGGTATCACTTTTTTATGTTTTAGTCATTATTTGTGTAAGAGTATTTATAATTATTAACCCATTAATTTGAGTCTGTTTTTATATATATCTATGGTTTTAGACAAAATAACTATTTATCATTTGGTTCCTTTGGATTAGGTGATTGTTATATAGTACTATTATTTTTAACTTTTTAACCTTTTATTTGAAATGTTATAATTTTAATTTAACTTTTATTGTATATTTTATATGTATAATGATTTTTCTATATGTTTTTATCAAGGTCTTAGTCACCTGAAGAAAGCTTTGGCCGAAACACGTGACAGGCAGACCCTGTTATTAAAAAAGCACTTTCCTCCAGTGGCGTGGCTTTCTTGCTCCTTTGTGCTGCACTCTTCTGCATACCTTCAGAGGTATGACTGGCCATGTTCTCTAGACCTCGAGGAGGCTTACACCCATTTACTGATCCACCCTCACCACAGACAGTATCTGCACTTTCGAGTTCAGCAAATCCACTACCAGTATTGGGTGCTCCCTTTCGGGCTAACGTCCACACCCAGAGTATTCACAAAATGCATGGCAGTGGTCGCAGCATACCTACGTACTTTGGGAGTCTTTGTCTTCCCCTACTTAGATGACTGGCTGATAAGGGAAGAATCCCCAAAAGTTGTGAAACAGTCACTTTCTCACACCATCATGGTGCTCCAAAGTTTAGGCTTTGTGCTAAACTATCTAAAGTCTCACCTGGTTCCATCCAGCAACTCGAGTTCATCGGAACATTTTTAGACACTCATCAGGGCTGGGCTTTACTTCCTCAGGATTGTTCTGCTCATCTTGTCGAGCTGGCCCTCACCATACAAGGTCAAAGTGCTATGACAACTTGAGACATGCTGTATCTTATGGGATGCATGGCTTCCATGGTTCACGTCATCCCATATGCCTGCCCGCACATGACACAAGCCCAATAGACCCTTTCATGCCAATGAACTCGGGTGACCGGGAATCTCTCAGACAAGATTTGCATCACTCCTCCTCTGGTCAACTCCCTTCACTGGTGGTGGTCCCCCAAAATCTTCTCAGAGGGTCACCTTTTCAGATGCCTCTTTCTCAATGCACCCTAAGAATGGATGCTTCCAAAATAGGATGGGGAGCACATCTGGACAGTTTCACTATACAGGGACAGTGAACAGAGTAGGAATCCCAAATGCAGATCAGTCTCCTAGAGCTTCATGCTCTCACGAATGCCCTTCGGGTTTTTCAACCCCAACTTTCATACAGACTTGTCTTAGTTCAGACAGACAACCAACTGGCCATGTTCTATGTGAACAGGCAGGGAGAAACGGGTTCTTATTCCCTCTGCCAAGAAGCCCTTTGTCTCTGGTCCTTTGCCATTGCACGCTGCATTCACCTCCGAGCGGTGTATCTCACAGGCGAATACAATGTCCTGGCAGGCAGATTCAGCCATTTCCTACATTCACATGAGTAGAGTCTGCATCAGGACACAGCATCTTGGATCTTTAATATGTGGGGGACTCCCCACAATAGTTCTGTTCACCACTCCAGAGAATGTCGTCTTCTGCTTTTTTGCTCAAGGATTCCCTCCCAACAAGAGTCTGGCAGCAGATGCCTTTCTCCTTCATTGGGGCATGGGCCTGCTTTATGCATTCCCCCCCACCCCCGATACCCAAAACTCTGTTCAAACTGCAGGCCAACAGGGGCTCCATGATTCTAATAATGCCTTATTGGCCTCATCATCTATGGTTTCCTCTGCTGCTTCATCTAGCACAGACACCACCCCTAAATTTGGGTCATGCCCCTGACCACTTCTGTCAGGATTAGGTGCAACCCCTCCACCCCAATCCACAAGCCCTCCATCTCATGGGGTGGTTGCTGAAGGCATGATCTTTGATGACTTTGACCTCCCTCTACCGGTCAGTGACTTCTTGCTTGCTTTATGCCTTCAAATGGGGACGGTTCACCCTGTGGCGCACCCCACAGCAGATTAACCATTCTAATTTCCCAGTGGAGTATCTTCTACAATATCTTCTCCACTTGTTTTCCACAGGACTTAAGACTAACTTTGTTAGGCTGCAATGGCACTGAAATGAACTCTATCAGCCCACTGGATAGGCACCCCATTTCCTCACACCTCAATGATTCATGCGGTGTCTTCTGCTTTCCAAGCCACCAATCAAACCACCACCAGTGGCTTGGGACCTCAGCGTGGTCCTAGTACAGCTTCTAAAAGCCCCATTTGAGCCTCTGGCTACCACTTCTCTAAAACTCATCTTGGAAGGTCATCTTCCTCATTGCCCTCACCTCAGCTTTTCGTATCGGCGAACTACAAGTGATGGTGGCAAATCCCCCCCCCTACTCTTGATTCCACCATGACAAGGTGGTTCTCCGTACTCATTCGCATTTGCTTCCAAAAGTAGTCTCAACTTTTCATCTCAACCAATCTGTGATGCTGCTGGTCGTCTTTCCCCGACCACATGCCTCGAAAGCTGAGGCAGCATTGCATACCTTGAATTGCAAGCGTACTCTTGCTTACTACTTGGCAGGACCAAGGCTTTTAGGAAATCCTCTCAATTATTTATCTCCTTTGACCCAAGCCACTTAGGTCTTCCTGTGTCAAAATGCACCATATCCAATTGGATTGTAGACTGCATTTCTTTTGCCTATGCTCAAGTGGGACTCTCTCTCGAGGGTCATGTTAGCGCTCAAAACGTGAGGGCCATAGCAACCTCAATCACTAACCTCCATTCTGTCTGCATAGAGGAGATCTTCTCACTACTGCTTTGACAGGGGCTCCCATTGGGACGCTGTCTTTGGCTAGATTGCTTTACTGATCCTGACTAAATTTCCAGTGAGTTAAGCCTGCAAGGACCGTGCTGACTCCCTGAAGTTGTGTTCCCAGTCTGCCAAATTCCTGCATATAGCTGAGTATGCATGAAATTATTTGAATAGATAGGTTACAATGGGTCTCCAATCTCATAGATATTCATTGTGGTAATGCTGAAAAGCTGGCGATTAGTCGAGCTTCCAGGACAGGACTGAGTAGTCCTGGACTAGGAAAAACTACAAGTGCAGTCCTATCATTTTGCCCATTTAGGTCTGCTGACCTTATGTTCAAAGGAAGTGTGAAGGAGGGTATACCAGGAGAGTGTGGAAGCAAGGATCAGAAACCTCTTCTGCTCTGAAACTTTATTCTGTGAATCTGCAATTTGCATTGTAACTGTCTAATATTTTGCTTTGAAAAATTTTTCTCTGTAAAACTGTTATCTTGGAATACCATGACTGTGTTTAAAACATCTCCTTGAACTTTAGTCATATGTCTTGGATCATAAGGTAAATAATCCCTCTTCATGTTGGAGAATCCATGCCAGGGTTTGCAGAGTGTCCATAGGACTTGGCCCTTGAATTGCATGAACCATCTGTCTAAAAGATAGACCCGGGGGGGGGGGGGGGGAGGGGGCTACAGAAAGAATGAAAAGTTATTAGTGAAGTTCCTGAGATATCAGTCCTGGGAATGGTTCTTTATAATATTTTCTTAAAGCAGTTTTGCAGTTTGTTCAGTTGGAAAGCTTGTCTTTTGTAGATAAGATCTGCAACAAAATTTGATTTTAAGCTTTCCAGCATAGGTGCCTGGTAAGCAGGGGCGGCCCAAGGGGGGTGCGGGGCCATGTGCGGAGACTCGGTGCGGGACCTCATTTGCATAAGGGGCCTCATTTGCACAAATATTTGCATAATGTTAACATACACTAACTTTTAGTAAACATGCCTCTTAATGAGTGTATGAATAAAGAAAGACTAAAAGACTTCTACATTACTATAATCCAGTGCCAACCACCAGACACATTAGGAACTACTACAAACACTGCCCATTTAGAACCCATAGCAAACCCGCCATATCCTAACAGCACTACCAGGACTCATAAAGCACCATACCCTAACTATCAAAAGGAAATGCTGCAAATATTAAACCAATACATTTCAGAGAACAACAATACATGACCTACTGGGGAAAGAGAACAAGTGGCAATGTCAAATAGGAATTACATAAACAGAATACCTCAGCTCAGTTACACATGCAGAACATAGACCATCACCAAACAAGGAATCACAATTTAGAAACAGGAAGACAATAATTAAACTGGGAATCCCAAAAGCCAAACTTGAAATGTACAACACTGTAGAAATAAAACTATACATTAATTTGCTCTTGTACTAAACAAAGCGCAGACGTTAATGATGCACATTTCCCAGAGCTGACATATTCCAATTAATAAATTCAAAATAAAGAGATATTTTTCTACCTTTTGTGCATTATTTTTCAGCTGCAATTGCTCCAGTCACTTTCTTCTGGTTTCTTTGTGTCTTCCGCTAACTCTCCATCGTCTGCTGTCCATTTGTCTTTTCTTCTCTCTTCTAGTTTTTTTTCCATTCTCTCTCTACATCTGCTTTAACATACTAATCTTTCTCCTTTTGCTCTTTCCTCATTCCTATTTCATCTACTCAAATTTTACCCCTCCATTCTCAATCCCCACTTACTCTCCCAATATCCGGCCAATTGTAGATTTGTCTTCCCTCCCACACAAAATATTTTTTCCCTCTCCATTTCACTCTCCCAGCTCCATCCCATTCTAATCCTCCCCCAACATCAGCTCCATTCTAGTTCCAGTCCCACCCAGCATCCACTCCCTTCTAGTCCCCGCATCAGCCCATTTCCAGTCCTAGCCCCCCATAAGCCCATTTCCAGTCCTATCCTAGACCCACCATCAGCCTATTTCAAGTCCTAGCTCCCCCATCTATTTCCAGTCCCATCCATCCCTCCATCAGCTCATTTCCAATCCCAGCCCCCCATGAGCCCATCAGCCCATGTCAAATCCTAGCTCCCCTCCACTCAGCCCATTTCCAATCCCAGCCCCCCATGAGCCTACTTCCAGTTCTAGCCCCTTCATGAGTCCATTTCAATCCAAACCCCCACCACAGCCCATTTCCAATCTTAGCACCCACAACAGACAATTTCCAGTCCTATTCTAGCCCCTCCATCAGCCCATTTCCTGTCCTAGCCCCCCCGACGCACCCATTTCCAGTCCTAGCTCCCTTCCCTCACAACCCATTTCCCGTCCCCATCAGCTATTTGCAGTTCAAGCCCTCGTTCCACTCAGCCCATTTCCAGTCCTAGCAACCCCCCCAGCCCATTAACAGTCTTAGCCCCCCCAGCCCATTACCAGTCCTAAACCCCCATCAGCCCATTTCCAGTCCTAGCCCCCCCATCACCCTATTTCCAGGCCTAGCCCCCCCATCAGCCTATTTCCAGTCTTAGCCCCCCATAGCCCATTACCAGTCCTAATCCCCCATCAGCCCATTACCAGTCCTAACCCCTCCCATAGCCCATTACCAGTCCTAACCCCCATCAGCCCATTTCCAGTCTTAGCTCCCCCCCATAACCCATTACCAGTCCTAAACCTCCCCATCAGCCCACTTCCAGTCTTAGCAGCCCCCCATGGCACATTACTAGTCCTAACCCTCCCCCATCAGCCCACTTCCAGTCTTAGCCCCCCTCCCCCATAACCCATTACCAGTCCTAAACCTCCCCATCAGCCCATTATGTCCTAACCCCCCATCACCCTATTTCCAGTCCTAGCCCCCCATCAGCCTATTTCCAGTCTTAGCCCACCATAGCCCATTTCCAGTCCTAATCCCCCATCAGCCCATTACCAGTCCTAATCCCCCATCAGCCCATTACCAGTCCTAACCCCTCCCATAACCCATTACCCGTCCTAACCCCCATCAGCCCATTTCCAGTCTTAGCCCCCCCATAACCCATTACCAGCCCTAAACCTCCCCATCAGCCCACTTCCAGTCTTAGCACCCCCCCATGGCCCATTACTAGTCCTAACCCTCCCCCATCAGCCCACTTCCAGTCTTATCCCCCCCATCACACATGACGAGTCCTAAACCTCCCCATCAGCCCATTTCCAGTCTTAGCCCCCCCATAGCCAATTACCAGTCTTAACCCCCCTCAGCCCATTTCCAGTCTTAGCCCCCCCCATAACCCATTACCAGCCCTAAACCTCCCCATCAGCCCACTTCCAGTCTTAGCCCCCCCCCATGGCCCATTACTAGTCATAACCCTTCCACATATGTCCACTTCCTGTATTAGAGAGCCCCAATTACCCATTACCAGTCCTAAACCTCCCCATCAGCCCATTTCCAGTCTTAGCCCCCCCATAGCCAATTACCAGTCCTTACCAACCCATCAGCCCCCCATAGCCCTTTACCAGTCCTAACCCCCCCATCAGCCCACTTCCAGTATTAGCCTCCCCCCCCCTCATAGCCCATTACCAGTCCTAAACCCCCTTCCCCCCTATCATCCCAAATTAAAAAATAAAAAAAAACAGCTGCTTCTGCCGCGGCAGCATCAAGAGTGCCGCCGCGGGGCCCCCCCCTGCCCGGCAGAGCCTCCCTGCATCGTAGGCTAGCGTTGAATCCCCGAACACGGGCTTCTTTCAGAGCCGCGAGAGTTTCCTTTCTCGCGGCTCTGTTAATCTCGCCGGGATCAGCCCCGGCGAGAGGCTCTGCCGGGAAGGGGGGGCCCCTGCGGTGGCACTCTTGATGCTGCCGTGGCAGAAGCAGCTGTTTTTTTTTTAAACTTGGGATGATGAAGAATGTTTTTTGCGCGGGGCCCCCTGAAACGCGGGGCCCTGTGCAAAAAACATTCTTGCTCAATGGACGGGCCGGCCCTGCTGGTAAGCCTCCCCAGCATGATTTTCAAAAATCTGGCGTTTCCAAAGCACTCTTGGCTAATCTGTTAAAAAGAAGGAAGGGAAAATTCTTTTCTAGATAAATTTCCTTTTATCAGCTTTATGTCCAGATGTTCTCTACTTCCAAAGGCATGCTGACTGCCAGCTGGTGCTGATCATATAACTCCAGGAGCTGCTGCGGTCGGGGTGAGGACTAGAACTTCCGAGCTCCGGCATTCTTATCCTTGGCTCTGACACTAAGGTGCTCTCTGACTGAGCAGAATCTCTGTCCTTCCTTAACCTCAGGTTGTTCCATTGCACCTTTGCGTGAGGAGCCCTTGCTCTCTGTACCTCTAAGTTACAGTCGGCACTGCCCATTTTCTGATCTGTGCTCCTCCTATGCAGGCACCCCTACCCCAGAACCCGCACCATAGGCAGCCGCCTACCTGAACACTGGATGGCCTGAGACTGTGCACCACCAGCTCCACCAGCAGAAGGGCATGTCAGCATCGTGGCTGAGGGATACTGGTGGTGGAGGGGGCAGTGGCAGCTGCCCAGAGCAGACCGTGGCCTAGCCCTGTGTAGGTGGGTGCCATGCACTGCAACAGACAGGCCCTGTCTGACCAACAGTCATGGTATCACCAGGGAATGCACCATCTCTGTGATAACATGGTGGTGCAGTGCACAAAACCAGTGTATTCAGAAGCAGAAGGTCACAGGTTCAAGTCCCAGTTGTGGTTTCCGCCAACCCAGTCCTCATATTTTACCCACTACTATAACGTGCTTATACAGACAGAACCTTTCGTGTAGATGACGTAAACATGCCCAAAACACCTACATTTTACCCTACAGGGCACAGACACCATAAACATGCACATTACCTAGAGCAGAGCCTCCCAAATGCAGTCCTGGAGGGCCAAACACCATTCAGGTTCCATGCTGCCTCTGATAAAGATGCCTGTGCTGCATTTCTATGTGCCACCCCCATTGTGGCAGGTGAAGGCCTGTGATCCACAGTGTCTGACATAAGCAGGCAGGCCTAACTAGCTTGACCTGTAAATGAAGCCTGTGAAGAGGCCCATAGGAATTACACATCCCCCAACATGCTGCTATTGTAGAATTAGAACTCAGTAAAAGTATTGGATTAGCTTAGACAAGCAGAACAGAAAGATGGAAAAATACAGAGAAATATGTTTAAAAGCCACTGATAAGAGAATACAGCTGTAAGGGATTTAATTAAAACTGCTGACAGAAAGGTTACAGAGCCCTGCTTCCCTACATGTACTAACTAGCTGAGTGGCCTTGGAAGTAGGAAAGTAACAAGTTGGTGAACTGGCCATTGTAATTGGGACTAGAAGGGGGGTAAGCAGGTGCTGAGCCCATTCAAAGAACATAATTGGATAATCATATCAGTACCGGGACCAATAGAAGTGGTACGGGAGGTACGGGAGGTTACCGGGACCAATGAAATGTTTCTCTATACCTACAATGGAGCAAAAGTCTATAAAAGTTGTTGTATTGCCAGAGAACATTGCTCAGCCATTTTGAAATTGACTTTGCTTGAGACTTGTGCACAAATAAATGATTTGGACCTTCTGAACAGACTCCTGGTATCATTGGTTTGTCTGCGCTCTGCTGCTACATATTCTTGGTGCATTGGCCGGGAAGTTGTGGAATCAGAGTGTATATAGGGCAATATACCACGACTTTCCGCCTCTATAGGTTTGGTCCTGCCGGGATCGCGCCTTTCCGACGGGGGCTGCTCCCTGGCGCCGCCGGACCCTTGCATCGGAGGGAGCTGGTCGGACCTCGGCGGGTGCCGGACCCGGCTGGAGCCAACACCTCGAACCCGAGTGAGGGGAGCCCGAGGTCCAACTCATGCGCCTGCTTGGGAAGTTTGAGGACCGGATCCGGTGAGTAAAGTTTTGATTTGTTATGTCTAGACAGATAAGAAAGAGCAGTGCTGCCATTTGGATATTGAACTTGGAACTTGGTAAGAGAGCTTGATCACCTCTCAAAGACGGGCCGAGTAACCCCGCATGGGTATTCGCAGGGCGAAACCCCCGTCTTCTTGTATTTTGGAAATTGAACAAGACTAGTCAGAATAGATAGAAATGAATGCATTCTGGGATACGTTGCTAGCATGATTGTATGAATGAAGTGTGAATGAGAGGTCTGGCAGCACGGACCAAGCGAAGGCGGACCCCTCAGTAGCGCATTTCCTGACCGGGCGACCGCGTTCAGGTCGCAAAAAGGGGGAAGCGATTGTCGTCTTGTCTTGTTATTTGTTTTCCTTATACGTTTCTAGGACCGTGAGGACCCCTTACCCATGGTCCGCCCTCCTTTTCCCTTTTGTCTGCTATTGTGCTCACACATCGAAATGGGAGGGGCGGGGTCTACTAGGAACACTCCATTAGAATGTATGATCGCACATTTTAAAGAAGGATATTCCGGAGACTATGGTATTAAAATGACTGCAGCCCGTTTACAGATTTTGTGTACTAGGGAGTGGCCCGATCTAGACCCTACCTGGCCCCGAGAGGGAACCTTTAATGCATATTCATGAGGGACAGCATGAAAACCCGAACAATGTTTTGCACCGCAGGAATGAAGTTGGGAACCTCTGCCGTAAAGCAGCAGCCAACAGGGGCAGACACACTCGCACCCACAGGCCCCATTATCCAAAGCCTCCTGGAGAGGCAGGACTTTGGGCTCTGCGTGCATCTCCCAATACTAGCACTTGCATACCTTAGTAATGCCACCCTAAACCTGGGAATATGGTACACATCTATCAAAATGTTGCTTTGATTACTGGCAGATAGCAATTCCTAGGTTAAGTACAATTTTCGGAGTGAGCTGCATCATAGCAACCTTTCTGATGTCTGTGGAGTGTGCTACAGGTCTTGGGTCTGACAGTGTTTACCAATCTGGGGAGTGACTCCTAAGGTATTGCGTACCATAGCCATGCCTGCACTGTGCCCAGGACTGGTGTGGTGGCCTGGGCTGCCCAACACCTCTATAGTTGCACAATGCTGGCATAGGTGTGGGGAGTGCGTGTCTGTCTATCCAGTGTGCGGTGGCTGCCAACACCCTCCACAGCCCACACTGCTAGCACTGTTGCCAGTATTGGCCTGCCAATGTGCATAATGAGGAGCAAGGTATCGTGGGAATAGCCTGGATAGGGTGGCCTGGCCGCATCTGCAAAGGGCATAGGGCAATGGCCGGACATTGTAGTGTCCAGTACCACCTGCACGGACAGGGTGGCCATAGCATGTTCTGCTGGGAGGTCACTCTCACCCTGACTGAGCAGTGACCATGGCATGGCTAGGTTCCCCCATAGTGCTGTATAGTATTTTTTTTATGTGATATTTATGGGTTTCCTTTTGGGGCCCAATCACTGACTTATCTGCTTGGTGTGTATGCTGATATCCCCGTTCTGGGTACATGCATCTCCTCCAGGACCATGCACTATGGACTAGCTGGCAGACTGTCTGCAGCTAGTATGTGTCTTGCTGGAACACCGTGTAGGGTGCAGCGACTGGAGGCTTGCTGCTGTAGAATGTCAGATTATGGTGGGGGGCAGCTGAGCATTTCCAGACCTGCCGTCTGTCTGCTGTTGCGTTATGGATGTGTACTGCTCTGCATTGCCTGCCCTGTAGGGTGTTTGATCCCTAGCAGGACTGGGGTGATGGTCCCCTCTACTACCACCACTGCAGGGGGGTAGAAAGTGGATTTGTTGGCGGGAGATCCTGTCCCCCACCCTGAGCCCCAGAGGGTGGGTTGGGTGGTGGTATGTAATCTCCCTGGTAACCACAGCAGAATGTGGGTGTGGTGCCGTGCAGTCCTCCTGTAGCCAGCCGGGTGTTTATTAGCAGCTCTAGCCCACTGGTTACTTCACTGCCCATGGAGCCAGAGGTCATGGTTCACAACCCACAATGAGGTTCATCGATAGGGCTGTCTTAGGCATTGTCTATTTTTATTGTATATTAGTGCTGCCAGCACAACCACCCTCAGGGTACTGTCACCTTAGGGTGGCTCATACGGCGCCCTATAGGGCGCCTTATACGGTGCCCTATAAAGCGTCTTATAAGTTGCCTTATATGGTGTCCTATAGGGGATATTATAGGGTGCCTTGGCAGACAGCGCACTTTATAATGTGCCCTATGGAGTGCCTTCTAGGGTGCCTTATGTGGCACCTTAGGTTACGCCACTGTGAGGGTGTGTTTGCTGGCAGCATTATTAAGGTACAACTAAACTTCCTCACAGCCGAATACGTAACCCTTTCCAGGCCAAGCCCAAAACTTTCGGGATCCAAACATCTGCCTAAATATTCCTATCAAATGGTATATAATACATGACCATGGCAGAGGGAATGTCACTATTGGAACATATTGAATAAGACGGGTACAATTTTCCTGACATATGCAAACATTAACCCGGCTGCAGAATGTGGATTAAAATATTATAGTAGGCTTTCAAAGGGTTACACATTACGCCTCAGCCAGCCTTATTCATTAGGCACACTGGGGAATCGAACCCATGACCCTTGTACCATCGGTCTGTGTAGTAACCATTGTGCTACAGCTCTGTTTCTGTATTTGGGTGTCTGCGCGCCTTCTTACGCTTAACGCGCAGTAACGTGCCCTATAACGATCGTTGCTGCGCGGCGCGTTATAGCACGCGTTATCAATAACGATGTACCGCCCATGTCCTTTTTTTGGCATTTCTTCCACTAACACGGCTCCTAACGCGAATCACACTAACGCAGTTTATTAAACATACCCCTATGTCTTTTAAGTCATTTTTGAGACCTCATCTGAAGTGTCATGTCCAGTTTGGATGACTGTATCTCCAAAAAAATATAGGGTTGGAATAATCCAGAGAGGCTCCTAAAATGGTGCAGTTGCCTCCACATGGCCTATAAAATGAAGCTTCGAGGGCATTTTCAAAGCCATTTACCTGGATAAAGAGTGGTTTTCCGAGGTAAGTTTGCCTTCTGAAAACTTTCCTCCTCTGGCTTCTGTAGGCTTTCATAGTGCATCTCCTTTTAGCCAGGTAGAAAGAGGCAGATGGAAGAGCCTTAATCAATTCTCATATTCTATGTTGAGGCACTAATATATCCCTAAACATTAGTGGTTCTTTTCTGGAATTCTCAGGTGTTTTTATCATTTTGTTTCACACTTTTGGTTTAATAGAAATTTTAAAACGTGCATTAAAATGTTTTGATGTATGTAAATCGATTGTATGTGCATTAAGTCATAGGTTAATGATTTTGCGTGCAGTACATTTCTTGAAATTTATTTATATTTATTTATTTATTTAACGTCTCTTCTATACCACGCTATTCACATCAGTGTGGTGTACATTTAACAGAACCTCATACATTGCAGCCGGGACTGCATTGTATTTACAATAAACAGGATCTATAACTTGGGCAAAACTGGGGTAACTTTCTACACTAATAAATATACTGTACACCTGAAATCACATATAAAATATGAAATGAACTAACAGGCCACATGGGTACTAATGAATGCACACCCCTAATCTCTAAGCTATGACATCCAAAAACTATAAGGGCAGAGCAGAAAATCAACAGCTCTGCACATGTTCTAGTTCCTGACAACCAAGGAAACAGGGTTCAAATCCTGCTGCTGCTTGTGACCTTGTGCAAGTCCTTATACCCTCCACAGCCACAGGTAGAAAATTAGATTGTAAGTCCTCTGGGGATAGGAAAATAACAAGTATATCTGAATACTGAAAAGGTGTGAGCTAAATCCAAATAAATAAATACGTCCTATTTCTTAAAACAAATAATTAAGAGTTTCAGACTGTTTTCTAAATAAAGCTCAAGGTGGCTTGCTGACTGTTCAGCAATTCGGCTACGTCCTCTAACCATCTGCTGCTTTCTCACTGTCAGAGGATGCTGGGCTAGGTGGACCTTGGGTCTGATCCAGTTTCTCAGTTCATATACTGTTAAATGATATATTATAATTCTAGGCTAATACCCAACACCAGTGAGGATCCTTTAGACAGCACACTGTCACTGCTATAATCCTCTTTTTGCTAGGAGGCATCTTCACTTGCCAGTTGTATAAAACCTCATTACGGGGGCCTCTTGAGTCTTCAATAGAAGATGCTCGTCTTTCACAGAAATTGTTTGCTTGGGATTAGAGAGGAGAATGTGCATTGTACTGGTTCGCACTAGTATCAAGCGCGGACAGTGGATTCTGTTGCTACTTTTATTTTCTCAAGGCTGGCAAGGCACAGGAAGGGAGCAGAGTTGTCAAAAGCTAGTCGCAGATGCATTTAGTCCCATAAATAAAAAATGTCACCTACAAATTATATGTGCGTCTTTGTTACTTTATCCTGCCCTCTTCCTTCTTACTCTCTCTCTGTAGATAGCTCCTCTAATTCCTGTTGCTTCAGCCTATAACCTTAGTGTCATTTTTGACTTCTCCCTTTCCTTTTCCTCACATATCCAACAGATCGCTAAAACCTGTCATTTCTTTTCTCTATAACATTAACAAAATTCGCCCCTTCCTTTCTGAACACACTGCTAAAATATTTGCCCACTCTCTAATTACTTCCTGTCTGGTCTATTGCAACCTCCTTCTTGATGGTCTCTCTCTGAGTCACCTCTCTCTCCTTCAATCTGTTCAGGACTCTGCTGTACGACTAACGCCAGCCATGATACACACATATAACCCCTCTTCTCAAATCACTTCATTGCTTCCCTTCCATTTCCGTATCCAATTCAAACTTCTCCTTCTGACCTTTAAATGCATTCATTCCTCTGCCCCTCACTACCTTTCCTCTTTCCCTACACCCTTCCTCGTGAACTCCGCTCTTCCTCTGACTTGCTTCTCTCTTTGCTCTTTTCTTCCACTGCCAATTCCAGACTTCACTCCTTTCACCTTGCTGCTCCTTACTCTTGGAACAAACTACCTGAGTCTGTACGTCAGGCCTCATCGCTGCCCCTTTTCAAATCCATGCTTAGGGCTCACCTCTTTGAGGCTGCTTTTGCACCCTGATCCCTTATTTTCTGTGTGTCTTCTTACTCTTCCCTATTCTGCCCTTATTCTTTTCTTTTGTCTTGTCTGTCTGAATTAGCTTGTAAGCTCTGATGAACAGGGACCGTCTTTTTTTATATGTGTATGTACAGCGCTGTATATGCCTTGTAGCACTTTATAAATGATTAATAGTAGTAGTAGAAAGAGACTATGAAAATAAGTTCTTTGAAATGGCTTGGGAGACATTTCAACCAAATACAAATAGAACCTCAGTCCTGCCATCAAAGTCATGATGGACTATATATCATCTTTTAACAGGAACAGTGTGTAGGTTAATAGATGTTGGTAGTAGGACATCTTTCTGCTTCTGTCTCTTACCATAGGCAGCTGCAAGGACTGTGAGACAAGCAGAACCAAGCAAGTCACACCTACATGCATTGATAATCTGAGACATCATGAAGTACCAACAGAAATTTGTGTTCATTTGCTTTTTGTAGGTGTATTAGAGTAAATATCTATTTTTAATGTTTGAAAAACAAGAAACTCTGATGTGGGCAATTCCAGCAGCCCTACTGCGTGTTCCAGCAGTGCATGAAACAAAGAGCAATCTGATTGACTAAGATCTGCTGGTGCTTTATAATGCATGTGCATGGCTTTGTTTTACTTTAAGTAGATGGGTGGCCTTGAGCCCGAGAGTATAATAAAAATGTCAACACTCTACTGAAGAGGGGAAGATAATTAAATGGGGGTAAGTGTAAGGAGGACTCATTCAGTAATCCTTTATATAATAGATTTCTTTCCACTTTGCCTTAGTCATCAATGAAGAGATACTGTTGGGTTTTAGTATTTCAGGCTCGACAAACTAGGGTTTAAATCTAAAGCAAACACAAAAATGTAATCACATAAAAACCCAGCATGGCCATATTCAGCTGTATGCCTGTATCAAAGGTAAAATACAAGGTATAGAAAATCATATGAAATGCATAAATATATAAAACAGTGGGTTGCTAAGGTGTCAGTTACTGTTAACCTAAAAAGATAAATGATAACGAGAAGTCATAATCCTGTTTCAATGAAAAGAAACATGAAAAATAAATAAGTTACATACCCAGAGGGGTAGATAATGAGACTTTGGGGATTATGGTAGAAACCTTATTCACGTTTTACACATGGAAAATCTGTCACTTACATGTGTAAGTGGCATCCAAGTGTACATGGAGTCTTTGATGTGGATCCCACATCAGAGACTCTTGAGGAAGTTAAAAAGTCACGGCATAGGAGGCAATGTCTTATTGTGGATGGAAACTAGTTGAGAGATGGAAAGCAGAGAAAGCACTGTTACTTACCTGTAACAGGTGATCTCTGGGAACAGCAGGAATAAGTCTTCACATATGGGTATCGTCGGTACCGACGGAGCCTGCGCGGGAACGCTCCCCAGCGTCCAAAAGGAAAGCTTTTGGGAGCATCCCACAGCGCCTGCGCGCTGCCTTCCCGCCTCTCTCCAGTTCGAGTTTTAAGCTGAGACAAAGAGAGAGAGAGAGGAAAGGAAAGATAGATAGAGAAAAGACAACTCCTAGGGGAGGTGGGTGGGTTGTGAAGACTTATTCCTGCTGTTCCCAGAGATCACCTGTTACAGGTAAGTAACTGTGCTATCTCCAGGAACAAGCAGGAATGAGTCTTCACATATGGGGACTACCCAGCTAGAGATGCCAGGGAGATCCCCAAGGTTGTGAGTCCCTGAGAAGGGCTCTACCTCCCTCCATGGATCTCGGGCATCCAACCAGGGATGGTGGGTAGAAGTTGTTTAAGCATGGAACAGGTGTTTGAGAACAGCCTGACCAAACAAGGCATCCCGGCGGGAGTCCATGTCCAAGCAGTAATGGGCTGTAAAGGTATGAACCGAGGCCCAGGTGGCCGCTCGACAGATTTGGTCGATGGACACAGAGTTTAGATGAGCCATAGAGGCTGCCATGGCCCTCACATTGTGAGCTGTGACATGGCCCTCTAGAGAAAGGTTCTTACTCTGGTAGGTGAAAGAAATACACTGAGCAATCCAATTGGACAGAGTTCTCTTAGAGACTGGAGAGGGATCAAAAGCAACAAAAAGTTGAGAGGACTTTCTATGTTGCTGTGTCCTTTGTAAATAAAAAGCAAGGGCTCTTTTACAATCCAGGGTATGGAGATTCCTCTCTGCACTTGATGCATGAGGTTCTGGAAAAAAGACAGGTAAATACACCTCCTGATTCAGATGAAAAGGAGAAACCACTTTAGGCATGAAGTGTGGATTGGTCCTGAGGACTACCTTGTCATAATGGAACCTTGTATAAGGAGGATTAGCCACCAAGGCTTGCAGCTCACTGATGTGGCGAGCTGAAGTGACTGCAATGAGAAAAATAACCTTCCAAGAAAGAAATTTCAAGAAGGTAGTGGCTAAGGGTTCAAAGGGTGGCTTCATAAGCTGGCCAAGAACCAGATTCAAGTCCCATGCCACTGGAGGTGGTCTAATGGGAGGTTTAGTTAAAAGAAGGCCTCTCATGAATCTTGCTATAAGAGGATGAGAGGAAATAGGCTGTCCATTGAGAGGCTTAAGGGATGCTGCAATAGCACTCAAATGGACTCTTACTGAATTCGTTTTAAGGCCTGCATGGGATAAATGCAGCAAATACTCTAGTAAAGAATTCAGTGGTATTGCAAGAGGGTTAAGACCGTTCTCTGCACACCAAATAGTAAACCTTTTCCATTTACAAGCATAGGAACATCTGGTGGAAGGCTTTCTGGAAGCATGAAGGATATCCTTCACTTGCTGAGAAAGATGCAAATCTTGAAGGTCTAGGCCTTCAGCAACCAGGCCCTGAAATGAAGAGACTGGGGATTTGGGTGCCACAACGTTCCCTCCTCCTGGGATAGGAGGTCTGGAGCAGATCCCAAGTCCAGGGAGGGAGCTTGAGAGAGATGCAGAAGTAGAGGGTACCACACTTGGCGTGGCCAACGTGGTGCTATGAGGATCATAGCCCCCTTGTCTCTCTGAAGCTTGAACAGAGTCTTGGGAATTAGGGGAATAGGTGGGAAGGCATAGAGGAAGTCTTGCCCCCAATGAAGGAGGAAGGCATCCCTGGCCTGAACTCCCTGACACGGAATCCTGGAACAGAACTGGGAAAGTTTGGCATTCCACGGACTTGCAAACAGGTCTATGTCTGGGGTTCCCCAAATTTGAAAGATCCTGGTTATCTGGTCCCCATGGAGGGACCATTCGTGTGGAAGCAGAACTCGACTGAGTCTGTCTGCCCAAGAGTTTTGAACCCCTGGAAGATACACTGCCATGAGATGAATTTGATGCTCTCTGGCGAAGGCCCACAATCTCAGAGCTTCGTTGCAAAGCGACAGAGAGCCAGTTCCCCCCTGCTTGTTCATATAGAACATGGCTACTTGGTTGTCCGTGTGGATAAGGACTGTCTTGTAGCTGAGCAGGGTGTGGAAGACTCTGAGAGCTAGAAAAATTGCTCTGAGCTCTAAGAGGTTGATATGTAGAGATGTCTCCTGTGGAGACCAGATGCCCTGGGTGGAGAGATCTTGTAGATGAGCCCCCCAACCCTTTGGGGAGGCATCTGTTGTAAGGGTTGCTTGGGGTAACACCTGTTGAAAGGGGGACCCCAGCAACAGATTTTGGGTGGACCTCCACCACTGGAGAGAGCAAAAAAGGCGACTGGAGGTTGCTATTTTGTCTGACAGGCACCCTGATGCCTAGGTCTATTGGGTGGACAAGGTCCATTGAGCTGCCCTCATGTGAAGGCGAGCATAAGGGACCACATGCACAGTGGATGCCATGTGGCCTAACAGTTGTAACATCTCTTGAGCAGTTAAATGGGACTTTAACTGAATCTGGGAGGCTAACTACACCAAGCGTAGGCAACGGGCCTGGGGAAGATAGGCCCTTGCAGTGGTGGTATCCAGTAAGGCCCCTATGAACTCTAGAGATTGAGTAGGGGTGAGATGGGATTTTGGGATGTTTATTACAAGTCCCAAATACTGAAGGATACGGCTTGTGCAGGCCAGGGAAGCCTGGGCCTCTGACGGATGGAGCTCGGATGAGCCAGTCGTCCAGATATGGGAATACAAATATTCCTAGAGTGCGTAGGAATGCGGCTACTACTGCCATGCATTTTGTGAACACCCTTGGTGCAGAGGCCAGACCGAAGGGAAACACTCTGTATTGATAGTGCTTTCCTTGGAAAAGGAACCGAAGGAACCTTCTGTGTGTTGGATGGATGAGGACATGGGTGTACGCATCCTTGAGATCTAGAGAACAAAGCCATTCCTGACTCTGGAGGTATGGAAGGAGAGTACCGAGAGAAGTCATCTTGAATTTCTCCTTGCATAGAAACTTGTTCAATTCTCTGAGATCTAAGATGGGTCTGTAGCCCCCTGTTTTATTTGGGATGAGAAAGTAGGGGGAGTAGAACCCTGAGCCCTGTTGAAGAAGGGGTACTTCTTCTATTGCCCCTTGGGCAAGAAGGGTAGCACTCTCCTGACCCAGAAGGTCGAGGAGAGATGTTGGAGAATTGAACTGTCTCACCATGGTGTGAGGGGGAAGGTTTAAGAAATGAAGCTTGTACCCCTCCCTTATGATGGAGAGGGTCCATTGTTCTGCTGTGATTTGTTCCCATCTGGGAGCAAAGTGAACTAACCTTCCTGGAATGGTGAGAGGCTCTGGGTGTTCTAGAGCCAGAAAGGCTAAGTTCTCTAGTTGTAAGTCAAAGGCCCTGAGGAGGCTGAGGTTGTTGGGCCGTAGCAGTCCTAGCAGCCTTAGGCTTGGCCTGTTTCGGTAGTTGCTGTCTCTTTGCAGCAAAACGACTTGCAGAAAATGCCTGTTGAGCATAAGCAGAATAATATTTCCCCTTTTTTGGGAAAAATCCCTTTTTGAACAACCTTTTCTTAAAAGGAGCAGAAGTAGACTTTGAAAGTCTATCTAAAGCAGAATTTTCAGCATCCATCTGGGTGGCCTTTGCTTGCCAATCTTTGCCAAAAAGGTTTTCTAGTCCATCCTGAACCCAGGGTTCCAAATCAGAAGCTTGTAACCAAGCAACTCTGCGTGCACCTATGGCAATAGCCGAGGCTCTGCTGGCACCTTCAAAAGAGTCAAAGGCTGCATGGTTGGAAAACTTGGAAACATCCTGGGCATGTTTGAGCCAGGTGAGAAACTCTTCCCTTTTATCTTCTGAAGTAAAAGGAGACAAAGTTTGTAGATGATCTGTAACCTCTTTTAGAAACATCCCTATATAGAGACTATAGGAGTTGATTCTAGCAACAAGCATATTGGCCTGGAAAATTCTCCTGCCAAAGGCATCTAAGGTTCTGCATTCTCTTCCTGGAGGAGTAGAAGAGTGCCTTTTTGTACTCTTGATCTTTTTCATAGCAGACTCCACCACAATAGAGTGGTGAGGAAGCTGAGTCTTATGAAAGCCAGGACAAGGAGGAACACGATACATGGTGTCCAACCTACAAGAATGAGGGAAGGTGGTGAGAGGAGTCTCCCATATGCCCAACATGTGATCATAAAGAATCTCATGTATTGGTAAAGTGGCTGCCTCTTTAGGAGCCTTAGGATATTGTAAAATATCTAATTTTTTGGCTCTGGGCTCTGTCTCAGGGGTCACTGAGATGGAAAGGCCCCTGGCCACTTCCCTAATGAAGTCTTGAAAAGACAAGTCTTCTGGAGGAGACATTCTCCTTTTTGGAGAAGAGGGATCCTAAGGAAGGATCACCGACGCTTCGATAGAGGCCTCTGATTCATCAGAGTCTTCAGAGGAATCGAAGTATCGTCTATCTGGATGCTTCTACAGAGCCCGATATGCGTACCGGGTGGTATCGACATCGGGAGTGATCGGTACCCATTCGGTACCGGTGGGCATCACAGAACAATGTACCACTGCAGTCGACACCGAAGCCGATGTCGATGCAATCGGTGCCGGAGTCGGTACCGACAACGGAGTTTGTTGCGGTACCGAAGGCGTCGCAGCTTGTATGAATGCCGTGATGGCACGCTGCATGGTCAGAATATTCTGATCCATCGACGCCACCAATGTCTTGATGTTGGTACCAGTGGAAACCACCGGTACCCCAGAACATGGCAACAGGTGATCGGTCGAGGCCGAGCCATCGATGTCAACCTGTGACCCCATAGATAAAGCTTTGGAAGCCGGAGCCTCCCGCCGGGGTAATTTTGCCGGTGCGGATTCCTCGAGAGCAAGCCCGGAGGCATCTCGATACTTAGAGGGAGATTTACCCTTCGAGGACCGGCTGGACTTAAGTTTGGTTACCTGAGATCCATGGGAGGAAGAAGCAGCCCTGGAAGACGTCGATGCCACCGAAGGTGCATCAGAGGGAAACAGGGTACTGAGCTTGGCTGCTCGATTCTGTAGACCTCTTTTAGACATCGTGGAACAGGACTCACAATCCGTAATGGAATGGTCAGGACCTAAACATTTTAGACACCAGTCATGGGTGTCGGTGACAGAAATAGTGCCGCTGCACTTCGTGCACTTTTTAAACCCGGAGGTGGGCTTTTCCATGAAGAAATGTTTTTGTAGGCCTAAGGCCAAAGAAAGAGAAAAAATGCACTGAAGTGAGAAAAACAGTTTTTTTTTTTTTTTTTTTAGAATAAAGAAAGAAAAAACCGGTGGTGCCGGTCCGGCGTCGAGAAGGCAGACATGCGACCAAAGAAAGAAAATAAAATAAAGAAATTCTTCAGCGGTGACAGGAACACGACCTGCTGGCTCCGCGGAAAAGAAGAACTGGAGAGAGGCGGTTAGGAAAGGCGGGAAGGCAGCGCGCAGGCGCTGTGGGATGCTCCCAAAAGCTTTCCTTTTGGACGCTGGGGAGCGTTCCCGCACAGGCTCCATCGATACCGACGATACCTATATGTGAAGACTCATTCCTGCTTGTTCCTGGAGATTAGGGCTAAGTGGCTAATTTTCTCAATGGAGGAAAGCGAATAGTGGAGTACCCTAGGGATCTGTACTGAGACTGGTGCTTTTGACATATTTATAAATGGTCTGGAATTGGGAACAACAAGCAAGGTGATTAAATTTGCAGATGAGACAAAATTATTCAAAGTTGTTAAATTGCATGTGGATTGTGAGAAATAGCAGGAGGATTTTGGGAGACCGGGCATCCAAATGACAGATGAACTTTAATGTGGACAAGTGCAAAGTGATGCATCTAGGAAAAAATAACCCAGACTATAGTTATACAATACTAGATTCCACATTAGGCATCACCACTCAGGAAAAGCATCTGGGTGTGATCGTGGACAGTACATTGAAACAGAATGTTAGGCACCATTAGGAAAGGAATAGAGAATAAAACAAAGAATATCAAAGTGCCTCTGTATTGCTCCATGGTGCAACCACACCTTGAATATTGTGTGCAGTTCTGTTCCAAATACATCCTTCTAGACCAGTGCAGATTAGTGGCTTGTGTCCCCCTGCCAGCAGATGGTGAGACAGAAAAATTCCCGAAGCTCTGTGACATCTCCCTTTGTATAAAACCCATCCCCCAAGGGGAGCTTCAGTATTTTCTCTGTCTCAGCAGATGGTGGACTTCACCAAGCTCCTGGTGTTCTCTGAGAAGAGATTTGGTGTCAGTGTAGCTATCTTTGGCTTGTGTGCATGCTATGATGCCCCTTCTTTGCCAACAGCTTTCCTTTCTTCACTTTCCAGAGCGGCCCCTATTCAAGAGGACCAGAAGAGCATCTCTGAAGGGAAGTGCTCCTGCTGATGAGGAACAGTTGCAGCCTTCTGTTCTGACTGTTCTGCAAGCAAGATTTTTATCAGCTAAGTTGGCAGTCCCCTTTTGTTATTTTTCTAATTCCTTAAAGTTTGTTTAAAAAATAAGCCACACCTTATTCAAGAATCTGGTTGCTGAGGAAGTTATCAGATAATTTTTCTTCTCCGGACCCTTCTTCCTTCTATTTTTTCTTCCGAGAACAGTGTTTTATTTCTTTTGTGGTTCTCTTTTAAAGTAGATTCCCAATGTGTTTTTCGGCAGAATCTTCTTGTTCTGACCACGTGAACCACGCTTCTTTTTTCGGTGTGCTCTGATTTCTGCAGTTGCCTTTTTCCTGCTTCTCTTCACGTGGTCAGTCAGCAACTGCTTCCCAGCTCTGTTTTGCTGTTTTCTTGCCATTATTTTTCTGCCGCAGCTGCCGTTCTTTCTTCAGAGTCTGTTGATTTTTGGCTCCCTGGCTCTTCCTGTGGCTTTTTCTTTTATCCTGTTGTGAAAATACCTTCTTCCCTACAGCGCTGCTTGGGCTGCGGGAAGAAATGTAAGACTTTGACAGATAGTTTGTGTTCCTCTTATGGTTCTGATCAAGGGGGTCCTTCTGCATCTGCAGGGCCTGGTTCCGGTAGCCCTTCCAGGTCTCTTGCTTTAGCTCCCTCTGGGTTACCTCAGCGTGATGCTAGATCTCAAGATGTGCTTCCTCCGATTTTGTTGCCTGAGCAGCCTGCTCGCCCTCTACAACTCTCTATTCATCCTATGCAGACTTCAGCTGATGACTCTGATTTCCAGTTTATGTAGCTATTCCATAAGGCCTGGGATATGTGGTGCTCAGGGACTTTGGCTACTTCAGTCGCCGCTGACCCACCGTCTAGAAAGCGTGCCTGCCAAAGTTTGGCTAGAACTTCCTTAGATCTGGCCAAGGATATCTCCTTTCCTCCAGGAGACTGGCGCCTTGCAGGGGAAGATGGTGACGGTCCTTCAGATGAAAATTCTATCACTTCTGAGTCCGGCCAGGAATAAAGAGAGCTCTCGCCATTGGAAGATGACTAGCAGCCTTGAGAATATGGTCAGGTTATTCCATAAGGAAGAGTTTCCTGCTCTCATTGCTCAAATGACGGAGACTGTGCACCTCTCTGACTCTCTAGTGCAACAGCCTTTGGATTCCTCTAAACCTCAGGCAGACCGCATCATTGTGGGTATCAGGAAACCACTTAAAGCTTTTTCCTTTCCTCTGGATCTACAACAGATGGGCTCCTTAGAATAGGATTCTCCTAATGTGTCCCTATGCTCTGCTAGTCACTTGGGGCGTGTTTACCTTTGGTCTTCAGATAATCTTGACAAGTGGTTGCGTTTCCCTAAAGTTAGTCACTGCAGTCACTAAATGCACAACCATC
This sequence comes from Ichthyophis bannanicus, assembly GCA_033557465.1. Taxonomy (NCBI): domain Eukaryota; kingdom Metazoa; phylum Chordata; class Amphibia; order Gymnophiona; family Ichthyophiidae; genus Ichthyophis; species Ichthyophis bannanicus. The sequence goes on from CM066034.1 coordinate 600,670,792, forward strand.
CCTGTGGAGGGCAGCACTGCCCTCTGTGATGAGATGGATAGCAAGGTGCAGGGCCTCTTAAAAACCACCTTCTCATCGACCTTCTGGAATTCCTTGGCACCTGCTTAGACACAAGAGTGGGTTGCATCTTCCTTTCTTATGACAGATGCAAGAAGCTCTGCATTTAGGTCCATGCCTTCTGGCACCTGGCAGCTCCCACTGCCTGGGATTACCTACAACTCCTCAGCATCATGGCTTCAGCTCTCGATGTAGCCGCTGGGCCCATGCTCACATGCAACTGCTTCAGTACTCTCTTCTGTTGCGCTGGTCCCCAACAACCCAGGACTAGTCTACCCCTTTCTTCAGTGATTTGCCGTAGTCTTCGCTGGTGGCTTTGTCATTACTTGTTGAAGGACATTCCCTCGGGTGGTGGTCACCATGGACACCAGCCTTGCAGGTTGGGGTGAGCATTACAAGGGACAGGCAGCGCAGAGATCTTGGTCCATCCAAGCAGCCTCTTGGATCATCAATCACCTTGAAGCCTGGGCTGTTCATCTGGCTCTACTCTTCTTTCAGTTCCACCTCCAGGGTCAAGTAGTTGGAGTACTCTCCGACAATTCCATCACTGTGACTTATCTCAACTAACAGGGTGGGACCAAATGTCTTGGAGTGGCCCTGTTAATGAGTCTTCTATTTCCCTGGGCAGAATCCAACTTCCTAGTTCTTTCTGCACAGCACATTGTGGGAATGAAGAACATTCAAGCGGATTTCCTGAGTCGTCATATCCTGGACTCTGGCGAGTGGGAGCTAGCTCCATGGGCATTTGCAAACTGCATTAGTGGGGTCATCCTACTCTAGACCTAATGGCCACCTCTTCCAGTGCCAAGACATCAATCTTTTTCAGTCATCAAAAGGAACCAAACTCATGGCCTAGATGCTCTGTTCAGACCTGGCCCTCAAACCAGCTTCTCTACATCTTTCCTCCTTGGCCGCTAATTGACCATGTACTCTGTCGGATAGAGTCACTCTCCGGACAGGTAGTGCTGGTGGCCCCGTATTGGTCTCTGCGTCCATAGTATGCTGATATCCTCTGCCTCCTGCAGGAGGCGCCCCTACCCCTTGGTGTCCAGAAAGGTCTCCTGTTTCAGGGGCCGGTTCCAATGGATGACCCCACTCCTTACTCTTATGGCTTGGCAAAAATTACTCACTGCAAGTAGTGGCCACTCTACTACTGGATCGACGGTCTTCTACTTCATGTGCATATGCTTGGATCTGGACATTTTTTTTCTTGGTGTTCTAAGAGAGCCCTCTCCCCTTGGTGAGTTGATATTCTAGATGTTCTTTCCTTCCTTCAGGATGGATTTGATTAGAGTCTTGCCCTTAATTCTTTAAAGGTGCAGATTGCGGCCATGACATGCTTTCAGTGGCCTCTCCATAGACGGCCTTTTGCTTCTCTTGTAGACTTTTCCAATTTTCTGCAGGGCATTCACTCCCTGAGGCCCCCCATTTGTCCAGTCGTCCCTTCATGGGATCTGTCCTTAGTGCTCCATGTGCTCACCCATGCCCCGTTTGAGCCTCTCCATAGGGCATCTCTCAAAGATTTGACTCTCAAAACTGTTTTTCTTATAGCAGTTACTTTAGCACAGTGTCTTTAGGAGCTCCAGGCACTTTCTTGCTGGGATCCTTTTCTGTCTTTTTCCCCAGAGGGGGTCACCATTCGAACAGTGCCTTTTCTGCCTAAGGTCCTTTCAGATTTCATGTCAACCAATCGGTTGTGCTTCTTTCCTTTTTTTAAGGGGCAGTCTTCGTGTGACCTCCGAGTCCTTCACCTGTTGGATGTTGGTAGGGTGTTAAGCCGTTACGCTGTTACCTCAAACTCACTAGTACATTTCGTATCTATAATCACCTTTTTGTCCTGGTTTCTGGTCCACAAAAAGGAGCGGCCACATTCAAAGCGACCATTGCTCACTGGATCAAGCAGACTATTGATCAGCTTATATTTTATTGAACAAACCTGTGCTTGTAGGTCTTCGGGCACATTCTATGTATGTCCAGGCTACCTCCTGTGCAGAATAAAGGGTAGCTCCGCTAGATATTTGCAGGGCGGCCACTTGGTCCTCCCTCTCTACTTTTGCACGGCACTATCTCTTGGATGTCCAAGCTTGAGAAGCAGCTTGCTTTGGAGCCTCTGTCTTGGCTGCAACTGTTTCTTCCTCCCCAGTAGTCCATACTGGTCTAGCAGGATGTATTTGGAAGGAGAAATTTTACTTACCAATAATTTCCTTTACTGGAATCCTGCTAGTCCAGTCCAGGAACCGCCCCTGTAAACTATTTAGTTTGTCACCTAGTTAAGACTTCTTTTTTTTTTTGTATCGGTGACATTGCTGTACCTCACCATGTACATACTTCCTTGACCTGCAGGTCCTGTTTCACATTGTTCAGTTTAGCGTATTAGAAGAGTTATTTGAACTCATTTTTGGTCTGGTTTTGTGCTTCCTTGGCTGTTTGAATTCCTCCTGCTTGTTATGTTTATACCGAAGCTCCCCTTGGAGGATGGGCTTTATTCCAAGGGTGGTGATATAAGCTTCAGAAATTTTCCTCTGTCTCATCTGCTGGCAAGGGGACACAACCCACTAGTTTGGACTGGTCTAGCAGGATTCCAGGAAAGGAAATTATCGGTAAGTAAAATTTCTCTGCCTCTGCATTAAAAAAAAAAAAAAGACAGAGACATTAGAAAAGATACATAGAAGAGCAATGCAAATAAAGGGGATGAAATGATCCTCCTAAGAGGAAAGGCTAAAGAGGTTAGGGCTCTTCAGCTTGGAGACTGAGGGGGACATATGACAGAGGTTGATGAAATCCTGAGGGGAGTGGAATGGGTAAATGCAAATCAATTTTTTACCCTTTCAAAAAATACCAAGATTAGAACATGCCATGAATTTACAAAGTAGTATTTTTAAACAGATAAGAGAAAATATTTTTTTCTCTCAAAATATAATTAAGCTTTGGAAGTCACAAATGGGCAGTGTAGCTGAGCTTCAGCAGGTTTGGACAAATTCCTGGGAAAAGTCATCAACCATTAATGTAGACTGACAGAAAACCACTGCTAAGTAGCATGGAACTGGCTGCTTTTGAGTTATGTCAGGTACTTGAGACCTGAATTGGCCACTGTTGGAAATAGGACACTGGATTTGATGGACCTTGGTCTGACCCAGAATGACAGTTCTTATGATGATCTTTTTTTTTTGTTTGTTTGCTTTATATTTTCAGAAACCACTTTCCATTTTTAACAATAACACCTTACATATTGAACCACCACAACAATAAACCTTTGCATATTTCATTTTACATCTTCAAAAGTTGTGTTGCATCATTTTGTAATAAATGCCCACTCCCCCAGTGTATGCAAAACTTTTCACCTCCCACCATACGTTATATTTCGATACATTACTCTTTATGGGTCATTGCAGAAATGCTCTTCTGCTATTGGACACATAAACACAATTGGTAGTCTTATGCTTTACTGATGTCTATACCTCCATCAGCCTGTTCCTTCCCCCTATTAGCCACCGCTTGGCACTTAGGGGTATGTTTACTAAACTGCGGTAATATCATTCGCGTTAGGTTCCGTGGTAAAGGGACAGATGCCCATATAAAGGCGTGGGCGTTGCATCGTGCGTGTTACAAGGCACCTTAGAAGAACGAGCAGGGCCGGCCCGTCCATTGAGCAAAAATGTTTTTTGCACAGGGCCCCGCGTTTCAGGGGGCCCCGCGCAAAAAACATCTTGCATCCCAGCAAAGTTTTAAAAAAATCATAAACCGGCTGCGGCTGCCGCTGCCGCCGTGGCAGCGGCAGAATGGAGAATCCCGCGGGGCCCATTTACAGTCCTTACCACCCCCCCCCCATCAGCCCAGCTAAGTTTTAAAAAAGGGGCCGCGGCGGGATTAACAGAGCCGCGAGAAAGGGAAACTCTCCCTTCGCGTGGCTCTGAAAAGCCTGCGCTGAGGCCGTTTAGAAGACTGCAGGACAGGGGGGCCCCGCGGGATTCTCCATTCTGCCGCTGCCACGGCGGCGGCGGCAGCAGCAGCCGGTTTCTGGTTTGTTTGTTTTTTTTAAACTTAGCTGGGCTGATGGGGGGGGGGGGGTAAGGACTGTAAATGTGCTGATGGGGAGGGGGGGAGGAGGAGGGGGTAAGGACTGTAAATGGGCTGATGGGGGGGGAGGGAGGGGGGTAAGGACTGTAAATGGGCTGATGGGGGGGGAGGGGAGGGGGGTGGTAAGGACTGTAAATGGGCTGATGGGGGGTGGTAAGGACTGTAAATGGGCTGATGGGGAGGGAGGGAGGGGGGTAAGGACTGTAAATGGGCTGATGGGGGGGGTAAGGACTGTAAATGGCTGATGGGGAGGGAGGGAGGGGGGGTAAGGACTGTAAATGGGCTGATGGGGGGGTAAGGATTGTAAATGGGCTGATGGGGAGGGAGGGAGGGAGGGGCGTAAGGACTGTAAATGGACTGAGGGGGGGGGGTAAGGACTGTAAATGGGCTGATGGGGAGGGAGGGAGGGGGGTAAGGACTGTAAATGGGATGATGGGGGGGAAAGCACTGTAACTGGGCTGATGGGGAGGGAGGGGGGTAAGGACTGTAAATGGGCTGATGGGGAGGGGGGGAGGGAGGGGGGGGTAAAGACTGTAAATGGGCTGATTGGGAGGGAGGGAGGGAGGGAGGGATCTGGGTAAGTACTGTAAATGGTATGATGGGGGGGGGTTAGGACTGGTAATGGGCTATAGGGGGTTCGGACTGGAAGTGGGCTGATGGGGGGGGGTTAAGACTGGGAATGGGCTATGGGGGGTTAGGACAGGTAATAGACTATGGAGGGGCTAAGACTGGAAATGGCCTGATGGGGGAAGTTATGACAGGTAATGGGCTATGGGGGGCTACGACTACAAGTGGGCTGATGGGGGGATTAGGACTGGAAACGGGCTATGGGGCGGTGGGCTAAGACTGGAAATGGGCTGTGGGGGCATTAGGACTGGTAATGGGCTATGGGGGGTTACAACAGGTAATGGGCTATGGGGAGGTACGACTACAAGTGGGCTGATGGGGGGATTAGGACTGGAAATGGGCTATGGGGGGGTTAGGACAGGTAATGGGCTGATGGGGGGGTTACAACAGGTAATGGGCTATGGGGGGGCTAAGACTACAAGTGGGCTGATGGGGGGTTAGGACTGGTAATGGGTTGATGGGGGGGTAAGACTGAAAATGGGCTGATGGGAGGGTAAGGACTGGAAGTGGGCTGATGGGGGGGTTAGGACTGGTAATGGGCTATAGGGGGTTCGGACTGGAAGTGGGCTGATGGGGGGGTTAGGACTGGTAATGGGCTATAGGGGGTTCGGACTGGAAGTGGGCTGATGGGGGAGCTTGGACTGGTAATGGGATGGGGGGTTGCTAGGACTGGAAATGGGCTGAGTGGAAGGGGGCTTGAACGGCAAATAGCTGATGGGGACAGGGGCTTGGAATGGAAATGGACTGTGAGGAGAGGGAGCTAGGACTGGAAATGGGCTGAGTGGGGGGGGGGGGGGCTTTGACATCAAATGGGCGGATGGCTGGGCCAGGATAGGAATGGAAATGGGGGGTTGGGGGTGGTAATGTTGGAAATGGGCTGTGGTGGGGGCTTGAATTGAAATGGACTCATGGAGGGGCGAGAACTGGAAGGAGGCTCATGGGGGGCTTGGATTGGAAATGGGCTGAGTGGAGGGGAGCTAGGATTTGACATGGGCTGATGGTGGGGCTAGGAAAGGAATAGAAATGAGCTGATGGGGGGCTGGGATTGGAAATGAGCTGATGGAGGAACTGATAGGACTGGAAATGGGCTGATGAGGGGCTGGGATTGGAAATGAACTGATGGATGGACTCGGATAGGACTGGAAATGGATGGGGGAGCTAGGACTGGAAATGGGCTGATGGTGGGTCTAGGATAGGATTGGAAATGGGCTGATGGGGGACTAAGACTGGAAATGGGCTGATGCAGGGACAAGAAGGGAGCAGATGCTGGGTGGGGCTGGAACTAGAAAGGAGCTGATGTTGGGGGAGGATTAGAATGGGATGGAGCTGGGAGAGTGAAATGGAGAGGGAAAAATATTTTGCGTGGGAGGGAAGACAAATCTACAATTGGCCGGATATTGGGAGAGTAAGTGGGGATTGAGGATGGAGGGGTAAAATTTGAGTGGATGAAATAGGAATGAGGAAAGAGCAAAAGGAGAAAGATTAGTATGTTAAAGCAGATGTAGAGAGAGAATGGAAAAAAACCCCAAGAAGACAGAAGAAAGGACAAATGGACAGCAGATGGAGAGTTAGCAGAAGACACGAAGAAACCAGAAGAAAGTGGCTGGAACAAATGCCACTGAAAAAAAATGCACAAAAGTTAGAAAAATATCGCAATAATTAGAATTTAATAACTGTAAGATGACAGCTCTGGGAAATGTGCATCAATAATTTTTGCGCATTGTATAGTACAAGAGGAAATTAATTTATAGTTTTATTTCTACAGTGTTGTGTATATTCCAAGTTTGGCTTTTGGGGTTCTCAGTTTAATTATTGTCTTCCTGTTTCTAAATTGTGATTCCTTGTTTGGTGATGGTCTATGTTCTGCATGTGTAACTGAGCTGAGGTAATTCTGTTTATGTAATTCCTATTTGACATTGCCACTTGTTCTTTCCCCAGTAGGTCATGTATTATTGTTCTCTGAAATGTATTGGTTTAATATTTGCAGTGTTGCCTTTTGATAGTTAGGGTATGGTGCTTTGTGAGTCCTGGTAGTGCTGTTAGGATACGGCGGGTTTGCTATGGGTTCTAAATGGGCAGTGTTTGTAGTAGTTCCTAATGTGCCTGGCGGTTGGTACTGGAGTATAGTAATGTAGAAACCTTTTAGTCTTTCTTTATCCATATACTCATTAAGAGGCATGTTTACTAAAAGTTAGTGTATGGTAACATTATGCAAATATTTATGCAAATGAGGCACCTTATGCAAATGAGGCCCCGCACCGAGTCTCCGCACATGGCCCTGCACCCCCCTTGGGCTGCCCCTGCGAACGAGCATTACAAGACGCCTTTGTAAGGCACCTTGGAAGGCGCCTAGTAAGGTGCCCTGTAAGGTGCCTCATAAGGCGCACTATAGAGCCTCCTTGGCTAAGCGCCATATTAGGCACCCTTGGACAAGGCACCGCAGAAGGCACCCTGGGCTATGGAACCATAGGTTAAGGTGGCCTAACAAGGTTATGGTGTCCTAGATTAGTGTGCCCTAGGGACTGCAAGGTGCCTCATGATGACATGCATGACCTGTGCGGAATAGAGACAGATGTAGCCCTAACACTAGATAGAGCACTCAGGAAAGGCAATGAACAGGTGAGTGAAGGAGGGAGAAGTGGGAGCCGCTGGACCTGCCATATCTGCGGGCATCCCATGTGCCTGCCAGTACTGATGACGAACATGGTGGGGCAGCTGTACCACAGCACAGGGTGTTGACAATGTAAAGTACTGGAAAAACAGTTGGTGGCAGATGATGGGAATACGTGTCCCCCAGTGGAGGCGGAGGTGGCAGGATAGTTACAATGATGGGTGGACAGAGGAGTGGTGGTGCCATGCAGATCAGGCACAGGTGAGGCAAGCATGAAGAGGCACAATGCAGGAAAGGGTAGCAGTGCATGACATGGGGTGGCAGCCTGCACTGGCAGACAGGACTCTACACAGCTGACAGACGCAGATAGACGGACCGAGGGAATGTTGGCAATTGTGGCGAGGGTATTATGGGCTGGAAGCACAGATCTGCAAAAATATGACCTCTACAGGCATGCACGCTATTTGAGTAGGACAGGCATGAGATGAGGGAACAATGAGGAACTGAACCCATGAACACTGCCAAGAATGGCATTGTATTAACCAGTAGGCTATACATCCATGGTGTATGTCACAGCAATGTCTGGGTACAGAAGGACTGCAGGTCACCGTACAAACTGTCTGCTCTGAGTGCCAGGATAGGGTAACCCCACCAGTACCCATGATGCAATGCACATGCTGAATAGCAGTCTACAGCTGATCACCAAATGGGGTCTGCACCTCTCCGGTACCTCAGCTTGGAAAGACGAACTGACAGTGCGTGATACTGGCACAGAGTAGCTACAGACCATGCCATTGTGCAGGTTCTGTGTTCACCCTAAGGCAGTGGTCCCCAACCCAGTTCTATGGGGCCCACCGGCCAGTCAGGTTTTCGGGATATCCCTAATGACTATGCATGAGATATATATGCATTAGAGATATCCTGCCAACCTGACTGGTTTGTGGCCCTCCAGGGCTGGATTTGGAGACCCCTGCCTTACACCTCTGTCATTTAAGATTGTGAGTGGGCAAGGTGCAGATGTCCAAGACATCAAAAAGGTTAGATAGAATTTGTCACAGTCCTCCTCACTTCTCACCACCACCAAAAAATTGTCTATTAGACAACTTTTTGGTGGTGGTGAGAATCGAGGAGGAATGTGACACATTCTATATACCCTTTCGATGTCTAGGACATCTGTACCTTGCCCACTCACAATCTTAAATGACAGAGGTGTAAGGCAGGGGTCTCCAAATCCAGCCCTGGAGGGCCACAAACCAGTCAGGTTGGCAGGATATCTCTAATGCATATATATCTCATGCATAGTCATTAGGGATATCCCGAAAACCTGACTGGCCGGTGGGCCCCATAGGACTGGGTTGGGGACCACTGCCCTAAGGGATAGGATGGGTGCCCAGCACTAGGTCCGCAGTACATGTGGTGCTAGAGATAGGTCCTGCTGTACATCCCTATCACTACCAGTGTGTGACAGGTGTTCCTTGCGGTGCAGCCGAAGGTAATTTGGTATCCATCTGTATCCTGCAGTCACATGTGGCCCTGTGGGACCAGACACCAGCCAGATTGGTGTGTACCCCATGTTAGGGTCTGGCTGACATGGGCAGCTGTTATCAGGGCAGAGGGGTTCCTAGAATTGCATGAGGTGTGTGTAGCAGTGCCTTTATAGGTCACAGTGGTATACACTACATACCCCAAAGGGCCCACATCACCCTTTTTGTAGGTAAAGAACAGGTGCTCCCGCCCCAGGGAAGCAACCTCCATCCTGTTTGTATGAGACAGCCCTCCAGGGTTGGTGGGCCAGAGCCATACCTATGACTGGGGCAGTGGCAGACCAGCAGCAATGCTGGGGTTAGGTCTGGAAAACCCCAACTGCCTCCCACCACTGTCTGCCAGTCACCAGCAGGCAGCACAGTCAGACTGTACCTTATAGGTGTTCTGACCATGCACAGTCTAACTGCAGACAGTCCACCAGCCAGTCCATAGTGCATGCTCACAGAGGAACTATGTGCAGCAAGCAGGCATCTCAGTGATTGGGACCCCAGCACTGGGGAACACAAATATATCACTGGAGGCAGATAGTGTAGAGTGCTATGTGGAAACCTAGACCTGCCATGGTCACTGCTCGGTCAGAGTGAGTGCCCTCCCAGCATGCCATGCTGTGGCCACCCTGTCCATGCAGGTGGTGGTCAGGCACTACAGTGTCCCAGCCATTGCCCCACACCCTGTGAAGATGCATCCTGGCCAGTCTGCCCTGTCCGGGCCATACCCAAAATACCTTGCTCCTCATTATGCACCTATTCAGGCTAACGTTGGTAACAGTGGGACATTTTGGGCCCAGTGAAGGGTGGGCAGCCATAGAACAATGGATAGACATACACATACATGCTCACTCCTATTGCAGCATTGTACAAAAATAGGGGTGGTTGGCAACCCTGCCCGCCACACTGGTCCTGATCACAGTGCCGACACTGCTAAACTGTGCAGGGGCTAGTAGTAATGCTCTGTTGATAACTTCAGCTCAATGCTGGGGCCAACAGCCTGACTCTCCATGCATCTTTGGATTGTGGAGCCTGTGTAGGTGGGTGTTTGTACCCTTGTTCACCGCTGCTTTGGGCTTTGCACATGTTGCTATTGTATCTGCATCGTAGGGTAAAACATAGGGACATGCTCTGCTGGAACCACAGCTGGGGCATGAACCTGTGACCCTCTGATTCTGGACACACTGGCTGGGTGTACTGCACCACACTGTTGCCACAGATGCACAATAGTCCCTGGGGCTACCTGTACTTTTCCTCAGCCAGACTTTGTATGTTGCACTGCAGACCGCGTACTGATGCAGGGCATGGCCTAGGTCCACTGCAGGGAGGTGGCACTGCTCCCTCCAGCACGAGCACACCCCCCCCCTGCCAAGCTGACATGGCCATTTGCTGTCGGTGCTGGTAGTGCGCAGTCCCAGGCCATCCACTGTGTAGGTAGGTGCTTGCCTAGGGAGCGGATCCCGGGGTGGGGGGCATACATGGACATCCTCACATCCCCCCCATCACTGCCTACGAATATTATGTCCCTTCCACATGGGGCGGGATGGCTGGGGGGATGTCAGGTCAGTGCCCTAGCAACTATTGGCTAGGGTGAACCAGGTAGATATAGGTGGATTGTGTTTGGCCTTGGTCAGCTGCTGTCTTGCTGATTTCCGGTTTCTATGTTCCTAGGCACCCGCCTGGTCCACCCTGTGCCCCAGCTGCCCATGCTACATGTCCCGCCTGCAGCCCCCTATGCCCCATTTGCACCATCGCCATAGTGGCCATTCATACTTTGGCACTATGGTGTTGCTGAAAATGGAGCACTACTATCACATTTCTTGGGCTCCCTGCCTAGGCTGTACATTGCTGACACTTAAATGGTTTCTCTCTCCTGCAAATGTGCATTTACCGGCAGGTTTTCATTCATGGTAGGATTCAGTCCTTCAGTTCAGCGTGTAAGTGAAAGGGGCCTCTCCCCGCCCACTCTCCACCAATTGACCCCTTCTCTCCGCCCTCTCTTCACCTTCTGCGGTGTTTACCGCGGCCTGGAACGTTAACGATCGTTAAGTAACGTTAACGCGTGATAATGTTACATACTGCACGTTAACGTTACCTAACGATCGTTAACGTTACATAACGCGTGGTATGTAACGTTACCACAGTTTAGTATTTATTTATTTATTTAACAGCTCTTCTATACCGCACTCTTTATTATCAGTGCGGTTTACAGTTAACAATTTGACTCTAGGACATGATCAGATCTGACCTGAGTGTACATATAACAAGGAAAGTAACATGGGATTGAACTGGGGAAACTATGTACATTTTAAGCAGAGAAGGATATATGTTGGTATTCTATTTACAATAATGTACCTCTGAAGCAGTACAACTGCTTGATTACAAATACTGTCTGGTCTGTATTACAGGTTATGTAAATTACATATTTTGTAATTCATATTAAGGGATTGGGTTGTGAGGAGGGAGGAGTTGAGGCATTGTTTGGTTGTGAGAAGTGCATCATAGTAAACATACCCCTTAGTCTATGCTCCCTGGTTACCTTTGGTTTGTTTCCAGGTGCAGTATGCTCCCCAGATTTTTGTATGCTCTCCCATCCGTCGATATGTATATGCTGTTAAGGGCATTCATTTGTTCAATATAGTCAAGCTTTTGGAGAATTTCCTCCTCAGTGGACACTCACACCGTCTTCCATACTTCCGCCAACTTCATTCTTATTGCCAACCACACTTGACCTCCCCATTGAGCTACATATTTATCTACATTTTTAGGTGGTAGCTTTAATAGGGCTGTACCTCCTCTCTACTTACCTTCCTAAAAAAATTCCTTGCCCATGTCCATACCTGTGCCACTTTCTCACAACTCCACCATAAATGGAAGAAGGTCCCTTCTCCTGCACATCCCTTCCAGCATCTCCTATCCCCTCCCCTTCCAAACCTACTCAGCTGACAGGGCATATAGTATATTCAATAGGAACTTTGTAAGTGTTTTCCTGCAAATTAGCTGATATGGATACCTGTCGAGCTTCTGCATATACTTGTGCGCTTTACTGAAACAGGCGCCAGCGTGAGGGAAAACATTCTTCACGCTGGAGGCTGTGCAGAGGGAACCAGGGCCTCGCGCGAGCTTCCCCGGCTCCCTCTGCAGCCATCCATCTGTGCGAGAATGGAGTTCGCGTGGGGCCCCCTGAAGCGCGGGGCCCTGTGCGAACAACATTCTCGCACAATGGACGGGCCGGCCCTGCCAGTAGAAAGATCTGTATATACCGTAACTGAACGTCCTTGCCATTGAAATTGTCCCATTCTTCTCATTTTCCCAGCCACTTTCTCTTTTACAATGTAACTGTGGAAGTAGGTAACTATCCCATGGCCATTTATTGCATTGGGGTCCGAGTGCCCTATATGCTCTGTCTAGTGTGATCTCCATGGAGGCCTCATTGTCTTCTCCTTCTCTCAATAAAAGTTGAAATATAGAGACTGCTACCACTGCAGTGTCTTGATAATCAGGCCCGTCGGGCACGCCTTTAATGCGCAAATTGTTACATCTCCTGTGATTTTCCAAATCTTCTATTTTTTGTTGCATTTGCTACGTAGCCTCCTCCATCTTATTGATACTGTCTTGCATATGGTCTTGCTCCTCTTGACAGGACTCCCACCTTCTCCTCCACCTCTTTCAGTCTTTTACCCAAGTCATGGAGGTCTGACCTTGAGTCCTCAACTTTGCAGCTCAACTCCGTTCTCACCACACCAAACTCCTGCTTTAAGTCACTAAACCATTGCTGCATTTTGCCTTTGCTGATATGTACCACTGTGCCCAGTTTATCCTTTTTTATTGGTTGCCTCTCTGCTTTTCACTATATCTGGGTCATCCTGCTGTCTCTGGGCAAGTTTGCTGTTGCTGGAGGGCATGTTACTCCACTAGGGATAGGGAAGTGCTCATTAAACCCCAATTGAGTGATCGGGTTGCAGGAGCTCTTAGCTCAGTTGTCTATGCGGTGACATGTCACTTCCTCCGACAGTTCTTATGTTCTTATTAGAAACATATATGTCCATAATATATAGAAATTTAAAGGAGGCATGTCTGGGTTATGGCCAGGTCTCATCAAAAATGTGTATTCTCCATTTCATGTGGAGGCCAATACAACTCGGGACAAGTCCGGGCCAACTGGATGTCCAAAATCTGGACAGCCTGGATCTGGTTCCAATTCTGCACCCACGGGAGCTAGCTGTTCCGTGGGAGCAGAATCACGGCACAGGGCCTGGACGTCCTGGATGTGCCCCGATTCAGGCCTGCTGTATGGCTATCCACCTCCCTGGCTAGCCCAGCCAAGGTTCCTGCATGGAGCCGTGGTGCCATAGTGTCCCATTGCCATGGCATACAGGAGCCCCAATCAGCAGCACTGTTTGTAAGGTCTTCCTTCCTGCCACTCAACCCCCCAATTGGCCCGTTCATGGCCGGGTTCAGGCGGCGGGGAACCCCCTGCTCTGCTCACCTTCTCAGGGGGGTCTGAATCCGATGGTCAATGATGTTGGGGGGAGGGGGCATAGATGAAGCTGGAGGAGCTATTTTGCAATTTTAAGCTCCTAAATTAGGATGAATTTTCATCTGAAAACAGGGCACAAATTTGGAAGCCCAGTCAAAAAACAGCTGAGCTCCTAACTCAGAGTTATGCTCCGAAATTGCCCTCTGAAAATTCACCAGGGCTGAGTGCCAAACGTTTTTCTTCAAATTTCATGAAACTCCTAAATGTAGGAGCATAATAAGTGGTTGGCAACAGGGGTGGATTTAGAGCAGGGAAAAAAGCTTAGCATTGTTTTTCAGTACTAGGCAGCTAAATTAGGCTCATAAATCTAGGAAAACGAAAAACAGCCCTAAATTTAAGAGCATACATTTTAAGCTCCTAAATTAGGATGACTTTTCATCTGAGTTAGGAGCATAAATCCTTTGAATATTGGGTCCTACATGTTTAGCAGAGTGTTTTTTTTAAAATACTGTCAGAATTATGTATGTCATAACCCCAACATTTCAGTTCTGATCTCCATGTACTATCCATGTAAAATGTGTCTCTCTATCTTTTTGAATAGTGATTTCCAAGAGGTTAACATGCACTGTGACATCACCCTTATGTAAAATCAATTTGAAATTGAAAAAACATGCTATCGTTTACTATTGTATGTTAGTTACCTCTGCTTCTGCTGGCTTGATCCATGCTCTCCTCCCCCCTCTTCTCATTCCCAGAAGGTGATGTCATATCCTCCCCAAAAATATATAAAGGAGTCTTCATTCCCATCGTGGTTACTTCTGTGCTGTTTTCTCTCTCCACAGACCTTGCTCATTACCTCTGCTCCTGTTTCCTTGCTGCATGCTCTCTTCCCACCTCTGCTCAATGCTGGAAGGTGACGCCATCTCTTCCCCCCTCCCCCCACCCCAAATACCTAAAGAATCCTTACACTGAAGGCACATGCCAAAGGACCACGCCTAAGAAGCAGGACTTGTTCTGTAGGCACTCCCTGGAGAGCCTCCAGGGGTGTGCCTCTTGTCGACTGCTGCTTTCTTGGTCACTCTTTTGTCTCACTTTGTACAGGTGTTCTCTTGTGCCTGCTTTTCCTGCCACTGATGTTTGCCACCTCTACTTGCCATGTCATCTGAGGCTGTCGTCTCCTTGGCCTTGCCCACTGAGTAAATAAGCCAATTCACCATTGTTTCATGCCAGTTACCTTCTCTTCCTCTTTGCCCTCCCCCTACTGTCTCCTTCTGCTTCTTTGGCCTCCTCAAAACCCACTGTATCTGCTACAAGGCTCCTTATGTAGCTGATCTTACCTCTCTTCACTCTGTCTGCATTATTACTGAGACATGGCTCCAATCTGGATATCTGGTCCATTTTCAAGACTCCTGCCCCCTGACTTCATTTCCTTCACCATAACTATCTGAGTCGTCATGGAGGTAGTCTGCCCTACTTTTCTTCCTTCTCTGTCACTGACATCCCCATTTGCTTGCTTCTCTACTTGGAGATCCTGTTGGCTCACATGCATTTCGGCCTGTGCTCCTTTTGTCTTTGTCACCTACCGACCCCCTTATGATGCTGATGATCTTTCTAGCTTCCTTGCTAGTTTTCTTTAGCCTATTTCTTGCTTTTTATATTGGGTGACTTCAACTACCCCTCTGTCCTGGATCCTAACCATGACATTTTCCCATCTTATGTCTCACTTAGGTTTTTCCCAACTAATCATTTCCCCCATTCACAAAGCAGGCCAAATCCTTGACTTGGTCTTTCTTCCCTTTTCTCCCCTCTTCTCTGCTCTCCGTTATCCTCCACTTCCTATGTCCTGGTCAGACTACTTTTTCGCTTTTCTTCCCCCCCCCCCCCCCACCCTCTTTGTGTCCCTTTCTCCACACAGAGATTCACCTTTAACCTCAGCCCAGCCAATATTGACCATCTGGCTCAGCAGCTGTCCATTTTCTCCCTCGCACTCCCTGCCACCCCTTGGATGTCCATTTTAATACCTGGTCCCAGGCCTTATCTTGGAATCCATCACCCCTCTCTGCCCCTTCCCCATCTTCCATATCCCACAACCCCTGGTTCAGTTATACACTCACTCTTCTCCATTGCCAGTTGTGCCACGTCAAGCATCACTGGCACAAACAACATTTCCCAAGTTTTTGGAACTTGTGGATGGATTGTGCCTCTTCCTGTTGGAAGGCTTGCCGCTCTGCCTGTTCCTCCTTTGTCCAAAAACTTCTGTCCTCTACAGCTAATCAGCCCCATAAGCTCTTTGATACCCTGAACTAACTTGCTCCATCCTTTGCTTCTGCCCCAGCTTGCTCCAGCACCCTTAACACCGCCGCTTCTATTCTTTTAAATAAAGCTTCCTTCACTCCTCATGCCCTCCTGCCCCATCTGCTTTCCCCCTGCATCTGCTGTATTTCCCCCTGCATTTGTTCCACTTCTCCCTCCTTCCCCCTCCCCTCGCCATGCCTTCCCAGTTGTACTCAACCCACCTTTCCTTCCTGCTCCCCTTCTTTCCTCTTCTTCTCCCCTTTGTTTTTCCCTCCAGCTGGTCTTCCCTTCTCCCTTACTTCCATCCAACTTGAGAGTGCCTTCTAGCTATCTGCACCTAGTCTTCTCCCTTAGAGCCTTAGCTTTCCTGCGTGACTCTCAAATTAGCTGACCTTCTTTCTCCTAGTATCCTCTCTCTTCTTCAGGCCAGCCTTGCGGATAGCTATGTTCCTCCTCCTTGGAAGTACATTGTGTGATAATTTTTCTCTTCTCAAGAAGCCCTCCCTTGGTCTTTCTTCCCTCTCTAACTTTCATCCCATCTCCAATCTGGCTTTTCCTTTCAAGATCTTGGAATGGATTGTACAGTGACAGCTTTTCCTTTTCATAGAGAAGGCCTTAGTCGTGCATCTGAGACAATCCAACTTCTGCTATGGCCACATCACGGAATTTCTATTACTGCTCTCATGAATATAATCTGGACTACTACTACTACTACTATTTATTTGTATAGTGCTACAAGGTGTTTGCAGTGATGTACAGACACATGTAAAAGATGGTTCCTACTCATCAGAGCTTACAATCTAGTCAAGGCAGACAGCACAACAGCAGAGGACAAGAATATATTTAGGAGAATGGTAAGGAAACATATGGGAGGAGAATCTTGCCCTTGATTATGGCCACTCTGTCATCCTAGACAACCTCAACCTTTCCTCTGCATGTGATCTTGTTATTCAATCACAAAATAGGCAACCATGGTGTTATCCTGAAGTGCTGCTCCTCCTACTAGTTCCACAGCACCTTTTGAGTCTCCTCGAATTTAAAAATGTATTTTTTTTTTATTTCCTCTTCTCTCTGTGTCCCTTGGGTCCTTCTGGTCTCTACTTCATTCAATATCTTTCTTTCCTCTTTACCCTTTTTGATTCAGTTGACTGCAGCCTCTATCTGTATACTGACAATGTCCAGATACTCTTTGCGCTTTACGCTCCCCATTTTGATACTTCTCCTCTTCAGTCTTTCTTAGAATCTGTTAGTCTCGGGTTCCAGGAACAGTGCCTAGTCCTGAATATTTTGAAATGTGAATTTTCCTCTCTTCCCTCATTTTTCCTCCTCTCCTGTGGTGTTTTGAGACTCCATTAAGACTTTCTTTCTTGATTTCTCTCTCATCTTCAAAGATCATTTATATAGCGCTAAAGGCTTACACAGTGCGGTACATATGCATTTAGAAAGACTGTCCCATCTCATCAGAGTTAACAGTTAAAACAAGACAGGCAATACAATAGCTGAGAATAAGGGGTACAAATAGGGAAGGGTAAGGAGAGACAAGGAGAGCAAGGGATCGGGATCAGGATCCAAAAGCAGCCTCAGAGAGATGAAGTTTTAGCATGGATTTGAAAATGGGCAGAGATGGAGCCTGACGTACAGACTCAAGTAGTTTCTTCCAGGCATAAGAAGTAGCAAGGTGAAAGGATCGAAGTCTGAAGTTGGCAGCGGAAGAAAAGGGCATAGAAAGAAGCAAGCCAGTAGAAGAGCGGAGTTCACAAAGAGGGGTGTAAGGAGAGAGGAATGGTAGTGAGGAGCAGCAAAATGAACACATTTGTAGGTCAGAAGGTGAAGTTTGAATTGGATACGGAAACAGAAGGGGAGCTAATGAAATTACTTGAAAAGAGGGATTAATAGTGCCTTGTGAAAGTGTTCATCCTCTCGGTTTTTGTCCTGTTTTGTCACATTAAAAACCTGGAATGAAAATGGAGGTTCATTTGGATGATAGATAACACAGGTACACTACCAAAAAACTGCCTCCAGTTTTGCAACTGATTCCTATAGATTTTGGGGTGCTGAATCCAGGAAAAATAGCCAAAATGTTCCATCACGTCACGTTTTCTTGCAAAATTAGATTTCTTACCCATATAAGGAATGTTCACATAATTTCTTTTTAGCCGACTGCAGTTTATTTTCTTGGCCCAAAATAGAGGTTCTAATGGTTAACTAACTAGAAACACTCCCTCATGATATTTTAGAGTGTTTTGTATTCATTTTATACATCAACAGGACAATTGGGAGGCGGGGGGCTAAATCCAGTACTCGCGCTGGCGCATGTTCTTTCCTGTTCGCCTCGCCTCGCCTCGTTCACTCGCTCAAACACGGTGGTTGCGACATGAACGTTCCTGTCAAATTTCAGTTTCTTGCAAGTTCATTATTACCTTTTGTTTGCTCAGTCGTAATCCAGCTTTATTCTGAAGTGGTTCACTACAGTTGTAGTTTGCAGTGCTGTGTATTTGTGATGGCTCACAGAGCCAGAGGTTGCGTCAACTCTCCGGACAGTTTTTGTTTTATTTGTGGGGAATATACCGTGAAAAAGCGGCAGAGGAACATTTCTGCATTTATTAAAAAAGTATATTTCGCCTATTTCGGTTTGAAGTTAGGCGATCAAGACAAACCGTGGGCTCCTCACAAAGTGTGCAAGACATGTGAGGAAGATCTATGCTTATGGATGAAAGGTAAAAAACAAGCATTTCGTTTCGGAATACCTAAGATGTGGCATGAACAAAGAGACCACAGCAGTGACTGCTATTTTTGCTCTTGCATTGTGAAGGGATACAACTTAAAAAATAAGAACGTAATAAGTTACCCCAACCTTCCCTCAGTAATTAGGCCTATGCCTCATAGCAACGAAGTACCTGTGCCTGAACCACCAAAATCTTTGGATCATATTTGTGTGGACGGTTCTGATCATGATGAGACTCATCAGATGGCTTTTCCCGATGAGTCCAGTACTTCCGAGTTTGAAACTGAACCAGATCCGAAACCTGAACTTTTCTCTCAAGCTGAATTGAATGATTTAGTCCGGGATTTAGGACTCCCAAAAGATGCTGCCCAACTGCTAGGTTCTCGGCTTAAACAGAAAAATCTATTGTCACCAGGAACAACTTTTTATTGGTACCGCAACCGCGAGACACAGTTTTTGAAGTATTTCAGCAAAGAGGAAGATTTGGTATTTTGCAACGATATATACGGAGTGATGGAAAAGTTTAAACTCAAGTATGATCCTGCTGAATGGCGGCTGTTCATTGATTCGTCAAAAGACAGCATAAAAGGTGTTCTTCTTCATAATGGCAACACATTCACTTCAGTTCCTATTGCTCACTCTGTTATTCTCCAAGAAAAATATGAGAATTTGGCCCTGATTCTTCAGAAGATTCGTTATGATGAGCATAAGTGGATGATTTGTGGAGACTTTAAAATTCTATCCATGCTATTAGGGCAGCAATCCGGTTTCACCAAATATCCCTGCTTCCTTTGCTTGTGGAATAGCCGGGCCCGCGACCTACACTGGGGGAAAAAAGACTGGCCAATTCGGGAGTATTTGAGACCCGGTGAGAAAAATGTTCTTCATGAGAGCTTGGTACCTCGTGATAAAATTCTATTACCACCTCTCCACATTAAGTTGGGTCTCATTAAGCAATTCATCAAGTCCCTTCCAAAAGATGGTGAGTGCTTTTGGTACCTTTGCTCAAAGTTCCCCCGACTTTCTGAAGCAAAGCTAAAGGAAGGAGTGTTTGTTGGCCCTGATATAAGGAAACTCATTTCAGATGGAGCATTCGCTGAAACGATGTCTGAGAAGGAAAAAGAAGCCTGGGATTCCTTCAAGGATGTTGTTCTCAAATTCTTGGGGAACAGGCGGGATGAGAACTATAAGGATATTGTTGCCAGGATGCTCAATGCCTTCAAAGAACAAGGCTGTAACATGAGCCTGAAAGTCCATTTCTTGCACTCCCATGTGAACTACTTTCCCGAAAACTTGGGGGCGTACAGTGAAGAACAAGGTGAAAGGTTTCACCAGGACATCAAGGATGCAGAGAGAAGGTACCAAGGAAGATGGAACACCACTATGATGGCTGATTTCTGCTGGTTGCTGCTGCGGGAAACCCCAGATGAAAAATACGCCAAGCAGCGCACCAAGAGAAGCATTCGGGGGAAGAAGAAACGGGCCCACCAGGAGATTGATTGACCCAAGAATGACTTTAAAATCTAAACTGTGTTGACAAATATCGTGTTTTTACTAAACTTTGAAATAAAAATTTGCTAGTTATTACCACAGTGTCGGATCTCATTTATTAGAATTTTATTTTCACACCATCGGGTGTTTGTCTTCATGTATTGCAATGGTGCGGTTTGCATTTTCTATTCTTACATACATACCTGTACAACATTTTTTGCACATTTCTTTGCTTTGCTTTGTGTCTAACCTCGCTCTTATATGCTCAATGTTTGTGCACATGTATGTGGCTGTTTTAAGTGCAGACAATTTTGCTACCATCACAGTGTGTTTTGTTGACATTACTCTATTCTTATGTGCTGCCTTGTTACAATTTTCTTTATTCTTATTTGAATAACTACTAAACAATTAGTATAAAGAATTCATCCAAGAAACTTTTATCTCGATCGCACTCAATCTGAAACGTTCACCTCAAACTGCTAACCCAATGTAGCAAAAAATCTGTACGCGATGGAGCAAATTGGTTACCAGATTTGGATTCAGCGCACCAAAAAACATAAAAATCAATCGAAACATTAGAGGCAGTTTAAAAAAAATTTTTTTTAGTGTACCTGTGTAATGAATCTAATAATATAGTCCAAATTGGTGAAGTGGAAGGATGACAAAATGCCTTGTATATATAAAAAAACAAGTAAAAACTGAAAAGTTGAATGTATATGTATTCATACCTTTTGCTATGAAACCCCTAAATAATATCTGATCCAACCAGTTTTTTTTAATTAGGATTTTAACCAAAATACATACACAATGTATATAAGAAAAGCATAACCTGCTACCATTAGAAATTAGGAAAATATGCAAAAAAAAAAAAGGAAGAGATGCTCTAGCCCCCATCACGGGAGAGAAGCAGAAGAGAACAAATGTATTAATACCTAAAACTAACCCAGTCAAAAATAGGACAAGAGTCAAGAGTATATACAAATCTCTAAGTACCCATCCTAACCCACTGATTTGTCCTGAAGAAAATTTAAAAAATGGGAAACATCTGTGAAAACAAACTTATTTCCAGCATAGGTAACCACATACTTGCAGGAGAAATGGAGATAGAACATAGCTCCGATAGCCAAGACTTTAGACTGCAACTGCAAGAAAGACTTCCTACGCATATGCTAGGCCTGGCAACATTAGGAAAAATGTTTATTGGCTGGCCACAAAAGGTAAAAGACTTTTTAGAAGAGTATAATTTCAAGATAGCAATCTTATCAGCCTCCAATCGAAAGGTGACCATCAGAGTTGCCATCTTAGAGACAATGTCCTGAGAGCTATCAAGAAAAACAGTCAAATCAAGGCTGTCCGGAGAGGCGATGGAATCCAACCCCTCTCCTTCGGTCACTTCTACCTGAATCCCCTTGGAAATGTAAAATAACTTAGAAAGACTCCTTCTATCCAAGCAAGGACTGTTAATCACCCAGGAAGTTGGTCACAGCTTACCTCAGCAGCACAGGCATAAATAGCTCAACCAGAGCTCTCTGATCCTCAGTCTTGAAGGACTACAAAAGGGGACTGTTACTTCTGGAGAGAGATCTGCAATTGTGAGTATATACTAATGGGAATTTTCTGAAAGGACTTCTTTGTATTAAAGCTAATTAATCTGTGAACCCATTGTTTTTTATTAAATCAGTCAGGGCCTAGTAGCAGCAGTTTAGGTTTAAATTTAAAACACAGAAGAGAACTTTCTGGTTACATTTCATACCCAGCAGAGAGCTTGTAGTTTAAATTTAATAGTCACTCAGGGCCTAGTATCAGCAAAGTACTTTTCGTTTAAATTTAAAACACAGAAGAGAGCTTTTTGGTTAAATTTGGATCCCAGCAGAGAGCTTGTAGTTTAAATTTCATAATAAGTCAGAGCCTAGCAGCAGCAAAGAGCTATAATTTAAATCAAATCAGAATATAGCTTAGCATAAAAGGCAAAATAGGGTCAGTACTCTTTGAGCAACAAATAGTCTTCTAGAGACCTTTACAAAGAGGCCTTCTACCTAGGGAGCAAGAGACCTGTGAAACTTTTTCAATAGGTGTTAACACCAGGTGGCAGGTCAAAAGTCCATTTTGAAAGATTCCTTCTATCCAACAAGGACTGTTAATCACCCAGGAAGTTGGTCACAGCTTACCTCAGCAGCACAGGACAGGGTACTGTGTAGCAGCCCTCTTTTAATAAGTGTTATTTCCCTCCCTCCCTCCCCAACACCCACCCACCCCTGGGATAATCGTAGCTTTATAGGTACTTACACATCTTAAAGGACAGGAGGTGCTCTCAGGTGAAGCTCGTCAGTCATACACTAAGGACCTGAGATTAATTAAGCTTCAGGTGAACAAGGTATATTAAATGTATTAGGTACAGTTTTATTAGTATAAATATCCATAGCAACCCTTAGTAAGTAAAGAACTTAAAGATCTAAACAAAAGCTTAAAACTAAGATGCAGACAGCAGTCCAGCAGTGAGATGGGGGCTTTCCAGTCTTCTGTATTGAGTGTCGTATGATTTTCTCCCAGTTGGTGAGAGGTCTTGCGTGTGCACTAGGTGCAAGGAGCTCTTTGCTCTCAGGGACCGAGTCCGTTCTCTAGAGGCTAGAGTAGCAGACTTGGAAAACAAAAGAAAGGCAGAGAGGTACATAGACGAGACCTACAGGGATATAGTCCTGAAGTCCCACCTCCAGTCTGGCAGCATCCCTGTTGCCATGGAGGAGAGAGGTCACGTGACAGGAGAGTATCATCCTGGTGTGGCAGGAAGTGATCCTGTAACTAGGACCCGTCCTCCAGGTGATGCAAAACCCTCTCGCACCGAGGAAGTTTCTCCAGGCTACGTCCCCATGAGGGAAGGGTTAGGACAGCCATTATAGTTGGTGATTCGATCATTAGGCATGTAGATAGCTGGGTGGCTGGTGGACATGAGGATCGCCTGGTAACATGCCTGCCTGGTGCGAAGGTAGCGGACCTCATGCGCCACCTAGATAAGGTCTTAGATAGTACTGGGGAGGAGTCTGCTGTCTTGGTACGTGTCAGTACTGTCGCCTTTTGTTGCCACCCTAGGCGGTTGCCTAAGGTAGGGCGAGCACTCTTTCTGTAGTTGTGGTTTTCAAATAAATTGAAGTCCGAGAGGTTTAAGGCTAACACAGGAAATTTATTGATTTTTACTACTTCTCCATACAGAGTTTTTAGAAAACTCAGCGCAAGGGCAAGAAGAAAGAAAAAAGTAGGATTTCTTCTCCTAACACAATTTGCTTCTGTCACTTCCAGAATTCACAAATCAGGCTTCATTACTTCTTCTAGCCTTTAAACATAAATGCCAGTTTGCCCTTCTTGAAACTTCCCAACATTCAAACAAACTTTCTGGCTTCATTCAAGGAAACATTTCTAAAAGGAAACAGGGCTTTTAAAACACTGTCCAGCCTGTTTCTTTTTCTTTACTGGCTAATGCAGTTGTTTGAGCTTCACACTCTATAGTGCTCAAACACTTAACTTGTCTTGTGACACAGAGCACATTCCATTGCAGAACATTTAGAGTCAATATCAGAAGGATAACTTCCTGTCTCCATTTCCTCAATATCTGACTCTTGTGTATCGTGGTTTAAACTTCTCCGGGTAAACCCAGGCTCTGCCCTTTCTAACAGCTCAAGAATTTTCTTCCAGCAAGACTTTTCTTTGCCTCTAGAATTCTCAGCATATACTGGCAATTCTCTCTCTCTCATTGACTGGCTTATTGTCTGCAGCTTGCTTAACTTGCTGTTGGACACAGGGTTACTCACGGTTCTCCTTGTACCAGATAAGCTTTCACCAAGCCTTTGGCTTGCCGTAAAAGTGTCCTCATTTAAGGCTCCCTCAGAAGGAAATCTCCTGCCTCCAGGCTCCAAAGCAACTCTCCTGCATTCTGGATTCCTCCCTGGCTTATGACTTTTCCCCCTGAGTGTTCCAGCAGATTCTACAGTGTCCTCTAAGGCTGGGCTTCTCTTAGAAATCTGTCTCAGCAGTTCCTTCTCCTCCCCTGGGCTATCCTGGGAAATACCTTTCACTCTAGCTGCCAGGGAGCTGCTTCTTCCTTCCAGCACGTTAGGACTTCTGCTGTGTTCTGAGTCTCGGGTAGCTCCTCCCCTGGGAACTCCCTTCCTCCTGTGATGCTGCCCCTCAACCTCGGCCTCTACATCAGCGTCAGGATCCTGCTCAGCATTAGCATCCACCTTAGGATCAACCTTAGGATAAGCCTCTCTCCTGTTACTGCCCTCTTCCTTTTGAAATCCCCTAGGGACTCTCCCTGCACGTGTTTGAGCTGTACCCACGTGCTGCTTCCTCAGCTGGCCTTCGTTAGCCCTACAGCTTGTTCCTGAGCTAGGGCGTGGCTTGTAGCTAGGCACTAGATGAGTTTTTTTCTGTTCAAGAACATTTTTTGTTTCACATCCCCGCCTCCTGCTTCTCTCCCTCAAGGTAAAATTGTGCTTTTTTCCTACTTCTAAGGGCTCGGGAACATTTTGGCCATTACAGTACCAATGACATAAGAAAATGTGGTAGGGAGTTTCTGGAGGCTAAATTTAGGCTTTAAGGTAGGAAGTTGAAATCCAGAACCTCCAGGGTAGCGTTCTACGAAATGCTTCCTCTTCCATGCGCAGGACCCAAAAGGCAGGTAGAGCTCCGGAGTCTCAATGCATGGATGAGACAGTGGTGCAGAGATGAGGGTTTTGGATTTGTTAGGAACTGGGAATATTCTGGGGAGAGGAGGGGCTCTTCCGAAGGGATGGGCTTCACCTTAACCGGGATGGAACCAGGCTGCTGGCATTAACCTTTAAAAAGGAGATAGAGCAGCTTTTAAACTAGATAATAGGGGAAAGCCGACAGTCGCCGAAGAGTGGAAGGTTCGGAAGAATGTATCCTTGAAGGAGCTGATCAAATTGGTGGAGGGGTTGTGCTCTATGTTAGAGAGGGCATCGAGTCAGAAAGGATTTAATTTTGCAGGAAACAAATTTTGCTGTAGAATCTCTATGGATTGAAATTCCATCTAAAAAGGGGAAGGCGATGGCAGTGGGGGTGCACCACCTGGCCAGAATGAACAAATGGATGATGAAGTGTTCAAAGAAATTAAGGAAGCTAACAAAAGTTACAGCACAGTAATAATAATGGGTGATTTCAATTACCCCGGTATCAACTGAGTCAGTGTCACGGCAGGACATGCTAGGGAGATAAAGTTCCTAGATGAAATAAATGACTGCTTCTTGGAGCTGCTGGTTCATGAACTGACCAGAGGAGAAGCCATATTAGACCTAGTCCTTAGTGGAACACCAGATCTAGTGCAAGAGATAAGAGTGTTGGGGTCACTTGGCAATAGTGATCATAGCATGATCGCATTTGATTTAATTAGTGGAGGAGGGATAGTAAGGAAATCCACAGTACTACCTTTTAACTTTCAAAAGGGAGACTATGATAAAATGAGGAAAATAGTTAAGAAAAAAACTAAAAGGAGCTGTTGCAAAGGTTAAAGACTTACATCAAGCTTGGGTGTTGTTGAAAAATACTATCTTGGAAGCCCAGACCAGCTGTATTCCACGCTTTAAGAAAAATGGAAGTCCAAAAAACTGTCAGCATGGTTTAAAGGTGTGAGGTCAGAGAGGCTGATGTTGCCAAAAAAGCATCTTTCAGGAAATGGAAAAAAGAGCCAAACGACGAAACCTGGAAACAGCACAATCACTAGCAAGTCAAATGCAAGGCATTGATAAGGCAGGCAAAGGGAGAATTTGAGAAGAAGCTTGCTACAGAAGCAAAAACGTGAAATAAAGACTTTTTCAAGTACATTCGTAGCAAAAAACCTGTGAGAATCAGTTGGTCCATTAGATGATAGAGGGGTTAACGGGGAACTAAGAGGCGACAAGGCAATAGTGGAGAGACTGAATGAATTCTTTGCTTCGGTCTTTACTGAGGAAGATGTATGGATGTTGCCCATGACTGAAGTGGTATTTAAAGGTGCGGAAGAATTGAAGGAAATATTGATACATCGGGAAGATGTACTACAATTATTAGATAAACTGAAGAGTAGCAAATCACCTGGGCCGGATGGTATACATCCAAAGGTGTTGAAAGAACTGAAATATGAGATTGCAGACTTGCTATTAGTAATCTGTGAATTTTCATTAAAATCATCTGTAATACCTGAAGATTGGAGGATCGCCAATGTAACGCCAATTTTTAAAAAGGGTTCCAGGGGTGATCCGGGAAACTATAGACCAGTGAGCCTGACGTCAGTAGCAGGAAAAATGGTAGAAATCATCATAAAGAATAAAATTACTCAGCATGTAGATAGTCATGGCCTAATGGGAGACAGCCAACATGGCTTTAGACAAGGAAGATCTTGTCTTACTAATCTGTTATGTTTTTTTGAAGGTGTGAATAAACAGGTAGACAAAGGTGAGTCAGTTGATATAGTGTATCTGGACTTTCAGAAAGCCTTTGACAAGATCCCTCATCAGAGACTTTTGCCAAAACTAAAGAGTCATGGGATAGGAGGCAGTGTACTATTGTGGATCAGGAACTGGTTAAAAGATAGAAAGCAGAGGGTAGGGCCAAATGGCCAATTTTCCCAATGGAGGAAGGTGAATAGTGGTGTACCCCAGGGATCTGTGCTGGGTCCGCTGCTTTTTGACATATTCATAAATGACCTGGAAAGGGGAATAACGAGTGAGGTTATCAAATTTGCAGATGACACAAAACTATTTAAAGTTGTTAAAAACCCAAGAGGATTGTGGAAAATTGCAAGAGGATCTTGATAAATTCGAAGACTGGGCATCAAAATGGCAGATGAAATTTAATGTGGACAAGTGCAAAGTTATGCACCTAGGGAAGAACAACCCAAACTATGCTAACACGATGCAGGGTTCCACATTAGGAACCACCACCCAGGAAAAAGATTTAGGCGTCATTGTGGATAACATGTTAAAACCCTCAGCCCAGTGTGCAGCGGCAGCCAAGAGAGCAAATAGAATGCTAGGCATCATAAGGAAAGGAATGGAAAATAAAACAAAAGATATTATAATGCCTCTATATCATTCCATGGTGAGACCACACCTTGAATATTGCGTGCAATTCTGGTCACCATAACTTAAAAAGGATATAGCGTTATTAGAAAAGGTTCAGAGAAGAGCCACCAAAATGGTAAAGGGGATGGAAGGATACTCCTATGAAGAAAGGCTAAAAAGGTTAGGGCTCTTTAACCTGGAAAAGAGACGGCTGAGGGGAGATATGATAGAAGTCTATAAATTAGTAAACGGAGTGTAACGGGAAAACGTAGATCGATTGTTGTTTAAGTTATCAGAATATAGAAAGACTAGGGGACATGCAATGAAGCTACAGGGTAAGCTATTTAAGACTAATAAAAGAAAATATTTCTTCACCCAATGTGTAATAAAACTCTGGAATTTGTTACCGGAGGATGTAGTAAAGGCTGTTAGTGTAGCTGGGTTTAAAAAAGGTTTGGACAAGTTCCTGGAGGTAATTTCAATAAACTGTTATTTAGAAGGGACCCAGGATATCAATGCTTGACCCAGTACAAGCATTGTGGAACCTGTGTCTTTTGGCGAAACTGCTAGGTACGTGTGACCTAGATTGGCCACTGTTGGAAACAAGATACTGGGCTTGATGGACCTTGGTCTGACCCAGTATGGCATATGCTATGTTCTTATAGAAATAACTAGCGCATCAACATTACTCAGCAGCTCGAGGAGGTACGGAAGCCTCATCACAGGAAAATTCAGTAATCACAAATTCCTTGCTCTTAATTGATTCTTCATTGCCTCTAGTTTGGTATGAATAACCAAACTATCCTTAACTATTGCCCTCACTAGAGACTGCAATGAGTGCTGAGAGCCCTCAAGTTTCATTGCATGTGACTCTAAAGAGGAAATTAAGAGTCCTGCTGTTTAAATTTGTCCACAAACTCCTCTGAAAACTTGCACAATTGACCCATAGTCCCAGTCGATATTGATTTCACTCGAGAGCTTACCCCAAACATCCCTCAAGGAAACCTCATTGGAAGAGTCCAATGGCACAACCAAACTTGAAGATGGTGACTCAAGAGAAACTGCCTTGGGGTACCAAACACCAGCCGTGGGGCCCGAGATGGAGGGGTATTGTGGAGAATGCTTGCTGGCAGGCAGAAAAGTGGCCCTCTGAGAACCGCTACTAGCTTCCGGAGCAGACAAGCCTATCATAGAAGAAAGCTGGGGTGGAGGTGTAGGGCTAGTGGCCTCTGCAGTTAATTAGTAGCATTTATAGGTATAGATTTGTAAAATGAGCCACATACCAATTTCCATGTGCATCTATTGATTTTTCTCACATGTAGATTTGCAAAATGGCTCCTCCACATATGCTACTTCACATATGCTACTTCACATATGCTACTCCACATATGCTCCTCCACATATGCTACTTCACATCCTTGCATGTATTAAGAAAGACTCCACTTCTGACAAAGCCTTTTCTAAAATCCTGACATTGATATCTTATTTATGATCTTCACGTAATATCTAAAATTAGTCTTTACTCATCTTTCTTTGTTAAACCAGCCATGTACAGTAAGAACATTTGATATAATTCTAGTGAGAAGAATTAAAAATAGCATATTTTGCCTTTGTAACTTCGAGGAGTTAATTTTGAAGTCGCTGAGCATTCATAAAATGTTTCTTTATAGAAAAGATATCTCCGAGTCTGGTCTAAGATAGAGACCCAAAGTCAGTTCTGGTCCAGATTACTTTCCCTTAGACTGGCTGGAAGTTGGAATACAGAGGAGGCAATGTTAAGTTCCTGGACAGTAGGTAATCCAGACTGTCATACAATAATATATTTACTGGTTAGTAGGGAACATTCTTATTAGTCAAGAAGACCAGAAAAATCATCATTTGCTACTTCTGTTAATCAACAAGAAAAAATGGACTTTCTCTTAGGATCTGCTAGGCAGCTATTGGACACAAGATGCCAGGTTAGATGGGCTAATGGTCTGATGCAACATGGTACTTTTTATATGTGCTAGTACTGGGATCTCAAAGAACCTCTTGGCCTGCAGTGGTGGAGAACAAGTAGGGAAAAAGACATTAGCACTGAGAGTAGTCTCATGGAAGATAATATTCAAAAGCAGTTGAACCCTAACTAGGCAACTAACAGCTGTTATCGGTCATGTTTACTAATGTATAGTAGCACTAGGTACTTGAGTGTTCATTAAGTGCCGCTATGAAACTCTGAAAATTGCCCAGAAACGCAGAGAAGCTAAGCCAGAGGAGAAAGAAAGACAATCGCAAAACTCAACAGAGATTTCCAACGTGCAGCAAGACAGGACAAGGAAAAGTACTACAATGACGCATGCAAGGAAATAAAAGCAGAAACTATTAGAGGAAGAACAAGATCGGCTTTCCTAAAGCTACAAGAGTTAAAGAAAAAGTTCCAGCCTCGAATTGGAATGTTACAAGATGCTCAAGGTTCTATGTTGAATGATGGTGAGAAGATCAAGAAAAGGTGGAAGGAATATGTAGAGTTTTTATATGATAAAGATCAAGTGGACCAACAGCCGTTTCAACCTGTACCTTATGATCGGGAACCATTGGTGATGAAAGAAGAAGTTGAAGCAGCATTGAAAGCCTTATCAAAGAACAAAGCGCCAAGCATTGATAGCATTACCATAGAAGTATTACAGCAATCTGATGCAACTGTTATTGTACTTACAAGGCTCTGCCAAGAAATATGGAAGACAACATCATGGCCAACTGACTGGAAAAGATCTGTGTTTATACCAATACTAAAGAAAGGTGATCCAACTGACTGTGGAAATTATCGCACAATCGCTCTGATCCCACATGCCAGCAAGATTCTACTGAAGATTATTCAAAAGAGACTACAACCATACCTGGAACAAGAACTACCTGAAGTGCAAGCAGGGTTCAGGAAAGGGCGAGGAACGAGAGACGACATTGCGGATGTGAGATGGATCCTCGAAAAGACTAAAGAATACCAAAAGGATATCTATTTGTGCTTTATCGATTATAGAAAGGCTTTTGACTGTGTAAACCATGAGAAACTCTGGGCCACATTAAGAAGCATGGGTATACCAGAACACCTGATCGTTCTCTTGCACAATCTGTACATTGATCAAGAAGCAACAGTTCAAACGGAACAAGGAGAAACAGAATGGTTTAAAATAAGCAAAGGTGTAATACAAGGCTGCATACTTTCCCCCTACCTGTTTAATTTATATGCAGAACAAATAGAGATGCAGGATTGTATGAAGACAACAGAGGTGTGAAGATCGGTGGAAGACTCCAACAACCTTCGCTATGCTGATACCACCACATTACTGGCTGAAAGTGAATATGATCTGAAACATTTGCTTCTCACAGTCAAAGAACATAGTCTCAAAATGGGCCTGCACCTTAATGTAAAGTAGACAAATATCATGACAACTGGCATAATCAACAGGTTCATTGTTGAAGGAGAAGAAATTGAAATTGTGAACAACTTTAACCTACTTGGATCACTATCAATAAAGAAGCAACAAGCAGTCAAGAAATCAGATGATGCATTGCTCTTGGCAGAATGGCTATGAAGGACCTAGACAAGATTCTCAAGAGCAGAGATGTCTCTCTCCATACAAAGATTCAACTTGTTCAAGCCATGGTATTTTCAATAACATCATATGGATGTGAAAGCTGGACAGTGAAAAAGATAGACAGGAGGAAAATTGATGCCTTTGAATTATGGTGCTGGCGGCGAATACTGTGTATACCATGGACTGCCCGAAGAACAAACCAGTCGGTACTAGAGGAGATGAAATCTAACCTTTCTTTAGAAGCTCAGATGATGAGACTTAGACTTTCATACTTTGGACACATCATGCGAAGAGAGAGATCATTAGAGAAAGACATCATGCTTGGCAAGATAGAAGGTCAACGCAAAAGAGGAAGGCCAGCAACGAGATGGATTGATACAATAGCAGCAGCTACAGGTACCAGACTGTCAACAATGAGCCGGCTGACTAAAGACCGAACACAATTTAGGATAGCTATCCAGAGGGTCGCCATGAGTCGACTCCGACTCGACGGCACTTAACAACAACAACAACAACAACAACATGAGCCTTTTTAGTCCTATGGCCGTGGTGGCACTTAGCATACGCTAATGCCCATTATCACACATGCTAAACATCAGTAAACCTGGCCCTAATATCGTTAATGTGTGTTATTAGTAACTTTGTCCCACTACATAAAATGAGACTTGCAATAGAATAATACACATTGATGGTATAGTAAGCGCTAAAGTCTGAGCACACCTTAGTGACACTTGGGTCAATATTCAGCCTATGGTGGTCAGAGCTTCTTTAATTGCCTTTTTGTAGTCCTATCTTTATCCACAAAACTTAGCCAGATAGCGGCTGAAAATGTCCGCTATTTGGATAATCTCCAGCTCCATGCATGGACTGCACTGGCACTATCCAGATAGGGCTACTGAATGTTGCTCTCACTCTGGCTTACCCAGTACATAGATCCTACCAGCTTGGTAAACTCTTTTGAATATCGGACCCTTGGTCTATAAGTTAGGTATTTCTTCTCTTTTTTTTATAAATTTTTATAAGGAGTTACCATCGTATTACAAATTCTCTCAACAGAAAAGACAGAACTGTACAACAAAAAAAATAAATTTTCCATACCTGATAATTTTCTTTCCTTGAATCCTGCTAGACCAATCCAGACATATACCAATGAGTATAACAGACTTGTCTGGATTGGTCTAGCAGGATAATAAGGAAACAGAACTGAGCATCACGGTCCTCTATACTCCTTTTTCTGTTTTGCACAATACGCCACAGTTATGACATTTCTCATGTACACCAAACTGGAGTGGACTGTTCACTCACACTTGCATACCACTATTAACGCCATGATACAGAGAGACTGCCATGAACATAGTCTCCTTGCTATGGCCACCTCAAAACCACTCTGATATTGTCCAGTTTATCCAACCCTAAAGATTTTGTTAACTTTATGAATTATTAACATCCTTTACAAAACGTTCAATGGTGTACAACAGGCGTAGTTTGACATAGACAACTTACAGTGTAGTAACAGCACAACAATAGTAAAAGGACCAAGTGTCAGAACAGTGAGAGAAACTTAGAAAAAGTTAAATTAAATCATAGAATTAATTAGATTTAGCTTATGCTTTCCTCAAGGAGAGTTACATGCTGGCCCTTTTGGTTTTTCCAGTCCCTGGATGGCATACTATCTAAGGGGCTCTTTTGCTAAAGTATACTGCGCAATT
Organism: Ichthyophis bannanicus; assembly: GCA_033557465.1. Classification (NCBI taxonomy): domain Eukaryota; kingdom Metazoa; phylum Chordata; class Amphibia; order Gymnophiona; family Ichthyophiidae; genus Ichthyophis; species Ichthyophis bannanicus. The sequence continues at coordinate 600,703,023 of CM066034.1, forward strand.
AATGCCCTTTGTGCCCTTCTTAGTGTATTCCTTTGTATGCTTCTGAGCTTGTTGATCTTCCTTCAGGAAACAGACGTTTTTGTCATTCCGAATATTTGTGCTAATGGGTGTTTTTATGACTCTCACCTTTAATTGGCTCTTTTATACCTGTCATTTCAGGTTGTAGATGACATAGTCTGCCATGCCCTTTATATTGTATGGGAAGAGAGATGACAATGTAAATCCAAGTCATTTTTTGATTTGCCTGTTCTTTCAGTTATCTTAATGAATGATCTCTGAAGAATAGGGTATCAATTTATGATTTCTACTGCTACTACTACTACTGCTATTACTTACAAGTAGGAGACTCTCTACTTTCTAGAGCTTACAATCTATTCAACAAAACAAACAAGGGACTCCAGTACTTCTTGAAAGGAAATGATTACGAAACACATGGATGTTGAACAAAAGAATAAGGAGATCAGGATCCAAAAGAAGCCTTGAAAAATGAGCTTTTCTCCTGGTTTGAATAGGACCAGAGATGGAGCATGACATACTGACTCATGAAGTCTATTCCAGGTGTTCGGCGCAGTAAGGTGGAATGAACAGTCTAGAGCTGCCGGTAGAGGAAGGCACTATAAAAGCGATTTACTGGATTAGCGACATTCCCAAGGAAGAGTGTAGGAACAGATAAGAGAAGAGGTAATGAGGAACAACAGAATGAATGTACTTATAGGCCAGTAGAAGTTTGAACTGTATGTGGAAACAGAAAGGTAGTTAATGAAGTGACTTGAAAAGGAGTCATAGGAGCATAGGGATACTGGTGAAAGTTATTTGTCATTGATTACTGTCTTGATATGCTTTATATAACTGAGATACTGTATGGCCATATGAGATAGTAATTCTGGATTTTCTATGTCCTTCAAGTTTCTCTGTGCTGCATCAGCCCCATTCTGTAGAAAAGGGTGGAAGGGTACTGATAATATATAAATGGAGTTATTCAATTTGATTCCTCTATTATCCTGAGAATTGAAATAATACTGTAAACAGTTGTGTATTTGTGTGATTTACCATCTTCCAGAACTAGAAAATGATGATCTGTCTCATTGCCAACTAATATTTCTGAATGCATAATCCTTGGTGGATTTAATATTCATGTTGAGTCATTATGCTTATCTTCTCTAGCTGAGGACATTTATAGGTTATAGATGCAATGAGGTTTAAACAATTAAATACTCTCACTCATATTAAAGGTCATACTTTGGATATAGTCTTCCCACTTTCATGTGCACATTTTGAAAAAGCTGCCTCAGTTATTGTTACTCCTATGACATTGTCTGATCATTTTCTGATTATATTTCACTATGCCATTGCTAAAGTGGTTGCGAAGTATAGCATTCTAATTCTGGAGTGCTTTGATAGGTCTTGGCATTTTCATCTTGACAATGTTGGTGTTTCTGATGAGATTGACTCTATAGTTGATACTTGGATTATGATACTGCGTGCCGCCTATAATGAAATTACTCGGCAAACGTTTGTTACATAGGGTAGGACAAACTTTTCACCAAGCTATTTATTTACGTTGTACAGTTCTAAATGTTTGAGGCAGGGAGAACACAGAGTAAATCAACCTTTTATGTTCTTATGATTGAATTTAGTGGCAACCTCTATCAAAGCAAGGGCTGTGTAAATCACTAAGGAAATTGTTCCCTGTAAAATAGTTATCTCCAAGTTATAATGCCCCAGTCAATGTAATTTCAGTTTGTTCATTGTAAACTGCCTTGATATCATGAAAGGCGATATATAAGAAATGTTAAATAAATAATAAATAAATTGGTCACAGATTACCTTAGAAGTACAGGACAGGGTACTATGTAGTAGCCAGCTTTTAATAAGTCTTTTTTTTTTACTCCCTCACTCCCCCCTCCCCAACTCCCACTCACCCCTGGAATAATCATAGCTTTATAGGTGCTTAAACCTCTTAAAGGGAAGGAGGTGCCACATTCACTCTCAGGTGCAGTTGTTTATTCTCATCAGGTATACATTAAGGACCTGAGATTAATTAATCTTGAGGTGAACAAAGTCTATTAAACGTAATAAGTATAGTTTTGTTAGTATAAGGACCCCAAGGGGAGGAGAAGAAAAGAAGAAAGTCTTCCGCAAATTGGACAACCAATAAAGGATTTTAATTATCATCTGGTAGGCCGTGGGTCCTCAGTGAAGGATTTTAATTATCATCTGGTAGGCCGTGGTTAATTCTTCCGCTATTCTCCTCTAGTATAAGGACCCCCAGCAAACCTAAGTAAGTAAACAACTTACATACCTAAACACATGCTTAAAACTAAAATGCAGACAGCAATCCAGCAGCGAGATGGGGGTTTTCCAGTCTTTTGCATTGACTGTCACATGTATGATTTTCTCCCAGTTGGTGATGGGTCTTGTGCACAAGGTGCAAGGAGCTCTTTGCTTTCATGGAACGAGTTTGATCTCTGGAGGCTAGAGTAGCAGACTTGAAGGATATAAGGAAGACAGAGAGGTACATATACGAGACCTACAGGGATGTAGTACTGAAGTCCCACCTCCAGTCTGGCTGCATCTCTGAAGACGGTTTCTCCAGGACCATGTGCCCACATGGGAAGGGTTAGGACAGCCATTATAGTTGGTGATTGTACCATAGGCATGTAGATAGCTGGGTGGCTGGTGACATTCCTGGTAACATGCCTGCCTGGTGCGAAGGTAGCTGAGCTCATGCGCCACCTAGACAAGGTCTTAGATAGTGCTGGGGAGGAGTCTACTGTCTTGGTATATATCGGTACCAATGACATAGGAAAGTGTGATAGGGAGGTTCTGGGGGCCAAATTTAGGCTTTTAGGTAGGAAACTGAAATCCAGAACTTCCAGGGTAGCATTCTTCAAAATGCTTCCCGTTCCACGCGCAGGATCCAAAAGGCAGGCAGAGCTCCGGAGTCTGAATGCGTGGATGAAACGATGCAAGGAAGAGGGTTTTGGATTCCGAGGAAAGGAGGGGCTTTTCCAAACTGATGGGCTTCACCTTAACCAGGATGGAGCCAGACTGCTGGCATTAACCATAAAAATGGAGAGAGAACAGCTTTTAAACTAGATAATAGAGGAAAGTCGACAGTCGCCCAAGAGTGCATGGTTTAGAACAATGTATCCTTGAAGCATGCTAGCAAAAGATTGAAGTTAGAGCATATCAACAGAGGTTGCAATAAAGACAAAAGTAACCCAAATGCCCTTAAGTACAGAGCAGACAGAGCGTAAAGATTCCAAATAACCCCTGCCTACCGATAACCAGATTAATATGAATAAAATGCCTCTAAAATGCTTGTATGCAAATGCTAGACATCTAAAAAATAAGATGAGAGAGTTAGAATATATAGCACTAAATGTGAGGTTAGATATGTATGTCCTCCTTCCACCATGTCTCTGAAATACCAATCAGTGGGACACTATGATACCTGGGTACGAACTATATCATAATAGAGCAGATCAAATTGGTGGAGGAGTTGCACTTTGTTAGAGAGGGCATTTAGTCACAAAGGATTAGTTATGCAGAAAACAAAATTCACTGTAGAATCTCTATGGATTGAAATTCCATGTAAGAAGGGGAAGGTGATGGCAATGCGGGTGTACTATAGACTGCCTGGCTAGAATGAACAAATGGATGATGAAATGCTCAAAGAAATCAGGGAAGCTAACAAAAGTTACAGCACAGTAATAATAATGGGTGATTTCAATTTCCTGGGAATCGACTGGTCAGTGTCATGGCAGGACATGCTAGGGAGATAGTTTCTAGATGAAATAAATGACTGCTTCTTGGAAGAGGCTGGTTCATGAACCAACAAGAGGTGAAGCCATTTTGGACTTAGTCCTTAGTGGAACACAAGATCTGGTACAAGAGATAAGGGTGTTGTGGCCACTTGGCAATAATGATCATACCATGATTGTGTTTGATTTAATAAATGGAGGAAGGATGGCAAGGAAATCCACAGAACTACCTTTTAACTTTCAAAAGGGAGACTAAGATAAAATGAGGAAAATAGTTAACAAAAAACTAAAAGGAGCAGTTGCAAAGTTTAAAGATTTACATCAAGCTTGGGTGTCTAAAAATACTATCTTGGAAGCCCAGAGCAACTGTATTCCATGCTTTAAAAAAAAAAGTGGAAGAAAGTCCAAAAAACTGTCAGCATGGTTTAAAGGTGAAGTCAAAGAGGCTGCTGTTGCCAAAAAAGCATATTTCAGGAAATGGAAAAAGGAGCCCAGTGGGGAAAATTGTAAACATAAACACTGGCAAGCTATATGCAAGGCATTGATAAGGCAAGCAAAGAGAATTTGAGTAGAAACGTGCTGTAAAAGTAAAAATGTGTAATAAATACTTTTTCAATTACATTTGTAGCCAAAAGCCTGTGAGAGAGTCAGTTGAACCATTAGATGATAGAGGGGTAAAAGGGGGGCACTAAGAGGGGACAAGGCCATAGCAGAGAGATTGAATGAATTCTTTGCTTCATTCTTTACTGAGGAAAATGTAGGGATGTTACCCATGACTGAAATGGTATTTAAAGGTGATGCCACCAAAGAATTGAAACAAATATCGATACACTGTCAAGATGTATTACAACTGTTTGATAAACTGAAGAGTAGCAGATCACCTGGACAAGATGGTATACATCCAAGGGTGTTGATAGAACTGAAATTTGAGATTGCAGACCTACTATTAGTAATCTGTGAACTATCATTAAAATCATTTGTAATACCTGAAGAGTGGAGGATGGCCAATGTAATGCCAATTTTTATAAAGGTTTCCAGGGGTGATCCGGGAAACTACAGACTGGTAAGCCTGATGTCAGTACCAGGCAAAATGGTAAAAACCATTTTAAAGAACAAAATTACTGAACATGTAGATAGTCATGACTTAATGGGAGACAGCCAACATGGCTTTAGCCAGGGGAGGCCTTGTCTTACTAATCTGTTATGTTTGGCAAAATTAAAAAGTCATGGTATAGGAGGCAGTGTACTATCATGGATCAGGAACTGGTTGAAAGATAGAAAGCAGAGGGTAGGGCTAAATGGCCAATATTCCCAATGGAGAAAAGTTAATCAAATTTGCAGATGATACAAAATTATTCAAAGTTGTTAAAACCATGAGGATTGTGAAAAATTGCAAGACAACCTTGATAAATTGGAAGACTAGACATCCAAATGGCAGATGAAATTTAATGTGGACAAGTGCAAAGTTATGCACCTAGGAATGAATAATCCAAACTATGGTTACACAATGCAAACTTCCACATTAGGAACCACCACCCAGGAAAAAGATTTATGCGTCATCGTAGATAACATGTTGAAACTCTCCGCCCGGTGTGTAGCAGTGGCCAAGAAAGCAAATAGAATGCTAGGAATCATAAGGAAAGGAATGGAGAATAAAACAAAGGATATTATAATACATCTGTATCATTCCAATAGTGCGACCACACCTTGAATATTGTGTGCGATTCTGGTCGCTGTATCTTAAAAAGGATATAGCATTAATTGAAATGTTACAGAGAAGAGTCACCAAAATGGTAAAGGGGATGAAGAGAGGCTAAAAAGGTTAGGGCTCTTCAACCTGGAAAAGAGATTGATGAGGGGAGTTATGATAGAGGTCTATTTTATTTATTTAACAAACATTTTTATACCACGCTTTCCACGTGATCAAGTGCGGTTTACAAGTAACAAAGTTCTTAAAAGTACACTAACATGGTCTTCTTCAGTTACATAGAACAAAAATAACTATTTACATTGATGAGGTACAAACATAACAGTTTAGTTGCACCCTTTAACTATATACAATAGATGAGCATAGACAAAGTTTTATTTGCTCTATTTAGTCCGCTGCCAGTAAATTTCAATCTTATATTTGACTCACTATTTGACTTGCAAGTTGGTTTGCTATTTGACTTCTTGTGATGCCGGCTTGAGTGTCAGCACTTGACTATGAGCCATAGTGGGAGGTGAATAGGAATGTTTTGAGTTTCTTGTGGAGCATTTTAATGTCTTTTTGTTCTCTGATGTCCTCAGGGAGCTCATTCTAGAGGGTTGGTGCAGCATGAGAGCATGCTTTTTTTATTAGTTAATTTTTTAGCATTTCTGAAGTCCTTTGGGGTTTCAAGTTTGTGTTTATTTTTGCTTCTTTGGGTTCTTTTTGAGGTTTCAATAGTGATTAGGTTATTCAGGAAAGATGGGGCTATGTTGTGGATTATTTTAAAGGTGGTGACCAGAATTTTGTAACTTATGCGGCTATGTATTGGTAGCCAGTGTAATTCCGATAATATCAGAGTTACATTCCATTCATTATAAATTAATGAATGGAATGGAACGGGTAAATGTAGATCGATTGTTTATGCCATCAAAATATAGAAAGACTAGGGGACATGTAATGAAGCAACAGTGTAACCTATTTAAGACTAATAAGAGAAAATATTTTTTCACTCAACGTGGAATTCGTTACCGGAGGATGTAGTAAAAGCTGTTAGCGTAGCTGCGTTTTTAAAAAAGGTTTGGACAAGTTCCTGGAGGAAAGGTCCAAAAAACCATTATTAAATGGGACCCAGGAAATCCACTGCGTGCCCCAATACAAGCATTGTGGAACCTGTGTCTTTTGGGGAAACTGCTAAGTACTTGTGACCTAGTTTGGCCACTGTTAACAGGATACTGGGCTTGAGGGACCTTGGTCTGTCACAGACTGGCATATCTTATGCTCTTATGTTAGAGGCTTGGATATCTTATGATATGTTGCTAAAATCTTATCAAGCTGATGTTTTGATGGCAAAAGAAGCATATTTCACAAAACAAATATAAAGCTCATAGATTTAATGCTTATTTGTCAAGTTCATCCCTTAATTTTTGTTCCACAAAAATCTGTGTTGATGGCTGACCATAAGATGCAAAGAATTACATCTAGTCTTGATATAGAGGATGTTACCATATCATGAGCAGCAAGTAGAGCCTAAGATGTTGAGAGTAATGAGGTGGGTTTTGCTTAGGAGCTATTTTCTCTGGTACTAGAATCTTAAGTTATTAAGGGAGTAGATGTTTGCCCTACTTGGATTATCAAAGTCTCAGGAATATGGCAATTCCTTGCTTGTGTCTTATTATCAATTTATATTTCTAGACAGTTACAATGCCTTCAGTTTTAAAGCATACACATATTCATATTCTGTTAAAGCCATCCTTGGATTCTGTGTTTCTCCCTTATTACTGCCCGATTTCTAGCTTGTTATTTTTAAGTAAAGTTACTGAACTAGTTTTTAGACAATAATATTACAGAAATGCCCATGCTATAATTGATGTTCATCAATAAGTACTCTATCCTGTGTTGGTACAGAAAACCTATTGCTTTCTACTTTGGATGAGTTGTTGAAAGGACTGGATTCTAATAAGCAATACCTTATAGTATTCCTTGATATCTCTAATGCTTTTGATACCATAGATCATTAGGACCGAAGTAAATTAGATAATCACTGAACCAAAACTTAAGATTGTTGTATAGTTTGTGTCATTTTTTAATAATCATGTATAGCTGGTAAAATTAGGCAGTAAATTTTTAAACTGAATGCCCGTGCAAAATGAGGTTCCATAGGGTTCAGCACTGTCTGTAACACTGTTCATCATTTTGCGTCCACTGTGTAATATTAGTAGGCACAATGATGAACATTGCATTTATGTAAATGAATGATTTTGTCAAGTCCATTGTCAGTTGGGTTAAGAAAAATAAGTTTGCATTGAATTTAAAGAAATCAGAATTGGTGTTAACTAACCACGATTCTTGTTTATTGGTTCTTGAATATTTGCTTGTAGATGGAGTACCCTTACCTATTAAATCTCGACACACTATTTGGATGTACAGCTGGATCCTAAATTATCCTTGGGGCTACAGCTTGCAGCAATTATAAATGGCACAGATTATAAATGGCATATGCTTTGTCGACTGAAATTGTATTTGCCACCAGCTGATTTTCAAAAAATGGTGCAAATATTGGTAGAGTCATTGCTGGATTATTGCAATTCTTTGTGTGTGTGGGTCTCCCACGTTCTCATTTGAATGTAACTGCTAGGCTTATTTATGGAACCCATAAAAGGGTAACACATTTCTTCATATCTGAAGCAACTCCATTGGCTACCAATAGATAATGGTGAGCTAGGTTTAAAATATTGATTATTATGTTTAAAGCCTTACATGGACTTACTCCTGTTTATATTGAAGAAACCTCAGCATGTAGTGCATATCTTATGCTTCGAAAATCAAAATCTGTTGCACATTCCAGGTTTGAAAGTAATTTATAAATCTGAAATTTGACTGTACTTTTTTGTGTATGGTGCCTTTACTGCAGAATGCATTGCCCGCTGTATTGTGCCTTGAAGACGATTTGTTGAAATTTCACAAGATTGTAAAGGTTCATCTATTTGTGCAGGCATTCTTACAAGGAGGATGAATTGCTTAGAGTGCATGAATGGTTTATGAGCAGTAACACACATTTGTGCTCACTTTATTTTATCTGCTTTTTTTATAGTTTTACTTTGTTGTTTTATGTATTGAGCTTGGATATGTTATGTTAAATTGTAAGTCACTTAGTACTATATAGTAGATTTGCAGCCTATACATGATTTCAAACAAATAAATAAAATAAATATTAACTATTAGGGTCTGCAATCTGTTTCTCTATGATCATAGATATATTTTTTTGTCTCGAGATTGAAACGCCTCTGTCTTCTAGAGAAACATGCAAAGCCACAGGGGATTATTCTGAGAAATGAATAGCGGGGATGGACGGTCCCACGAGACGTCCATCCCCGCTATCCGTGGCTTCTCCTATCCCCGAATAACTTCCCCCCCCCCCGGTTGTTCAGGGACGTTAGACAGGGGTGGGGAATGTGCGGCCCAGGGGCGGAGAGTGGGCAGGCAGTAGACAATCATTGACCCTAGGCGTACAGGGCTGATTCTAATGTCGGCCCTGTATGTTTGGGGCTGGCGAAATGTCCAGGGATGTTATTCCACCTCCAAGGTGGAATAACTTCCCTGTACATTTTTTTAAGCTGCTGGGATGCGGATGGGGCAGGGAGGCAAGGGTTTAACTGGAACCGCGGTGCCATGGCAACATGATGCCATGGTGCCGTGGCTCCATTTAAAAGCCCTGACTGAGTTAGTCGGGCTACTAATGTTTGTGCAGGCTGGGACTGAATCGCAGTCCTGGCCTGCACGTACATGCTTGTTCATGATTCTGATCCCCTCTGTGCATCTGGTTCAGACCAGATGCACAGAGGGGATCTATGTCTGGGACAGAATCAGGCCCACAGTGTCCAATCCAGTCTTGCTGGTTTAGAGAGCAAAGTAGCTCTTTGTAGCTTTGCTCTGTGCTCTGTTCATTGCAGTTTCATGTTCTCCCCTCTTGTTATCTGCATGCTGCCTGTGAGGGCAGGGACTGAAGCAGTAAACACACATACCGTTCTCTGCTGCCTGTTCTGCTCTGGGAAGTCCCTGTCAGCAAGCCCTTTTCGCAACTGTTGTGGTGGTATTCCCGGGTAGCCTGCCATGGTGTTCTGGTATTAACAGGGTAACTTTATAACAGGCCATCTAGATAGGAAATCAAAGTGGGTGTCTCTTTTGGGGTTATTTTATAAAGACAATAAAGGTGCCTAAATGTCTTTAGAAAATAGCCGCTCACCTCCTACAGCAATCACAAGTAAATGCAGTTGCCTATCTTTACTTCTGCTTGGGAATTGGTGTAATTTTAGGCACATGATATATGTGAATATGTACATATTTTATAAAATGAGTATTTTTTGCCTCCACTCACACTTCACCATAACTCCTCCTACCAAACACACCTGCACTTGGATCATGCATAAGTAAGTGTGAAATTCCCCGTGCCTGAGAGTTCTTAAAATGGGTTAATTTTAGTTTAATAACCTTTTTTCTACTGTTCTGCCAACAGATTTGTTTTTGTGGTTGTATTGCAGAAAAAGATTTTTGTTTCGTTTTTTAAAAATGTTCTTTCCCTCCTCTAGCCTTCAGGTTCAAAGGGGAAGGCAGGCTTTTTGAAGTCACAGCACTCTGTAGGTATTAGATCCCTCCTTTCCCACCCACCTCATGTGAGTAATCTTGCTGTATAGGGCAGTTCACCAATTAGCTTGTTGATAAAGAGAATAGATTTTGTTATTGGGTGGAAATAAAAACTAGGAAGTACATAGTTCCACATTTGGATATCTGCTATAAGTAAACAAGTTGATATCTTAGAAGGATCTTCAGTTAGGTCATTTTACAAATGGAGCATATTAGACTATATATCTCAGATACATATATTAGATTTTAATAGCTTAAAATGATGATAAAACTGCTCCATATCCAAATAACTGGTTATCAAATAAGCAGGACTACACATAGGGATATACTGTATAGTACAGAGCTGTTAGATCTCAGGTAAGATGCTAGTTGCTCTTTGTTTTAAGGAAAGCTGAGGAACAATTAGGGACTTTGGTAGGTCTTTCTCATTTCCTTCAACAGGTACCAAAGCTCTAAGAACTGAGATATGGCTGGGAAAAGTCATGATGCCAAAACTGTTGCCCCTGATACAGCTTCTGCCTCTGTCCAGATGGAAAGCCTGATCCCAGGCAAGGGACTGGTTCCAGGTGCACAATGCCTGCAAGCTGAATCCTTCATGAAAGAAGTGAAGGAACTGAGAGAAGAGATGGTGAAACTGAGAAGCATCCATGGATGCAAGTCAGAGGCTGCAGAATAGATACCCAATCTCCAACTCCACCATCCCTCAAATTAAAGAACTGGTATGCAGCCTTGGAAGTGGAGAAGATAAAAACATCACAAGAACAGGAAGAACCACAGCTCAAGCACCCCAAAGTTGCAGAATTGGTGATCACAAGGAAGCGAAGGGTAGTGGTGGTTGGTGACTCTTCTGAGGTGTACTGAGGCATTCATCTGCTGACTAGACTTGATGTCCTGGGAGGTGTGCTGTCTGTGAGGTGCCAGAATCCGAGATGTTATGGAGAATTTGCTGAGGCTCATCAAGCCTACTGACTATTTTCTAATGCTGCTCATCCATGTTGGCACAAATGATACTGCTAGGTACCCCTCTGAGCATATCAAGAGTGACTTCATGGCTCTGGGAGAGGGGGTGAGGTAGATAGGTGCTCAGGTGGTGTTCTTCTCGGTACTTCCTGTTGAGGGTAAAGGCCGAGGCAGAGAGGCACGCACCTAGAGATCAATGCATGGATAGTATCATTGAGAGCATTTTGGTTTCTTGGACCAGGGGATGATCTTCCAAGGACTGCTGAGCAGAGATGGTGTCCACCTATCCAAGAAGGGTCAAAGTGTTTTCTGCAGCAGACTGGCTAACTGTGAGTGATTCCTCTTGTGAAAACTCCTGGAGTTCCAACAACTATGCTTCCCACTCTTGCTTTTGGCTGGTTTCTCCAGGAGCAGACCTCTAGAAGATCCACCCATAAGGACTCGACTCTGCCCCATAGATGGGGAAAATACTGTCTCTGGTCAGTTTTTCCATTCTTAGGTCCTCCTCCCAAGGTGGGGACATGAACTACATCCTATCCAGTAGTCATTCAGGAGCACAGGCCAATATGCTTTAAAACTTTAATATTAGTTCATAGGAACACAGTTTCCCATGCTCCCCACACTACCAGGAGCTTTTCAAAATCATATTCCTTAATGTCCCACTTCTTATGCAAGTGAGCTATGCAAAAAAGCCAGCCCTTCCCCAGAGACTTTTAATCCTCTTAAACACAGTACCTTTGGTCGTGTAGCTCTTTACCAAAGCATTTACATCTTAAACACAGTACCTTCAGTTCTTCTGCAACAGACTGACCTCCTTTCAGTCTCCTGGCCCTTGCCAGCTTTCTCTCCCTCTGAGAACTACAGACCCTCAGTTTCCCAAGTTATGCCCTCATAAGACTCCAACCCATTACCCCATGGATGTCCATCCCATACATTAACCTGCTCCATGAGACTCCAACCCATAATCCTATGGATGTTGATCTTGTGCATTAACCAGCTCCATGCCTTTATCAGCTTTATCTTAGCTGGTTCACTTCCCCTGCTACTCTGACTCTCAGCCTTTTTTGTCCAGGACAACCAGGGCCATGCACCCCCCCCCCTTGCTAATCAGGAATGTTCCAGTTCCCTCCAGGTTGCTGCCCTTGTCCCAGCCCTTAATAAGCCTCCTAACATCTGTGAGACTTGCCTTGCATTCTCTCAATATATGAGCTCCCAGACCTGTGTTTAGAGCTCACTCTAATGCCTGCTGGGCACAAAACCTGTGTGCACCTACCTGCATGTGTCAATGCCTGGCTTGAGAGTTCCCCTCCTCCAGCTCTTAAAGGGCACTATGCTCCCCTAACCCAGGGAATATGTGGTGATGCATCGAACGCCACCAAAGGGGGTGTCGACTGCATCACACTAACCTACTAAAGAGGGCTTTAAGCTAGATTTGTTGGGGATGGGTGAAAAAAGCCCCCAGGTAAGTAAAACATTTAATACCTCTGTAGACATGGTTAAAAAAGACAACATCTGGAGAATGGTTTGTATTAATGCCCATAGTATGGGATGTAAGATTCTTGATGTTGAAGGTTTAATGGAAGCAGCTGCCTTGGACTGAGTGGCAGTTATGGAGTTGTGGTTCACAGAGAACTATGACTGAGATGTAATTATACCAGGCTATAATTTATTCAGGAAGGACAGACTAGGAAAAAAGGGAGGAAGAATGGCACTATAACTAAAAGATATTATTAAAGCTACAGAATTGCAACGCTTATGAGAGAAGGGGGATACATTGTTGGTTAAACTAGAAAGACAGATTGGAGCATACACTGGTGTTAAATTCAGACCTCCTTCACAGGCAGAATAAATGGACAGAGATTTACTTGAAGACATTCGCTGAATTGCTATAAAAGTGTTATAGATCCCTATCCATTTCCGCATCTGGTTCAAACTTCTCCTACTTACCTACAAGTACTTTCATTCTGCAGCTCCTCACTACCTTTCCTCTCTTATTTCACTCTACACTCATCCTCGGGAACTCCGCTCCTCTGGCACATCTCTCTTATCTGTGCCCTTCTCTGCCACTGCCAACTCCAGACTTCATCCATTCCACCTTGCTGCTCCATATGCCTGGAACAAACTACCTCAGTGTATTGGGCTCCTTATCTGGTCCTATTCAAATCCAGGCTAAAAATCCACCTCTTTGATGCTGCTTTTAGATTCTGATATCTCTGTCTCTCGTTCACACTTGTGTATCTTACTATACTCTAGTCCACAGTTTTGTGATGCTTTTTCATCTTGATTAGATTGTAAGCTCTGATGAGCAGGGACTGTCTCTTATTGTAGCATTATACAAATGATTAGTAGTAGTAGTGATAGATGATTTCAATATGCCAGATATTGATTGGGACATCCCTGCTGCAGTGTCATCTAGAAGAAGGGAGATCCTAGATTCTTCACAGGGAGAATTATTCCAGCATCTGCTAACAGAACCCACATGTGAGGGGACCATACTGAACCTGGTGCTAATGAATGGGGAGAGTGTTTCTGATGTTACAGTGGGTGATCATCTTATATCCATTGATCATCAGATGGTGTGGTTCAGTATTGGCAGTAGGGCTCATAAGGTTCGGTCAAAAGTGAGGGTCCTAGACTTGAGGAAATTTAACTTCGCCAAGATGGGACAATATCTCAAGCAGTCAGTGCGATGGGAACAGCTGGAAGATGTAGAAAAGCAGTGGGTGAAACTGAAAGGGGATATTTTAAGGGCAGCAAACCTTTTTATTAGGAAAATAAGTAAATATAAAAGGAAAAGGAGGCCACTATGGTTCTCAAAAGAAGTAGCTGAAAAGGTGAGGAAAAAGAGGGTAACCTTCATAAAATATAAGAGATCACTGAAAGAGGAAGACAAGCATCAATATTCAGAAAAGCTTTGAGAAGCTAGGAAAGCAAAGACACAAAGGGAAGATAAAATAGCCAATGCAGTAAAATGGGGGAGGGGACCAAATATTTTTCAGCTATTTTAGAGGAGGATGTACAAAAGTGGTATTGTTAGACTGAAGGGTAAAGGGAAAAATATGTAGCAGCTGATGAGGATCAAACAGAATTGCTTAACAAATATTTCTGTTCTGTGTTCACAGATGAAGGGCCAGGAGCAAGGACCTCAGAAAACCCAGACAAATAGGAACAGAAGTGAACCAGATCTTGAACGATTTTCGAAAGACTGTTCGTGAGGAGCTAACTAAACTAAAAGTAGACAAAGCAATGGGATTGGATGGAATACATCCAAGAGTGCTGAATGAACTTGGGGAAGTTCTAGTGGCTCCACTGTATGACCTTTTCAATGTTTCTTTAAAGTTTGGCATGCTCTCAGAGGACTGGAGTAAGGTGCATGTGTTCCCTTTTCAAAAAAGCAAAACTAAGGATGAGGTTGGGAACTACAGGCCGGTTAGTCTGACCTCTGTGGTGAGTAAACTAATGGAAAGGCTGCTAAAACAGAGGATAGTGAGGTTTATGGAATCAAATGGATTGCAAGATTCAAGGCAGCATGGTTTTACGAGAGGTCTTGTCAGAAAAATCTCATTAACTTCTTTTGACTTGGGTGACTAGAGAGTTGGACTGAGGGAGAGCTCTAGATGTGGTGTATTTATATTCCAGTAAAGCCTTTGACACTATTTCACACAGGCGACTTATAAATAAATTGAATGTCCTAGGGATGGACCCTAAGGTGACTGACTGGGTTAGAAATTAGTTGAGTGGGAGGCCGCAAAGGGTACAGATAAATGGCGCTTATTCTGAGGAGATGTTACCAGTGTTGTGCCACAGGGATCTGTCCTTAGTCTGGTTATTTTTAACATTTTTGTAGGTGATATTGTGGAAGGACTATCTGGTAAGGTTTACCTCGTTGTGGATGATAGCAAAATTTGCTCAAACTGCCTATGCTCCATCCAAACTCCACCCACATTGAAAGTGTACTTTTACACTAGTCAGTATTGAGAAATCATTTATGTGCATAAATGGCCACTTATGTGGGTAAATGATTAAAATACCAATATTTAAATGAATATTTGGAACATAAAACTAGGCACCTCCATATAAAAATTACCTCCATATGTTTTACAGGTACAGATGCTAATACATTGGGCACACGACAGGTACTTGAGACCTGAAATGGCCACTATTGGCAATAGGATACTGGGCTTGATGGACCCTTGGTTTGACCCAGTATGGCATATCTTATGTTCTTATGACTGTACCAGTTTACTTGAAGCACTGCCATAAGATACGGGACCAATTCATAGCAGAACATTTTTCTCCCTATGACATATTTCGGCTTTAAAAAAAACCAAACCTCCTTGCAAAGAATTTTTGCCACTGGAACAAAAAAACGAAACAGTAAATGATGCATTTAGCAAATAAGGCCAAACTTTTGCAAATTATTATGAACACACAGAAAAGGTTAAATACAACTTGCACTGCCAAGATGAAATATCTCAAGCAGTCAGAACCTCTTCAGTTATTTTCAAACTGGGAAGGTGACAAATTGCCGGCATAAAATTAATTTATTTAATTAAGGGAGGTGTTAATTAAGAGGTTTCATTTATTGTGTTTTGCAGACAGCTCTCTGGGGCCTTAGGACTGTCAGCCTTTGTGACAGCTGAAGTTAATGGTGTCATGAGTTAATAATAAGATGAATCATGTTCAGTAATAAAGATGAGAGATTGCGGTGTAAACGAGTGGAAGGAGATAAATAAAAAATGGGGGAGGACTTACACTGAAGGAGCCCACTTAAAACAAAAACCAGTATAGCTACTATAGAATATTTCTTTAAAATAAGCTGGATTTTGTCCTCCAATTCAATCGATAAGGGGAAATATTGAAAGCTTTGTAAATCAAGATGCAGAATGAATGAACAGTTCAAGGGTAGAGTCTGTTGTAAGAGTTACAAACTTTTTTTTTATCACATGATCTTACATGCGCTCTACATTATTGTATATGTTAATTATTTTCCTTTTGAGAATTAAGGGCCCTAATATTCAAAGTGAGTTATATGGTTGCTGGTAGTAAGCAAATGCATAACTCGTTTATTTGAGTATTTTAAGCCATTGTGAGGGTAATTTTACACCCGGGCGCCTAGTTTTAGACACCCAGAATGTTCCTATTTAAGCCTGTCTTATAAAGAAACGCAGGTTGCTACTTTCCTTTATGTAAGTGACCGAAAATGCATGTTAAATCTAGACATGAGCATCTACAGCAGCTCTACGGCTGGCATAAATGCCTGTGCATAGAACACATACAAATTATAATATCTTATAATTTATAAACACAAATTTGCACTTCGCCTATGCTTTGCCCAAGTCCCACCTATGTGTACACCCACATTGAAAGTAGGCACCATTGGCCTGATGCCTGTACATGTAAAATAGCAATAGGCTACAGTACTTGCATAAAAGCCCATCCATGCATGTAAATCATTAAATATGTGATTTACACACATTGAAGGGACGCATCTTGCCGCTCCTTCTTATAAAATATCCTCCTATTTAATTCACTGAATGGCCTGAGGTTAATCATATAATAAGGGGCTGGAGTTGGAGAGGAGCAAGGGCAGAGCCAGCACTTAATCTGTTTATCAGCAATATTCAGTCACTGAATGATTAAGTTGTGTTTAGATTTTAGCCTGCTCAATAGCAATTCTAAGGGGTATGTTTACTAAACCGTCTTAACGTGTGCTCTCCCACGTTATCGCACGATAAGGCACCTTATCGTGCGATAATGGCGCGTTAACGCGCGCTAAGGTGCGTTAAAGCGCTCTAAGGCGCAGAAAGGCTCCCGGAGGGCAGAGGAAGGCTCCCCAGGGGCGGAGAGAGAGGGTCAATGGGTGGAGAGTGGGAGGGGAGAGGCTCCCTGCACACTAACGCTGTGAAATCCGAGGCTGAAAACTAACGCCAGTGAAACCCTGGCGTTAGAGCTGATTTAAAGGGAAAAGAAACCATTTCTGTCAGCAATGTACAGCAAAACCAGGGAAACCTACATAAAGTGATAAGTGTGATACATGTGCACGGAACAAAAGGGAAAAGAAACAGTGAAAATGACCAGAAGAAAATGTAAAAAAAATATAACCAAGCTGGGCAATAGTGATATCAATGGGAAACATCAAAAAACACCCCCAGGAAAGCTCCAAAAAAAAGATATGAATTTTGGAAGGGTCTATGCTCTGTCCCCATACAAGGTGAATGAGCCCACAGTGAAATTGCGCTGATCAGGGTTTTCCTCTCTATTGGACAGGTTTCCTATGGTGTGCACATGTTCCACAACAGCAGGGCGGGCATGTTGGAATGGCCAACTGGATAGATGCTGGAAAAGGGGACACAGAGGGCTGCAGGCGGCACATGCTGTGGTGCAGCTGGGCCACAGTGCGGACTAGGGTAATGCCTAGCTGGCCCATAGGAATGCTGAAACAGTAGAGCAGCCAGACAGCAACTGCTGAGGGCCCAACATGGGCAAGAGTGTGCTTCCCACGGTGTCACAGGGAATAGTACCCAGCAGGTACCCCCAATGGCACGGAACATTGGAGGCGGTGCTGGGGGAAAGCGTGGACAGCTATGCAGGCACCCCTACCCCAGAACCTGCACCATAGGCAGCCGCCTACCTGCACACTGGATGGCCTGAGACTGCGCAGCACCAGCACCACCAGCAGAAGGGCATGTCAGTATGGTGGCAGA
Organism: Ichthyophis bannanicus; assembly: GCA_033557465.1. Taxonomy (NCBI): domain Eukaryota; kingdom Metazoa; phylum Chordata; class Amphibia; order Gymnophiona; family Ichthyophiidae; genus Ichthyophis; species Ichthyophis bannanicus. Next base: position 600,720,788 of record CM066034.1, read on the forward strand.
GGGGTACTGGTGGTGGAGGGGGCAGTGGCAGCTGTCCAGAGCAGACCATGGCCTAGCCCTGTTTAGGTGGGCGCCGTGCACTGCAACAGACAGGCTCTCTCTGACAAACAGTCATGGTATCTCCAGGGAATGCACTACCTCTGTGGCAACACGGTGGTGCAGTGAACACAGCCAGTGTGTTCAGGAGCAGAAGGTCACAGGTTCAAGTCCCAGCTGTGGTTCCTGCCAACCCAGTCCCCATATTTTACCCACTACTAAAACGTGCTAATACAGACAGAACCTTTATTGCAGATAACAGAAACATGCCCAATAAACCTACATTTTACCCTACAGAGCACAGACACCATAAACATGCACATTACCTAGAGCAGAGTCTCCCAAATGCAGTCCTGGAGGGCCAAACACCATTCAGGTTCCATGCTGCCTCTAATAAACACGGCTGTGCTGCATGTCTATGCACCGCCCCCATGGTATGCAGATGTATCTCATGCATATTCATTAGGGACAGCATGAAAACCCGAACAGTGTTTGGCCCACCAAGACTGGAGTTGGGAACCTCTGCCCTAGAGCAGCGGCCAACAGGGGCAGACATACCCTCACCCACAGGCTCCATTATCCAAAGCCTCCTGGAGAGGCAGGATGTTGGGCCCTGCGTGCATCTCCCAATACTAGCACTTGCATACCTTAGCAATGCCACCCTAAACCTGGGAATATTGTACACACCTATCAAAAGGTTGCTATGATTACTGACAGATAGCAATTCTTAAGTTAAGCACAATTTGTTGATTGAGCTTCATCATAGCAACCTTTCTACTGTCTGTGGAGTGTGCTTCAGGTCTGATGTCTGACAGTGTTTACCACCCTGGGGAGTGACCCCAACAGTATTGCGTACCATAGCCATGCCTGCACTGTGCCCAGGACTGGTGCGGTGGCCAGGGCTGCCAAGAGCCTCTATATTTGCACAATGCTGGCATAGGTGTGGGAGCGTGTGTTTGTCTATCCAGTGTGTGGTGTCTGCCAACACCTTCCTCAGCCCACACTGTTGCCAGTGTAAGCCTGCCAATGTACATAATGAGGAGCAAGGTACCATGAGTATAGCCCGGACAGGGTGGCCTGGCCAGGATGCATCTGCACAGGGCATAGGGCAATGGCTCGGACATTGTAGTGCCTGACAACCACCTGCACGGACAGGGTGGCCACAGCATGTCCTGCTGGGAGGTCACTCTCACCCTGACTGAGCAGTGACCACGGCATGGCTAGGTTCCCCCATAGTGCTATATAGTGTTTCTCTCATGTGATGTTTATGGTTCCCTTTTGGGGCCCAATCACTGACTTATCTGCTTGGTGTGTATGCTGACATCCCAGTTCTGGGTATATGCATCTCCTCCAGGAACATGCACTATGGACTAGCTAGCAGACTGTCTGCAGCTAGTATGTGTCTGGATGGAACATCTTGCAGGGTGCAGCAGCTGGAGGCTTGCTGCTGGAGAATGTCAGATAGTGGTGGGGGGCAGCTGAGCATTTCCAGGCCTTCTGTCTGCCTTGCCTTATGGATGTGTATAGATTTGCATTGCCTGCCCTGTATGGTGTCTGTTCCCCAGCAGGACTGGGGTTGATGGTCCTCTCTACTGCCACCATTGCGGGGAGGTAGAGTGTGGTTCTGTTGGTGGGAGATCCTGTTTCCCACCCTGAGCCACAGAGAGTGGGTTGGGTGGTGGTACATAATCCACCTATGGGTCCAAATACCCCCCCTTCACCTACATCATGTGACCATGGTACCAACACAGGATATGCACTATTTTGGGTGCATCATAGCCCATAAGGGCTAGACATGACTGAGAAATACAGATGTGTCTGCAGGAACTACCTATCACACACACTAGCACTGATGGGGACTTGCAGCATAGCCTATTTCAGCCATGAAAGGTGCTGTGGACCTGGTGCTGGGGTGCGTCGGTAGCTACTTTGTGCCAGTAACATACACGGTCAGTACCCCCTACCAGGCTGAGGTGCTGTGGGGGTGCACACGGTCAGTTCCCCCTACCAGGCCGAGGTGCTGTGGGGGTGCATACCCCATCTTGTGATCATCTGTAGACTACTGATTTGCATGTGCAGTGCATCATGGGTACGGGTGGGTTAACCCTATCCTGGTAACCACAGCAGACTGTTTGTGTGGTGACATGCAGTCCTTCTGTAGCCAGCCAGGGGCTTGTTAATAGCTGTAGCCCACTGGTTACTTCAGTGCCTGTGGAGCCAGAGATCATGGGTTCAAACCCACAGTGGGGTTATTTGATAGGGCTATCCAGAGCATTGTCAATTTTTAATGTACATTAGTGCTGCCAGCAAAAACACCCTCAGAGTACTGTAACCATAAGGTGCCTCAGAAGGCGCTTTATAGGGTGCCTTATAAAGCGCCTTCTGAGGCACCTTATGGTTACAGTCCATATAAGGTGCCTTATAAGTTGTCCTATGGAGCGCCTTATAGGGTGCCCTATAGGGGACATTATAGGTTGCCGTGGCAGACAGTGCACTTTATAATGTGCCCTAAAGAGTGCCTTATAGGGTGCCTTATGTGGCACCTTAGGTTATGGCACGTGAGGGTGTGTTTGCTGGCAGCATTAATTAAAATACAAATAAAATGCCTCAAGAAACAATACTTACATGTCAAAGCTGATGCCTCAGCCAGCCTTATGCATTAGGCACACTGGGGGATCAAACTCATGACCCCTGTATCATCAGTCAGTGTATTAACCATTGTACTACACCTCTGTTTCTGTGTTTGCATGGGCGCCTACTTAAGATTACCGCGCGTTAACGCGCTTAGCGGCGCTTAGACCATTAATGTGCACAGCAGCGCGCGTTATCGCGCGATAATCCCATTTTGCTACTTTAAGACTGAAACGCCCACTCCTTTTATGGCAGCCTGCACACTATCGCCAGGCGCACATTAAGACGGTTTAGTAAACATACCCCTAAATCTAAATGGATAATCTTTGGCTCAAGACCTGCTTATAATCAGTGGTGCTTAACTTTAAATTGTTTTTGCCTCAGCTGAATATCAGGTCTTAAGTAGTTTTCCAACCTTTTTGGTGTCTCGTTAATATATATATATTTTTTTCATTTTCTTGTATTCCTTTTTCAATTTTAGTATTTTATCTTTTTCAACTGCTACTGCTGCTACTACTACTGCTGATCATTTGTATATCGCTACCAGGCATATGCAGCACTGTATACATATATGTGTTGTGAAAATTTTGAAATAAAGTACTCTGCATAATTGGAATAAGCCTTTATTATATAAATTGTGCAATTGAAAGAGTTGACAGACGTGCAAGGATTCTAGCACAAAATACAAGTCTCTAACTCAGTGATTCCCAAACTTGCGGTCAGGATCACAAATGGGGTAATGTCATCAGTGGATGGGGTCACAGAAACATAGCCATTTCCAGACACATGCTGACTCCCAGATAGTCTGTCCAGTAGCCTGACTCTCTCCAGAGCTCACCCAGGCACCTCGTTCGGTTCACCGGTCTCTATCCGTGACAGTAGCTCCACCCACAATCAGGCACTATCGCTCAGCGGCCATCGAGGCAGAGCCCCTTTCAGACATGTGCTGACTCCCGGATCGTCTGCCTTGCAACCTGACTCACTCCACAGCCCCCCAGGCATCTCAATTGCATCACAGGCCTCCATCTGTGGCAGTAAGCTCCGCCTACAATCAAGCAACATAGCTCACCCCTCGCTGTTCTTAGGAAGCCAGCACCAAGGAGTGGAGGAGTAGCCTAGTGGTTGGGGCAAGGTACTTCAGGCCGGAAGGTCGGGGGTTCAAATCCCACTAAAGGACAGCAACCTTGGGCCGGAAGGACTGGGGTTTCTAGTCCCACAGGTGCTCCTTGTGGTCTTGGGCAAGCCACTTAACCCTCCATAGCCCATGTTCCCTGTAAAATAGTTATCTCCAAGTTATAATGCCCTGTTCAATGTAATTTCAGTTTGTTCAATATAAACCGCACTGATGCAGAATAGCGCGGTATATAAGAGAATGTAAATAAATAAATAAATAAATAAAGTCAAAGGGCCTGTAGGCTTGGCTCTTAGCATGAACCACAGTGTGCCTTCTTGTCACACAAGCAGTTACAACTTGGCTCCTGCTCACAAAGGCGCAACCAACATACTAATACCTACACAGGTGAATGCCACATGACGTAGCGTATTTTCGCACATAAAGCGCGCACACCGTGTACTTTTTTACCTATTGCGCAACCCTCTCGCGCAGTATTTGCGAAGGCGCACTATATCGAAACTTTATTACAGGGAACCGATTCCATAAAAGAGTCCTTACAAGAATATAATGGTTTCAAAATATATTTAATTAATTTTCATCATCCGATTCCATAAAACCTTCGAAATCACTTCCCTCATCAACATCATCATTGAAATAATTTAAAACCGTCTGGAGACGCTCTTCCATAACACATGTACTGTCATCGTCACTCCTTTCGACATTTTCATCATCATCTTCGTCATCACTACGCACCCGATCCTCGTTCTTATAAACAATCCCGGCTTTTCGGAATCCATTTCTTATGGTTTTCGGGGATATGTTGTCCCAAGCAGAACACAACCAATTGCAGATTTCCGTTAATGTAGCCCTCTTTAATCGTCCCGATGGTGTGAATTCATGAATTCCCCACTGCATCCAATTATCCCACTCTCGTCTGATGAACGTTTTGAACGGGTGATTAACTGCTATATCTAGCGGCTGCAGCTTGCAAGTAAGACCACCTGGTATCACTGCGATATGGGCACCAGTCGAATTAATATAATTTTGCACATTTGTTTCTTTATGGGCAGCCATGGAATCAAAAATCAACAAAGACTTTTTAGAAAAGAAACCACCAGGCCTGGCCCTATAACATTTATCAATCCATATTTTCGTGACCTCAGAGTCCATCCATTCCTTTTTGTTACAGTGAACAACAATACCTTGTGGAAATTTTTCACGGGGCATGGTTACTTGCTTGAAAATAACCATCGGCTTCAATTTAAGCCCACTCGCTGTGCAACCCAGGACTACAGTGAAGCAAGCCCTCTCGTGTCCAGTTGTTGTTGTTGCGACAGTTTTTGAACCCAAAGCAGCTACAGTCCTGGTTGGTGGAATGTCAAAAGACACAGGAACCTCATCCATGTTAATAACATCCATTGCCGAAATGCCGAACTCAGAAATTTCTTTGCTGACAAATGTGCCGAAATCCGCCATCTTTTGTTCCCAGTCTTCTGGAATCCTCTGGCCTACAGTTGTTCTTATTCGCACGGAAAGACCATTCCTCTTCATAAATTTGCAAATCCAGTTGAAACTAGCCTGGAAACGTGAAATTCCTCTTTCATTGGCCAGCAGTTTTGCTTTGAATTGAATTGCGATAGTTGAGACAGCTTGATTTTGCTCTCTTCTAGACAGAATCCACTTTTTTAAGTCACTCTCTAGCTCTGGCCACTTTTCTTTGGAAACCCGACGCGCACGTTTTTGCAGGTTCATCTCCTCTAGTGCCGTTTTCTCCTTTCTCCAGTCGTGAATAGATGACTCACTAACATCAAATTCTCTTGCTGCTGCTCTGTTGCTTGTTTCTTCAGCTTTTGCCACAACTTTCAGCTTGAAGTCCGCAGTATAAGACTTGCATTTAATTCCGGGCATGATGACTGGATTATAATATAAGAGATCGCAAAGTTTAAATGTAAGGTATAATAGAACCAAGGGCCTTTTATATGCCTCACAGTGCACTGGACACATGCGCGATATACGCACGTGCGCATAGTGCAAGACATTCTCTGCAGAACAGGCCAAATATTGCGCTTTATATGTGGGTGCGTGTTTTATGTGGGTGCACGTTACATGCGCTAAAATACGGTAAGCGAATCTCTCCAAAACTTTAGTCCCCTATTCTCCACCTAAACTGCTGATCCAGATACCTGGTACTTTCCAGGCTTAGGACCTAATCGACAGTCAGCCATGCCAAAATCAGCCAAGATCCATCAATTCAAAAAAATCCCACTCAGGAATATATCACCACAACTGCACAAACCTCATTCTTCCCTCACTAATCTAGGCGATCACACTACCACTCAATCATAACCTCACCTGCAATTCTGCTAAACATCATATACATCACACTAATTCTCACACATTCTGAATCCCTAGTGCCTCGCTCGGGTATAATCCCAATTATCCATAGTCAAGCGTGAAACCTGGCCACCTCGTTCACCGTCAAATCTAGAAACAGGTGTCCCTGTTCCCTCATCAGAATTCAGCCACAAGGGGGGGGGGGACGGAGCCAGCAACTCAGCCGAATGGTGGCTTAATTACTCTTCTCAAGGGCCAGATGAAAGAAATGGATCCTTTCTCTTCTCTTCCTGACTCCTAAAACAGTGAGATTGATTAAATCTGGAGGAGAGTATGACCTCGCTCAAACCTGCCTGGTTAGAATACACTGCAGGAACGGCAGCGGGAGCAAAAAGAACAAAAACGGACCCTCCGTCTCTGGCAAAGATGGCGCCGGCAAAAGAGATGGACAAAGGCCTAAAAGAAATATCACAGGAGATACATTCTGTGAAAACCATAGTGGCGACCAATACAGAAACTCTCACTTTTCTATGGTAGAGATAATTGAAATTAGGTCTAAATTTAACACTCTGACAGAACGTTTGGATAAAATGGAGCAAACACTGCAAGTGCACGGAATTCAACTACAGATGCTCTGTGCACAAGAAACCAAAATTCAGGTGATAGAGCGGCAGTTGGAAGATCAAAATAACCGAGCGTGGAGAAACAATATAAGAATCTTAGGAATTCCGGAAGGAACAAAAGATCAAGACATGGTGACATACTTGGAAAAACTCCTCCCGCAACTTTGGCGACTAGATCTGCAGCACCCACTTGAAACAGAATGCGCACATAGAGAGTCTTCTCATCAAAATCAAAATCAGAACCATCCTCGGCCAACGGTACTAAAAGTATTAAGGTATCCACTTGCACTGAAAATACTGCAAGCAGCGGGAATATGTGTGCCGGTACATCATGAAGGAAATAAATGGATGTTCTTTCCAGACTTTTGCAAGTATGGTGGAGAGAAGGAAAAAACTGCTAGCACTCCAACTAATGCTGCAGTGATTAAAAAGCAAAATATGGGATGTTTTACCCAGCGTGTCTGTGGGTTACGGTAGAACCACATGCACTTTGGAAGACCCAGAGACTTTCCACCACTTTCTGTTGGAATTTGAAAGAATGGACACTTAAAAGTTGGCAAGACTGAAATATGGCTGTAGTTTAATGTGCTCAGTCACGGGAGATAAGCTGAAGGTTGACTGCAAAAGGGGACAACAATGGGATCATAAACGGGTACCTTAAAGACAAAGAACAGAAAAAAGATCACTAAACATGATGGAGTTAGATCCCTTGAAATGGCTACATAAATTAGTACTTAGTTGTGTAAACTCCTCCACTGGAAGGAAGAGAATGAAAGAAGAGAAGAAACTGCAAAGTGAATATCTATAGAAAATTTTTGTTAACAAATGATGTGAGTAAGACATTTTGACTGAGACTATTTCAAATGCATAGAATAGAGAAGGTTAAGTATAACTTTGTTTAATGGATTAATAAGGAAGAGGAAAGGAGGGGTGGAAGGAAAAGGGGGGAAGAGAGGGGGAAACAAAGCAACATAGGAGGGGCAAGGGGGAGGAAAGGTGTAACAAAAGTCTAGAGGAATGGGCCCCAGTGTCGGACGGGAGTGGCTTCCACACAAACCAAATGTTGGTTTGATTTAGGTTGTTGTAAAGATTTAAGATTTTGGGTTCCCCTGGCTCAGGTTAACTAATTATTTATGCAATTATGAAAGTTTGTATGGTAACAGAGTTGATGACACCAGAGATGCTCAACTGGGAAAAGATGAGAAGAAAGCAAAAAATAGAGCTGGAGATGCTGGATTTAGGATTAATCTCTAAACTGGCTACCCTTACTATTTTCCATAATTATTTTGAGTTCGAGGGACGAATATATCAACAGATGTCCGGGGTGGCCATGGGGGCCACATGTGCCCCCTCGGTAGCAAATCTATTCATGCAAGAATTTGAACGCCAGTGGCTGACAACTTCCCCATATCAACATCATCTAATTTTATGGAAGTGATTCATCGACGATATTTTTTTATTGTGGGATGGCCCCATTCAAGAATTCCATCGATTTGTTGTTTGGTTGAACCGCCTTGATGCTAACATCCAATTTACTTCTGAGTGCCATACCCAATCCATTGTATTTCTCGATGTGTCGGTTCAAAAGAGTCTAAATGGCTGGCTCACAACAGTACATAAAAAATTGACTGATAGAAACACGATTTTTCATTACAGAAGTCACCACCCGAAACAATTACGGGATAGTCTCCCCCTGTCACAATTTATCAGATACCGGAGGAATTGTTCCACCATTGCTGCATACAAACTTCAATCAAAAGCCCTGATAAGAGATTTTAGTGACCGGGGATATCCACCATCTGTAATTAAGACGGCCTACAAAAGGGCCCTCTTTTGCAACAGGGCGCTGTTACTGCAGCCAAAATCCCGAGATACAGTGGAGGATGATAACACCATCAATTTTATTACCAAATTTTCTCCACTTAGTGGGGCTATTAAAAGTATAATAAAAAAACATCAAAACGTACTGAGTACGATTCCTGGACTGAGAAATAAATCTATTAGATGTGTATGGACTCGGCACACTAATTTAAAAGAAAAACTTAGTCCAGCTCGATTGAAGCCCCATCAGGTGGAATCTCAACTGGAGGTAACAGGACATAAGCCTTGCGGCAATTGTACGATATGTGTGGTGGCTGAGGAATTAACCAGCTTTGATTATGGTGGCAAAACTTATAGTTTAAAACACTCTACTACATGCACCACTGATCATGTTGTGTATGCCATCTGATGTCCATGCAATCTCCTGTACATCGGCAAGACAGAACGACAATTGAAGATCAGGATTGGTGAACACCGAAGTAAATTAAAGTGCAAGGTGTTAGAAGCTCCAATCGTAGCACACTGTATCGCTCACCATCACAGTTTTGAGGAATTACATTGTTTTGCAATAGAGAAAGTATTAACAGGAAGGGGTGGTAAGTCCAGAGCCCAAACATTGTTAATACAGGAACAAAGGTGGATTTTTCGACTAGCAACTATAGGTGCAACTGGTTTAAACAACTCCATTGAATGGCGAGCCTGCATCTGACGTCTTGGGGATTCCCTCTTGTACTGCTCCCTATTGGTCGAGAGAACGTCAGGTGCAACCGGTTTGAACTTCTCCATTGAATGACGGTGTCTACATCTGACGTCTTCAGGATTCCCTCCTGTATTACTACCTATTGATTGAGAGAACATCACCTGACCGGGTGTTTCCTGATGTCATCACTATTAAAAGACTCGGGAAATCAATAGCCCGCATGCGCGGCGTCTTTTTGCACGGCAGAAAAATTTTCCAATTTTTAAACATTTGGAGTGCTTTGTGCAACACTATTTCGCTGCATCTTGAATGGTGCTTGATCAGGGTTTCATGCTGAGTTGTTTTGGACTGCAATTGTGAGTATGGCAGCTATAGCGATGTTAATCCTGTTTTTGCTGTTTTTGTAGGCTATGCTGTTAAAATGCAGTTCCCCCTGAGGAAGATCTCGAAACGCATTTAGCGGTACCCACTTGGTGGCGTCGGGGAGTTATCTAGCAACAGCATACAGATAAGCATTGCCTAAATTATTCAGCAATATAACCTATAAGTTTGGCTAATTATCAGAGAAATGTTCTAAAGAAAGATTCAAAAGAAAAGACAAAAGACAAAAAAAATATACCTTATCTGTTTAATTGAGCAGCAAGTGTTACAGGTCGTTGATGCGAGAAGGCATTCTGCTTTGGATTTATCCGATGGCATTGCCAATGTGAGTCTGAGACCTACGCTTCTGCTTTAACACTATTACCATTTTTATAAGGTGATGATAGATGGAAGCAGTCTAATCTTTCCTTAGCATTCCCCTTGGTAACATTCCAATTTGAGGCTGGAACATTTTCTTTAACTCTCATAGCTTTAGGAAAGCTGATCTTGTTCTTCCTCTAATAGTCTCTGCTTCTATTTCCTTGCATGCGTCGTTGTAGTACTTTTCCTTGTCCTGTCTTGCTGCATGTTGGAAATCTCTGTTGAATTCTGTTATTGTCTTTCTCTCTCCTCTAGCTTTAGCTTCTCTGCGTTTCTGGGCGATTTTCAGAGTTTCTTCCATCATCCATTTTGGCCGTTTTTGCTTTTTCACCTTTTGTAGAGACTTCTCACTTTCTTCCAACACAACCTTCTTGATGTCATTCCATAACTCTTCTGGAGCTCTGTCATTTGTATCTAAAGTAGCAAATCGATTTTGCAGGCAATCTTTAAATTCCAGTGGTATATTCTCAAGGTCATATTTTGCTGCATTCATGAGTGGTTAGCTCTTTTTCAACTTTAGCTTGAGTTTGCATACTAGTAGTTGATGATCTGTACCACAGTCAGCTCCAGGTTTTGTCTTTGTTGATGTTATAGAACTTTTCCATCATTGACTTCCACAGATGTAGTCAATTTGATTTTTATACAATCCATTGGGTGAAGTCCATGTGTACAGTCGCCGCTTGTGTTGATGGAAGAAGGTGTTTGAGATGAATAGATCGTTGGTCTTGCAGAATTCTATCAGTCTTTCTCCAGCTTCACAGCCGCGCAACCGGCATTATAGCCTCGGGCACTTGACCCCGCCCCTGCCCTCCCTCCCTCCCTCCCCCCCCCTTTCCCTCCCCATTCCCCCCAATAATCCACAACTCTCTACGGGTTTTCTTTCAACAACTGTTTACATTTATTTATTTATGAACAATGGTTATTAACAGTCCAAAGCTGTTGGCCACAGTATGCGCATAACACACCACCATACACTGTACACAATTCCTTTTCTTCCGCCCCTCGAGAGACACAGCCATTATCCCCGGGTCCTTTAACTGTCAGTAGGAGATAGCCGTTCAAGCTTTCCCCCAGTCCTTAATCTTCGCTATCTCTTCCAGCCGCCAGCTGTTACGCCTGCCGTTCAAGCAGGTTTGGCACTTTGCTTGCTTTACCCCCCCCCCCTTTTGCCCGCCGTCAAAGCGAGGCCAGGGGCCCTCTGCGCCGTGTTCTTGTGCCTGATCCATCTCACCGGGGGCATGTCCAGGTTTCTCTCCTGGAACTCTCCCCCTTTACTTAAAACCTAGGCTGTGTTCTCTCTCACCGGGTGCGTTTCTTCTGCCAACCCCGCCAACCGCGAATCCTCGCTTGTTGACGGGGCTCCCCACCTCTTAACACGCCGCTGTGGCCAACACCTCTTTCTTCCATATCCGTTCCACCGCTTCTTGTATGTCGCACAGGAAAATGTCCATCCCTATGTCCGACAAGTGTACACCGTCCGCCCGATACAGTCCTGGGCATCTCTCTTCAATGAGGTCATGATGGACTCTATCACCTCCTATCATCCCCATGAAGTGGGCCATCCACTTGTTCACTTTCTGTCTTGTTTTTTCAACTGCTTTGTGCGAAATCTCGCCCTTCCACACTCTCCTTGGTATGATGTGGGACCAAGCTAGGCATGTTCCAGGAAATGCGTTCGCCAGCGCCAGCATGTCGCTCTGCATCTTCTTGGTGAGCTCGACGCTGCGTACGGCCGCCAGGTCGTTGCCCCCCAGATGAATTACGATCATCGCTGGGTTCCTGGTCACCCGCTTCCTTTGAAGCAAGAGCGGCACTAGTTGGTCCCACACCATGCCTCGTCGACCGAGCCATACTACCGTAACCTCCGTATTTGGGAGTCCCAGGTTTAGCCCCTGTGGCCTACCCCGAGTCCGCTTCTGCGCCCAGTGAACAAATGAATGGCCGCATATCCACACTTCGCGGGACCATAGGCATGTACTTGTACCTAGATTGGAGCACAATTAGCAATAAGTGGTTGCAGAAGCAGAATTGAGATAATGAACATCGGACATCATGATTTCATACAAACAGCATATACACCTTTGGCCTTGCAGCATTCCCGTTATTATCATTTTTTTTTTTTTTATATATATGTCCCTACTCCTCATTCAGCAGGACGTATATACAATTTGTACCTGTCTGAGCGCCAGCGGCCAATATTCATTATTTGTGCTCTGGACATCCCCATGCTGGCCGCCGTTGAAGCGGCTCCGATGCGAAAGGAGTGCGAGCCGTATAAGCTTGCATTCCTTCCCGTTCGCTCCATCGCCATCTTCAGTACTCTGATGAATTGGAACCGTGAAAGTGGGTTGCCGTTCGCGTGGACGAACCATTGTTGGCTTGTGCGTGCCCGTAGTTGCTGATAGGCCAAAGCATTTCGTAGTGGGCATGAGGGGTCATTGTGCAGCGCTGACAGGACAATTTGAGTCCCCTTTCCGTCCGTGTCCGTTTTGGATCTGCGCAAGTGCAGCACTATGGCTTCCTTAAGTATATTCACATCGCGTTTATCGAGTCCGCCATATGTCGCCCCGTGCTTTGTCGCCAATGTGGCGACTAGCTCTCCCACCCGAAATGCTCCGTAAAAAGCCCAGGAGAAGGCACACCTAAACAGCCTGGCTTCGTACTCGTCATAACACACCTGGCTGCTGGCCACCATCAATTGCTGGAGCATCTGGTGCGTGATCGGGCGGCGTTGGTCCAACTTTCGGGGCTGCCCGAGGGACCATCCTCTCATCACTTTTTTAATGACAAACTCCGCCGTCGGGCTCCTCTTACCCATGGCTTTCGCAAAGAATGAAACTGCGGCTAAGCGGGCTTGCACTGATCCTTTTGTTTGTCCACTGCCTTTGCACTGCAAAATCCATCTCAGAAGCGTTGTTGCTTCAAATCTGTCCTTTTGCTGTATCCTGGCCGCATTGCAGAAGGTTTGGTACGCTTCCCATGCTGCTAAGTATTTTCGCCGGGTCTGCTCTGCTAAGGATCCCAAGAGGAGCTCCCATACTTCGGCGGGCCATACTCCCAGATTTGCTCGGGGACTGTTGTCTTGACTGCGTCCGCCTTGGGCGCCAGTTGGTGGAACAGCCTGATCTTAGAACGAGAAAGAGCGTCGGCTATGTTATTGTTTTTGCCTGTGATATGTTCCGCTCTAAGGGTTATGTTATGCACTAGACATAGTAACACGATTCTTCTTAATAGTGTTATCACCCTTGGCGTCTTAGCTCTCATCCCGTTCACTGCCCATACCATGGCTAGATTATCAACATGGACGTTGATAGCCCTGTTAGCAAGCCCTGGGGCCCAGATAGTTAAGGCTACCATGAGCGGGAAAAGCTCCAAGAACGTGATATCCTTGGTGGTTCCTTCCGCTCGCCATTCTGGGGGCCATTCTTCTGAGCACCATGCCCCTTTATAATAGATGCCGAAACCAATTCCTCCCGAGGCATCGGTGAATAAGTCAAGTTCCGCATTAGACACCGAGGGTGCCTGCCAGAAGGCCCGGCCATTGAAGGTGTGGAGGAATTGCATCCAGACCCGAAGGTCTTCCCGCATCTCTTTGTTAATTCGGATGCGATGATGCCATTTCGTGACCCCTCTCGTTGCCCAGGCCATACGGCGGCAGAAAACTCTTCCCATTGGCATTATCCTGCATGCGAAGCATAGCAGGCCAAGGATTGTTTGAAATTGTTGCAAGGTCGCCTTTCGTTGATTGTGCAGTAGTTGTATGTCTTTTCTCAAGTTCGCCACTTTATCTGCTGGGAGGCGAGACATCTGTGCCGGCACATCTAACTGTATGCCTAGGAAATTGATGATCCCTGTTGGGCCATCGGTCTTTTCCTGCACTAACGGGATCCCGAACAACCGTGCCGTCCGCTGAAAGATACTTAAAATCCTTTTGCAGTCGTCATGGTCTTTCCCAATAAAAAGGAAATCGTCCAGATAGTGGACCACTGTGTTGGGGCCCGCGATGTCCTCGACTACCCAGTGTAAGAAGGAACTGAATTGCTCGAAGTATGCGCATGATACCGCACACCCCATGGGTAAGCATTTATCGTAGAAAAATTCCCCGTTGAATACAAAACCCAGTAATGGGAAGGACTCAGGGTGTATTGGCAATAGACGGAATGCAGACTCTATGTCGGCCTTTGCCAGCTGCGCCCATCCTCCCTTATTTCGAATCAGCATAATTGTATGGTCAATGGTTGCATATTTGACCGAGCATAGCGCCGGGTCAATATGGTCATTAACTGACCTTCCCTCTGGGTGGGACAGGTTATGAATTAACCGGTATTGCCCCGGTTCCTTTTTTGGAATGACCCCCAAAGGTGAGATTACGATGTCTTTAAAGGGGGGTGACCGGAAAGGACCTGCCACCCTCCCTAAACCTATTTCCTTGGCTATTTTACTGTGTGCTATGGTGTTATGTTTCCGGACAGATGGTGGGTCCGTGAACGCCCGCGTTATTAATTCCTTCCTGTTTAATAGTGATGGGATGCGGAAACCCTGCGAGAAACCCGCTTCAATACTCTTAGCTATGTCCTTCTTGGGGTAGGCTCTCAGCCAGGGACGCATGCTCTCAAGCCTGATGGGCGTTGGGGCCAACTCCTTCCGCTGAGCGCTGCTGTAGCGCTCTGAAAGGTTTGGCTTCCCTGGGTGCTCTGCAGGAAAAAGCGGGGTGCCCGTTTCCACATAATGATCAGGCATGTCTGAACTTACAGGGCTGCCATGTACAACTCCCTGAGTTGCCCGCCTCCCCGTCCACTGATTGGCTTGCCTCCCTTGTGTGCTTTGGGTTGGCAGTTGCCATTGCACGCCCGGGAGAGGTTGGAACGTGCCGTCTTGACAGAATGGCCTGTTGGGCGCCATTTCTTCTGTCCACATGTCCAGAATTCGATGATGCCATGCTAGGGTGGGATCCTCCGCCATGCTTCTCCTGAACCTGACATCATAATTGAGCCAGGCCCATCCTCCGTATTGTTTATATGCTCTGGTGATCGTTTCCAGGTACCTGGTCAGATATGGGCCCGCGTCCGGTTCTTTTTCCATAATCACACTCATGAAGATGTGAAATGCTGAGACCCAGTTATTAAGGGATTTGGGGATTTTAGGCTTTTTATCCCTATCACTCCTTTTATCTTTATCTTTTCCGTTACCGGATTCTTCTTCCTGGTCTCTAAGCAGGAGAGAGAATAGGTCAATGTATTCTCGCCTCCAAATTCTTTTCTTTAATTTTCTGGGTACGGACACGGCCAGGGAGCTCACCCCGCAGCGTGGATCGCGACTGGTGTCGTGCCAATCCTGCAGAGTTCTCTGAGTCATCCCTGGTGTCGCGATTCCGTGGTTCACCCCATCCAGGGCCTGCCCGGCCCAGGCTTGCTTTAGGGGATTGGCCTGCTTTGAGGTCCTCTTTCTTTTAACTTTCCGCAATGCGTATTTAATTACGTCTGCCAGTGCCGTGTCACTATCACTGCCAGAACAAGCGTCAGAGGATGAAGTTGTTAAGTCTGTGGTCCCTGTGTTTGCTTTAGACTTACCATCTCCTGTGCAGGGTGTTACAGCGCTCGTGCTCGCTGACGGCTGTCCCTCGCTCGTAAAGCCTGTTGTCCCCAGTCGTTGTTTAACTGCGGACAGGCCGTGCTGAGTAACCTGCTCCCGTATCATCTGGAGCAGGTCTTCCAGCTCCTGCCCTTGTGCAGGCGCTGCTGATTGCTGGTGCTGGGGTGACGTCTTCCGGTTGCACCGCCTCGTCTGCCTGGTTGTGGGGATGCTAGCTGCATCATGGCCGTCGCCATGTGCTCTCTTTCCTCCCGAGCCAGTAGCTGCCCGTGTTTTCGCGGTTGTCCTTGTCGTAGCCTTGCCCTCTGCCTGCCGGGCTTGTTGTGCTTGAGCCTTTCGGGTCTCTTTCCTCGGCATCTCGGCTCTAGGAGGATATTTACTACTGAAGGGGTGGGGGGTAAGGGAAAGTCCGAATTACATTTTGTCTTGCTTCACTTTGAGTACCTCTATTTGACAATCTGCATATTGCGCCCATATATAGTGGTCCTTATTTGCATATCCCTTTACATACTTTAGCATATTTGCATATCCCTTAATTAATCATAGGCCCCTTTTGTCCTTCTTTGCATATTCATGTAACATACTTTAGCATATTTGCATATCCCTTAATTAAGCATAGGCCCCTTTTGTCCTTATTTGCATACTCATGTAACATAATTTAGCATATTTGCATATCCTTTGCTTAAGCACAATCCCGTTAGCACAATCCCCGTTATCAAGCTGGTGCCTATATTAATAAGCCAAACACACTGTCCTGCAATACCATTTTTCTCCATTAGATGGTAGTCCCGTTCCTCCCCTTAGCAGATGCCTGCATCCCCCTTCCTTACTTACCATAGGCTCGTTTGTTTTACCACTGTGAGCCCCACAACCTTCCCAGTTTCATTCCTAATTACCATTCTCACACCATGTTCTTTTTTTTTTTATTTTTATTATGGCTATAAACTCCTCTAATTCCCCCCATTTATTTTCATGGAGGTCCCCCCTCCATGCGGCTGCCCCGTACCACCCCAGCATGTGGTGTTGTACATCCTCTCTCAGATCTAATTGCTACTGCTGCCACGAGGAGAACCCCCCCCCCCCCAGCCACAACCAGCAATTGCCCGAACACATTGCTCTCCACAACGCCGTTTTCCCCAACGGAGCAAACCGCTCTGGAGCTTGTCGCGAGCCGCGTCTGGCCCCACGTGCTTGGTCGGCACCATTTGCGGCCTTTCTCCATGCCGGGACTTGGTACTGCTTTTCACCCCAGTCAGCAGTCCGGCTCTCCCTATAGCGCTTTCTTGCGCGTCGGGTCGGGCGCTATCGGACTCGTTACCTGGCTTTGTTTTTCTTTGCTGCCTTGATTCCTCGGCTGCGCGGCGGTGTCTCTGCTCAATGTCTCTGCGGTCTCTGCTCTCTGCTCCTTTCCGACGTCGGGGGGGGGAACGGCGAAAGAGGCCGGGCCGGTTTTGGGCGCGCTCCTTTATCGGCGGCTCACGGCCCGCCCCCCCTCGCCGTCCCCCCTCCCCTCCCCTCCCCCTGCCCTCGGCTCGCCTGTGCGCGCCTGTGCCCCGCCGCGATAATTCGCAGGCGGGTCTTTTCTGTTGCCAAGTCCATATTTTCCAACTACTTTGCCTTCTTCTTTGTTGCCAACTTTTGCGTTCCAGTCACCCATGACTATCAGGATATCCTGTTTGCATGTTCTGTCAATTTCAGCTTGTACTTGTTCATAGAACTATTCAAGTTCATTCTCTTCTGCAGCTGTTGTTGGGGCATATACTTGAATTATAGTTGTGTTGATAGGCATTCCTCGTATACTAATAGAGATTAAGCGTTCGCTGACTGCATTGTATTTCATTACAGTTCTTGCAAGTTTTTTCTTTATTATAAATGCAACACCATTTCTTCTTTGTCTTCCATTTCCAGCATAGTAGACCATGTGATCATCTGATGCAAAGTGCCCGATGCCAGTCCGTTTCAGTTCACTGACACCCAACAGATCAAGTTGTACATGTTCCATTTCATTCTTGACCACCTCCAACTTCCCTTGGTTGATGCTTCGTACATTCCATGTTCCAATGCGTAAGATATCTTTACAGCTTCTGACTCTCATTTCATGCGCAACCAACAATACAAGTTCCAAATCTTTTGAAACTCTACAAATGGAATTTGAATTGCCTAATACGTATGCATTTCAGTATCTCCAGCTCAAACATTGTTTAAAAGCAGTGGGGGTGGTACTGGCAGAAGTGCCAACAGATGTCACTGGTCAACAAATTTTTCAAAAGTCATGTTACTGAAATAAAAAGTCATTTCTTATCAATTTTTATATGCTGAACACAAATATGACAGTGAAATTGCAAAGTTGTCTCTAGGTTTTTTTTGTAATCTACAAGAATTAATGTTTGCATCACGAAATGCGTGTCAATAGTAAATATAATAGGCCTTCGGTTAATACCTGTAAAAAAACAAAATATAATAGGCCTTCGGTTAATACCTGTAAAAAAACAAGTCATAGACTACTTCTTAGATTTTTTCGCCTGTCTCTTGTACAGCTGTTCGGGAGCCTCTCTGGGGAGTGTCCAGCAGTAGTCAGCCAGCATTGTAGTGGACCATTTCCCCTGATATCTTTGCTCCATCGTTGCAATATCCTGGTGAAAATGTTCGCCCTGTTCATCACTAACCATACCACAGTTGTCAGGAAAGAAACTGAGATGGGAATCAAGGAAATGGATCTTTAGAAACATATTGCAGCCAAGTTTCTGATACTGCATCAGCTTGTCTTCTACTAGTTCCTTGTAGTTTTCTGCCCTAACATTCCCGAGAAAGTTTGTTGACACTAGGCGAAAAGCATTCCATGCTTGTTTCGCATCACCCTGCAGCAAGTTGTTGAACCGGTCATCTTTGAAGAGCTCTCAAATCTGAGGACCCACAAAAACTCCCTCTTTTAATCTTTGCTTCCCTGAGTCGAGGAAATTTTTCATGCAGGTATCGGAACGCTGGCGAAGTGCGGTCCATGGCTTTCACAAAGTTTTTCATCAAACCTAGTTTGATGTGAAGGGGTGGTAGCAGGATTTTGTGAGCCTCAACCAGAGCTGGGTGCTGGATATTCTTCTCTCCAACTGTTACATTTTGTCTGCGATTCCATTCCTTCCGCAAGTAGTGACATTCCCTTGCTTGGCTATCCCACTCGCATAAGAAACACATATTTTATATATCCCTGCTGCAGTCCCATTAAAAGGGCAACTACCTTCAGGTCACCACAGACGTGCCAGCTGTACTTGTTATAGTTAATGGAAGTCAGTAGATGCTTTACGTTATCGTATGTCTCTTTCATATGGACGGCATGCGCTACTGGAATAGATGGAAGACCGTTTCCATTGTTCAAAAGCACAGCCTTCAGACTCAATTTCGAAGAGTCTATAAATAGTCTCCAGTTTTGTGGGTCATGAGTGATTTTTTATAAGGCATTCATGAGGCTTTCAATATCAGAACAGAATACCAGATTACTTTCCTTTCTGAAGAAAGGCTCCAACTGCTGGTGGCGCTTTCGATATGAAGTAATGTTGACATCATCTAGAAGATTCCATTGTTGGAGTCTTGATCCTAGCAATTCTGCCTTGTTCTTGGATAAGTCCAAATCACGAACCAGGTCATTTAGTTCTTCCTGTGTTATTCTGTGTGGAGTTGATATGCATCCCAGTGAAAATCTGGGTCACTGCATGCTGACGGACCAGGAGAAGAACAGGTCGGCCTACCCTTGTCCTCATCAGATGAATCAAGAGAATATTCTGATGGAGGTTCTGGAATAGGAAGTCCCTCACCATGTGGAACTGGTCTTAATGCAGATGGAATGTTTGGGTAGACTATGCTTGACCTCTTTTGCTTCGTTATTCTGCTGGAAAGAGGAGGAACCAAGCAGAAGTAACAGTCATTTATGTGGTTGCTTGGCTCTCTCCACACCATGGGGACTGCAAGCTGTGTTGGACATGTAGCGCAACATATATGCGGGGCCCAAGGCTTGTCTTGGTCACCAATCTTGCATCCGAAGTAAAGATGATATGCCTTCTTCAGTTGAGAAGTGATACTTTTCTTCTGGTTGGCAAATGTCACTTCCCCACAAATGTAGCAGAAATTGTCAATGGTATTAACATACTTTTCGCGGCATTACTGTTCTGTATTGTACCTAAATGGCTAAAATTATATGATTAATAAAAGTTACATGTAACAGTAGCTTAAACTGTCTCGCACACAGTCTGAAATATTTTAAATGCTCAACCTTTCCAACTGCGTATTGTACATTGCTGACATCAGATGGCTTCAGCAGCCATCTGGCAGTAGTATTGCATTGCATCAGAAAATGATGCAATCAACTCTGGATGATGTGTGCATGCTAGTATTATGCAATGTGATGCAATGTTAAATCATTCAAGGCTTATTTGGGATGTTGTTGATGTCCTACTGGATAAATTTACACGGTGAAACATCAGAAATGAACTACATGCAATATCTTCAAAACGAGGGCCAATAAAAATTTTTTAATGTTATATTCGTGTTCAGCTCACCAAGGTACTACAGATCAGAGCCTTTTAAAGTCAGTAACGATTTCAGTGTTGACCAGTGTGTTCCACAGATTTGGACACTTGAGGCCCTAAATGAAACTGGGAAAGCTGCAGCAAAGATCTACACTTTTCTCCGAGAAGTGAAATCCAGACATTGTATGGGGACTGAAAAGATTTGGGCATCAGATGCAGGAGAACTACTCACTCCCCAACACTGGTAATACTTTTGGAGTGGGTTAGTTCGTATATTGAACTCGGCAGCTTTGACTTTACTTTATGGCACATAGAGCACATATAACACCAGTAGTGATATCTAAATGGGCCCCTCAACAAGGAAACCGATATTGGACCTGCACTTCCCAGATTGGAACCCTATGACATATGCTCTTTGATTGTACATTTGTTAATATATATTGGCGAGATGTATGGAGACAACTATCAAAAATGTTTCAACTTAAATAGGAAATAACATATAATATAGTAATATACTATATAGATCCCTAGCAGGGATAGAATTGCTAATGAAGAAAGATGTTAAATTTTTTTACTTGATGATCAGTGTTGCAATTAAAAATGCATTTCTGCATTGGAAAAATTTAGATCTCCTACAGGTACAGCAATGGTGGAATTGAATATTTATGTGCTGAAAATATGAAAAGGCATATTATGTATCTAGATTGAAAGCCAAGGTGGATCGGTAAAAATGGGAAACGCTTGATAAATATATGGCTAGCTAGGTGGTAATGGGGGAACATAAACAAGTAAGAGGTTGACAAGGGTACAGCAGATGCAGATATATAAGAGGTTGTATGAACAGAATGCAAGCGAATTGTAAGTGAGCCAGGGGTAGGGGGGTGGTTGGAACAGTTGTATGAAAATGTTGAATGTTCAGGATTGCTGTGTTGCAAATGTTTATAAACTTTAAATAAAAATCAGAAAAAAAAAGAATTCAGCCACAAGAATTAACACCAACATCCCGTAATGAAATAATGCACAGCATGAAATGCATACTCATCAACACATGGTCAGCCCACAACAAAGTCCTAATCTTAACAGACTACCTCACTGACTACAATTTTGACATTGTGTGTTATGGAATCAAGGCTTGCCAATTCAGACAATGTCCTCATCAATCAGTTAACACAACCAGGATACGTTCTCTTCAACTGTGCCAGAGCTAACCATAGAGGTGGGGAGTAGCTAAAGATCACCTAGAGTTTTGTAACATCAGGGCCACTTCCAGAGGAGGCATTGATCTACTTACAATCTCAAACGCATTCTTAACAATCTGCTTAACATATAGATCACCAACTGCAAAAGCTGAGGACCAACAACCCTTCTGGAAGAAATATGTGCACGTTC
Source organism: Ichthyophis bannanicus (assembly GCA_033557465.1). Taxonomy (NCBI): domain Eukaryota; kingdom Metazoa; phylum Chordata; class Amphibia; order Gymnophiona; family Ichthyophiidae; genus Ichthyophis; species Ichthyophis bannanicus. Next base: position 600,742,286 of record CM066034.1, read on the forward strand.
GACACAGAATAACTGACTCCTATTTCTAGGTGACTTAAACCTACATTAGTCCCCCTTAATCTCTCAAAATCCTTCATGGAAGCACTATACTATATATGTCATCAACAAATCAACTCATAAGAACATATAAGAACATAAGATATGCTATACTGGGTCAGACCAAGGTCCATCAAGCCCAGTATCCTGTTTCCAACAGTGGCCAATCTAGGTCATAAGTACCTAGCAGTTTCCCAAAAAGACACAGGATCCTCAATGCTTGTATTGGGTCAAGCAGTGATATCCCGGGTCCTTTTTAATAACGGTTTATGGACCTTTCCTCCCCCAGGAACTTGTCCAAACCTTTTTTAAATCCAGCTACATTAACAGCTCTTACTACATCCTCTGGTAACAAATTCCAGAGTTTGATTACACATTGAGTGAAAAAATATTTTCTCTTATTAGTCTTAAATAGGTTACCCTGTAGCTTCATTGCATGTCCCCTAGTCCTTTTATATTCTGATGACATAATCAATCGATCTACGTTTACCTGTTCCACTCAATTCAGTAATTTATAGACCTCTATCATATCTCCCCTCAGCAGTCTCTTTTCCAGGTTGAAGAGCCCTACCCTTTTTAGCCTCTCTTCATAGGAGTATCCTTCCATCCCTTTACCATTTTGGTGACTCTTCTCTGTACCTTTTCTAATAACGCTTTCTCCTTTTTAAGATACGGCGACCAGAATTGCACACAATATTCAAGGTGCAGTCGCACCATGGAACGATACAGAGGCATTATAATATCCTTTGTTTTATTTTCCATTCCTTTCCTTATGATTCCTAGCATTCTATTTGCTCTCTTGGCCTCCGCTACATACTGGGTGGAGGGTTTTAACATGTTATCCACGATGACGCCAAAATCTTTTTCCTGGATGGTGGTTCCCAATGGGGAACCTTGCATCGTGTAACCATAGTTTGGGTTGCTCTTTCCTAGGTGCATAGCTTTGCACTTGTCCACATTAAATTTCATCTGCCATTTGGATTCCCAGTCTTCCAATTTATCAAGATCCGCTTGCAATTTTCCACAATCCTCTTGGGTTTTAACAACTTTAAATAGTTTTGTGCCATCTGCAAATTTGATAACCTCACTCGTTATTCCCTTTTCCAGGTCATTTATGAATATGTCAAAAAGCAGCGGACCCAGCACAGATCCCTGTGGTACACCACTATTCACCCTTTCCATTGGGAAAATTGGCCATTTAGCCCTACCCTCTGTTTTCTATCTTTTAACCAGTTCCTGATCCACAATAGTACATCACCTCCTATCCCATGACTTTTTAGTTTTGCCAAAAGTCTCTGATAAGGGACCTTGTCAAAGACTTTCTGAAAGTCCAGCTACACTATATCAACCGACTTACCTTTGTCTACCTGTTTATTCACACCTTCAAAAACACATAACAGATTAGTAAGACAAGATCTTCCTTGTCTAAAGCCATGTTGGCTGTCTTCCATTAAGCCCTGACTATCTACATGTTCAGTAATTTTGTTCTTTATGATGGTTTCTACCATTTTTCCTGGTACTGACGTCAGGCTCACCGGTCTGTAGTTTCCCTGGATCACCCCTGGAACCCTTTTTAAAAATTGGGGTTACATTGGCGATCCTCCAATCTTCAGGTATTACAGATGATTTTAATGAAAGTTCACAGATTACAAATAGCAGGTCTGCAATTTCATATTTCAGTTCTTTCAACACCCTTGGATGCATACCATCCGGTCCAGGTTATTTACTACTCTTCAGTTTATCAAATAGTTGTAATACATCTTCCCGGTGTATCGATATTTCTTTCAATTCATTCACAGTATCACCTTTAAATACCACTTCAGTCATGGGTAACATCCCTATATTTTCCTCAGTAAAGACTGAATCAAAGAATTCATTCAGTCTCTCCACTATAGCCTTGTCCCCTCTTAGTGCCCCTTTTACCCCTCTATCATCTAATGGTCCAACTGACTCTCTCACAGTTTTTTTGCTACAAATGTACTTGAAAAAGTCTTTATTACACATTTTTGCTTCCACAGCAAGTTTATTCTAAAATTCTCTCTTTGCCTGCCTTATCAATGCCTTGCATTTAACTTGCCTGTGCTTGTGCTGTTTCCAGTTTTCCTCATTTGGCTCTTTTTTCCATTTCCTGAAATATGCTTTTTTGGCAACAACAGCCTCTCTGACCTCTCCTTTAAACCATGCTGGCAGTTTTTTGGACTGACTTCCACTTTTCATAAGGCGTGGAATACAGCTGGTCTGGGCTTCCAAATAGTATTTTTAAACAATACCTAAGCTTGATGTAAGTCTTTAACCTTTGCAACTGCTCCTTTTAGTTTTTCTTAACTATTTTCCTCATTTTATCATAGTCTCCCTTTCGAAAGTTAGAAGGTAGTAATGTGGATTTCCTTACCATCCCTCCTCCATTAATTAAATCAAACACAATCATGCTATGATCACTATTGCCAAGAGGCTCCATCACCCTTATGTCTTGCACCAGATCTGGTGTTCCACTAAGGACTTAGTCCAAAATAGCTTCCCCTCTGGTCAGTTCATGAACCAGCTGCTCCAAGAAGTAGTCATTTATTTCATCTAGAAACTTTATCTCCCTAGCATGTGCTGCCGTGACACTGACCCAGTCAATACCGGGTAATTTAAATTGCCCATTATTATTACCTTTCTGTAACTTTTGTTAGCTTCCCTGATTTCTTGGAGCATTTCATCATCCATTTGTTCATTCTGGCCAGTCGGTCGATAGTACAACCCCACTGCCATCGCCTTTCCCTGTTTACATGGAATTTAAATCCATAGAGATTCTACAGCGAAGTTTGTTTCCTGTAGAACTTTAATCCTTTGTGACTCAGTGCCCTCTCTAACATAGAGCGCAACCCCTCCACCAATTTGATCAACTCTATCATTACGATATAGTTTGTACCCAGGTGTGAAAAAGGAGCCATCTTAGATCTCTTATTCCTACCCAACCCACTGCTAAGAGACATTCACATTATTCCCATTAAGCTTTTCGCATTCCTATGGTCTGATCATCAGACCATTTCATTAGACATACCCCCTCCCCCCCCCTGCCGCAGTCACTTAGATAAACCCATCCACAGTTCAATGATTTCTTCACTTGGAAAAGCAAGCATTCTTGAATAAGGACATCCCACAGCTTGATAACGAGAGAGATAACCTTGACACACTGGTGCACAACTGGAATGACATAATAAGTAAAGCCACTACAGTACCACAAACAAATCATAAGAACATAAGAAATGCCATACTGGGTCAGATCAAGATCCATCATGCCCAGGATCCTCTTAACAGAAGTGGCCAATCTAGGTCACAAGTACCTGGCAGGTTCCCAAAAGGCATACAAGTTCCACAATGCTTGTCCCGGGGCAAGCAGTAGATTTCCAGAGTCCTGGTTCATGGACCTTTCCTCCTGGAACTTGTGCAAATCTTTTTTAAACCCAGTTACACTAACAGCTTTTACTACATCCTCCGGTAATGAATTCCAGAGTTTGATTACACATTGTGTGAAAAAAAAATTCTTCTTATAAGTCTTAAATGGGTCACATATCCCTTAGTCTTTCTACTTTTTGATGGCGTAAACAACCGATCTATGTTTACCTGTTCCATTCCAATCATTAATTTATAGTCCTCTAGCATATCTCCTTTAAGCTGTCTCTTTTCTAAATTGAAGTCCTAACCTTTAAAGCCTCTCCTCATAGAGGGTATTTTCCATCCCCTTTACCATTTTGCTGGCTCTTCTCTGTACCTTTTCTAATTCTGCTATATCCTTTTTAAGATATGGCAACCAGAATTGCAGGCAATATTCAAGATGCGGTCGTACCATGGAATGATACAGAGGCATTATAATATCCTTGGGTATATTGTCCCTTCCTTTCCGTATGATTCCTAGTATTCTATTTTATTTCTTGGCTGCCGCTACACACTGGGCATAAGATTTAAGCATATTATCCACGATGACACCTAAATCTTTTTCCTGGGTGGTGGTTCCTAATGTGGAACCTTCCATCGTGGAACTATAATTTGATATAATTTCCACATTAAATTCCATCTGCCATTTGAACATCTGGTCTTCTAATTTATCAAGGTCCTCCTGCAATTTTTCACAATCCTCTTAAATAATTTTATCATCTGCAAATTTGATCACCTTGCTCATTATTTCCATTTTAGGTCATTTATGAAGATGTTAAAAAAAAAAGCAGCGGGCCCAGCACAGATCACTGGGGTACTCCACTTTTCACTTTTCTTCATTGAGAAAATTGGCCATTTAGCTCTAATCTCCGCTATCTATCTTTTAAACAGTTCCTGATCCACAATACTACGCTGCCTCCAATCCCATGACTTTTTAATTTGGCAAAGAGTTTCTCATGAAGGACCCTATCAAAGGCTTTCTTAAAATCCAGGTACACTATATCAACCGGCTCACCTAGGTCTACCTGTTTATTCACACCTTTAAAAAAATATAACAGATTAGTAAGAGAGGACTTCCCTTGGCTAATTCCATGTTGGCTTTCTCCCATTAAACCATGATTATCCACATGTTCATTATTTTATTCTTTATAATAGCTTCTACTATTTTGCCTGGTACCAATGTCAGGATCACTGGTCTGTAGTGTCCTGGATTCTCACCTGGAACCCTTTTTAAAAAATTTTTATTACATTGGCCATTCTCCAATCTTAAAGTACTATAGATAATTTTAATGATAGTTCACAGATTACTAATAGTAGGTCTGCAATCTCATCTTTCAATACCCTTGGATGTATACCATCCGGTCCAGGTGATTTACTACTCTTCAGTTTATCAAATACTTGTAATACATCTTCCTGGTTTCTCAATATTTTTCAGTACTTCTGATATATCACCTTTAAATACCATTTCAGGCATAGGTAACTACCCTATATCATCTTCAGTAAAGACTGAAGCAAAGAATTAATTCAATCTCTCTGCTATGGCCTTGTCCTCCCTTAGCGCCCTTTTTACTCCTCTATCATCTAATTGTCCAATTGAATCTCAGTTTTTTTGCTATGTATGTCCTTGAAAAAGGTTTTACTATAGGTTTTTACTTCCACTGCAAGCTTTTTATTTTCAAATTCTCTCTTTGCCTGCCTTATCAATGCCTTTTATCTAACTTGCTTTGCTTATGTTTCCAGATTTTGTCCTTTAGCTCCTGTTTCCATTTCCTGAAAGATGCTTTTTTGGCAACAGCAGCCTCTCTGATTCACCTTTAAACCATGCTGGCAGTTTTTTGGACTTCTTTCCACTTTTCTTAAAGTGTGGAATATAACTGGTCTGGGCTTCCAAGATAGTATTTTAAATGCTTAATGTAAATCTTTAACCTTTGCAGCTTTTAGTATTTCCTTAACTATTTTCCTCATTTTATCATAGTCTCCCTTTTAAAAGTTAAAAGGTAGTACTGTGGATTTCCTTGCCATCCTTCCTCAATTTATTAAATCAAACGCGATCATGCTATGATCACTTGCCAAGTGGCCCAACACCCTTATCTCTTGCACCAGATTCTGTGTTCCACTAAGGACTAGGTCCAGAATAGTTTCCCCTCTTGTCAGTTTATGAATCAGTTACTCCAAGAAGCAATCATTTATTTCATCTAGAAACTTTATTTCTCTAGCATGTCCTGCAGTGACATTGACCCAGTCGATACTGGGGTAATTGAAATCACTCATTACTGTTGCAATTTTTGTTAGCTTCCCTGATTTCTTGTAGTATTTCATCATCCATGTGTTCATTCTGGCTAGCTGCTTTGTAGTACACCCCTATTGCCATCACCTTCTCCTTTTTGCATGGGATTTCTATCCATAGAGATTCTACTGTGTATTTTGTTTCCTGCAAAACTTTAATCCTGTATGACTCAATCCTGTGTGATCAACCCATCAGAAAACAATATACTACAGAGTTAAAAGAGGCTAAGTGTAAACTTAGATTGAGCGAAAATGGAGGACACTTAAAGAGCACACTTGACCGCAACATCTTCATGTCTAAATTACAAGAATACTGGGACATGATAAACAACGTTAAAAGGACTTCCACACAAAGGTCCTACTTTGTTACCTAAACCACCCTAGTGTTGTTCGATATAGTCAAATCGTTAATAAAAGGCCCTAACTAAGAGCTAGGGCAAAGTGGTCTGCCTCCACAAACTCTGGCCAATCACTTTTGAGGCATCACCTCCAAAAACAACAGAGCATGCGCAATGACACTACTACAGCCCAATACCTCCATAGCTGTCCCCTGGAGTAGCTGGAGTGTATCATCATCAACCTTAATATCACCACTTTTCCACCCGACCCATGTCCAGTAAGCTGGATTAAAATAGCTCATGTTGAATTACTTCCCATACTACTCAAGATGACCCAGCACTCTCGCATAAGGCTACATGTTCACCATCCTTAAAGTATCCACCCGCCCAATAATACAGTTCTGGTCAACATTATTGGCATCCTGTTGTGTACAATATCTTGAGGAATAATGAACTATTCCAACTGTCATCATAATATTTTAATATAGTATGTTCAAAGGTATACAACAAAAAAATATGTCTGTGCAACTTAGATATAGTAATTTATGAAAAAAATGACCTCCACGGGATTAATAACATCATTCACTAATATTTGGTTGTACAATCTTTGGCAGTGATGACAGCCTCCAAATGTTTCTTGTAGCCATCTATAAGTTTCATACATCTGTCTGCTGGTAGTTTCTCCCACTCTTCAACTGGGATTTGTTCCAACTCATGAATGTTTCCAGGATTCCTTTTACCAATGGCATATTTCCGCGAACACCAGACCGGCATGGGACCTTGAAGCTTGCAGCGGTGGTGAGTGGGAAGTAAGCTCCTCCCCTCCCCTTTCCCCCCTCCACAACCAACCACTGGCTCCCCGATCTTCAAACTACAGCGCCGGTCGGTGTGCCCATGCCTAAGGGCCATGCCAAAGGGCCCTTGGCATGGCCCTTAGCGTGGTCCAAATGGTGTACCCCTACAGTTGTGGGAAACGGTATCCTCTCACACCAAAGAAAAACCTCTCTTGATGCGCTTTCCAAAAATAAATGAAACCAAGAAAAAAGCAAACCCAGACAGAGGTAGGCCTCCCTGCATCTCCCACACAAACAGGAAGCAAGCTCCCTGCTAAAGGACACAAACACTCCTCAAGCAACCTACTATACTCCTGAAGCACTCATGCCTTAACAATCAAACAGGCAAACACCCTAACATGCAAATCAACTTAATGAAAATGATCCCAGCACCAACTGGTCTCCTCCTGCTGCTCATCCTTTCACTTTTGACTCTCCAGCCAATCCATCACTATATATGGTATGATCCCAATCCTGCATAGACAAAATCATATCACACTGTGATACACCACACCCACAACCTCACCAACAACAATGCAGACTTATAAACTATACTCTCCATACCTCAACCAGCACCCGCATAATAGCTAAGTTGCACCCTAATAAATGCTCGCAACAAGATCCATACCATAACCTAGACCTCATGTTTGTCACTGAATTATGGTTCACTGATATGGATAACCCACTCACAAACCAACTCATTTCACCGGAAATATCCCTGCACAACTGCCCTAGACCAACTAAAAGAGGCTGAGGAATATTCATCCTGGCTAGAAGACATTATTTATTGAAAACCATTGCATCCTCTGCCACTGATACCTTCAACATACTGGTAGTTGAAAGCAAGCAATTAACCATCTGCCTAACATACAGATCACCTAACCCAAAGGCAGATGAGCTTTCAACTCTTCTGGAATTAGCATGCACTCAACAAAAAAATAAGACATTCATTCTCCTTTATGTTTTCAGATAAATTATCCCAGTTTCTCAGGAGTGAGAAAAAACAAAAACAAATGCTATAACTCAAACTAAGGTAAAGGTTTGCCTCCTTCATGTGTATTCCTCAAGTTTTGAAATCTGATCCCCTTTCACCCCCCCCCCCCCCACCCCATTTAGCTTTACAATTGTATGTGCATATGCCTTCATTTTATTAGGACTAGCAACTTCACACGTTTGTGATCCTTGCTCCTATAGGTTTAATAGGTGCATGTGACCCACTTCCTCCAGTCTCTTTAATACCTGCCTGGCTTCATGCCTTACTACAAGGCACAATCTGTGATCCCATTGGGCTATTGCAGCTCCCTCTGGTCTTTTTGGGCAATTTCTCTACATCTTTCCCTTTAGAGCAGACTCTCCATTTTGGAGAAAGGGAACAAACTTCAGTCTTCTCCTTTCCTTTATTTTTTCTCATTTTCACCCTTTTACCACTTGCACAATTCAAATTCACAATATCTCAATTGAATTTTACTCACATCTATATTTCATATGCTCCATTTCACTATTTCCTCAACAGCACAACCTTGTTCCAGTTTGTATTCATCCATTCAGACAACTGCATAATTCATCCTCAAACATCAGACAGATCCAGAATGCTGTATGTCTAACCAGGAATGTAGTACTTCTTGATTCAGCTTTCACAGAAAGTTCTTCAATTTTACTTGGTACGATAAACAGATTATAAGAGACTGGGTCTTTTTCTTGGATGTGAATCGCTTTAACTGCCTGTGTAGTGTTGTATCAGGAAACACAGCATGAGCACAGGATGCTCCCCCCCCCACCCCAAAAAAAAAAAATTATGATAACCACTTAAGTGTTAATTGAGCTCAATTATATATAGTGTGTTATGGCCAAATGTGTGTGTTAATGGAGAAATCTCACCTATTGGTGCCTTTAAGAGTTATTTACAGCAGAAGAAGTCTTGAAATGAATGACGACAGTAGGCTCTACTCCCAAGTTGTGAGCTAAAATGTCCTCTTTTCCTTCAACACACTTAGGTTTAAGTAAAAAGAAATCCTCTCTAGACCTGACTAGTAGACTAAGCAAAGAATGCCTGCATATTTATTTATTTATTTATTTACATTCTCTTATATACCGAGCTATTCTGCATCAGTGCGGTTTACATTGAACAAACTGAAATTACATTGAACAGGGCATTATAACTTGGAGATAACTATTTTACAGGGAACATGGGCTATGGAGGGTTAAGTGGCTTGCCCAAGACCACAAGGAGCACCTGTGGGACTAGAAACTCCAGTCCTTCCAGCCCAAGGTTGCTGTCCTCTAGTGGGATTTGAACCACTGACCTTCTGGTCTGTGGTACCTTGCCCCAACCACTAGGCCAGTCCTCCACTCCTCCATATGCACTGCACTGCACTGCAGTTTCTTTAAGCTGAAAATAATATAGAAACAAATGACTCAATATAAGAACATAACATATGCCATACTGGGTCAGACCAAGGTCCATCAAACCCAGTATCCTGTTTCCAACAGTGGCCAATCTAGGTCATACATACCTAGCATATTGAGTAAGCCCGCTGACTTAAGTGCCCTTGCCTGCATTTAACTTAGTACATATATTCAGCTCCATCTTCTGTATATGTAGGGTGCTGAATATAAAGAGAGTGGTCACCATGCTGGAACTAGCCATTTAATTTAGGCCCTTTGCACATGAATTGCATGTCTTTCTTAACCTTCCTTCTGTAGGCATGGGGCTTATCTTTTCATCTTCTTCTTCAGTTTTTCCATCCTCCATGATGCTCTGCTGAAGAGTTCCTCCTTAGTTTTCCTGAGGGCAGCCAAACTTCAGCCTTCTTGTTAGGCTCAAGGGAGGGGAACTTTCCTTCTCTGCTGCAGATTCCCTGCTGGAATCCGTTTTCATAGTAGATTGTCTTCCTCCTGGTCCTAGCTCTGCTGCTAACACAGCTCTTATTCTGCCTCTGTTTTGCCTCAACAGCTCTCTCTCCCATGGCTGCTTTGCTGTGGCTGTCATAGCTCCTACTTACTCTTATGTTCCAGGTTGCCTTTGCTGCTTATTCTCGCTGCTGTGACTGCTGCTATCAATGGCCCACGACTCTTTGTGGCCCTGATTTCCTCTCTTGCTGCTATTGCTATTTTTGGACTTTACTTTGGCTCGATTTCCATGCAGCCCCAAGGCTGTGCATTGCTGCTGGCTGCTACTCTCACCTTGCTCTGCCCCTGACGCAGTAGGAGCTAGTGGCGCACATGGCTCTCCTTTCTCTGCTTCCTTGCAGCAGCTGGCCCAACTCAATTCTGGGCTCACAGGCCCTGCACCAGTACTGAGGGAAACTGGCCTCCAGCACAGCTTGGATGCGCAGCATAAAGGGTCACAAGGGATGTGCAGCATAGAATTCACAAGCAGTGGTTGGTGAATTGCTGTGCATCTCTTAGGGGGAGAGCATATAGCTTCCTCCCCAAGTCTTGCTGAGTACCTTCATGTGGTGACCCCATTGTGCAAAATGTGTACTAAATCTCAGCAAGGCAACACTATAATTGAAGTATGGTAGGAAAGAAAAAGAAAAATACATACTGGCTGCACGTTGCCCGGGATAAAAAGGTGCTCACCCGTAGCCTACATGCTAGGGTGAACAATGGTGGTAGTGATATTGCAGACACTGCAAATGCAGATAACATCCCTGCCACAGAAAAAGGCCAAGATGAGTGTGTTCATGGACCCATAGTGGCAGGAGATAAACCACAGGAATTAATGAAGAGGTGAAGAGCTTAAGAGGATTAACTACAGTTAAGTGGACTTCTGCAGAAATAGAGGAGAAAATGTACTGCTACTTTTATGCTAGAAACCCTATATTTAATCAAGAGGGTTTACAAAGAGAATCCGCCAAAAACTAGAAGAAAAAAGAATTTTGCCACAAGAAAAACTGCAAAAAGTAACCAAAGCAAATTTTAAGTTGTTTAATTTCACCGTTGAGAAGAATTTCCAAGCGCAGCTTGAGAAACTGCCACTACGTGTTAAATCTTACGAACTCCAGAAGGAGGCTCTCTATGGCACAATGAAAGCACTATGCCGTGTATTAGCAGTAAATTTGAGAGACTGAAATCATACTCTACATACCCTGGCTTAGTAGTGAGATTCATGACTATCATGGTATGTGCAAGCCTAACCTATTTAGAGAAATCTCTCCAGGACATAAGTCTTTAGGCCACTCTGGGGCGCATTGGGGTACTCCAAAGTTTATTTTTTAAAACTGTTTATATTAGCTATTGGGGGGTAATGCTTACAGTGGTCTTTCTTCAGAGATGGCTTAAAGCAAATCAGGGTGGCAACCCCGTCGACAGGATCAATTGACAAACTGAGTAACCCAAAGCAATAAACAACCTGGATACTTTTTGAAAGTCCAGCAAATAAAGAGAAAGTGAGGATCCTAGATCTCTACCTTTTGATCTAAAAAAGTTGTCAAAAACCACAGCAGTAGGTACTCTTTATTTCAGGCTGCCTTGTAGAATCTGAACAATCAACTGGTTTACAACAAAAGCTCTGTAGAGCTACTTTGACCAACGATTTTTTTGTGGAAGAAATATTTTTAGGCAGCCTCGATCTTTTTTTATAGGGTTTAAAAGGTGTCCATTGCAAGCTATCCAACAATAATTTTGAGGAGCTCTATGTTCCAATACAAAAAGTGATTCAGCAAATAAGCAAACATAACCATAAACCTAAACATATACATTTGTTTCCTCTTTTTTAAACCTTTCCGTTTCTTAGCATACCAAGGGATAGAATGGTACCTTGGGGATCCAAACATCCTACAAGGTGAGAAATAGCCCCATTCCAAAACTTTGCATAGTCAACAGGGTTACTTGGAATGATAAATACTTATTTAGAACCTACAACTATCAAAAACACTTCTTTGCCAATACTGCTTCTAGCTAGCTGCTTAAACACCCTAGTGGCCTTTATAGGAAGGTATCCAGGGCTAGTCAAGGAAATTGAGCAATAATAGTCTGACAAAATCAAATCTTCATCTTCCAAACTACAAGAATTCAAATTCAAATCCAACAGATGTCCATCACGAGGTGTAGTTGAAAAATGAACTTGAGCCAGCTCCAAAAGCATCAGGGAGGATAAAAAATATGATGCTGAAAGATCAGTTTCACAATTGAAATGAAAATGAAAATGCCCCATAACTTCACATTAAGGAGAACAATGAAAGAAATCAACTCTTCCCATGCATGTCTCTGAAGAGTCAGTATAACAACAAAATCTTAATTTATACAATAAAGTTCTGACACCAGCAATATGTACAGTAATGATTCATATATTTCTTTCCACCCATAGATCTTCCTCCTCAAAAGAAGCCTCATCCATGAAATTTTCTGCCTTGGACAAGAAGCCTTACAACCTGAATTTACCTCCTTCCCAGACAAGAAGCCCCCGATATGCACTTAGATAAAAATCCCTCCTATAGAATCCCTCTTGTCTGGAGAAGAGGGTCCCCTCTTTGAATTCATCTCTCACTCTCTCCCTCCAAAGAAATGGGCTTTTCCCCAGAATTTTCCCTGGATGCATTATTTTCTATTCAAAAATTGCCAGTAGAGAAAAGCAGGTGCAAATGTCTGTGGCATGCCATGTTGATGGCAATCGCTTTGCTTTGAAAATTGCAGCAATGTTTCCAGTTGAAATTACTTTTGGAATTTCTCCCAATGTAGACATTTAAAAAATTGCTCCCATTGAGGCAAATTCCATAAAATCCATGTCTGTACCATGGATCCCAACGATGAACTGTTTTGCATGTATTTGAATGTGACACAACTCTTTATTATTGTGTACACACAAGCCTGTGAACTAAGGCAAACGTGCATTTAGGATTATGCTGCACTAACCTATATTAAACCAGCATTAATTCAAGTTAATGACAGTGTTAGCATGGTGTTATTCTTAATATACTTTAATGCAGCAGTCCTGATGGAAATTTCAACATCGTCCCTGAATAAGACGTCCAAGTATTTTATACCCTCAGGCTTCCATTGAAAGGGATATAATTGAAACAATTCCTTATTACAATGAACATTGGGAGGCATGAGTTCTGATTTAGTCCAGTTGATCCTGTAGCTAGAGAAGCAGGCAAAGCAATCAATAAACTATAACAGTTTCATAATAGAAGTCTCTGGGGCCATAAGGTTCAATTGAATGTTGTTTGCATAAATAGACAGCTTACACGTAACGGCCTCCATAGTAATACTAGCAATTAAATTATTCTGACATATTGATATAGCTAAAGGTTCCAAGGCCAAATTAAAAACAAAGGGTGAAAGAGGATTGCCTTTTCTATTTTCTCTGCCCAACCAAAGAGGTTTTGACAGTAAATTGTTAACTAACAATCTGGGAGATAGGGTATTATGCAATACCTTCAATATGTTCAAATTGTTGACACCCAATCCAGACCATTCTAAGATCTGAAATAAATAAACCCCATGTGAGGAAGCAAATGCCTTTTTAACATCTAATTAAACTGAAAAGGTAGGAAACTCCAGCGATTTAGCAACATGAAATCACAGTCCCTGGTTCCCTCCAGCAGCTCAGGGATAGATTCGGAGACAAGAGCTAGACAATCAGCGGCACAGTTTCCGAAATTCTGCAGCATATTTGCATACATTTTAATGGTTTCACATATTAAATAATGTAAATTTATTTTTCCTAATGAAAATTAATTAGGTTTCCAACCTTACTTTGAGGTCTGTTTACCAAGCTGTGTTAAGCTGTTGACATATTTTAATGTGCGCTGCCCAATAAAGTGTGATAACAAAGTTGTTAATACCAAAGCTATGAGGCATTAATGTATGGCAAATTAGCTACATCATATATGGAAAAAGTTCATTTGACATGCATTAACTTTGTTACTGTGTGTTATGAGCCAAACGTTAACTATATTTCCAGAGTTACAGTCAACCTTCCCTAGGAATCTTAAAGGAACCAGCCTTAAAAACAAACCAGCTCCCTTTCTGGAGCCCCTAGTGATCAGAAATGTAAGCTCCCTGTTGGGCCAGTAGAACTAACAGCTCCTCACCTCTAGCTCCATATGGAGCAAAAACGTTCAGGATCACACATCCTTCCTCTCCAGATCCCTGACCCCCAAGATCACAGAACCTCTCACACCACTTCCTCCTCCTCCATTTTTGATGGAGGCGAAAGAAGATATATACTCAGGAGTAAATTGGTGAAATATTTCTTTACAGAAAGCATAGCAGATGCATGGAAGGGACCTCTAAGTGTTAGTGGTAGAGATGAGGACTGTAACTGAATTCAAGAAAGCATGGGACAAACAGGATCTCTGAGGTAAAAAGGGGCTGTAAAGTTAAGTAGTTGGTATGCAGAGACAAATTGGATAGACAATACAGGTAGTCGTCGACTTATGACCACGTCTGGTTCCGACAGACCGGTCGTAAGTCGATTGTGGTCGTAAGTCGGACCACTTAATTTTCTTTGATTTATTTTTTATTAGGTAGCTGTGCCTTTAGAGCCACGGGGTGAAATCTTCACCGGGTTTTTTTTTCTTACTGCCTGGACTGGTAGCGCACACGCCGATCAGGATTCCGCCGGCGTTTCGCCTCAGGACGATTCAGGGCTGGCGTTTTTGGTCTCGCGGGCTGCAAGTCATGGCCAGAAAAACGGTCGTAAAATCGATCAGTCGTAAGTCGCATAGGTCGTAAGTCGACGACTACCTGTATGGTCTTTACCTGCCATAATCTTTCTGTTTCTAACATGTGTAGTAGTCAGAACACTACATATACTATCCTTGACAGCACACTGTTGGCAACTGGATGAAGCAGAGGCAGGGGCTGGCTGTAGACATAGCTGGGGCACACAAGCAGCAGGGTACAGGTCGGCTATACTATGCACTCAGGTGATCAGTGTTGGCCATACCATGGCCCATTATCTTAGCAGAAATAAAGGCGATGGTGGAGGGCTGGAAACTACACCAGAGAGAGATGTTTATTTTGTTACACACAGTGGGAAGAACATAGATAAGGCAGTGAAAATGGTATTTTTATGGTGTATATGATTTTTTGCATCTTTGCAAGAGGACCTCCAAGCCTTTGGAGCAAGGGAAGCCACAACCCTGTTCTGAAGCTGCTAAAAAAACTGTGTAAAAAACTTGTAAACAGTTGTAATACACCGTACCAATGTTTCATGTAAACCGTCTTGACTAGTAGAAAGACGGTATATAAAAACTGTTAAATAAATAAATAAATATCAGGGTATTTCCAATGGAATGTGGAGGGTGGAAATGAGCAAGAAGTAGCAGGGACACCTGTGCACCAGGTTATTCAGAATGTTGGCACCAGGTTGAATTCTACCTATCTGATGTTGGAGAGGTTAGTACAGCAACAAAAAGCCTTCCATCTGATGTAATTGGATACTGAGATTGATGATGAAAGCCCACTGGGGCATCAGGATTAGACAGATATAATGCAGGTCATAGAAGTCCTGAAAACCTTCAAAGATGCCAGGAAGCAACTGAGCTACTTGAAGGGCCACTCTGGGAGTTCTCATCCTGATGGCCAATGTCCTGGAGGCGAAAGAGGGTTTTCTACAACAAGAGAGACTCACATCAGAGGTGCTGCTGCTGCTCCTTGTGACAGCAAGCAGTAAATAAGTGAAAGCCCTTACAAAAAGGAATGCTTACATGCCAACCATCTTGTGTGATCCACAGGTGAAAGGAAATATCACCCTCCAGTACGACACATTTATGTACTGAATGGATAAGCTAGTGATTCAGGTGGAGCTAAGGGAGCAAGCAAGGGGAAGCATCTCTGTGCACAAGCAGTAGCTGAACACACAAGAAAACAACCAAAGGAGAATGACCATGGCTGGAACCCTCAGAAGCCCTTAAAAAAGTAAAGGCACTTCTGAGTGTTCCAGCCGTGCTCATTCACCGTTGGTTGTTTTCTTCTGTATTCATCTGGAGCTAAGGGGAGAGGCAATGTGGATGCATCAGGAGAAAGAGCAGGCATTCAGCTATCATGTGCTCCCTCACCTGTGTCTTCCAGTCCCTCATGGGCACACCACCATATTTGTTAACACAGGCCATGATTACAGTGAACAGGGCTTACTAGGCAAAGGTCTAGGAGGTAACATTGTTTGACCCATTAACCTTTCATGGCCTGTTGACATTGTGTAGGGGAGGGGAAAGGGGGGCGAGCGGCCCAGCAGGGGGTTTAAATTTGAAACTGTTCTGTTTGTGTTTGATCCAAACATTGGAATCCGCATCTGCTGTGTGACGTTGAAATCTGGTGACCTAGTACAGCAGTGTACCTGTTGCAATGGATTTAAACTCTGGACAGGGACTGCGCTTCTTCTCTGTCCCTTTCCTGGGCTGATCATGCTGTTCTAACTCTTTAGCTAACAATTCCTACTTCTAGTTTTTCTTCCTCTAGTACCAATAATTATATGGAAATCTTAAAAATATAGAGCCTGTTTTTGTAAATGGCCAATATTCAAATTCCACATTGGTCAGCCATGGTGCTTAACTATCAGTGGAATATTCAATGGCAGTAGCCATGTAGGAGCTTTCATTCAATATCCGAGCTGAGCGACATTAGCTGGATAAATGGTGACCTTAATTAGTTAGCAGTGATTTTTCATCAATTATTTGTGTGCCTCGAGAACTGGGTTGAGAACCACTGGCCTAAGGGGCTGGATAGATGACTACTGAAAGTCCTAAATAGTGCCAGGGTGGTCTTAGAGAGATTTAGCAGCATTATCTGGATAATGCTACTGAATAGTCTGGTGAGTACACTTAGCCAGCCACCCTCCCAAGGCTAATATTGGCCCCATAGATTTAAATTTTCTTGCCACTAAATGCTAGAAGTTCCCATTGGACTTTGATTTGCTATTACTAAAGGCCCAGAATACCAGTTGGATCTTGTCCCTGCGAGCAGTCGTCAACAAGGTAGCTCGTCTTCGATCATATACCTATAAAAAGCAACAACAAGGGTTAAGACTCTTAAAGTATCAGGAGCGATGCTTAGAACATCTCTGGAGGAGGACTTGACTATTCATAATGCAAAGAGTTATTTGCATTATTATTATAAAGAAGCAGTAAAGAAAACAGCATATTCCACCCAAATTGAAGCTGTGCTAACCCTTTGAAGGAGTTACTCTATATCATAGAAGAGCTATCAGACCCTAGTGGAAACCTGAAAGAGAATGCCCTAGACTGTCCTACAACTGATAGTTTCCCTAACATTGTGTTTTACAGCAAAGTTAAACTTTTTGACATGCCTTTCCCTACAGCAGACTGCATCATAGATATATCAGAGTATCTAGATATTCCTAATAGGCTGGACAGTCCAGCTGCTCCATCAAGCTTAATCCCTAGCCACTGGACGGCTTTTAATCCTGCAACACTATTTTTAGTAAAAATACTCTTGACTATGAGTACTTCTACTTCCTTGTTGGATCCCTTTCCCACAAAGTTCATGAAATATCCTGCTTTTGGCCTATATGATTATATTCTTACTATGGTCTTTACCAGTCTTGCAATAGAAGAAATGCCCATGGAATAGAAAAGAACACTTATCCATTCCATCTTTAAGAAGAAGTCTTTAGATCCAACCATGTCCCTTTTGTTGCAAAAGTAGTGGAAAAAAGGTGATCTTAATCCAACTCTGAGCATTTTTGTCTAAAATCAATATCATTCATCCTCAGCAGTTAGGGTATCATGAGAATCACAGAATGGAAATTTGTCTAGTAGCGCTCATCAGTGAAATTAAAGAATACTTAGGGCAATATGGTCATTATTGTTTTTTTGCACCTTTTATCGATATATAATTTAGTTAAGCTCTAATTGCTTATTGCACACCTTATTGAACTGGGCATGAGAGGCACAGTCTTGAGATGGCTCATATCATTTGTAACTCTCGGACCTTCCAGGTTTACTGGAGATCATCAGCTTCTGTTTCCTAACCTATTGGCTGTGGAGTCCACAAGGCTCCACACTAAGTCCCTACACCATTCAATGTATTCCTTAGTCCATTAGCTACTCTTATCTAGATCCAGGGTAGTCACCCTGATCTGTCTCTGATAAACAGTTGTTTGGCTACTGTAGCTTGCTGGCTTGAGCAGAATTATCTGAAACTCAATATAGTAACGTCTTATACCTTGTGGCTTTTTGGCTGATCTTTTTCTCATGCTTCTGCTCCCTTGTTAGCTGGTCAGCTATTCTGGCTTGTATAGTCACTTAGGATTCTAAGATGTCTATTAGACTTGCAGTTTTTCTTTGGATGACCAAGTCACCTCTGTTAGCAAAGTATGTCTTTTTGCCATGCAAGATATTAGAGAAGGATATTCTTGCAACTCTTGTTCATATACTGTTATTAGTCATACAGACTATTGTAATTCATTATATAATGACATAAGATTTTCAACCTAGAAAAGATTGTAAATGATGCAAAACACAGCAATCAAGCTAATCTGTAATGCAAAGAAATTTGGTCACATTACACCATTGTTACTTGAATACCACTGACTCCCAGTCAGTTACAGAATCAAGTTTAAGATCTTTTTCTTACAAACAAGGTTCTTCATTTTGCTTTACTGATGAATCTTTTAAATCCATTCATCCCTACATACCAGGCAGAACACTCTATTCATAAAATAGTAGGGGAGGGAGGGATATTCAGTGCTAACTGCATTAATCATGGTCACTGGGATATTCAGAGACTGCTTTATGCCTCGATGCTAGCCAGCTACCATAGGAGTTTTTGAGGGGGCATCCGATGATAACTGGGCAGCAGCAATATTGCACTGCTGCCCGGTTATTGCTAAGCAGTGAAAGTTAGGCACCTAAACAAAAGCATGGGGGGGGGGGGGGGATGACCTGCACTTGTCTAACTTTAGTCACAGAAGCTAACCGGCAGCAACTGAATATTGCCACTGTCCAGTTAGCTTTGCTACTATGCAGATATTCAAAGCCTGTTGCTGGATATGGCCCCAACATTGAATATGCAGATCCTTAGTTCAGCAGCAACTTTAGCAACCACTGCTGAATACTGGGCCCATATCTTCTGGTTCTTTCAAATCCTGATTAAGCCCGATGGAAATCTACCCCACCATTCTCAGCATTTCCTTGTATACTTCCTTCCTTGTTGAATTCAGTTCTGCAGTAAATTCATTCAGAAACCCCTCTTCCGAGATTCAAGATGGTGATGAGGACTCATTTCTTCACAAAGGCTTTTGATGAGGGATAGTAGTCTGAGTGTGGGGGAAGTATTGGCAAGAACATCTGTTAACTGATTCTATTATCTTTTTTTTTATTTAACATTTCTTATATACTGACTTTCATGATATCAAGGTGGTTTACATTGAACAAACTGAAATTACATTGAACAGGGCATTATAACTTGGAGATAAAGCGTAGTTACTCATCTGTAACAGGCGATCTCCGGGAACAGCAGGAATTTAGTCTTCACATATGGGTATCGTCGGTACCGACGGAGCCTTCGCGGGAACGCTCCCCAGCGTCCAATAGGAACACTTTTGGGAGCATCCCTCAGCACATGCGCGCTGCCTTCCCGCCTTTCCAACTGTCCCTCTTCAGTTAAGTTTGTAGCTGAGTGAAAGGATAGAGGGAGAGAGGAAAAAGACAGACAACTCCTAGGAGAGTGGGTGGGTTGTGAAGACTAAATTCCTGCTGTTCCCGGAGATCACCTGTTACAGGTGAGTAACTACGCTATCTGCAGGAACAAGCAGGAATGTAGTCTTCACATATGGGGACTCCCTAGCTGAAGATGCCAGGGAGATGGCCCCAGGAAAGTGCCACCCTAGAAAGGTAGGCATTCTATCTCCCATGGATCTCTGGCATTCCACCAGGGTTGGTGCGTAGGAGTTGAATTAGTTCTGAAAGAGATTTTGAAGAACAGCTTGGCCAAAGAAGGCATCCCGATGGGAAGCTTTATAAAGGCAGTAGTGGGCTGTGAAGGTGTGTACCGAAGCCCAGGTGGCTGCTCGACAAATGTCATCGATAGACATGGAGTTCACTAATGCGACGTGCAGAGGTGATTGCAATTAGGAAGATGACCTTCCAGGTCAAAAACGTAAGGGTTGTAGTGGCTAAAGGCTCAAAAGGCGGCTTCATGAGCTGCCCGAGAACTAGATTTAGATCCCATGCCACCGGTGGTGGCTTAATGGGAGGTTTGGTCAACAGAAGACCTCTCATAAATCTGGATATGAGTGGATGAGAGGAGATTGGTTGTCCATTCAGAGGCTTATAAGAAGCTGCAATTGCACTAAGATGGACTCTTACCGAATTGGTCTTTAGACCAGAATTCGATAAGTGAAGGAGATACTCTAGTATCGATTCTAAAGGTATGGCAAGGGGTTTTAATCCCTTCTTGGAGCACCATATAGTAAAACGTTTCCACTTGAAGGCATAAGATCTTCTTGTGGAAAGTTTTCTAGAAGCCTGAAGGATATCCTTTACCTGTTGGGACAGGTTGAAATCCTGGAAGTCTAAGCCTTCAGCAACCAGGCTGTGAGATGCAGGGACTGCGGACTCGGGTGCCGTAGCATCCCGTCCTCTTGGGAAAGGAGATCTGGAGCATGCCCTAACTCCAAAGGTGCAGCTTGAGAGAGATGTAGAAGCGCGGGATACCACGCTTGGCGTGGCCATCGTGGCGCTATGAGAATCATGTGACCCCTGTCTCTCTGAAGCTTGAGTGTTTTGGGGATGAGGGGAATGGGTGGGAAGGCATAAAGGAAGTCCTGGCCCCAGTGAAGGAGGAAGGCATCCCTTGCCTGACAATTGTGAGCCAGAATCCTGGAACAGAACCGGGGAAGTTTGGCATTCAGTGGACTTGCAAAGAGGTCTATGTCTGGAGTGCCCCAGAGATGAAAAATCTTTGCCACCTGGTCTAGGTGGAGAGACTACTCGTGAGGCAGCAGTACTCGACTGAGTTTGTCTGCCCAAAGGTTTTGAATACCTGGCAGATATACCACTAGAAGGTGAATTTGATACTCTCTGGCGAGGGCCCACAGTCGTAACGATTCGTTGCATAACAACAGAGAGCCTGTCCCGCCCTGCTTGTTCACATAGAACATGGTACTTGATTGCCCATCTGGACTAGGACTATCTTGTAGTTGAGCTGGGTGTGGAATACTCGAAGAGCTAAATAGATTGCTCTTAATTCCAGGAGGTTTATGTGTAGACCAGCCTCCTGTGGAGTCCAGGTGCCCTGGGTAGAGAGATGATTCAGGTGTGCTCTACAACCCACCTGTGATGCATCTGTTGTTAGGGTGGCCTGAAAAAGTAGTTGATTGAAAGGAGACCCTCACTGTCAGATTTTGTAGTGATTGCTACCATTGGAGGGACAAAATTAGTCGTTGAGAGTTTACTATTTTGTCTGATAAATGTCCTGTGGCCTGTGTCCACTGTGTGGATAGGGTCCACTGAGCTGCTCGCATGTGGAGGCGAGCATATGGGACTACATGAACTGTGAATGCCATATATCCCAGCAACTGTAGTAGCTCCTGAGCAGTTAAGGAGGATTTCCCTGCAGATTGAGAAGCTAGTTGCATTATGCGAAGACACCAGGCCTGTGGAAGGAAAGCCTTTGCCTGTCTGGTATCTAGACAGGCCGCTATGAATTCCAGGCATTGGGAAGGAGCAAGTTGGGATTTTGGGAAGTTTATTACCAACCCCAAGTATTGGAGGATTCGCATTGTGAGAGACAGTGCAGTGCTGGCCTCTGCAACTGTAGGGGCTCGAATGAGCCAGTCGTCTAAGTAAGGGAAGACGAATATCCCCAGGGTTCTCAGAAATGCAGCTACTACTGCCATGCATTTCGTGAATACTCTTGGTGCTGAAGCCAGACCAAAGGGAAGAACCCTGTACTGGAAATGTTTTCCCTTGAAAAGGAATCGTAAGAATTTCCTGTGATCTGGATGGATCAGAATGTGAGTGTATGTATCCTTTAAGTCTAGAGAGCAAAGCCAATACTGGCTTTGAAGGTATGGCAGAAGAGTTCCTAGAGAAATCATTTTGAAGTTCTCTCGGAACAGGTATTTGTTCAATTCTCTGAGTTCTAGAATGGGTCTGTGTCCTCCTGTTTTCTTTGGAATAAGAAAATAGGGGGAGTAGAACCCTGCACCCCATTGAAGAATGGGTACCTCTTCTATTGCCCCTTGGGAAAGAAGTGTTGAGACCTCGTGATCTAGCAGATTGTCTGCGGAGGTTTGAGAATTGAATTGCCGTAGAATTGTAGGAGAGGGCATGCTGTAAAAATGGAGCTTGTACCCCTCTCCTACAATGGACAAAGTCCAATCTTCTGCTGTTTTCTGATGCCATCTGTTGGTAAAGTGGCATAACCTGCCTGGGATATTGGGGGGTTGGGGACCCCTCAGAGGCAGGAAGGCTAAGCTCTCTAGGAAGGAATCAAAGCCCTTGAAGGGGCTGAACCTGCAGAGCTGGTTGGGCTCTCAGGCCTTTTGGCTTCTTTTGCAGTCTAATTTGTCCCTTTTGGGCAACCTGACCCTGAATTTGACTCTGCTGGGTATAGGAAGGATAAAATGTGTTCTTTTTGCTAAGAGGGTTTTTTATAAGGCTTCTTTTTGGCTGGAGTGGCTGTAGATTTTGACAATCTATCTAGAGTGGTATTGTCAGCATCTAACTCGTTAGCCTTTTCCTGCCAGTTCTTGCCAACGAGATTCTCTCCCATGCAAGCAATGTTGCCTAACTTGTCCTGTACCCAAGTCTCCAAGTCTGATGCCTGAAGCCAGGCAATCCGTCATGCCCCAATGGCAATAGCAGAGGTTCTGCTGATGCATTCAAAGCAGTCAAAGGCTGCACGATTCACAAACTTGGAGACATCTTGAGCATGCTTAACTAGAGCAAGAAAGTCTTGTCTCTTGTCATCTGGGAGAAATGGGCTCATAAGCTCCAAGTCTCCTGTAACTTCTTTGAGGAACATTCCCATATATAGTATATATGAACTGATCCTAGCTGAAAGCATGGAAGCCTGCAAAGTTCGGCGCCCAAAAGCGTCCAGAGTCCTGCATTCACTACCTGGGGGATTGGATGTATGCCTCTTTGCACTTTTCATCCTACACATGGCTGACTCCACCACCATTGAATGGTGTGGCAGCTGAGTCTTTTGAAATCCAGGACATGGTGGGACTCGATACATAGTGTCAAGCCTCCTAGAATGAGGAGATATAGTCAGAGGTGTCTCCCACATTCTAAGCATCAAGTTATGCAGAATTTCATGGTTGGGCAGAGTGGCTGCCTCCTTTGGAGCTTTAGGATATTTGAGAATTTCCAATTCCTTTGCTCTGGGTTCCTGTTCAGGAGCTACTGTGATTGAAAGGCCCTTGGCCACATCATGAATAAAATCCTGTAAAGACATGTCCTCTGGAGGTGACATTCTGCGTTGGGGAGAAGAGGGATCTTCCGGGAAAAACCCTCTGGTACCAGCAGAATTGTCAGAGTCTTCGGAATCAGAGGATTCGAAGTATTCCTGACCACGATGCTCATGCAAAGCATGGTCCCGGTATCTGTCTATCCCGAGTTGATCCGGTACCGATCTGTCGATTCCAGCCAAAGATGGCATGGGAAGAATTCCCACCGAGGTCGGTACCAGTACTGGTGTCTATATAGGTGTAGGTACCGGCATCGATATCAATGTCGGTACCGGTGCCTGTTGAACCATAGGTGTCAACAGTACCGCAGCTGTGGGAAGAGCTGCAATGCTGCGTTCGATAACGAGGAACCTCTGGTCTATCGACGCTGCCGATGCCTGGGTATCGGTACCGGCGAAAACGGCTGGGACCCCTGAGCATGGCACCAGTAGTTCTTGCGAGGTCGAGGCCTCGAGAACATCCTCCAGCCCCCTTGATGCTTCGGAAGGTGAAGCCTCCCGCCGGGGCTGTTTTGCCGGTGTAGTTCCCTCAAGGGCAATGCCAATGGCCTCTCGATGCTTAGCAGGAGAGCTACCCTTTGAGGACCGGCTTTTTTGTTTAGTTACCTGAGATCCATGGGAGGAAGAGGAGGCTCTTGGAGATGTCGATGCAATGGATCTGGCATCCGAAGAAAAGAGAGTACCGAGCTTTGCAGCCCGGTTCTGTCTTCCTCTTTTAGTCATCCCCATACAGGAGAGACATTCAGATGGAGAATGTTCAGGCCCTAAACATTTAAGACACCAATCATGGGTGTCAGTGATGGAAATGGTACTGCCACACTTAGTACATTTTTTAAAACAACTAGTTGGTTTTTCCATGTTTCAGGAATATAAGGCCTAATGCCCAAAATGGCACCTAGCACTGAGAAAGAAAAGTTTCTGAAGAGAAACAGTTCAAAGTATAAAATTTTTGAGAAAAGAAAAGAAAAGAACCGGCGGTACCGGTAGGCGTCGTGCGGAGGCAAACGCGACCACAAGAAAACAATTTTAAAGATGGAATTTTCTGCGGTAACAGGGTATGGGTCCTGTTGGCTCCGCGGAAAACGAAGAACTGAAGAGGGACAGTTGGAAAGGCGGGAAGGCAGCGTGCATGTGCTGAGGGATGCTCCCAAAAGTGTTCCTATTGGACGCTGGGGAGAGTTCCCACGCAGGCTGTTGGTACCGACGATACCCATATGTGAAGACTACATTCCTGCTTGTTCCCAGAGATCTATTTTACAGGAAACATGGGCAATGGAGAGTTAAGTGGCTTGCCCAAGACCACAAGGAGCACCTGTGGGACTAGAAACCCCAGTCCTTCCAGCTCAAGGTTGCTGTCCTCTAGTGGGATTTGAACCCCCGACCTTCTGGCCTGAGGTATCTTGCCCCAACCACTAGGCCACTCCTCCACTCGTATTCTGCCTTATATTTTATCCTGCCATATACCAGCTATTGAATTTATATTGTGAACTGCTCTGATGCTGTGTGTAGAGAGGTATATAAAGTCATTAATAAGCATAAACATATTAGTATGGAAGCTCAGCCACAGGACTGGTTGTGTTATCTGAGTTGAGGATGGACAGTCTTCTGCATTCTGATTTAAATCTGGCTTGAAAGGCCTCGTCTCAGGTTTTGGTCTAGGTTCAAATTGACTCAGCTTGTCAATGAGGTGGAAGCAAGAATGGTCTATTATCTAAGCAGCCCTCTTACTGACAGTATGACTTTTAGAAGAAGTCATAATGCAGTGAGAGAGCAAGTCAGTCCATTTAAGAGCCATCCTTATTAAAAAATCATTGACAAAACCAACATACACTTGAATTTTCATAAGCTCATTATGGAGGTTTGGTTTCAATTTGAGAGGACTCTTTCATATTGGATAATTTCATTTAATTGTACTTACACAGGCTAAGAGGAAGTTTGCATTTAGTCTGAACCATTGTGCTTCTTCTTACTGGGAAGCCAGCTGAAAAAGTTCTTAGTAACCCATCATCCCTGCTACGCCTCGCTATGGGTGAATTATTGAATGAATTATGTCAGACATTTTTTCCTATAGACAAAATATGGGAAAACCAGTTGGTTGAGTCACCCTTTGTGCTGAGGCAAGGCATGCTTAGCCCCCAGGGCATCATGGTGGCGGGCTACTTTTGATATTAATGAAATGGTCACGGATACCAAACAATTATAATGCATTTATTAAGGGTTTTACATTTAAAGATATACAGTAAACTAGAAAAGAAATACATACATTACATACTGTCAAGGCATAATATGGAAAGCTGATTTAACTTATTCAAATAATAAACTTCATTTAAATTAAAATAAATGTGAAACTTGTGATTTTACTTCAGTTATCACGTGAAAATCTGGATCATAAGATGAACATCCAGCTCGTAGACAATTAGATGTAAATTTTTGAATTTGAGGAGTTCAACAACTGTCCATCAGACCCCTGATTCCTATTATTAGAATTAACTAAGAGTGTCTGCATCTATAATAATTACTTAAGTTCATTTCACGGGATTCTTAGACTTTTTAAATGTTGGCTAATATCTTCCGTCAACCTCTATTAACTATGGGCCCGATATTTGAAGGCATTTACACTGCAAGATACTCGGCGGCACTAACATGCCCCGATGCTAACCGCTGCCCTGTTAGCTGCTGCGGGGTTGTGCGGCAAACCTGGATATATGGTGGTGGGGCTGCATATGACCCCAACATTGAATATCTAGGGTTACAGATCAGCGGCGACGGCTATGCATGTAGCGGTGCATAACCGTTCCAATGTGATATTGGGCCCTACATTTTTAGGAATAAATCTGTATGTATATTTTATTAGTCAAGTTCGCTTTCCTAGATCATAAATTGGTAATCCAACATGATCTAAGGATCTGGGGGGGCGACTAGCCCGATTTTTCACGTGGGTACATAAAAACCCTTTGGGAACCTTGGTGTCCGCGGGCATACGGTTGGCAATTCCTGACCTAGAGGTTTCAATGGAGCACGCAGTCAGTACCATACCAAGGGAGAAATGCGCCCTGTGTGACTCATGAACCTGGTGCCCCCTCCTACCTTCCTGGAAGTCCAGTGATGATACTGGTACCCTTTCCATACTAGTGCCCTGTGCGGCCACACTGCTCGCATAGCTCTTGGTATGACTCTGCGCACCGTAGTATAGACAGGACTAGAAAAAGGTGAGGAGAGAAACATTTTCTTCCCAGAGATCATAAAGCATAGTCCCAAAGAAAGTGGAATCGAGCTCCTCCTTGGTGTCTTCAAAATCTAGTGCCCTAGGCAGTTGTCTATGTTGCACCTGAGCTTTTTTGTGTTAATTTCTCTTTCTGAATCTGCTCTGAATGACTCAGATTGAAAAAAAACAACTCAAGCCAGTGAAGACAGCTGTAGCACACATTTTTCTTGTGACATTTGGGAACTGCAGTAATGACAATTAATATCACCTACATTTATTGAGCTTGAATGAAATTTCCTTTTCTTCTCCCACATGCTTCCTTTTCCCTGCTCTGATGAAAGATATCCAGAATGCACCGATGTAGTTCTAAAGAATAGACTGCAAAATGCAAAGAAAATCTCACCAAATGCTACTGATTGCACTATGTAATTAACTGCTTGGATGTAATACAGGTTTCTGTATCTTAGACAATGGATAATGGAAAATTCCTCTGCAAGGATATGAACTGCCCTAGATGAGCCCGCATTCCTTCTGCTTCACCTGCTCCCATCACCACTGCCCCTGTCCAGAACGTGCAGCGGTGACAGTGGCCATAAAACAGCAAAATCGTGCTTACTCAGAGCCTCTTATGCGTGGCGCTGTTCATGATTTATTTATTTATTTATGTATGAGTTTTCTATACTGCCTTCTCTAGAAATCAAAGTGGATTACAATGAACAGAATCAAAAAGTTACATAAAACAGCTGGGTAACATGTCAAGTAATACATAGTGAAGCAAACTAGAATAAAATGTAGAGTAATAACATGAACTATTTACATATAACATATTTACAGTGTGAACAATGTACTTAGTTATGGAATAGTAACAAGGAGTGTAACTAATCTGTCAAGTGATATGCTCTAACAAACCAATCCCGTCACCTATTTATATGGGGATAGAACCTTCTGGTTAAAGCACTACTCCAACAGCACACAATGTCGGGCACTCTAAGCATTGTATTGCTGTTATCTCCAGGAACAAGCAGGAATGTAGTTATCACATATGGGTATCGTCAGTACTGACGTAGCCTGCGCGGGAACGCTCCCCAGCGTCCAATCAGAAAGCTTTTGGGAGCATCCCACAGCACCTGCGTGCTGCCTTCCCGCCTTTCCCAACTGCCTCTCTCCAGTTCTTCTTTTTCCATGGAGCCAGCAGGTCGTGTTCCTGTCACCGCAGAAGAATTTCCTTATTTCTTTATTTCTTTTTGTGGTCGCGTCTGCCTTCCCCGACGCTCTGCCGGTACCGCCGGTCTTACCTTTTTTTTTTTTTAAAATAGAAAAGAATCTGTTTTTTTTCCTTTTCTTCAGGTGCACCCGCCTTTTTGGGCCTTAGGCCCAAAAACTTTCCTTAACATGGAAAAACCTGCCTCAGGTTTTAAAAAGTGCACAAAATGTGGCGGTACCATTTCCGTCACCGACACCCATGAATGGTGTTTAAAATGTTTAGGTCCTGACCACTCCATCACAGATTGTGTGTCCTGTGCTATGATGTCTAAAAAAGGTCGACAGAATCGAGCTGCTAAGCTCAGTACCCCGTTTCCCTCTGATGCGGCTTCGGTGGCATCGACGTCTTCCAGGGCTGCTGCTTCTTCCCATGGATCTCAGGTAACTAAACATAAATCCAGCCGGTCCTCGAAGGTTAGATCTCCTTCTAAGCATCGAGATGCCTCTGGCGTTGCCCTCGAGGATTCTGCACCGGCAAAATTACCCCGGCGGGAGGCTTCGGCTTCCAAAGCACCATCATCGGGGTTCCAGGATGTTCTCGATGGCTCGGCCTTGACAGATCTCCTGGTGCCATGCTCTGGGGTACCGGTGGTTCCCACCGGTACCGACTTCCAGGCATTGGCAGCATCTATGGACCAGAGAATTCTGTCCATAGAATGCAGTCTAGCGCCTTTCCTTGTGGCATCGACGCCCTTGGTACCGCGACAGACAACTCCACCGGTACCGGCTCTGGCACCGGCATCGGCATCGGCATCGGTATCAATATCGCAACCGGTACCGATAGCATCGACATCAGCATCGGTGTCTGCTATGCCGGTACCCTGTCCTCCGATGCTCGCCGGTACTGATTCCCCGGTACCGGTTATTCCCGATACCGATTTTGCTCGGTACGGGTATCGGGCTGTGCAGGAGCATCTGGACAGACGATACTTCGATTCTTCAGAAGAATCTGAGGACTCTGAAAGTTCTGTCGATGCAGCGATGCCTCTTCCACAGGAGTCCTCCTCCCCTAAACGCAGGATGTCTCCTCCAGAGGACATGTCTTTCCAAGACTTTATCCGAGAGGTGGCTCGGGGCCTCTCCATCACTGTGGCCCCTGAGACAGAGCCAAGGGCCAAGGAGTTGGATATTTTACAATATCCCAAAACTCCTAAGGAGGCAGCTAACCTACCCATTCATGAGATTCTATATGATCTCATGTTGAGGATGTGGGAAACACCTCTTACCACCTGTCCTCATTCTCGTAGGTTAGATAATATGTATCGTGTCCCTCCTTGTCCTGGCTTCCATAAAACTCAGCTTCCTCACCACTCTATTGTGGTGGAATCTGCTATGAGAAGGATTAGAAGTGCAAAAAGACATGCCTCTAATCCTCCAGGACGTGAATGCAGAACTCTGGATGCTTTTGGACGTAGAGTCTTTCAGGCTTCCATGCTTGCTGCAAGAATCAGTTCCTATAGTCTCTACATGGGAATGTTCCTAAAGGAAGTTACTGATCATCTACAGACTTTAAGTCCTTTCATCTCTGAGGATAAAAGGCAGGAGTTTCTCACTTGGCTCAAACATGCCCAAGATGTCTCTAAATTCTCCAACTGTGCAGCCTTCGATTGCTTTGAATGTATAAGCAGAACCTCGGCTATTGCCATAGGTGCACGTAGAATTGCTTGGCTCCAAGCATCTGATTTAGAGCTCTGGGTACAAGATAAATTGGGAAATATTCCTTGTACTGGTGAGAACCTGTTTGGTAAAGATTGGCAAGAAAAAGCCAATGAAATGGATGCTGAAAATTCCACTTTGGATAGACTATCCAAGTCTACTGCTGATCCTGTTAGGAAAAAGTTGTTCATGAAAACACCTTTTTCTAAAAAGAAAAGATTTTATCCTGCTTATGGTCAGCAGGCATCTTCTGCAGGTCAGTTTTCAACCAAACATCAGCAACCACCCAAACAGAAGAAAGCAAAGGCTGCTAGGCCTCAACCGGCCCAGCAGCCTCAGCATCCTCAGGGCCTTTGACTTTCAGCTAGAGACTTAGCCTTTCTGGCTCTGGAAGGACCAGAACCATCCACCATTCCAGGAAGGTTATGCCATTTTGCTCCCAGATGGGGGCAAATAACAGCAGAGCATTGGACACTCTCCATCATAAAAGACGGGTACAAACTTCATTTTTCAAGTATGCCCCCTCCCACAATAGTGAAGCAGTTCAATTTTCCGACCTCTCTCATCAACCATTTAGGTCAGGAGGTTACCATACTTCTTGCCCAAGGGGCAATAGAAGAAGTGCCTCTTCATCAACAGGGCACAGGGTTTTATTCCCCTTATTTTCTTATCCCAAAGAAAACAGGGGGATACAGACCTATCTTAGATCTCAGAGAATTGAACAAATTCCTTGTCAAGGAGAAATTCAAAGTGATTTCTCTTGGAGCTCTGCTTCTCCAGGACCAAGCAGGAAGTCAGCCCTCACATATGGGTGTCATCGACGTCGATGGAGCCCTTGCTGAGCATTTCCCTTCCCGCCTAAAGGTGCCATCTTGCTCAGTCTCTCTTTTTCCGTGAAGCCCACCGGACGTGTGTCCTAGTCCTCCCGGAAAATAGTCAGATTTTTTTGGCGATCCTTCGCTATTTTTTCTCTGGTTCGACGCCGGTTCCCCTCCCGCCGGGTTCGGTACACCGGTATCGAGCACGATCTTCTTTTTTCAGTTTTTGCCCTTCGTGGCTGGCGTTCGCGCCCTTTTTTTCTTTTTCCCTGGAAGGCTGGTCCTTTGACCTCGCGGGGACTCTTTTTTCCCCGATGTCTTCCAGTGGGTTTAAAATGTGTGATCGGTGCAAGAAGCTGATGTCTCTCACCGACACACATGACTGCTGCCTTCGGTGCCTCGGTCCTGACCACGATCCTAAGACGTGTGGACCATGTGGGAAAATGTCTTCCAAGGCACTGCGCAGTCGTCAGCACCAACAGGAAAGGCTTTTTTCTGACTCCTCCGGCCGGGCCTGGACCTCGTCTGAGGCCTCGACATCTTGGGAATCGGATCCCGAGCACCGTCGGGGCTCCTCGGACAGGGGGTCCCCCAACTGGGAACGAAAGAGGAAGAACCGGCTCGCGAGGGCGTCGTCAGAAGAGGTCCCTGGCTCCTCGAGAGCTAGGTCCCAGACCCCCGACCGTCGCCCCGGGTCCGTGGAACAGGAGAAGCCTCCCAAAGTACCTTGAGTGGAGCCGGAGTCTGCTGGACACGTAAGCCCTGTAGTCCTCATGGACTCTCCTCCCAGAGAGCCGACGTCGGACCCGGCACCGCCGGGGCCCGAGTCGGGAGCTGCTGAGTCTCCTGAGCTGGGTCTCAGGCTGACAGCCTTGGAAAGCAGACTGTCTGCCTTCATGGAACAGCAGCGGGCACTGATGGCCAGCCTGTCTGGCGCATCTGCCCCGACCACCGGGACATCGACATCGAAGTCGACCCTGGAGACCGAGCCGATACTCGAGACCATAAAGGCTCGAGGTCGACCTTGGTCGCGGTCTCCCTCGACCTCCTGTTCGGGACCGAGGGCGTCGACGCCGGTGCCTTTGGCATTGGGGTGGGTGCTCACAGGCCCCGTGCGGTCGGACCCCGATTCCTCATTGGACAAGTTCGCCTGAGAGACGGAGGACGAGGAGTCCCCCGACACCTTCTGGACTCGGTGCGTCCCGTTGGACTCACCGCAGTCTGAGCCCCGGAGTAGATCCCCTCCGGAGGATACCTGGTTCGCGGAGTTCGTCTGGGATATGGCCACCGTGTTGGCTATCCCTGTGGACCCTGAGGAGGAGCCTCGAGCCGAGGAGCTTGAGGCCCTACAGTATGACTCTCCTCCAAAGGAGGCCTTTACTGTTCCAGTTCCTCCGATGCTGGAATGGCTCCTCTTCCGGATGTGGGAGGCAGGGTAATGGGCCCCGTAGGCAGAGGACCTCCAAGCCTCCGGCCCCTGCTCCCACTCAGCAGGGAGGGGGGTTTTGAGTCCTTAGGCATAGCCTCTCCGTGCCTGCTCTCCCAACCCTGCACAGGAGGTCGCCTCACCCTGTTTGCCCACCAGTGGCCACTCATCACTGCAGACAGTTGGGTGTTAAGCATAGTCCACAAGAGCTATCTATTACACTTCCAACAACTGCCTCCTCCATACTTTCCAGGGGAGCCTCCAAGGCCTCCCCTGCACACAGATCTTCTCCTTCAGGAGCTCCAAGGTCTGTTGGTGGACAGGGCGGTGGAGCCTGTGCCTACCCATTTGCAAGGTCAAGGGTTCTACTCCAGGTATTTCCTGGTACCCAAAAGAACTGGTGGCCATCGACCTATTCTAGACCTCAGAAACCTCAACAAGTTCCTAGAGAAGGAAAAGTTCAAGATGCTTACTCTTGGAACACTTCTGCCCTACCTCCGGCAGGGAGATTGGCTATGCTCATTAGATCTAAAGGATGCGTACACTCACATCCTCATTCATCCAGACCACAGAAAGTACCTCAGGTTCATTGTGGGAGGAAACCATTATCAGTACAGAGTACTGCCTTTTGGCCTTACCTCCGCTCCCAGGGTCTTTACCAAATGCCTGGCAGTGGTGGCGGCCTACCTAAGAAATCTGGGAGTCTTTGTCTTCCCCTATCTGGACGACTGGCTCATAAGAGGTCAGATCTGCCAGGAGGCCCGACAGGCCACCCTCAGAACTATTGCTCTTCTTCAAAGGTTGGGGTTTGTAATAAACTTCGCAAAGTCCACTTTGCTCCCCTCCCAGAACTTGGAGTTCATAGGGGCGAGGTTGGACTCTCTGCTGGCAAAGGCATTCTTGCCAGAAGACAGAGCCCAAAGACTGATAAATGTGGCAAACCAGTTTCTCAGCAGGTCACTGGTCTCCGCCAGACTCTGCCTGAGGCTTCTGGGCCACATGGCTTCGACAGTGCATGTGACCCCCAATGCCAGGCTCCATATGAGGCCTGCACAGTGGTGCCTTCGGACTCAGTGGTCACAGGCCACAGGCTGCCTCAGAGACGGGATAAGGGTGTCCAGACAACTTCTGCACTCCCTCGGCTGGTGGATGCACCCACCCAATCTGCTGCAAGGGGTACCTTTTCAGCTGCCTGGGTTCACAGTAGTGTTGACAGCGGATGCCTTCCTGCAGGGCTGGGGAGCTCATTGGGTAAGTGCACCCAGGGCCTTTGGTCTCCCTGGGAGGCCGCACAGCAAATCAATCTACTGGAGCTCAGGGCTATTCGTTTAGCCCTCAAGACTTTCTCTCCAACCCTGGCTCATCAGTCTGTCCTAGTTCAAACAGACAACCAGGTAGCCATGTTTTATGTGAACAAGCAGGGCGGAACAGGTTCCAGGCTCCTTTGTCAGGAAGCACAGGACCTTTGCTTGTTTGCTCTCAGGCACAACATGCTCCTCAAGGCTGTGTATCTACCTGGCCAGGAAAACTACCTGGCCGACAGGTTGAGCAGGATTCTGCAGCCCCACGAGTGGCAGCTCCACCCACTTCCTGTTTGGCTGCAGCACTGAGAGGTTTCAGTTGAGCAGAGCTCCTGCTAGGGAGCAGTTCCTTTTCTCTGCTCGTGCCTGGATGTCGGGACCTGGGCCACCTCCAGCAGGGGAGGCCCAGGCCCAGAGGCCTGCCACGCCTGGTAGGCCTCCTCCTTCTTTGGACCTCAATGAAGGAACCAGGGAACAGCCGGCGCCCCGGGTGGGGGACCCCCCAGGTAGGACTGTGCCTGGCCAGGGAGGAGGGACCCACAGGTATGGAGGTTTGGGCCCGCTACCCCAGGGAGGAGGCTCCTGTCTCCTCCCCAGGCATGGTGTGGAGGCTGGGTGGCAGCAGGGAGAGGCCCTGGGGAGACCCTGGAGGACCGTGGAGTACAGAACTGGAGGAGGCGGGTTCCCCCCTCCGCCTCGGGTCCTGGAGGAGGTCTCCACCTCCTCCGGTGAGGATGAGGACGGGGGGTCGGGCCTACCTTCCTACCAGAAGCCAGCTAGGGCCCCAGATGAGATCGTGGTGGCAGTACGGCGGCTTCGGGGTCTCCAAGAGGAGGCGGCCCAGCTGCAAGCCCAGCTCTCCCACCTGGAGAGCCTGCAGGCCACCATTCCCGGGGAGGAATGGGTGGCCTATGCCACCTATAGAAAGGGGGTGAAGCGGGCCCTGAAGGATAAAACCCGGGAAATCGTATACCTCCAACAACACGGTTGTGGGTCCCTCACGGAGATATATTCCAATTATGCACGGTGGAATCAGGGTAGAGGTACAGTCCAGGGGGGGCCCTCGGGGGTGGGACGGCTGGTAGATCAGAAAAGGGTCTGCTATCCCCCCTTGCCTTCTTCGGGTGTCCTAGAAATGGGAATACCCCCTTTGCCTGTTCTGTCTGGTACCACAGACCGCAGAATATCTTCTCTGCAGGCTCCTGATCTGGCTACATTGTCGGATGAAGTCTCTGTGTCTGCTATGAGGGCCCTTCCCCACACTAACCTGAAGTATTGTCCGACTGGTGTCCCTGAGGAGCTTGGGGGCGGGGTGTTGCACCGCCGAACTCTGCGGGATTCTTCCATGGCTGCAGAATTCAACTCCCGAATAGAAGAGATAGGAGATGGCAGGAACCGTGGATATCCAGTGCCTGGGGTTGCGGTGGTATCGGTCCCGGCAGTTTCTACATCCCGGATAGCGATTCAAGATGGCCACCGGAGTTCGACAACTGCACTCAGTACAGCTGATGGGGGATCCCTGCAGGAAGAGCTGGTCGCAGGGCTTCCCCCGGCAGGATCGCCGATCCAAGATGGCCGCCGTGACTTGCGTGACGTCACTTCCGGGGGAACCCGGAAGTGTGCGGACGGGCATTCTTCGGCCCTTGTTCAGCCGTGGGAGTCCCGGAGGTCCTCAACGGGGATAGACCACGGTGGATTCCAGTCCCCCTCTATCGGAGGGGATGTTGGTGTGGATGCCCACTCGTCGGCGGCTCCTTTTAACCATCGGGGGTCCCTGGATATCGCCGCGGCTAGCCGGCTGCCTGTTGCAGCCCAGAAGAATGCTGAGAACCAGCGGCAATCAGTTACAGAACCGCGTTTTTCCTGTGGCTCTTTTGGGCAAGGAAATGAAAAAGATGGGGTTTGTGAACGT
Organism: Ichthyophis bannanicus; assembly: GCA_033557465.1. Taxonomy (NCBI): domain Eukaryota; kingdom Metazoa; phylum Chordata; class Amphibia; order Gymnophiona; family Ichthyophiidae; genus Ichthyophis; species Ichthyophis bannanicus. The sequence goes on from CM066034.1 coordinate 600,777,169, forward strand.
CGGGGAGTAGCAGATGCAGCTTTGAATCCTTGGATGTCTGCCGGTTTCACTGAGAGGGCAGTTTCACAGCCTGTAGTTCTCCGGGAGCCGTCTGGAGGCCTTGCTGTTTCTTCCCTCGGGAATCTCCAGTGGATGGAGGGGGACCGGCCCCAGCCTTCTGGGGTGGCTGTCCGGCGTAGGGGGGGTTCCGGAGGGAGGAAGGAGTGGGGTAAGGGCTGCTCTTCTTTTTCGGCAGCCCCGGGGGGGGGCTGGGGGAAAATGGGTCAGCTGTCCCTGCGGTCTAAGGCAGGGGAGAAGGATGTGCAGCTGCTTGTTGCGGTGACCGGGGGAGGCCTGGCTCGCAGGGGGGTGTCCGCCCTCCCTGCTGGAGCCCTGGCTGCCGGTCGGACTTCTCTAGATCCCTGTGCCACGGCTGGCACCGACGACCAGGTAGGACCTGAGGGGGACAAGAGGCAGGGGGGTGGAGGGGTGGGGGATGTTCTGGGTGAGGGATCTGCCCTGTTGTCTCGGGCGGGTCCTGCCTTGTCGTCGGTAGCCATAACGGGGATGGTGGACGGTGGGATAGGGGAAGCACTGGTGGAGGAGAAGGGGGAGCGGACGACTGGTTCTGTGGTTGGGATGGAGGTGGTCACCCCGGATCCCGGGGATGGAGGGGAGCGGGGTTCGTCCCCGGTAGTGGTGGCCGAAACCCAGGAGCCTTGTGCTGGGTCGGAGAAGCAGGATGGAAGTTTGGGGGGGCTTTCCGGTTCCCTGGGTATTACCGAGAACCAGGTTTGTGCTGCTTTAAAATGGGCATTGGAGACCCCTACGGGCCCTCCTGGGGCTTTTGCTACCTTTCAACATCCGGTGGTGGCAGCAGGGGGTGATCCGGGGGTTCTCGGTGGCACCCAGGGATCCGGAGGGGAGAGCATCCCGGACTCTGTCTTTGCGGAGCTGACCCTACCCAGTCCTCAGGTTGCTCCAAGTGAGGAGGTCACGGATCCTGTGGTCCGGCAACAGGTTCCCCCGCGGGTGGAAGGAGGAGAACATCAAGTAGGGCAGGAGATGGAGGCTGGGGGGTCGGCTCCCCCCCTCCGTACCTTTGCGGAGGCTCTGAAGGGGTCGGGCACCACTCCGGGGACGTCGGGTGAGGGTGGGGGGAGGGGAGGTATGCAGGGGAATGGTCCCGTAGGAGGGGAGGGAGGAGGGGGAGGGGGAGGGTTTCAAAGGGGAGTAGGGGGTGAGGTCCGACGGCGCAACGTGGCGCAGATCCGATGGGCTGGGGAGGGGTCCCCTCCAGCCAGGGAACAGGTCTTGAGGATGGTCCTTGGGCTGGGGTTTCTCCCGGGAGATCTCTATGCCTTTATCCACATGAACAACACCATTGAATATGATGTTAGTTTCATGTTGCGACGGGGGCTGGAGATTTTCTGGGACCGATACCAGCAGCAGAGGGGGCAGGGAGGGTGGGCTGACTTTCGTGTTGTGCCTATCTCTCGCCAGGGGACGGTACCTGTGACCATCCTCTCCAGGAATGAGTCGCTCCCAGGGCAGGACATCCAGTTTTGGTTGTCACGCCATGCGGTGCTTCTCGCACCCCTGGTTAAGGGCGCTGGGCCCCTAGGGGTGTGGGACGGGTCGTGGAAGGGCAGGATCCGTTTGCGTGAGGTGGGAGACGTGGTGCAGCACGTGCCCTCGGCCGGTTTCCTCGGTCGGGATCGCATCTTGTGCTATTACCCCGGGCAACCTCGCGAGTGTCACCGCTGTGGCTCATTCCGCCATTTGAGCATGAACTGTCCTGAGCAGGTCTGCACCCGTTGTGGTGGACGGGGTCACGCTTCGGCCGGGTGTCTGCTAATTCGGTGTAACCTTTGCGGGGAGTTGGGCCACCCCTTTGCCCGCTGCCCCTCCGCGTCACACAATGGACCGGGGGGGGTTGCCGTCACTCCACCCCAGGCTCCTGTGCGGGAGGAGGTTGTAGAGGCCCCTCTCCCTCAGGAGGAGACTGGGGGCCCTAGTGCAGAGGAGTTCATCGAGCCGAGGGAGCCACCAGGGGGAGGGGATTTGGGTAGGAAGGAGGAGAGGGTTGATGTGGTGGAGGTTGTTGCACAACAGGATAAGGGGTTGCGGGGGGTGCCGCCTGAGGAATGGACTACTGTCTCTTCCAAGGGTGGCAAGTCCAAGAGGAGGAAACGGGTGACCTCCCCATTGTTGGAGTTAGAGCCCGTGTTGGACGTCAATCGTTTCGTCTTCCTGGCTACTGATGTGGCTGAGGCGGATGAGGGCTTGTCAGTGGAGGCAGGGCCTCCTTTGCGGCGTTCGGTACGGTTAGCGGCGGAGGCAGCCCCTCTTCCTCAGCGGCAGCCTCAGAAGGTTCCGAGGGCACGCCGCAGTCAGGGTCCGCCTAAGAGTGTGGAAACTGGCCCCCGGCCTCCGGTAGTGGCCCTGGAGAAGCTACCGGGGCGGGTGAGGGAGGACAGGAGTTTGCCTCCGCGGTTGGGTGCTGGGCCTGAGCGGGAGCCCCCTGCTGACCCGGCCGCCCCGGCCTCCCCCGAGAGGGTGGGCACTGTTATGTTGTCTCAGTCTTTGTCTGGGGACGGGAAGGGGGAGGAGGCACCGGTGGTGGACCCCACTGAGGAGGTCATTCCTCCGACCCCTGACCTGTTTTTGCCCCCTCATTCCGTGGGGGCTGGAATTGCCCTCGCGACAGCTTTGCCTGGTGGTCCCGAGGGAGCCAGCACCTGCTGGGGTGACAGGGTTGAACAGGAGGAGCAGGAGATCCTCGAGGTGGTCGCCGTGGACCGTGAGGAGTTATCCCAGCTTGCGGGCTTGTCCTGTAAGCGGGATTCCGGGGATCCAGGGGTTGGGGAGAAGAGGAGGAAGGGGTCACTGCACAAGAAATAGGTATGGCGTGCACTCCTGCATTCTCGTGCGCCACTCTCAACGTGGCTAGCATTTTGACAGACCAGGCGCGGGCTTCGGCCTATGATTTTCTTTCCACGAGTGGGCTGGATGTCATCTTCTTGCAGGAGACCAGGCTCACCTCGCTCGCTAGCCTTCATCGGGCGAAGCGGGAGTGGAGGTGGGGCCCTTCGTACTGGTCACTTGCGGCACAGCCCTACGCAGGAGTGGCGGTTTTGTTCACGTCCAACCGATTTCAGGTGCAGTACGTGTGGGAACTGGAGCAGGGCCGGTGCCTGCTTTTAGATGGCTACTGCGGGCCCCATCGGTTTCGTTTCGTGGTGGTCTACGGCCCCCAGTCTAAGTTGGCGCGGAAGACCCTTTTCGGGGTTATCCGCCCCTACTTACACACCTCCCGTTTGGTGGTCCTTGCCGGGGATTTCAACACCACCACCTTTTTGCAGGACCGAGGGGGGGAGCGTTGCCCACCTAGTTACGAGGGCCTCTTTTTGGCCGAGATGACCCGGACGGCTGACCTGGTGGATGTTTTCCACCGGGCCTTTCCACGGTCGCCGGGTTTCACCTACTACCATGGGACCTGCAGGAGTCGTATCGATCGGATATATGTGAGTGCCCGGGTGGAGTGTTCCCCTCCGCAGTTGCAGGCGGTTGACTTTTCGGACCACCGTGTCCTCTCTGTGTCCTTCCTGGCCAACCACGAGGAGCTTAGCAGGGGTCCTGGCCTGTGGCGACTGAATGTGCAGTTGTTGGCAACATCAGAGGTGGTCCAGGAGTTCTTGGCCTTTCTCGCAGACCAGGAGACCCTGCTAAGTGTTTTTCCTTCCCGTGGCGCCTGGTGGGATGAGGTGAAGACGCGTGCCCGACAACTCTTCCGTTCTCGGGGTACCTCCATGGCTCGATCCCGCTACCTCACCTACACTGTCCTCCGGAGGTCGCTGGATCGTTTGGTATCCCGAGGGGCAGCGCGGGAGGAGGTTGAAGAGGTGCGTGTCCAGCTCCGTGGCCTGCTTTACGATCGCCATGCCTCCCTATGCTTCGAGGGGGCGGCCGGTGGGGGCGCCACTCCAGACCCTTTCCGGACTTGCAGGGAGAGGGTTCAGCGTCGGGAGGTCATGGCCCTGCGGGGCGAGGACGGTACCATTCATACCTCCCAGGAGGACCTTTTGCGGATGGTGGGGGAATACTTCTCGGACCTGTTTGGGGATCGCCCCGTGGACCTCACACATATCCGAACGTACCTGGGCCTTCCCCCGGTGTATTCGGCTGTGGTCCAGGCACAGGTTGATGCACTCGCTGCTCCGATTCAGCAGGTGGAGGTGGAGAGGGCGATTCGTGCCATGCCGTTGGGGAAGGTGCCTGGGCGCGATGGGCTCCCTGTGGAGTTCTATCGCACTTTCATCGCCCAGCTGGCCCCCTTCCTGACCTCCCTGTTTCAGGAGATCATGGACACGGGGTAACTCCCGCGGTCATTTCGCGAGTCTGTCCTGCTGCTGCTCTCCAAGGGGAAGGACGATAGCTCCTTGGACTTTTGGCGGCCGCTCTCTCTTCTGAACGCGGACCGGAAGATCCTGGCCAAATGTTTGGCCAACCGACTGGTGGAGGTGTCGGGCGATTTGCTGTCCCCTTCCCAGTATTGTTCCGTTCGGGGGAGAGGGGTTCTGGACGCTGTCGCCACAGTCCGGGAGATGGTGGAAAGAGGCCGGTCGCTCCAACGGGACCACTGGTTGGTCTCCTTGGATCAGTCCAAGGCCTTTGATCGAGTCAGTCACCGGTACCTGTGGGTGGTGCTCCAGCACTTCGGCCTCCCCGCAGGTTTCCTCTTCGTCGTGCAGGCGCTGTACCGAGGGGGGGTGAGCTTCCCGTTTATTAACGGGTGGCTCGGACGGCCGTTTGGTGTCGCCTCGGGGGTGCGGCAGGGGTGCCCTTTGAGCCCCCTGCTGTATGTTTTCTCCCTCGACCCCTTCCTCCGGAGATTGTCCTCAGGTGGGTTGCGGGGCCTGGAGGCGCCTGGTGCGCCCCCGGTGTCCGTCGTTGCCTACGCTGACGACATCTCAGTTTACGTGGACGGCACTGAAGGGGTAGAGGCCCTGCGGGAGGCCGTGGAGGAGTACTCGGAGGTAGCCCACTCTGTTGTCAACCACAGCAAGTGCCAGACGCTGTGGTTGGGCCCCTCGGAGGCCTCCCCGCCTTCCTGCACCCCCTTTCCTCCTCCCGTGGGGGAGGTCCGCGTTTTGGGCCTCGTCTTCGGGTCGGAGGACTGTGCGGAGTCCAATTGGGACCGTTGTCTCGAGACTGCACGGTGTCGGGTGCTGCGGTGGAGGGGGTGGAGGTGTACGTACGAGGAGAAGATCAAACTCCTCGGGACGTTTCTGCTTCCTCTCTTTCTGCACGTGGCCACGGTCTTCGTCCTTCCGTTGTCCCGTCAGGCGTCTGTCTGTGCCGTCTTTTTCTGTTTTCTGTGGGGTAACCGCCTGAACCCTGTCCAGCGCAATATAGTCTGCCTGGATCGGGCAGAGGGTGGTTTGGGTATGTTGCACCCCCTTGTCTTCCTGTCAGTCTTGTCTATGGCGTTTCACTTAGGTAGGATGAGGGAAGGGGGAGGGGTCTGGTGGGTGGCCTCCTATCGGGAATGGTTCTCCCGCTTCTGGGAGCAGTGGGAGGGGGCGTCCTCGGTCCCACGTGTGCGCCGGAGAGGGGAACAGGCCCCATCGTACGTATTTGTGATGGTGGGGCTCATTCGGCGGTGGGGGGTGACCGACCCGCTCGCCCAGTTCTTGGGGCGGAAAGGATTATACCGGATGGTACTCACCTCTCACTATCAACCACGGTGGGCCCTGCGGGACTGTCCGGCGGATGTGATGCAGCGGGGCCTTCGGCTGTTGAACTCCCCTCGGCTACCGAAGAAGGTTCGGGATGTAGCCTGGTTGTCTTTCCACGGGCGTTTGTACGTGAGGGACAACCTCAAGTACAGGTCACAGGCCGAGCGGGTCTGTCCGAGGGCCGGGTGTGAGGGGCAGGCGGAGACCATGGACCATTTCCTCCGGCAGTGCCCCTTCAACGTGGAGGCCTGCCGGTTGGTGTCCGCTGCTCTTCACCTGCGCGACCTTTCCCTCCTCACGTATGCGGAGTGGGTGTACGGGGCCTGGTCCTTTCCTCTAAGGCAGGACTCCGGGACCCTCTACCTAGTCACGGCTGTAGTGCGCTACCACCTGTGGCAAGCGCGCTGTCATGTCTCGACCCGGGGGTTGGTCCTGCCCCTCGACGAGGTGGTGCGGGACATTCTGGAGGAAGTGTCCAGCATGGCGCAACGCGAAAGGCGGGTGGTGGAGGTCCATCGTTGGGAGCGTCTGTGGCGTCACCTCACCCTCCGCCCCCCATGAGGGGAGGGGTTCCTTGGGGTTCTTGTCCCAGTAGGGCTCTGAGGTTTGTTTTGTTTCACTAGGGGAGGGGTGTGTGGCAGGAGGGGTTGGGTTCCCTTCCCTGGGGTTTGGTTCTGAGTGTAGCTTTGGGGTTGTTTTTCTCCCGGGGGGGGGGGTGGGCTGGATAATCCCGCTTCAGGGGTGAGACCGTTTGTCCGCTCACCCTTTCCTTTTCGAGGGGGCTATCCCAATTGTTTTTGTTTTTGTTGTTAGTGATTTTTGTATGTCCTTTTTCTGTCCTGCGCATCCTGCTCCGCTGACTGACCGCAGGGCAGCACAGGGGTTCTGTTACGTTTGCTTTTCCTTTTGTTCGCCTTTGAGTTGTATAATTATTTCTGCTTTGTTTTGGTGGGATTATGTTGGGGATGGGCTTGAGCTGCCCTTATGTTTTGTTGTTTGGGGGGTGGGGGTGGGAAGGCTTATTTTTGCTATGTTGGTTTCTGTGGGACGGACGGGGAGGGGGCAGGGGTTGGGGTGGAGGGAGGGGGAGCTGCTGCTCCCGCTGCAGGGGGATGGATTGGGACAGGGGACTTTGAGGGGGTTGGGGGGGGAGTCTGGCAGTTCCCTGCACACTGAAGGACTGCAAGAACATTTGGACTGCACGAACATTTGGACTGGTGGGGACTGTTTGTGTGGGGGAGGGTCTCAGGGATTGTATGATGGACAAGGTATGGACTGGATTTCGGGTGTTCTTGCAGGGGGGGTTGGGTCGGGTAAGGACAATGGACTGAGGGAGGGAGGGGACATGGACATTGTCGGGGTCGTTCGTGGGTTGTTGTTGGGAGGAGGGGCACGTGTGTTGATTGGTGAATATGGTGGTGGGTTTGGGGAGGTGGGTCACGGGGGGGGTGTGATACTTGTGTTGTGCTATGTCGGGGGGTGGGGGTTTTTGGGGGGGTGTGGGACTTGGTTGGGGTGAGTGTTTCTGCTTTTTGTATGTATTTTGTTGCTTGTTTAATAAACTCAAAATTTCCATCCTTTGGTGGTTCAGAAGATTTTCCTGAAATGGGGACTTCCATCCATAGACCTGTTTGCCAGTCCTCTGAACAAACAGCTGCCAAAGTTCTGCTCCAGGCAACCGCATCCTCTGCGGATAGCAGCAGATGCTTTTCTGATTCCCTGGTCTCAGGGCCTCCTGTATGCATTTCCTCCCACGCCCTTGGTGGCCTGAACCCTGTTCAAGATTCTTCAGGACAAGGCCTTGGTCCTGCTGGTGGCTCTCAGGTGGCTGAGACAGCCTTGGTTTCCACTTCTGCTTCAGCTGGCAGTGGATCCCCCACTGCCTCTGGGGTTGCAACCCAACCTTCTCTCTCAAGATCAGGGTTCCCTTCTGCACCCCAATCTCAAAGCTCTCAATTTGATGGCCTGGAGGCTGCAAGGGTAGTTTTGGCTCCCTGGGGCCTACCTCAGGAAGTTGAGGAGGTTGTCCTAGCCTCTAGGAAAGAGTCCACTAGGAAAACCTATGCTCTCAAATGGAAAAGGTTTTCTGTGTGGTGTCAGCTACGTACAGAGGATCCTTTCTCCTGTACTGTACCAGTAGTGCTTCAGTATTTACTGCACTTATCAAATCAGGGACTTAAGTCCAATTCTGTTCTGGTCCACCTCTCAGCTCTAGCAGCTCACCACTCACTGGTGGAAGGACATTCTCTGTCGGTTCACCCCTTGGTGTCCCGGTTTCTCAGAGGCTTGCTTTTGCTTAAGCCTCCAATCCGTCCTCCTGCTCCTGAGTGGGAGTTGAATGTGGTCTTGCAGCAGCTGACTCACCCACCTTTTGAGCTGATGGCTACTTGCCCTCTACGCTTCCTGTCCTGGAAGACACTCTTCTTGATAGCCCTAACCTCGGCCAGGCGAGTGAGTGAGCTTCAGGCCCTGGTCTGTGACAGGCCTTACACCAGATTCTATAGGAACAGGGTAGTCCTTAGGACTCATCCAAGTTCCTCCCAAAAGTTGTCTCCTCCTTCCACCTTAAGCAAGAGGTGGTCCTTCCAACATTCTTCCCTAGGCCTCATGCAAGCCAGGCTGAAGCAGTCCTGCATACCCTGGACTGTAGGAGGGCCTTATCCTTTTACCTTGACCGTACGCAGGGACATAGAAGGGCAACTCAGCTCTTCGTATCTTTTGACCCTAATAATTTGGGGTTGGCTGTGTCCAAGCATATCTTGTCCACCTGGGTGGCTGACTGTATCACCTGGGCTTACAGGGCGGCTGACCTTCCTTTTCAGGGTCGGGTCACGGCCCATCGTGTCAGGGCAATGGCTGCCTCAGTGGCTCATCTCTGCTCTGTACTGTTGGTAGACATCTGCAGGGCTGCAACTTGGTCCTCAAGCCAGACTTTTGTGGCCCATTACTGTCTGGAGAGGGAGTCCCATAGGGACAGTGCTTTTGGCCAGGCAGTACTCCGGAATCTCTTTGAGGTTTAGGAAACTCCTGCCCTCCAGCCCTCCGTTGGGCTAACGGTGGAGGTTCTGTCAGTGAAAAGCCTTTCTTTGATGCTGGGACTAGAGGGAGTTCTCTTGTTCAGCCTGGGTTCCTTGGTAGCCCAGAGCTAGGGAGTCACCCATATGTGAGGACTGACTTCCTGCTTGGTCCTGGAGAAAGAGTAGTTACTCACCTGTAACAGGTGTTCTCCAGGAGCAGCAGGAATCAGTCCTCACAACCCTCCCTCCTCCCCTGGGAGTTGCAGTTGTACAGTTTATTTTACATTTTTGTGTGCTGTTTTTTAGCTATGTCATTTGACTGAGCAAGATGGCACCTTTAGGCGGGAACGGAACTGCGCATGCGTGCCTGCATTCCCAAAGACTTTCTTGGAAAGCTGGGGAAATGCTCCGCAAGGGCTCCATTGACGTCGATGACACCCATATGTGAGGACTGATTCCTGCTGCTCCTGGAGAACACCTGTTACAGGTGAGTAACTACTCTTTCCATACCTTCAGAGTCAGGATTGGCTTTGTTCTCTAGATCTCAAGGATGCGTACACCCATGTTCTCATCCATCCAACCCACAGAAGGTTCCTTCGGTTCCTGTTTCAAGGAAAGCACTACCAATACAGGGTGCTTCCTTTTGGTCTGGCCTCTGCACCAAGGATGTTCACGAAATGCATGGCTGTGGTAGCAGCATTTCTATGCACTCTGGGAATATTCGTCTTCCCTTACTTGGACGACTGGCTCATTCGAGCTCCAACACAGTCAGAGGCCAAGACTTCTCTATCCTGCACAATGTATTTAGGGCTGGTAATAAACATCCCAAAATCCAGTCTAACTCCTACTCTGTCTCTAGAGTTCATAGGAGCTTTACTGGATACCACAAAGGCAAGGGCCTATCTTTCCCAAGCCCATTGCCTTCGCTTGGTGCAATTAGCTTCTCAAGCAGTCCTAAAGCCCTTTTTAACTGCTCGAGAAATGTTACAGTTGCTAGGCCACATGGCATCCACCGTGCATGTGGTACCATATGCTCGCCTTCACATGAGGGCAGCTCAGTGGACTTTATCCACCCAATGGACCCAGGCATCAGGTTGCCTGTCAGACAAAATAGCAAACACAAGTCGCCTCATTTTGTCTCTCCAGTGGTGGAAGTCCACTCAAAACCTGTTGCTGGGGTCCCCCTTTCAGCAACCCCTGCCCCAAGCAACTCTTACAACAGATGCTTCTCCAAAGGGTTGGGGAGCTCATCTGCAAGACCTCTCCACCCAAGGCACCTGGACTCCACAAGAGAGTTGTCTACATATCAATCTCTTGGAGCTCAGAGCAATCTTCCTTGCTCTGCGAGTGTTCCACGCCCTGCTCAGCTACAAGACAGTCCTTATTCATACGGACAATCAGGTAGCCATGTTCTACGTGAACAAGCAGGGGGGAACAGATTCTCTGTCGCTTTGCAACGAAGCTTTACGACTGTGGGCCCTCGCCAGAGAGCATCAGATTCATCTTCTGGCAGTGTATCTTCCAGGCGTTCAAAACTCTTGGGCAGACAGACTCAGTCGAATTCTCCTTCCACACGAGTGGTCTCTGCATGCAGACCAGGTAGCCAGGATTTTTCAACTTTGGGGAACACCGGACATAGACCTCTTTGCAAGTCCGTGGAATGCCAAACTTCCCCGGTTCTGTTCCAGAACTCCGGCTCAGGGAGCTCAGGCAAAGGATGCTTTTCTCCTTCACTGGGGTCAAGACTTCCTGTATGCCTTTCCACCCATTCCCCTAATTCCCAAAACCCTCTTCAAGCTTCAGAGAGACAGAGGCCACATGATTCTCATAGCTCCACATTGGCCACGGCAAGTGTGGTACCCTCTGCTTCTACATCTCTCTCAATCTCCTTCCCTGGAGTTAGGGTCTGCTCCAGATCTCCTATCTCAGGAGAACGGAATGTTATTGCATCCCAATCCCCAGTCTCTGCATCTCAGGGCTTGGTTGCTGAAGGCTTAGATCTCCAGGATCTTCATCTTTCTCAGCAAGTGAAAGATGTTCTTTATGCTTCCAGAAAACCTTCCACTAGACGTTCTTATGCTTTCAAGTGGAAGAGGTTTACTATTTGGTGTTCTGAAAAGGGTCTTAACCCCCTTGCCATACCTCTGGAATCTTTGCTTGAGTATCTCCTCCATTTGTCTAATGCAGGCCTTAAAACAAATTCAGTAAGAGTCCATTTGAGTGGTATTGCAGCTTCCCTTAAGCCTCTAAATGGACAACCTATTTCCTCTCATCCTCTTATAGCAAGATTCATGAGAGGCCTCCTTCTAACTAAGCCTCCCATTAGACCACCTCCGGTGGCATGGGACTTGAACCTGGTTCTTGGGCAGCTCATGAAGCCACCTTTCAAACCCTTAGCTACCACCTCCTTGAAATTCCTTTGTTGGAAGGTTATCTTTCTCATTGCAGTCACATCAGCACGCCGCATTAGTGAATTGCAAGCGCTAGTAGCTAATCCACCTTATACAAGGTTCCATCATGACAAGGTAGTCCTTAGGACTCATCCACACTTTATGCCTAAGGTGGTCTCGCCTTTTCATCTCAACCAGGAGGTCTACCTACCTGTCTTTTTTCCAGGACCTCATGCATCAAATGCAGAGAGGAATCTTCATACCCTGGACTGTAAAAGAGCTCTAGCTTTTTACTTACAAAGGACACAGCAACATAGAAAGTCCTCTCAACTCTTTGTTGCTTTTGACCCTTCTTATTTGGGACTTCGTCTCCAAGAGAACACTATCTAACTGTATTGCTCAGTGTATTTCTCTCACCTATCAGAGTAAGTACCTTTCTCTGGAGGGCCATGTCACAGCTCACAATGTGAGAGCCATGGCAGCCTCAATGGCTCATCTGAACTCTGTGTCTATTGACGACATCTGTCGAGCAGCCACTTGGGCCTCTGTTCATACCTTCACAGCTGATTACTGCTTGGACAAGGACTCTCGCCGGGATGCCTTGTTTGGTCAGGCTATTCTCAAACACCTGTTCCATACCTAATCAACTCCTACCCACCATCCCTGATAGGATGCCAGAGATCCATGGGGGGAAGTGGAGCCCTTCTCAGGGACACACAACTTCTGGGGTCTCTCCCTGGCACCTAAAGCTAGGGAGTCCCCATATGTGATGACTTGATTCCTGCTTGTTCCTGGAGATAGCATAGTTACTCACCTGTAACAGGTGATCTCCGGGAACAGCAGGAATTTAGTCCTCACAACCCACCCACCTCCCCTAGGAGTTGTATCTTTCTATCTATCTCTTTCCTTTCCCTCTCTCTCTCTCTTTGTCTCAGCTTTAAAACTCAACTAGAGAGAGGCAGTTGGGAAAGGTGGGAAGGCGGCACGCAGGCACTGTTGGATGCTCCCAAAAGCTTTCTGATTGGATGCTGGGGAGCGTTCCCGCACAGGCTCCGTCAGTACCGACGATACCCATATGTGAGGACTAAATTCCTGCTGTTCCCGGAGATCACCTGTTACAGGTGAGTAACTATGCTTTATTGTTATTGCCACCCCTGCAGGTCCTGGAGAGGGACGGCAGTAGCAACAATCGCAGGAATGGGACATCCTCTAAAGGTTGTCGCTCTAAACGACTCTCCTAGTTCACCTAGTGGTAGAGCCAGTCCTGGAAAACTTCCATTAAAAGAAAAGGAATTTTAAATCTTTAAGGAAAACAGTCCCCCCCCTTCCTTATTATGGAATCTTCTTATACAGGGAGCATATACAGAGTTTTCTGAGCTGTAATAGTGTTTTCTACTGCTTCTTTACTGTTTTTATGATAGTCTAGTCTCACAATAAGTCAACAATGTTTCTGATTTCCCAAGATATCCTCCTCTTTTTCCAGTTTGCCAGGCTCCTCCTTTAGCCTTATTCAAATCTAAGCTAAAAGCTCACCTTTTCGAAGCTGCTTTTGGATCCTGATTCCACTCACCCTCTTGTTCACCACTTATGTGCATCTTACCATACTCTAATTTCCAGTTTTCTGATGATGTTCGTTTTGATTAGATTGTAAGCTCTAATGAGCAGCATATTTTCTCTTACATCTATATGTACAGTACAGTACTGCGTAGGCCTTCTAGTGCTATACAAATGATAAGAAGTAGTAGTTTGCCTAATTTGGTGACTTTCCATCCTCCTTTGGAGAGTTATTTTGACCCAAACAGATCAAGAACCATTTTTAGATTATTTTTTCCAACATTCCTTATGATAGAAGGCATAAAAAGGAACTAGATGATCCAAGATGGTGCCATAGGGAAGGCTGTGGACTGTGAGGGCTTCTAAGCACTACTGTTTCCTGTACCCAAATTTTTTTAATGTAATTTTTTTTTGTTATGGTGCAGAAGAGAAATTCTCACGTCAGTTCCTTGCCCTGTTGCTCTTTCTGGGACGTTCTTCATGTTGAGTCCAATGGACGCCTTTGTTGCCCACCAGATATCATCACCAGGAGCTGGGTCACAGAGTTCAGAGGGGGGAAGCCATGCCTCTCTCCTTCTCTGATCAGTGTCTTAATAAGCTCAGATGAGACAGCATCCCTAAGACTCCACAGAGGTGTTGGATGATGTTTTGAGGAGTGCATTAGCACAGAGTGATGAGAGAAGAGCCATCAAATTGGTGAAGGGGATGGAAGGATACTCCTATGAAGAGAGGCTAAGAAGGTTGGGGCTCTTTAACCTGGAAAAGAGACGGCTGAGGGGAGATATGATAGAGGTCTATAAATTAATGAATGGAGTGGAACGGATAAACATGGATCAATTGTTTACGCTATCAGAATATAGAAAGACTAGGGGACATGTAATGAAGCTACAGGGTAAACTATTTAAGACAAATAAGAGAAAATATTTTTTCACTGAACGTGTAATCAAACTCTGGAATCTGTTACCAGAGGATGTAGTAAGGGCTGTTAGTATAGCTGGGTTTAAAAAAGGTTTGGACAAGTTCCTGGAGGAAAGGTCCATAAACCACTATTAAAAAGGGACCCAGGATATCAATGCTTGACCCAGTACAAGCATTGTGGAACCTGTGTCTTTTGGGGATATTGCTAGGTACGTATGACCTAGATTGACCACTGTTGGAAACAGGATACTGGGCTTGATGGACCTCGGTTTGACCCAGTATGCCATGTCTTATGTTCTTATGTTAGGTCATTAGAGTTTGAGCAGTCAGTGCCCTGGCTGCAAAGTCAAAGAAAACTGGGGGGAAAAGGTTTTGAATATCTGCCAGCTTTGGGAGAAGGACTGTGCTTTACAAGTTGCAGCTGTAGATGCTGCAGCCTTTCACATGGAAGAACCCATATATCATCCCAGGGGAAATCTGGAAGGCCACTATTTGCTGAGCAAGTCCTTTTCTGCTTAGATTGTATTGCTGGGGGGATAGAAATTCTACTTTGGAGGTTGCAGAGGTCAGGGCCAGCCCAAGAGTATCTGGCACCCTAGGTAACCATCAGTCATGCAACCCTACCCCAACCGTAGTCCAGCATCTCACCTTCACTTTCCACACCCTCACCCAGACCTCCAGCATCTCCCCTTGTTTATTCTTCCCCCAAGCATCCAGCATCTCTTGCCTGCATCTCATCCAGCATCTCTTGCCCCCCCCCCCCAGATGTCCAGCATATTTCTCCTCTTCCCTTCCTCCCTACGGTGTTCAGTAGTGCTCTCCTTCCCAAAGCATCCAACATCTCTCCCTCTTCCCTTCTAACTACCACTGCTACTACTTCTGCTGCCCCCTCTGGCCCACCTCTGCAGGAGGCCGAAGTAAAGCACAGGCTCCAGTAGACAGTAGAGCAGCACAGCCCTGCAACAGTCAGCTGCAGGGAAGTTCTTTCAGGCCACTGTCACCAGCTGGTCTTTGAGATTTGCGTGCTCGAGACCTGATGCATCACGTCCGCATGTCAGAGAGATTGTGACACAGTAGGCCTTAAGTGTTTTTACTTTTGCAGATGCTCAAAGGTCTACTGCTGGTAGCAGCCTTAAAAGGTTTTCCTATAGCCAGTGTTATTCTGCTGCCTCCCCCCTACCCCTGAAGCCTGCCATCATAGGCTGATGCCTCGTCGGCCTAGTGGTTGGGCCATACCTGGCTATAGTGACTCAGAAGGAACCAAATATTGGATCATGAGAAAAGGATTTAAGTACTGGAGGAAACTGAGAAGAAATGTTTGGAATTTCAGGAACTGATGGTTAGATACTTTTCCTGGATTACAAGGTGGAAAACTTGGAGAATGTGGCTAGACGCCGGAATCTTTGTTGTATTAATTGTCTCAAGTTGCAATCGGTTTCCACATTGAACATGTTTAAACATCATTTGACTGAAGTCCAAAGGATTCCATCATGAGGTATTCTTCTGACATTCAGAATTTTTATACAAGGGATAGCTGGTAGGCTGTCCATTCTTTCTGAGGACTGCTTTTATCTAACAGAGCTTCTGGAAACATTGGTTGAGGACTGGCTGTACCATCCATGCTGACTGTTTCTCTTGTTTTGGATTCAGAGACTGGCTGCCTAAATTGTTTTTTAGGCACCATGGTCAGAGGTTTTTCAAGATGGATGATAGTTTTTCCGGATATGGCAAAAGCCATACAAGTGTGAAAAACAGTTTCTTTTAATGTAGCCTAGGGTTCTCCAGTTAAGAGTCATGTTTCTGTTAAAATTTCTTTGTAAATGCTTAATTCAGTTTAAAAATGTCT
The DNA here is from genome assembly GCA_033557465.1 of Ichthyophis bannanicus. Lineage (NCBI taxonomy): Eukaryota > Metazoa > Chordata > Amphibia > Gymnophiona > Ichthyophiidae > Ichthyophis > Ichthyophis bannanicus. The sequence goes on from CM066034.1 coordinate 600,792,614, forward strand.
CAAGTCTTTCTTGAGCCATTGCACATGCCATTTTTAATTAATGACAAAATTGTTCAGGAGGAACAACAGTCCCCTAGGACCTTCCTGAGTATCGGTTTTTTTCCTTTGTACAGTATCATCTGCTCTTTATTTTATAATAGATAAGCCCTTTTCCTCAGAATTTGCTTGCTTGTTTATCACCTGAGTAGAGATATTGGATCTTCCCCAGTTTTTTTTTTTGTGGACTTGTACAAGCTAGGGGATAGCTGATTATTGCTTAGTTGTGAATGTGTTTTAGTTTATATTATTTGTTTCTCCAATATTCCTGTAGAAATTTATTTTTCAAGTGTTTGAATTATGACACTAAAAAGGTAATAATAAAAAGAAATTGGAATACGATTCTTCCACTTACTATATCTTCTTTTCCACTATGTTCCCCTCACTGACTCTTTTTCCTCTATTTCCTTTTGTTTCCCTTATTCACAGTGGAGGTCATTCTGAACCACGAATAAGGCAGTTGAACGTACGTGATAGATGTGTTTCCTGTGAACATGTCTGCAGCTGTATTCTGAGCACAAGCATATCTGCACATACGTGGTACTTGCATGGGGATCCCTGGACGTGGATGTGGACGTGGGCGTGAAGGGGCGGTTTGGGGGCATGGCCAGCGGTGGAAATGTCCAACTCGTATTCTGAGAAGCCCCTTGTATATCTGCCATGTTACCTGCGGATGTCTGTTATACCTGCTAAAAACATGGAATAAGGCCAGAACTTTGAAGTATTCTGCTCGGATCCCCAACACATTCCATTGAGATGAATGACTGTGACATGGCAGTACTGTTCTGGTGTGTCTGCTGTCTGGGAATGCACAGGATGCAGTTGTACAGACTGGAATGCACAGATGAGGGACGTGTGTAACAATAACAAGCAGCTCTACAGAAATATGGGCAACAGATACATATGTCCACAGTGACTGAGGCAGAGGGAGAGACAGAGCCTGGCAGGTGCACATTGAATAGTTGTATTTGTGAGTGTTTGACAACACAGTGTCACATTTATGCCTAATCCAGCCCACCCCACAGACTCACATGCCCCTCCCAACAGCCCTCCATATACCATCCCATCCACACTCCACAACCCCCAACCCTGGTAACTGAGATCCAACCCCACCCAAGATACATGGATCAGCCCAACAGTCCAGGTGTACTTCTGCCTCCCACATCCCCTTGCCTGCCCTGTCCCCTCCCCCGCCCAGAGGATACACCTCCGGCCCCCGGTGGTTGGACATGTGCAGGTGGGGGTGATGGCATGCCAGCCAAGTCCAAGCTGCTGCTGCTGCCCTCCCCACTGGTCCCCCCATGTGCCTCATGGAGCGGGGGGAACAAAAGCAGGGGCCCCACACCCTGGGGCCCAGGATGCAGGACTGCCCCATGCTGGTGGACCCCACAGCTGATGCCACCCATGCAGTGGCATGCATCAATACCCTGCTGGTGGATGGCAGGGCATATGGCAGAGACCCACCGGCAGCAGCAAGAAGCACAGTAGCAGCAGCCGGAGCTGGAGGTGTGGGTATGATTTGGGCAGCCATAGAGGGCAGCACATGTTTGGCAATGGGGACAGGCGAACCCTGTGACTTGTCCAACGGGGCAATTAGCAGGTCAATGCGTGATCTGAGATGGCACATGGAGGCATTGAGGTGTGCGGTTGCTGTCAGCTGCTGTTCCTGGAGAGTCAACTGCTACTCCTGCTGTACCACAGTGTGCCTGAGGAGCTGCAGCTTCTGACATACATGCACCACATGCATCTCCTGCTGGGCGAGCAGGTGCTCGGCACAACGCACCAGCTGCTTAGATGTACAGAGGTGGTGCTACCTGTGGTTTCCATTGCCACCAGGCTGGCCAGGACTCTGGCAATGATGCAAGCTGGTCTTCCGGATCACTCGAGCCAATGCCCTCAGGCTCCACATTGTTGGCAGGCTCTGTTCTCCCATCAACAGGGGTTGCAGGTTTGGAGACACCCCCTACTAAGACACCACAGAGGGCACTGGAGGAGTATCTGGTGGTGAGGCAGGCATGGGGTCACTGCTGGGTCCTGCAACTGTGGCAGCACCTGTTGAGAGAGGCAGGGATGAACACATTTCCAAACCCTGCATGCAGTGCCCCCCCCACACATATGGGCAGCAGTTTTGCACAAAGGCCCCAGAGACACCACACCACAGAGGTGAAGGGGCAGCTGGGAGAGTGCAATGCAGGCTAGGGCAGAGCTGCCACCATAGAGCCATCCAGTGATCCAGAGAGGGAATTGTGACAGCACAACATGCCCATGCTTGCTCTATCCCAAACCAAAGGGGACAAATGTGAAAGGTGCAGTGGGAGGTTCCGAGGGTACCCACGCCAGGGATACAGGCCTGGGACAGAGGCCATGCAGAAGGTGAATGTCAGCATAGACAAATACCTTGGACCTATGAGAACCGTGAGGTGTCCATTTCACCAATGCCTTCCAAAGTAGCGATGTCAATAATGGCCAGGACCCCACTGCTCCATGTCTGTGAGTTGCACCCCTTGACCATCTGGCCCCCCCTTCTTGCATGTGTCACAGCGCACCTGCTGCCACTTCTGCTTGACATCTTCTATGTCCCCGTTATGATGGATTGCATTCAGCTTCTGGCATATGACGTGCCACCTACGCTGATATTCATACGTACCCACCCAGGTCTATTTGGTACTCATGAGGACCCTGAGGTTGGCTAGTATCACCTCTATGAGGAGGGTCTGCTCCCCATCACTGAAGTTGCGCTTCCTGGTGGTCACCTTGGGGGCCATGGTCGACAACACAGCTACTCAGGTTTCAATGACATCCACAAACAAAGCTGCATAGAGCAATGATGCTTCTGTGCAGGTATGGCTACACCAGTGATACACATTTTATAATGGGTGGACGTCCGTTGTACATGCCTAAATGCACAGCATATATTTAACATGGCTGTACGTGCGTTCACATGTATGCATGCAGGTTTGCTGTGCTGTGCATAAAACGTGTGCAATGGCACACATCATTTCTTTCTTGCCATTACCCGTGCTCTCAGAGCTTATACATCTCCACCATCATGAGGACTGACCTGCTTACACTTGTGGGAATCTACAACTGGGCTGCCACAGACATGGTAAGTACAAAGGGGGCATGATGTGACTGGGATTCTTTGTGTGGTGGTGCCTATACCCCAGATGCTTGGTTGCAGTGCTGTTGGCCCTGTGGGAGACAGTGGTATGCATGAATCTGAGGGCAGAGGCCAAGTGTCCTATGCAGACACACACCACAGGGCAGGCTGGTGTGGGCAAGGGGATGTTTTTGGAGCAGGGAGCGATTGCCTCATAGTATGACATAGTAGGGCCAGACCACATGGCTCTGCCATTCACTGGTCCACCTCCATACTGGTGCAGGTCTGTGGTCTCCTCGCCCACGCAACTGCATTTTTATCTCCGTGCAGTACTGCAGTGAATTATACAGACCATGCACTGTGGGTGGTGACACATGTAGCCCTTCCATGGCAATGGGAGGCACACATGGGTTGACACCACAGGCACATACATGTCAATGTGATGTCACCAGCACCTGCACACCTACATACAATGGTGTGTCAGACATGCCACCCACTGGATGCTCCGATAGCATGTGAATGGGGGGAGAGGATGGGGCTAGCAGATTACCTCAGCACCTGCCCCCATGCCATCCACTGGGGGCATTGGGAATACTGTTGGTGGCATACCCCCCAGAGTCTCAGACTGACACACCAACATGTCTCATCCTCCCAGATGTTTTCAGGGCCACTGTCAGGTGTCTGAAGATGGTACATGAGGGGACCACCACCATGTTTGCCACTGCCCTGCTGGTGATTACTGACCACGAATGCCGGTGGGAAATACGTCACCACCCATATGCCAGGGTCCCCATGCTCCACACCTAGTATCTGGACATCAGCGATGAGCTGTGCAGAACCTGGTACAGATTTGAACACACAGCCATCTATGACCTGTGTCAGGAGTTGGAGCCACACTTTGCACCACTTGCACACATACAGAACACACTGCCTGTCAACGTGAAGGTGCTCACAGTCCTATCCTTTCTGGGGACAGGCAAATTCCAGTCAGTTGTGGCAATGGCAGCTGGGCTGAGCCAGGAAGCGTTGTCACATAGCATTAGCATTAGCCAGTTTCTAGATGCCTTTGCGGTACATGCTGTGCAGTACATATCCTTCCCATGCACCCAACAGCAGCAGCAGCAGCAGATCATGCTGATGTTCAGTGAGTTTGCAGGGTTTCCATCTGTCCTGGGGGCCATTGACTGCACACATGTGTCTGCATGAGGCAGTGTACAGGAAAAGGAAGGCCTACCACTCACTGAACCTGCAAGTTATCTGTAATGCCTGGATGGAGATCCTGGATGTCATGGCACAATTCTCTGACTCATGCCACGATGCCTACATCCTGGCCCAGTCTGGGTGGCTGGCTGCACCAGTGATGGCACTGTCCTCAAACTCTGCGTGTATCCCAGACATTACAGATAACTTGCAGATTCAGATGGATGGACACGGGTTGCATCCCACACACTTGCATGTGTACCTCTTAAGGCACAGGAGCCTGTTCTGCCATGTGCATTCAGGCAAGCCGTGCCTACTGAGGCACCACACCAAAGCTGTGGGTTACCTGACTGTGGCGGGGTGGGCCACTGGTGCTCCTGCCAACTCATGGAAGCAGGAGTGGGCTGGACACATTCAGCACATGGACAGGTTGGGGGCTGGAGCACTGCCATAGCTGGGGACACATCAGGGATGGTCCGGCACCAGGCATGGGAGGGGTGCTGTATGGCACAATTGCAGCGCACATGCATATTGGTTCTGTTGGGATGGCATGTGGTACATGGGTAGGCTGTCACCTGTGATGCTGGCCAATGCTCAACACATTATTCATGCCACCCCCATTCTCCGCAGGTGACAGGAGATTCCCACTGAGAGCTCAAGACTCAACCCGCGTACACCTGAGGAGATACAACTGGTCACCCCAGCTGACCTGCTTCATCATTGAGGCGACATGTGGCCTGCTGAAGAGCAGCTTCCATTGCCTGGACTGGTCAGGTAGTGAGCTACTCTATGCGCCATCCAAGGTGTGCAGGATTTTCCTGGCGTGCTGCATGCTGAACAACTACGCACTGCACCTGAGGCCGTCTGCACCTGATGCAGCAGATGGCGAGCCCGAGGACAAGCTGGAAGACCTGGTGGCCCCCCAGCCAGCACATGGTTTGGCCTACCAATGGGTTACAGCGACAACATAAGAACATAACATAAGATATGCCATACTGGGTCAGACCAAGGTCCATCAAGCCCAGTATCCTGTTTCCAACAGTGGCCAATCTAGGTCATACGTACCTAGCAGTTTCCCCAAAAGACACAGGTTCCACAATGCTTGTATTGGCTCAAGCATTGATATACTGGGTCCCTTCTTAATAATGGGTTATGGACCTTTCCTCCAGGAACTTGTCCAAACCTTTTTTATACCCAGCTACACTAACAGCCTTTACTACATCCTATGGTAACAAATTCCAGAGTTTTATTACACGTTGAGTGAAAACATATTTTCTTTTATTAGTCTTAAATAGTTTACCCTGTAGCTTCATTGCATGTCCCCTAGTCTTTCTATATTCCGATAATGTAAACAATCGATCTGTGTTTACCCGTTCCAATCAGTTCATTAATTTATAGACTTCTATCATATCTCCCCTCAGCCGTCTCTTTTCCAGGTTAAAGAGCCCTAACCTTTTTAGCCTTTCTTCATAGGAGTATCTTTCCATCCACCATTTTGGTGGCTCTTCTCTGAACCTTTTCTAATAACGCTATATGCTTTTTAAGATACGGCGACCAGAATTACGCACAATATTCAAGGTGCGGTCTCACCATGGAACGATATAGAGACATTATAATATCTTTTGATTTATTTTCCATTCCTTTCCTTATGATACCTAACATTCTATTTTCTCTCTTGGCCGCCGCTGCACACTGGGCCGAGAGTTTTAACTTGTTATCCACAATGACGCCTAAATCATTTTCATTGGTGGTGGTTCCTAATGTGGAACCTTGCATCGTGTAACCATAGTTTGGTTGTTCTTCCCTAGGTGCATAACTTTGCACTTGTCCACATTAAATTTCATCTGCCATTTTGATGCCCAGTCTTCCAATTTATCGAGATCCTCTTGTAATTTTCCACAATCCTCTTGGGTTTTAACAACTTTAAATAGTTTTGTGTCATCTGTAAATTTGATAACCTCACTTCTTATTCCCTTTTCCAGGTCATTTATGAATATGTCAAAAAGCAGCGGACCCAGCACAGATCCCTGGCGTACACCACTATTCACATTTCTCCGTTGGGAAAATTGGCCATTTAGCCCAACCCTCTGCTTTCTGTCTTTTAACCAGTTCCTGATCCACAATAGTACACTGCCTCCTACCCCATGACTCTTTAGTTTTGCCAAAAGGTCTCTGATGAGGGACCTTGTCAAAGGCTTTCTGAAAGTCCAGATACACTATATCAACCGACTCACCTTTTTCCACCTGTTTATTCACACCTTCAAAAAAACATAACAGATTAGTAAGATAAGATCTTCCTTGTCTAAAGGCATGTTGGCTGTCTCCCATTAGGCCATGACTATCTACATGCTGAGTAATTTTGTTCTTTATGATGGTTTCTACCATTTTTCCCGGTACTGATGTCAGGCTCACCGGTCTGTAGTTTCCCGGATCACCCCTAGCACCCTTTTTAAAAATTAGTGTTACATTGGCGATCCTCCAATCTTCAGATATTGTAGATGATTTTAATAAAAGTTCACAGATTACTAATAGCAAGTCTGCAATCTCATATTTCAGTTCTTTCAACACCCTTGGATGTATACCATCCAGCCCAGGTGATTTGCTACTCTTCAGTTTATCTAATAGTTGTAATACATCTTCCCTATGTATCGATATTTCCTTCAATTTTTACGCACTTTTAAATACCACTTTAGTCATGGGTAACATCCCTACATCTTCCTCAGTGAAGACCGAAGCAAAGAATTCATTCAGTGTCTCCTCTATCGCCTTGTCGCCTCTTAGTGCCCCTTTAATCCCTCTATCATCTAATGGACCAACTGACTCTCTCACAGGTTTTTTGCTATGAATGTACTTGAAAAAGTCTTTATTTCACGTTTTTGCTTCCACAGCAAGCTTCTTCTTAAATTCTCCCTTTGCCTGCCTTATCAATGCCTTGCATTTGACTTGCCAGTGCTTGTGCTGTTTCCAGGTTTCGTCATTTGGCTCTTTTTTTTCATTTCCTGAAAGATGCTTTTTTGGCAACAACAGCCTCTCTGACCTCATCTTTAAACCATGCTGGCAGTTTTTTGGACTTCCTTCCACTTTTCTTAAGAGTGTGGAATACAGCTGTTCTGGGCTTCCAAGATAGTATTTTTCTAACAACACCCAAGCTTGATGTAAGTCTTTAACCTTTGCAACAGCTCCTTTTAGTTTTTTCTTAACTATCTTCCTCATTTTATCATAGTCTTCCTTTCGTAAGTTAAAAGGTAGTATTGTGGATTTCCTTACTATCCCTCCTCCACTAATTAAATCAAATGTGATCATGCTATTGCCAAGTGGCCCCAACACCCTTATCTCTTGCACTAGATCTGGTGTTCCACTAAGGGCTAGGTCTAATATGGCTTCTCCTCTGGTCGGTTCATGAACCAGCTGCTCCAAGAAGCAGTCATTTATTTCATCTAGGAACTTTATCTCCCTAACATGCCCTGCCGTGACACTGACCCAGTCGATAGTGGGGTAATTGAAATCACTCATTATTATTACTGCGCTGTAACTTTTGTTAGCTTCCTTGATTTCTTTGAGCATTTCATCATCCATTTGTTCATTCTGGCCAGGAGGTCGATAATACACCCCCACTGCCATCGCCTTCCCCTTTTCACATGGAATTTCAATCCATAGAGATTCTAAAGCAAATTTTGTTTCCTGCAAAACTTTAATCCTTTCTGACTCAATGCCCTCTCTAACATAGAGCGCAACCCCTCCACCAATTTGATCAGCTCTATCATTACGATATAGTTTGTACCCAGTTATCACAGTGTCCCACTGGTTGTCCTCCTTCCACCATGTGTCTGATATTCCATCATATCTAACCTCTCATTTAGTGCTATATATTCTAACTCTCCCATCTTATTTTTTAGACTTCTAGCATTTGCATACAAGCATTTTAGAGACTGTATTTTATTCATATTAATCTGGCTATTGGTAGGCATGGGTAATTTGGGATCTTTAATCTCTGTCTGCTCCATACTCGAGGGCATTTGGGCTACTTTACTCTTTTTTGGAACCTCTTTGCTTTTGGTAGTATCCTTCAAGGATACATTCTTCTGAACCATGCGCTCTTGGGTGACTGTTGGCTCTCCCCTATTATCTAGTTTAAAAGCTGCTCTTTCTCCTTTTTAAAGGTTAATGCCAGCAGCCTGGTTCCATCCCGGTGAAGGTGAAGCCCATCCGTTCAGAAGAGCCCCTCCTTTCCCCAGAATGTTCCCCAGTTCCTAACAAATCCAAAACCCTCATCTCTGCACCATTGTCTCATCCACGCGTTGAGACTCCGGAGCTCTGCCTGCCTTTTGGGTCATGCGCGTGGAACGGGAAGCATTTCGGAGAATGCTGCCCTGTAAGTTCTGGATTTCAACTTCCTACTTAAAAGCCTCACTGTGTGAGGTAGGCTGACCTTACTGGTGGGATTGGGGGGCGGGGGATGGGGGATGGGGCGGACACGCTATGTGTGCATCCACCATTGTCCACTGTGCCATTCCGGCCCCTGCAAGCTGTCACCTCTCCCCCACATCTGCCATTGCGTGCTTTATAGCCCCTAATATAGATCCCCCACCTGCTCTCAGCCATCCATTTGCTCCCACGCAGGGCACGCCCCTTCAACCCATGCAGGCACCCTGACACAGCCAGGCACATGTTCTTCCCCCCACCCACACAGGTAATATGTCCTCCTTGCCCCCACACACCCCCAGCCTGTGCACCCTGTCCAGCTCCAGACAACAGCAGCCATACTCTGCTGCAGCCTCAGCTCATACAGTGCATGGGTACATCTGTTCTACCACCGCTACATCCCCTGTACCCCTGCCCCAGATGGGCAAGTGACCAAGGCCTCCACCCCCCATAACGACCAGCAGCAGACAGGGTGTGGCACCTACCCTGGTATGCCATATCACTTCTACTTGCCCATTGTCTGGTGGCATGGTCCCCCAGTGGCTGAACCAAGGTAGTTTCTCCTAATGGGTTAGTTTTGCACATACCATGGCAGTCGTGAACCTCACTTCTAAGCCAGGGTATGTGGAATATGATCTTAATCTCTCAAATTTACTTCTAATGCTCGGCGTAATACTTGCATCGTGCCAGAGAGAGCCTCCTGCTGGAGTTCATAAGATGTAACATGTATGGGTAGTTTGTCAAGATGTACTTGGAAATTCTCCTTTATAACGGTGCCCCAAATGCCTGGTACCTACATGGGGGGGGGGGGGGGCGGTGTCATGTCCAGCCATGTGACTGACAAGAACCTGTAGTGTTGTAGCACAAGACTAATACAGTTGAGCCTGTGGCTTCTGGTTCTCACAAGCAGCATCAATCAAAGAATTACTTAGACGGCAATTGCTTTTAATTACAAAAACTTTTATTTCAGTATAACAAAATAGCAGTGTCATACAGAACAGCAAAAAGCCCGTCTATAGAAATGGCAGACAGTACCTTCTCTCTCTCTGTGAAGGGGGAGAAAAAATACTGCCCGCCCTTACCTGAAAAATAACTGCCTTATATACATTTCTCCTCGTCTCAAAATGTCTGTTTCAAATTAATCATACATTCTTAAGTGTCAGCAGGGCCTCAGGATCCTACAACACTTGAATCCATCATACATTCTTAAGTGTCAGCAGGGCCCCAAAATCCTACAACACTTTTCCCAGGGGAAGAATCTCTTTTACGTTTATACATCTGGTTTGGCTTATAGGTCTGTCCATCTATGCATAGCTTGTGACCTCTGACCCTTCCTGTGTTGTTCTTCTGGCACTAATTGAAACCTTCAGGGTAGGAGAGTGTGTTTATGCTCATAAGTTTGAATTCATTGCATTCCTGGCTTAGCCTGTATTTTTTCTTGCTTAGGCTCAAATACTGCTAGGCCCAATATTTTTGCATACTCCTATGCAGAATATGGTTACCCAGAATTCTCCATAGCAAATCCTCCATAGCAGGCCACATCTACTCCTTTATACCCACATGCTTGTCTTCTGTGCCATCCATATACTGTGTAGTATCATCAGGCAAGGGTGCAGTCATATAAAGCTAATATATACATATATAAGCAGACCCAAGGCAGACTTTAAATCAAATTTCCCAACAAGCCTACCTAGCAATAGAGACATTGAGGTATAAAATGGTTACTCACCCTTTCAATTATATGAGAGATTTATGATGGGTTATTTTTTATGTATACTATTTATTTATTTATTATTGATATACATGTATGTTATTTGTATGATTTATTGGTAATATATATGTTTGTTTTAATGGCGTTTAAGTTTAAAAGGTTTTTAATTTAAAATGTGGTAATTAATATGCATGTTTTTAAGTATTGTTTGTTAATTTATTCATAAATGATTATATTTTACAAGAAGTTTTTTTGGTTATATAAGTAGAATGGTACAATATGCCCAATGGGTTGTGCCTTTGTTTTTATAACCTACATAATATAATATATGTTTTTATACATGTAGTACACCAGATTTCCCCTGATGAAGACATTTTGAAACACGGCCTGTGTCGGGCGATATGGCATAAGAAATATATGAAATAAAGTATTCCTTCCTTTATACCACGTTTTTTGGGCTGGGTTCTTATTGGTCACGTGGTCATCTGCTTTGTTGTTGGTGGACCTTACCGCAGCCATGTGACTGTGCATGCCCTGCCCAGCCGCACAATTCTATCCTATGTGCCGCCATGCCCCCCTGTGGCCACATGCAGACATGCTGTTCCATGGTAGACATCCTTTATTGTTGGCACATCGGCATAGCATTTTACATACGTACATTTTCAGCACCTGTGTCCGCCCAGTGGTGTTTACTTGGGTCCATCACTTCCACCCAGTGCCCCGGGGATGTGAGTGCCTTGATGAGCCTATGGCACCACCTGAGTGAGGGCCTGGTGGTCTCCCAGAATGCCCTGCATGTGCTATGCAGTGTGGTCGGGGTCATGCCCCTGCTGCAAGGGCCTGCACCACAGCACCATTAGTGCCTGCACAATGATGTGGGTTGCCACCTTGTGCCGCCTCAGATGGTGCCGCATTGCACAGTAGTATGTCCGGATCCATGTCACACAGGCCACACATCTCCCCACTCCCTGGCCCATGCTCCCCATCCCCTCCCTCTGCCCCCTTGCATACTCCCATCCATGCCACCCTCTCCCATCTCCCCTTCCGCATGCCCCTCCCTCTGTGCCCTAGGCCTGCCATTGTGGGGTCTCCTGCCTATCCCTCATGGTACCATCCTGTACTCCCCCCCCCCTCAGTGGAGCAGGGAACTTCAGTCAGGATGAGGGTATACGCCTCCTCATCCTTATTCTCCCTTGACGGGGAGGTGCTGGATAGCACTATGGGGCTGGCTGTTATGGTGGTGGCCATTTCTTCAGTGGCTAGGCTGTGGGGGATGCATGTTCCAGGTGCTCACCCCCAGCCATATTTCTGTGGCTGTGGCTGCTGCTTCGCCCTCTCCTCCTCATCCTTTTCTTCTGTTGCCGCCTCCACCTCATCCTCCTCATTGTCATCTTCCGCCTCCTCCTCCTTCTCCACCTCTGGCGCGGGGGGGGAGGGGGGTGGCGAGTCCTCAACTGGGATGGCTGTGTAAGGGATGCAGAGAGTTGGGTGTTAGTTACAGTGGGTGGGGTTGTCCAGCTGTCATGTCCCCATTGTCATACACTTCCCCATGCTCTGTCTGCGGTGCCCAGCCGCCCTGGGCCTGTGCCATGTCACGTGTCATGGCTGCTTTCCTGTGCTGTACATGCACACTTAGTTTGCTCCCGCTGCAGCTGCTGCTGGAGTAGATTCAGCATCCGCAGCCATGTGCATTGTATGGCCTGGAAACGTACCCGATAGGCTTCTGTTTCATACAGAATGTGGAATCCTCTGTGGAGGCAGGAGGGTGGTGACTTATATATGTGCATGTATTCTTCACTCCCAGATCTGTCCCTGCAGCTGCCCGCTTGCCATCCCACCATCTGCGTACACTGGGCCCGGTCCTATCATGCTGCCACAGACCAGAGCTTGCCCTGCTTCCCCAGGCCTCTTCTGTCCTGTGCGCCTGTATTGCTGACTGGCTGGCTATGGGTTGAGAGGGCTACAGGGACAGTGCTGCATGTAACATTCTTTGGTTAACCTGCTGCATTTGCTGCCTGCCCTGTGGCATTGTAGGCCTTGCATGCTGGTTTGGGACCTGGTTGCATCGTGTCCGTGGTCTGGGGCACAGTTGCTTCCAGGTTACAGGGCACATTATAGCTGTGCATAGTTACAATTGTGCTCCTGGCTGTTTGTACTACCCCTGTGCTATGTCCTACACAGGTGCCACTTTGCATGTGCACTTCAGGCCTGGTGGTGGGGTTGTAGGTGTGTGGTTGTGGTTTGACCACTGGCTGTGCTGCATGGTGCTTTAGGGAGGGCATTACAGCAGTACATTTGGATTGCTGGTTTGCATAACAGCTACAGTGGGTTTTCTACGGGCAGGTTGACTGCTTCCTTATTGAAACATTATGTTTGAACTGGACATGTCAGGTTTTGGGATTTGTTCCTCACCCTGACTGTCTCATTCATGCATGCTTTTCCCTTTGTTTGGGGTGGTCGTGGATATCAATATTGTTACCATGTTTGTGGCACTATACAGTGATTTGGTTAACATTATCGGAAGAAAAGGCTGGCAATCTACTTCCGGTGATACATTGTCAAGAAAACCCAGAGGTAGCTGGATCGCTAGGAGTCAACACTGACTTGATGGCACTAAAAAAAATAAAAATACATAAATCATGTTGCTGCACTGTTACACATGTATGGAATGGTTGATATGTTTCACTGTGGTGTTTGTTTCCATTCTGTATGTGTTTCTCAGGGATTGCTCTGCTTTCCCCTTTGTCCTTTGTGCCTGCATTGCCACCATGCATTTCTCTTGGCCATTGTGTTTGTATGTGTCCTGTAAGGGGGGCCCAGTTGTGTGCATATAGACATTTGGTGGTGTGGTGGGTTCAGTTGACCCTTGCTCCTTTGGGCCTACTTCCTGGCTCTTTGCACTGTTGTTGTCCCACCATATGCATTTATCCTGCCTCCCCTTTCCTGCTTTGACCTATTTACTGCGTTAGGGTAGTCCTGATGCATTCCCAGCCCCTTCATGCTGCAGCTAGGACTGGTTGTATATGTCCCATGGGGAGCAGGGCCTGCTCATTCTCGATGACTAGCCTGCAGAGCAGGCGGGTGTCTGCCTTCCAAAACGTTTACATGGCATGTTTCCATTTTCTGAAGTCTTGTATGGATCTTGCTGTGGCTGGGGAGGTCATAACTGCATTCTGTTTCCTGTTGCACGTGAGAGACAGTGTAGGTGGGCATGTGTTCAGACTTACACGCTAATGACATGGTCCGGGTGGGCACAGTCCCAGACCTGACTGTGTCATCTGCACGTTCACATCATTCGTCCCTGGACACGCTCTGTACGTGCAACGGTAGACATGTCCAGTGCTGTATTCTGTGCATGCCTGCATGTCGTTGCACACTGGCACAGAATACCGTCTCTGGTGGGGACGTGCAATAGTTATGCGTTTGTGTCTGCCCTGCACGTCCCTCTCTAAATCGGCCTCAATGCATTTTCCCTCCCTCCTTCCCCTTTCCTTCTTTACACTAATACTACAGCTCCCTGTCCTATCACTGTCCCTGGCTAGAAGCTCCTACTGTTCTCTTGTCTCCCCACCACATGATCCCATGGTTTTTTTATTCTGGCTCAGGTTTGGGAGAGGACTTGACTACTCTGTGTCTGAATCTCATTGTCATTGATATTCAAATTGGTATTGGATCTATTAAAGGTTATTGCAGCTGATTTTTTTTTCATGGAGAGGGGGAGGGGAGGTAGGATAAGAGAGGAAGAGAAGTTGGGGAATGAACAGATGAGACCAGTGTACTTGGGTCACTCAATACACTGCTTGGTATGGACAATTACAAGAGTTACAAGTGAAGATTAGCTTCAAGGACGTACTTCTGTGCATGCTTTATGTAGGCTTCCTGTGTCATTGTCCTCACTCTCATGGTTGGCACTTACTCACAATATTCAATGTCCACCCAGCGGATGAAAAAGACACAAAGAAGCGAGATGTGTACAGGTCACAGGTGCTTTATTGAAAAAAACCCCTATGCGTTTCAGCAAACACCTTCGTTGGGGGGGGGGGGTGCAAACCTCAATTAAAAACACAGAAATAAAAAATAATAAATAATAATTAAACAATTAAAAACATTTGAGGAATAACACATAAATAATAATGAATAATAATAAATATCATAAAACTATATATAATACATTGATAAACCAATATAAAAAGTGCATAAAATAACCATAAAACAGTTAGGCTGGGTGTGGAGACAGTAAGAGACACCCTTACCACAACTGGAATATTTGAACTTGCAAGTGCATATATTTCCATAACCCCAGATTAGGGAATGTATCTACTCACAAAGTCACACTGTGTATACTTAATAAGTAGAGCATATCTGCAAGACATGTCAAAACAAATGGTAAGTACAAAAACAAACGTAAAAAGGGCATTCATTATGTAAGGTACATAGTCTCTTGCATTCTCAGGAGGACTAGAGGGGGGTAATGGGATACATTGTGGATATATAACAGCCTTTCATTAGCAATGGCAATATAAGTCAGAAAAACTGTTAATGATGAAACCGTCATAGGGAGCACACTTCTAAAACAACCATAATTCTTTAAACTATGTTTTTCTTGGGGGGGGGGGGTAACCCCGTTAAACATCTAAAGTATATAAATAATGTGCAGTGTTATAAGGAGAATGAAATCCTGCCGAAGCGTTACAATGGTTCAATACAAAATGTTCAACCAAACACGCATGTCAACCCCCCCCCCTTCCGTGCCAAACCCCTCATAGGCTTCTAGCAAAACCCCTGCTTAACTTTCTTTTGGGTAAAAGGAGGCAAAACCTTATCTTTGGTCTAGGCCTTGTTCAGCACTCGGACTCTAGCAACCTCAGGAACCGTACTTTGTCTTGGAGGCTTGTCAGAAAAGAGGCAGAGACCATTTTTCTTCCAAAACACCTCGGTTCATAGCTTCAACAACTCATAAACTCCTCGCTTGGCCAATCCCAGTGGGGAAAAACAGCTAGAAAAATCATTCCCACATCATCCTGTATGTAGAGCAATTGGCACCCCTACAATGCAACAGTCCATTTCAGAGCATCAGCACCGGAATTAACATTGACACCAATCCCATACCAGGGCGTTTTAAAGACCAGCATCATGCTAGAGAGAGGAAAGATCGTAAAGCATAGGATGAAAAAAGATTATAAGAATGAGGAGGGGAGGTAAGACTGAAGAGGAAGCAGAGAAACTCTGGGAGGAATGGAGGAGAAGAAACAAGGCTGGAAGGGAGAAAGAGCTGGAGAGACTTGGTGAGAGGAAAGAAGGTGCCCCTTTGGAAAGAGAATAGTAGAAGATTGGTGAGAGTGATGGATGATAGAAAATTAAAGAGAGGAAAAAGCAAAGCACCAAAGATAGGAAATAGAAGCTGATATTCAGATGCTCAATATGCAGTTACTGTTAACCAGATAAGGAGCTTGATCCCTTAGCATTAATACTGTACAGCAAGATTACTGCTGTGAAGTCAGAAGTTCTAGTTTGAACTCATCACCCAGAGGGGCAGAAGAGACTGAGGATTGTTCCAACCACACCTGCTAGACACCAAAGAGACCCTCCGGTAAGTGCTATGGAGTATCCTGTGTTGGAGGGTCATGTGCCGTGTCAGACGCCTGCCTTGGTGAGAATGTTCAGTCTTGGCAAGTGCATATATCAATATGATTTGCAAGGGATTGTGGGAAATGCAGTCCATTCACACCAGACACAGCTGCTCACAATAATTAGTTGTGCTTGAGTGTAAAGCCAATAAGATATTTATTTATGGGGTTATTTCTCCCAACACAGATATGCTTGGTAGCACATAAAACAGGATACTTGCTTTCAGTGTTAAACTTAGAAAAGCAAAATCAGGAAAACAACAGATGAACTTGTCAGGCAATCAAATGAAAAGAATAAAGACCTGGTTGGTAACAAACTGGTCTTTTCTGTAGGCTTTAGCTAATATTTTCTTAGCAGTGTTTCAAACAACAAGCAAAACCCACAAAGAAGGGAAAAACTGTTCTTTTCAGGTTAACTTCTTATATCTTCACACATAGATTCAGAAGTGATTCCCTTAGAGCTCACAAGCAATTAGGTAAGGCTCAATTGCTAGCAGTTATCCAGCTGAAACCCCTTAGCTGGCTTGCTTTGTACTGCGTGGACCAAAATCCTACTCAGGAGCTTTTCTGAGTAGATTAAAGAACAAGTTTGTATTTCTTTGTGATGGTTGCTGTACTTTGTAACAGAAAATTACCAAAGGAGTTTAGACAGAGAGCAATCCATATATTCACAGCCTGTATCTAAGACCGCTCCTTCCCCTTCTTCAACAATCATGGGTTCAATATCAGGGATTGGCACAGAGGAATTTCTCAATGGAGCACTTTCAGGAGAATACTTGTTTCCCTGCTGTCTTTCAAGGTTATAGCTAGGGCATAGATCAGTGTTCATACCTGAGCTTCCATTGCTGTTAGAGTTCCTCTCTAAATAGCCTGGCCAGTATGTAGTCCAGTTTTTATGTCCAGCCTTCCAATCCAGATCCCTGGACACTGGATCTCTCTTCACATACCTTCTGGCACGGGTCCTAGGGTCCCTTCCAAGTGCAGCCGTCTCCCTCACAGGTACCGTCTGGAGATTCCTAGCTCTGCAGCACCATTCCTCTGGCTTTCCCCAGTCCAATGGTGTATGTTGGCCCTTGGAATACCTTCCAGTATACGTACTGCTCTGGACTCCTTTAGACCTCCCAAATGCTTTTCTCTTCTTTCTTCCAAAGGGTTTCTTGCCCTCTCTGTCCGTCCGGTTCGGCTTCTGTTTCTGATGATCCTCCAGATGATGAAGATGTCCAAGCTGAGGATCTCCAAGATGAAACTGAGGATGAGGAGGATAATTCTCTGTAGAATAAACTCTACCTTTATTCTGCTTTGATGAGTGCTCCACCTTAGCACAGCACAGCTGTGCTGAATCAGGCCCTGCCCTTTGAGATGAGTGCTTAGGGATTACCTCATAGCCCTCCTGATTGAACACACGTTTCCCCACTTCAGCTCCTCTAATGGCTGTTGGAAACCTGGTGCATTCTGGGACTGGTAGTCTTTTATGGGAAAATTCTGTTTTCTTATTTCTACCAGAACTGACAGGTTGCTTGTTCAGAGTCACTTCACCTTTTCTATAGCTCCTTCCTGAGCTATGATAAGCTTCCTTATCACAGCCGGCAGGGGGAATTTTGTGCCAGGGCAATCTTTCACGGGGTATCAGAAGTGAAGGATCTGATGAGGGTGGATTGGGGGTTTTGTCTAACTGTTTTATGCAATTGGGCTGTACACTGGAGGCCTAAGAATCCTAGGGAGGAAAAACAATGCCATCTCAAAACTCACATTATTTTTCCTGGAATAACATAGCTTGCAAAGTTAAACAAAAGATGCATTATTCAATTTGCATAATAATGAGATGCTTTGCATGGATGTGCATGCTTTTCATCTCATCATTTAGCATGAATTATGGTAAAATTACATGCATGAAGTTAAAACCATGTATGATCTTGACATATGGAGGATAATTGTGTAACAGTGTGCCTTGGGAGAGGAGGCGCAGGTCCAATAAAGTGCCTATTTTACTCTATAAAATACTAGCATAAGCAGCATTATGTGTGCTTACACTGAAAGCGGTGGGCACTTACAACAACCCAATCTCTGTGTACTCACCCTCTAGAGATCCCAGGGCCTGCACCACAGACCTTAGCCGACAGTGCCTCCTCCCTGCTCTCTCTGCCATTCAGTCTTGACCACTTTTTTATTTCAGTATCCTTCATTGAATATCTGGTTTCTCTTTGGCACTAAAGTTCTGGATAATATTTAAACACCGCGACAGACCCCTTCAGCATTTAAATATCAGATATTTTCAATATTGAACCCACTGTGCCTACACTGTCCATTTGAAGGCTGCTCACATCATAAAGGGTTTGGGTTGTTTTTGGTTTACGGAAACATTATTTCTACATTTAAACTTTCCATGAAGTAAAGCTTAATGAATATTTGTTAATTTTTTATTTTTCTAGTTCTTGGAAGCTCTCCAGAAAATGTCTTTAGCCAATGTTATGACAAACTAAAAACAAAAACCTTAAGTGGCGCATTGAGAAACGAGAGAAAGGGTGTTGATTGCATTGGGAACAGCCTGCTATGAAAGCATGATTACATACAAAGAGTGTGCGCATTTTCAAATAACGTTAGCATATATGAAGCTCATTGTAATGTAAGAAATCTCTCAAGCTACAGCATGTCCAGATTCTTTACTTTCCACTGAGCCCCGTTCTATACCCATGGAAACAAACACAAACATGCTGAAGATGGTTTGGCAGCATATGAGAGATGAGAGTTGGCAAGGCTTGATGTTCTGCATAGCGACTTGGGGACTGATTTTCCAGCAAAGGCTAGAAATTTCTGCTGCTCTGTTCTTGAGATTGTGCAGCACATTTATATATGTTTACTTTGTTATATATTTAAAGACAATAAGTTATTTTTATTAACGTAGCTATTAATCATTTTCATTTAAAACTTATGGGGTAGTTATATAAAAGATACCCAGACAAATCTTTGGTTTAGAATTCCCTCCTCCCTTTCCCTCCTGCCCACTCCACCCCACCACCTGGCTCTGCTTACCCCCACCCAATCTACATCAAACGTTTTCCTACCTCAGGGCTGGATGAAATGTGCTGATGTCAGCAGGTCTCTAAACAGAAAGCAGAATAAAGTAGCAAGAGTTCATCCAAAGAAGACCATCAGCCCAGTATTCAAAAGATATTATACATTTGCAGGTGGCTAATGAATATATAACTTCTCTATCAGTGTATTTTTAAAAATGATATGGATAGGGTGGAGTGCTTACCCAAAGTGATTTTTGCTTGTGCCAGCAGGACTTGTTTGGGGCTCCCGGTGCCTCTGGTCTTGGAGTAGGAGAGTAAGAGTACCAGTGGAGGTGATGCCTCCCCGCCCTGATGTCATCCTAGGGCACCTGTTTGGCCTAGTACAGTCCAGCTATGAGCCATGTGTCTGTGCATCCGAAGGGGCATGTGACCAAAAAGGTGTAGAATGTTTGAATGTTGGTGGTAGAATGTTTGAAAAAACATTTTTAGATGCCTAAGAGCTCCACTAAGCATTAGAACAAAGGTAAGATGCTTACATCCACTGGATCACTGGCTGTGTCTGTGAAGAGACCTACGTACATCACTCCTCTACCTAAGGAAGCTGGAAAGACGATGGCGGCGATCACGATCTCTGGAAGACCAGAGAGCATATAACCTCCACCTGGCAAAACACCGTGAAGCAATAACAGAGAAAATGAGGCAATCCCACACTGATACCCTAAAATTTTCACTAAACAAACCACATGACTTGTTCAATCTAGTCAAGAGCCTAACAAAAGAACCGGGCCCTGATCAAACAAATGGGATCCACCCTCAAGAATTCACAGACTTCCTGCAATCAAAACTATGCCAGACCAATAAGGCCACAGCACCCACCACCACGCAGGAGCCAACCTACCCAACACTACTAACCACCTTCTCTACCCTGTCCAAAAAGCACATTGAAGACACCATTGCCACGATCAACACCACCACAGCACAAACTGACCCCTGTCCTGCCTTCTGGATAAAGGAGCTACGTACCGAATTTAGTCCGCTCATAGCCAGACTCATGGACCTGTCTTTCGCAACAGGCTCATTCCCCCAAAGCCTCAAACACACGTCCATCAGACCACTGCTGAAAAACAACAAACTCGACCCCCATAAAGTTGACGCTTACAGACCTATATCTAGCATACCGCTACGAGCCAAGATAATCGAAAAAGAAGTCCAGTGCCAAACACAACACTACATCAATGACACCTCCCTGCTGGACCCCTGCCAGCATGGATTCAAGGAATCCCATGGTGTGGAAACACTCCTCACCACCCTCTTCAGCAACATAATTGCTGGAATCGATAGCACTCGTCGTGGGTTTGTCCTCGTCTTCTTGGATATAGCCGCTGCATTTGACTCAGTAAGCCATGAGCTTCTCCTGAGGCGACTCGAAGAGAAGGGTATTTGTGACACAGCACTAAGCTGGTGCAAATCATACCTGTCTGACAGATGGCAGCACCTACGCTCTGGGACCTTAGCATCGAAACCGTTCCACCAGAAGCAGGGCGTTCCGCAGGGTTCCTCTCTCTCCGCCCTGATGTTCAACATATACATGCAGCCCATCTGTAACCTCATCCGTTCATTCAATGTTGACTGCTTGATATATGCCGACGATGTCCTACTCTATATGCCATTCTCAACTGACCAGCTTGACCTCTCTCCACTGACAGAGTGCTTTGACGCAATGGCCAACTGGCTCCAAACTCAAAAGCTCCGAATACAGCACAAGAAAACAGAAGTTCTCTTCATCACAAGGAACCAGAACTTCTCCCCTCCAACCTACCTAAAGGTCAAGGAAGCGGAGCTGCAAACCAAGTCCACAATCCGATACCTTGGAGTCACATTAGACCAACGCCTGGACATGAAGGCGCACATAAGCAACATGGTAAGAGCAGTCTACCATAAGATCCGGACACTCAGACACTTACGCTCCCTGCTA
The DNA here is from genome assembly GCA_033557465.1 of Ichthyophis bannanicus. NCBI lineage: Eukaryota > Metazoa > Chordata > Amphibia > Gymnophiona > Ichthyophiidae > Ichthyophis > Ichthyophis bannanicus. Next base: position 600,813,699 of record CM066034.1, read on the forward strand.
GAACCAGATGACTTCTGGACAATCTATCAAGCGCTGATTATCCCACATTTCAATTGCGCTAATGCAGTACTACAAGGGCTCCCACAATCCACCCTGGGGCCGCTCCAGCTCGCAATGAATACTGTAGCTAGAGTTCTATATGGTGCCTCCAGGCGTGACCATGTGACACCCATCCTGAAACAGCTCCACTGGCTCCCTATCCACTGCAGAATTTCTTTCAAGACCCTACTGCTGACCTTCAAGGCCATCAACGGGCTCTCCTCCGCCTCACTCTCAGAACTTATCCACACTACTCCCCCCATCAGAGCCAGAAGATCTGCAGCAATCAACACACTAACAATCCCGAAGGCAGTAGCAGAATGCATCCAGGCAACAGTAAGCAGGCCATTTGGGTTCTGCGCCCCTAGATGCTGGAACGCCCTACCACCTAGCATCCGGGCAATCCCTGACCTAACACAATTTTGGAAGGCTTTGAAGTACCACCTCTTCCTCAAACACTACCCGGACGATTGCGTTCCATCAACCGCTCCCCCCTACCAGCACCGCCACACCAACACACTATGATTACGCTGTGATTTGACTTGATGTGATGCCTATATGTAAATAGTTATCCCGGTTTTACGCAAGTTTAAGCACCTGTTCATTGTAAATACGGAGCAGCACTGTATAAGTTTTCTGTTATGTAAACCACACTGATGTTGAATAGCATGGTATAAAAGAGACTGTAAATAAATAAATAAAATTTCCCACCTAGTCGGGGCTCTTACCCTCCACCTCGGGCTGCAGTAGCGGTAACTCTTGTGGACATATGGAATACCGTTTCTCAAAATAGGATACTTAGAGGTGTTTGGGATGGAAACATCGAAAATAGAAACATGGCAGCAGAAAAAGACCCCATGGCCTATCTAGTTTTCCCTTCCATATCAACACGATAGTCCCCTTTTTTCCTTTAGAGATCTTCTGTGTTTGTTCCATGTTTTTTTGAATTCAAATACTGTCCTCATCCCTACTGCCTCCACTGGGAGATTATTCCACGCATCTACCACTCTTTCTATAAAGAAATATTTCTGCATATTACTCCTGAGTCTATCCCCTTTCACCCTCATCTTATGCCTCCTGGTAGCAGAGCTCACTTTCAATCAAATGAGGCTCTCCTCTTGTGCATTTATGTCACAGAGCTACAGAGCTATTTAAACATCTCTATCATATCCCCCAACCAAACAGACCAAGGCAAACCTCTACAATGAATACCCTGATAATCCCCCATGCCAGAACAAAATTCAACCAACAAACAAGTGCCCGAGCCTTCCAACTCTACACACCCTCAACCTGGAACATTCTGGCGAATCTCCTAAGAAGCATCACTGAACTTAACACCTTCTGGAAGTGCCTAAATACACACCTCTTCACAGAACATTTCAACCTCTCCACCAAACTCCCCGGGTCCACTCTGATGTATATTACCTGACACTCTATGTATATAATCTCCCCCTCCCCACCCCAAGCTCATATACAATGTATATAGTTGATCAACTGTATATTTAACAAATGCATTCTGTACATAGTTAATTGTTTCACTACAACTGTAAATATCCTGTTTCTTGTAAACCACTTTGACCCGGTGAAAGGCAGTATATAAAGAAATAAAACAAATGATGTTGCATCAGAGACTTATACAGAGGCAGTATTGTCTGCTTTTTACTGCTGGCCATTTCTCTACCTATGCACCTAAGCATCCTTCTGGCTTTCACTGTTGCCTTTTCTACATGTTCAGTCACTTTAAGATCATCCGAAACAATCATGCCCAGGTTCTGCTCTTCTTTCATGGACAGCAGTGCTTTGCCCTGTACACTGTAACGCTCCCTTGGATTTTTGCAGCCCAAATACATGACCCTGCATTTTTTAGCATTAAATCTCAGCTGCCAAATTCTTGACCATTCTTCAAGGTTAGCTAGATCCCCCCTCATGTTATCTACTCCTTCCTGCGTATCTACTCTATTGCAGATTTTGGTATCATCTGCAAAGAGACAAACCTTACTTGACAGCCCTTCTACAATATCACCAACAAAGTTATTAAAAAGTACCGGACCAAGGTCAGATCCCTATGGCACACCACTGGTAACCACCTCCTCCTCAGAGTGAGCTCCATTTACCTGTATCCTTTGTCGCCTCCCACTCAACCACTTTCTAACCCAGTCAGCAATTTAGGGTCCATTCCTGTGGTGCTCAGTTTGTTTATAAGTCATCTGCGAGGAACGGTGTCAAAGGCTTGAAATCTAAGTACACCACATCTAGGGTTGTCCCTCAGTCCAACTCCCTGATTACCCAGTCAAAGAAATCAATCAGATTTGTCTGACAAGACCTGGTCCTGGTGAATCCATGCTGCTTCGGATCCTGCAAAATGTTGGACTCCAGAAACCTCACTATACTCTCTTTTAGTAGCCTTTCCAATAATTTACTCAGCATAGAGGTGAGACTAACCGGCCTGTAGTTTTCAGCCTCATCCTTACTTCTGCTTTTGTGTAAAGGGACCACATTTGCCTCTCTCCAGTTCTCTGGCACCACTCCTGACTCCAAAGAAGCATTGAAAAGGTCAGTCAGTGGAGCAATTAGATCGTCCCTGACTTCCTTCAATATTCTCGGATGTATCCCAGGTAAGGCCCTCTTGTCAGGCAATTTAATGTGTTGGCTAATTACCAGGCACAATTGGAGCATTTACAATTGCAGATGGATAAATTAGGAGCTCAGAGTTCTACTTTGCAGAATGTGATTACTTCTAATATAAATCATTCCTTTGTGATTCATAGAAATTTGGAAGCTATGGAAAATAAGTTTCTCAATTGAAATGTACATTTTTGAAATTCCCTAAAACTCATTATTTATATCCTCCTGTTTTGCTAAAAAACATACTTTAAAAAAATCTTGTGTATATCTAATTATGATCAAATTTTGATTTATGTTTCCAATAAATGATTGGTAGATGCTGCATCCAGGAAAGTCCAGTTACTTGTCAAATCCAAGGATTCTTTGGATTTGACTAATTTCCTTGAAACCTCATTGAAGGAAATATCTAATCAAGCAACCCTGGTTGTGCCCTTCCTACGGAAGGAGATAAAATCTCTATTGTGAAACTATTTTCAGAAGAAAATGGAATGATTAGCATTGATTTGTTTTTAGATTTAGTTGATGTGGTTATCTCTCTTCCCTTTGCTTGTTTTTACTTATTTGGATTGTTTGGGGCAGAGGAAATTATTCTAGGGATATAATTGTTTTTTCAGATCATCATTAGTGGTGTCATCTCTCCCTTGTTGTGGGCTATTGATTGTTTTAATTTCCTGTTTTATTGTTTGGTTTATCTTTAGTTATTTCTTGAAATTTTACATGTTGTAAAAGTGTTGGCAAATTCTTTACGTTACAATGAAAAAAGATGATAGTAAGATGCCTAAAAACTGACTGAATAGCCTGATACAGTCCATCTATAATGGAGTTAGGTTTGGGGTAGAGCCAAGAACAGGCTTTATTTTGCTGTGTTTATATACCATCTTTCAAATATGTCAAGGCGGTTTACATGGAATAAACAGGCATGCAGTATATGGAACAATTTACAAGAAACCAAACAATAGATGAACTTACCACAGGATACACTAAGCAGGCTTGTGAACCGTTGAATTTAAGGTACAAAATACAGTGGAATCCAGTCAGAGCTGTACCAAGTGTGAATCGCGGCCTGTGCGACTTGCACATCGGGTGCGCACCCCAGCCCCGTACCCAAGCCGGTCACTTTCTGGAGGGCAACACAAGGCTAGGTACTGGTCCTGGATCCAGTGTGTCTGAGCTACAGTATTAAGTTAGATAATAAGTTACCTAAATTACAAACTGTATATAGTTATGTTTGGGGATTTGGGTATATATAGGGTTGGGGGGGGGGGGGGGGAAGGAGGCTTTAAAATTAGCCAGATAACAGTGATATTCAATCGCTTTCTGGGATAACTTACACATTTAGTTTAAGAATACTGAATGGCAGGCCTAAACTAAACAGATTGTACTGGTGCTGTGCAGACTGTACTATTTGCATATTCGGTGCTGCTTCTTATATGGATAGCAGTGCTTAAAATATGGTCAATGCTGCTTTTGCTGAACTGTTCCGTTTCAACACTTAATATTTGCAGTGGCCTATAGCTGCAGATTTTCTACCTAGCCATGCTATCCACTCCTCCCCCACACTTCCAGCCTACAGCTTTCCTTACCTTCAGTTGCCTCCATACATATTCCTCCAACCCTTCCTACATTACCAGTTTCCACACCTTGAGTCCACCTTTCCTCTCTCTCATTTCATGCTGCTTAACCATCTGCCATTCTGCTTCATCGCCTCAGGTATTTTACTTCCCACTGCTGCTGCCACTCCTTGGGTCCTTCCCTACCTTCATCTGCTGCTGCCGCCACCATACTTCTTGGATCATACTTCCCACCTTCTGCCTCTGCCTTTGCTCCATAAACCAGAAATAGTCCTCATAGCATTCCATACCTACTTCAGACTAGAATCTTTTTGGGATTCCAGTGGCCAACACCATGGTTTATCCCATCATGGTCATTCCTGGAGGGAGAGCACCAAAGCAAAATGGTTCAGTCCATTCTACTTTGACAGTCTCTTTATGTCCCTCTAGGGTTGCCAACTGGCTCCAGATGCGCCCGACAAGCTTGATCCAGTCCTGGGTCTACCCCATTGCATGCAGGGACATGTAGTCTTGTTTTTCTTATGGAGTCCAATGGAGAAATCAGAACTACATGTCCCTGCATGCAATGGGGTAAACCCAGGACTGGATCAAGCCTGTCGGGCGCATCTGGAGCCAGTTGGTAACCCTATGTCCCTCACTGGGAGCAGCATAGTTCTAATAAAAGGGTTCAAAGGGTTCTTTTACATAAGCATGTCATTATTAATAACTGACTTCAAATAAAATAAATTAATAAATGTGGCATATGACTATTGAGGATTTTCACTTTGCGAGGCTCAGTCTGATGGGCTCTCTAAACGTCAGGCGGCATTGTGGAATCAGGTTCTATGTATTCCAAATAAAAATCCCTCAGTTGGAAGCCTTAGTAATATGTGAGTCCTTAAAAGTGCTTTTGTTTGAAATGAAATAGGAAGTTTCATGGAGATTTTCTATTTTTGTTTCTTTTTGACGTGAAAGCAAAACCAAGGGAAACCAAATGAAATTTTGTTTTTCATTTTTGTTTTCTTGTCAAGAAAAACCACACTTGCTGTCATCCCAGGGCCTTAACCACAATCCCCACTGGAAGCATGTATGTAGTCAAAAATTAAAACACATCTCCTTGGGTCCGCTGCCATCCCTGGACCTCCTTGAAACCCCCATTCACCTCTTACCCCATTTGTGAAATCCAAAGACAGGTTTCTTCAGTCCTGATGGTGCTGTATTCCAAACCCTAAGTATTTCCATGATAAAGTCCACAAGATTACACTCCAATTCCCCACAAAATCCTCTCGTCCCTCTCTCTCCCTCTTCAATACCACTCTTCCCCTCAGTCTCTGTTACCCTTTCGTCCTTTTCTAAAATCTCCGAAGAGGAAACCTAAACTCACTACCTGTTCCTCTGATCCTATCTCCACCCATCGTCTTAGCTCCATCTCCCTGTCTATCATCTCTGTCATCTCTCATATTCTCAACCTATCGCTTTCCACTGCAACTGTCACTGCAGTCTTCAAGCATGCTGTGGTCACACCTCTCTGTAAGAAACCTTCACTTGATCCTATTTGTCCTTCTCGACCCATCTCCTTTCTTCCCTTCATTTACAAACTTTTTGAACATGCAGTTCTTCTCCATTGTCTCCTTTCAAGCCCTATTAGATCCACTTCAATCTGGCTTTTGTTCCTTACATTCTACTGAGACTGCTCTTGCCAAAGTCGTCATCAACTTGTTCCTGGCTAAATCCAAGGACCTCTACTCAGTCCTCATTCTTCTTGACTTTTCTGCTGCTTCTGATACTGTTGACCACCTCCTTCTCTTTCGCACTTTGTCTGCACTTGATTTTAGGACAAAGTTCTTTGTTCTCACTTGGTTCTAGGTCCTGGTTCTCTTCTTATCTCTCCTATTGTTCTTTCAGTGTTTGTTCTGCTGGTTCCTCCTCTATTGCTATCCCACTGTCAGTTGATGTACCCCAAGGGTTTGTTCTGGGCCCCCTCCTTTTCTCTCTCTATACCCAGTTCCTTGGTGCACTCATCTCTTCCCATGGCTTTCAGTATCATTTACAGTATATGATGATGACTCTCAGATCTCTCTTTATCTCTATACCTGATATTTCTCAGACACTCCAGGCCCAAATCTCTGCCTGCCTATCTGATATCGCTGCCTGGATATCTCACTGCCGCTTGAAATTGAACATGGCCAGAACAAAACGTCTTATTTTTCCCCGTACATCCTTCTCCCCCTTCCTCCTTTCTCTGTCTCTGTAGATAACACTCTTCTACTTCCTGTTTCCTTAGCCTGTAGCCTTGGGGTCATCTTTGGCTCCTCCCTCTCCTTCACTCACATCCAATTGATTGCTAAAACCTGTCATTTCTTTCTCTATAACATTAACAAAATTCAGCCCTTCCATTCTGAGTATACTACTAAAACATCCACTCCCTAGTCAACTCCCATCTAGACTATATGAAACCGAAACAAATTCAAAACTCCTACCCTCACAGCCTAAAATGTGCCCTCATCAATGCCCGTTCTATCCGGAAGAAGTGGCCAGCCGTCACTGACCTAATTGCCAGCCACGGCCTTGATATACTCATGGTCACTGAGACGTGGTTATCTGCTGAAGACAATGTAATACTCAACCAGCTTCTCCCTCAGAATTTCACCATACATTCAAGTCATAGGCAAGAAAAAAGAGGAGGTGGCGTGCTCATCCTCACCAGGACAGACCTCCATTTTCGAACAGTGCACACCACCAATACAAACTACCTTGAGACCGTCACCATCTCCAACAAACGCTGCATAATCAACCTGCTTTACAGAGCACCCTCAGCTTCCCCAGATGATCTCTCGGCTATCATTGATCTGGCATCCAACACTCATAACCCAGGCCTCCCAAATTGGATCCTAGGCGACTTCAACCTGCCTACATTGCAAGATCATCAAGCAACAGCCTTCTTGGATGCCCTGGAAAATCTTGGCTTCAAGCAACTAGTTAATGATTCTACCCATAATAAGGGAAATATCTTGGACCTTGTATTCGCCCCGCAAACCTCTCTTAACCCAGCCCAGGATCCCATAACCTCCATAACTTCTGTTCCTTGGTCAGATCACAAACTGATCATCATGCAGATTCCCTCTTACAAAGCCTACGCAAAAACCAACAAAATCCAAAGCAACACCGCAAGACCACCCTCTCGATCTTTCAAGCCTTACAACAGAGATCTTATCCTGGCTGAAACGCAGCAACTCATCTCTGAATCCACCCAGAACCTTGACGACCTAATTTCTCAATGGAACAATTGCCTCAGCTCAATTGCCCTACGTACAACATCCAACAGGCCTTCAGGTAAAAGAGTAAGTGCCCCATGGTACTCAGCTGATCTTAAAGCATCACTTAACCACTTACGGAAACTGGAGAAACGCTGGCGCCGATCTCACTCTTTAAATGACCTGTCAGCATACAACTGTCACCTGGCTGCACATCGCAACACAATCACCAACACGATGAAGCAGTACTACTCTGACACCTTAATGAGATCACTTAATAAACCACATGACCTCTTCGACCTTGTCAAGACTTTATCCAAGGAACCATCCTCTGGACCTCCATTTGAGCTACACCCACAAGATTTTGCAACCTATTTACAATCCAAGATATGTCAGACTAACAAAACCTCTACTATAGCCTCTACCACGGAGCAAAACTGCCAAACAACCCTAACCATGTTTTCCACCCCCTCCAAGAGAGGAATTGAAGAAACTATTGCAGCCCTTAACACTAGTACTGCTCAGACCGATCCATGCCCAGCCTTCTGGATCAAGGAGCTTCGCAGTCACTTCAGCTCAGTACTGGCCAAAATAACGAATCTCTCCTTCTCAACTGGCTCCTTCCCTTCAGCCCTTAAGCACACCTCTATCAGACCTCTGCTAAAAAACTGCAAGCTTGACCCCCAACAGGTGGAATCCTACAGACCCATATCTAGTATTCCACTACTCGCGAAAATCATCGAAAAGGAGGCCCAAAAGCAACTGCAGGACCACATTGACTCCGCTGCACCATTAGACCCCTGCCAACATGGTTTTAGGGAATTCCATGGAGTGGAAACCCTCCTTACCACCCTCTTCTGCAAAATAATCACTGGCATCGACGACATCCGTCAAGGATTTGCACTCATCTTTCTGGACATTGCTGCAGCTTTTGACTCAGTAAATCATGAGCTTCTACTAGGACGTCTGACTGACAAAGGCATTAATGGAAAAGCGCTTGAATGGTGCAGATCCTACCTGTCCGAAAGATGGCAGCATGTTCGTTCTGGAGGGATAAAGTCTGAACCTTTCCACCAAAGCCAAGGAGTTCCTCAAGGATCCTCCCTTTCTGCGCTCCTTTTCAATATTTACATGCAGCCAATTTGTAATATCATCCGGTCTTTCAAGGTTGACTGCATGTTATATGCAGACGATGTCCTGCTTTACATCCCCTTCTCTACCGAGCATCTGGACCTCTCCCCACTGACGAGTTGCTTCAATGCAATATCTGACTGGCTCCTGTCTCAAAACCTCAGAATACAACATAAGAAAACTGAAGTACTCTTCATAACAAGGAATCCCAATTTTACCCCCCCAAAATATCTTAAAGTAAAAGAAGCGGAGTTGCAATCTAAATCCTCAATACGATATTTGGGAGTCACACTAGATCAATGCCTAGACATGAAAGCCCACATAGGTAACATAGTCAGATCAGTTTACTACAAGATCCGCTCACTTAGACACCTACGTTCCATGCTTGATCCAACCGATTTCCGGACAATCTTCCAGGCGTTGGTTATACCCCATTTCGACTATGCCAACGTCATATTACAAGGTCTTCCCCAATCTACATTAAACCCGCTTCAGCTAGCCATGAACGCGGCTGCAAGAGTCATCCATGGAGCCTCCAGGTACGACCACGTTACGCCCCTGCTGATACAGTTGCATTGGCTCCCTATTCAAGCTAGAATAGTTTTCAAGACCTTGATAATTACTTTTAAAGCTGTCAATAATCTCACATCGGCATCCTTATCCTCACTCATCCATAGCACATCTCCTAATAGAACAAGGAGATCCATGGCTATAAACTCCCTCAAAATCCCGAAGGAACTTACCACTTGCACTAAATCGACAGCCAACAGAGCCTTCAGTCTCAGTGCCCCAATATGCTGGAACGCACTACCCCCTGATATCCGGGCTATTAGGAGCCTGACACAGTTTAGGAAAGCCCTCAAATGCCACCTCTTCAACAAATATCTTATAGAACCCAATGGCGTCACCTAGAGCCCAATAACACCCACTGATACCAGTCCCAGATAAATCTAGGGTATATCAACAACTCACGAAGTGTGATATTCATTCCTACAGTGGGCTGGTTTTTCTATGTATCTTCTGTGTATATGATTCCATGTAGTATGTTTTGTAAATAGTTTCCCCGGTTATCCAAGTTATTTATACCCTGTTACCTGTAAACTCATACGTGTTATATGTACTGAGCATTTTGTTCCATGTGAACCGCGCTGATGATGAATAGTGCGGTATATAAGAGACTGTAAATAAATAAATAAATAAATATTGCAACCACCTACTTGTTGGTCTCCCTTTGAGTCATCTCAACCCTCAATCTTTTTCAAATTGTTCAGAAATCCGCTGTGTGGCTAATCTTCTGCCAGCCCCGATATGCTCATATTACCCCTCTTCTCAAGCCACTTCATTGGCTTCCCTTCTATTTCTATATCCATTTCAAATGTCTCTTTCTGACTTACAAATGCATTCATTCTACTGCTCCTCACTACCTTTCCTCTCTCTTCTCTCCCTACATCCCTCCTCGTGAACTCTGCTCTTCTACTGGCTTGTTTCTCTCTATGCCCTTTTCTTCCTCTGCCAATTCCAAACTTCGTTCATTTCACCTTGCTGTTCCATGTGCCTGGAATAGACTACCTAAGTCTGTATGTCAAGCTTCATCTCTGCCCCTTTTCAAATCCATGCTGAAGGCTCACCTCTTTGAGGCTGCTTTTGGATCCTAATCCCTTGCTTTCCTTCCTTTCTCTATTTGTAGCCTTGTTCTCAGCTATTGTATTGGCTCTCTTGATTATATTGTAAGCTTTGACGAGTAGGGACCGTCTTTTATATGTATCTGTACAGTGCTGCGTATGCCTTGTAGTGCTATATAAATAACACAGGTACACTAAAAAAAATTTTTTTTAAACTGCCTCTAATGTTTCGATTGATTTTTACGTTTTTTGGTGCGCTGAATCCAAATCTGGTAACCAATTTGCTCCATCACGTACAGATGTTTTGCTACATTGGGTTAGCAGTTTGAGGTGAACGTTTCAGATTGAGTGCGATCGAGATAAAAGTTTCTTGGATGAATTCTTTATACTAATTGTTTAGTAGTTATTCAAATAAGAATAAAGAAAATTGTAACAAGGCAGCACATAAGAATAGAGTAATGTCAACAAAACACACTGTGATGGTAGCAAAATTGTCTGCACTTAAAACAGCCACATACATGTGCACAAACATTGAGCATATAAGAGCGAGGTTAGACACACAAAGCAAAGAAATGTGCAAAAAATGTTGTACAGGTATGTATGTAAGAATAGAAAACGCAAACCGCACCATTGCAATACATGAAGACAAACACCCGATGGTGTGAAAATAAAATTCTAATAAATGAGATCCGACACTGTGGTAATAACTAGCAAATTTTTATTTCAAAGTTTAGTAAAAACACAATATTTGTCAACACAGTTTAGATTTTAAAGTCATTCTTGGGTCAATCAATCTCCTGGTGGGCCCGTTTCTTCTTCCCCCGAATGCTTCTCTTGGTGCACTGCTTGGCGTATTTTTCATCTGGGGTTTCCCGCAGCAGCAACCAGCAGAAATCAGCCATCATAGTAGTGTTCCATCTTCCTTGGTACCTTCTCTCTGCGTCCTTGATGTCCTAGTGAAACCTTTCACCTTGTTCTTCACTGTACGCCCCCAAGTTTTCGGGAAAGTAGTTCACATGGGAGTGCAAGAAATGGACTTTCAGGCTCATGTTACAGCCTTGTTCTTTGAAGGCATTGAGCATCCTGGCAACAATATCTTTATAGTTCTCATCCCGCCTGTTCCCCAAGAATTTGAGAACAACATCCTTGAAGGAATCCCAGGCTTCTTTTTCCTTCTCAGTCATCGTTTCAGCGAATGCTTCATCTGAAATGAGTTTCCTTATATCAGGGCCAACAAACACTCCTTCCTTTAGCTTTGCTTCAGAAAGTCGGGGGAACTATGGTCGTTGAATTTGTTAAGAGCGCCATGACACCATCATAAGAGACATCAGAGCGAAGCATTTAAAGATGCAACAAATGATTGGGAAGAAATCCCTAAATGAAATAGAGTACAGTGAAGAACAAGGTGAAAGGTTTCACCAGGACATCAAGGACGCAGAGAGAAGGTACCAAGGAAGATGGAACACCACTATGATGGCTGATTTCTGCTGGTTGCTGCTGCGGGAAACCCCAGATGAAAAATACGCCAAGCAGCGCACCAAGAGAAGCATTCGGGGGAAGAAGAAACGGGCCCACCAGGAGATTGATTGACCCAAGAATGACTTTAAAATCTAAACTGTGTTGACAAATATCGTGTTTTTACTAAACTTTGAAATAAAAATTTGCTAGTTATTACCACAGTGTCGGATCTCATTTATTAGAATTTTATTTTCACACCATCGGGTGTTTGTCTTCACATATTGCAATGGTGCGGTTTGCGTTTTCTATTCTTACATACTGTGGCGGTCACGCCCCTACCAGGCGGTTGCCTAGTAGGGACGGGAAGCCATCTCAATTCCTCTTTCCCAAGGATTGTAGTTGTGCCAAGGAGATTATGAACAGAGTGGTTGTTTTAAAGCACACAGGAATTTTATTAGCATCCGTGTCAAAATGGTTGACAAAATCTTCAAAGCAAATGTACACATTCAGGTCAAAGCAAAATACAGGATTATTCTTCTCCTCTTAAAGTAACACTTGTAACCAGTGTTGCAATAAAGATATTTACACAAGCTTCACTTCTTTCCTTTCTCAGGCTTCCATTACTCAGCCTTCATGCACACATTACAGTCCATCTCAGAACAACTTGAAGTAAGGTCACTTTCTTGGCCTGCTACTTCCATGCTTTCAACTGAGCTGTAACTCGGCAATGCTTGTAGTCGTTCTGGCAGTTTATCCTTAATATTCTTTAGCAGATTAAATAGCCTATGCCACTGAATGACCCTTTCTCCCTTTGGTAGGATTTCACTGGGTTCTTCCTGTTCAGTGTCCCTGGCAAAACCCTTACTCCTATTCCGGGTTTTCCTAGGCTTTAACCTCTCTTCTGAATCAGAGCATGTAACACAGGGTTTAGGCTTTATGGCTTTATCTCTCCTACCTTGGAGTCTGGCTGCAGCACCTTCCTTGCTGAGGCTTCTACGGCTTGGCACTCCCTCTGTCTCTGGGCTAGACAGTGACTCAGGGTAAGCTCTCCACTTCCCTTCCTGGGGCTTCTGCTGCCTGCAGATACACCCTTCCTCCGGTGAGTCTAAGCACTCTTGCCTTAGCTTCCTTAAAGCCAACCTTCTCTCTTTCTCCCTGCTGCTGCTCACTCTGTAACTGCTTCTTTCCTGGTTGTTGGTTCTGCTGTGTTTGCTGCCTCTGCAGTTCCTTGGCTCTCTGCTGCTTCTGCAGTTCCTGGCCTTTCTGGAGTCCTTGGCCCCTCTGCTCACTTTGTTTGTTCTCTCAAACTTAAACGCTGAGCAGGGCAACTCCCTTCCTGACTCCACCCACTTGTACCTCCTACTCTTGCCTGAGGTTGTCATGGGGTCTGGGAGTGGCTTAAACCTAGCACTACCCTCTTGGTTTCTCTCAGGGATTCTGCTGTGATGTATGTGTTCTAGTGAACCCATCCCCCAAGAAGAAGAAAAAGTTCTTCTTTCTCTTTTATTTTCATGCTGGGCTGCCTCCTCCTCACCACAATACATACCTGTACAACATTTTTTGCACATTTCTTTGCTTTGCTTTGTGTCTAACCTCGCTCTTATATGCTCAAAGTTTGTGCACATGTATGTGGCTGTTTTAAGTGCAGACAATTTTGCTACCATCACAGTGTGTTTTGTTGACATTACTCTATTCTTATGTGCTGCCTTGTTACAATTTTCTTTATTCTTATTTGAATAACTACTAAACAATTAGTATAAAGAATTCATCCAAGAAACTTTTATCTCAATCGCACTCAATCTGAAACGTTCACCTCAAACTGCTAACCCAATGTAGCAAAAAATCTGTATGTGATGGAGCAAATTGGTTACCAGATTTGGATTCAGCGCACCAAAAAACGTAAAAATCAATCGAAACATTAGAGGCAGTTTAAAAAAAATTTTTTTTAGTGTACCTGTGTTATTTCTCTAGGGGCGAAAATTAGGTCAAGTTTGTTACCTTTTACATGAGTGGGAGAGTTTACTATTTGGATATATCCTAACTCAGTAAGTGCTTCTGTGAAGGCCTCAGCGAGGTTGTCCTGAAGTGAGGGGAGGTTGAAGTCTCCCATCACCCAGTTTTGGGCGCGTGGGTTCTGGGGGTTTCCAGCAGGGTCGATGATGGTGGATAGATCATCTGGGGTAGGAGATGGGGCCCTGTAGATGAGATTGATGGTGCTGTGCTTGTTCGAAATGGTGATGGAGTCTAGGTTTATGGTACTGCTGGTTGATGTGGTCTGGTATTGTATTTCTTGTTTTGTTAGAATGAGTACACCTCTGCCTCTTCTTTCAGATCTGTAACAGGGGTTAATGGCGAATTTTGGAGGGACAAATTTGTGTAGAATGACTGCGTCGGACATGGACAGCCACGTCTCGGTGATAAGGAGGATGTCTAGGTCATGGTTGAGATTAGATCCGCTATTGCGGGCCATTTATTCCTGATCGAACGTGCATTAATGAGGGCACAGTTCAGGTTGCGGGATCGGGTGCAGCATACCTCTCGTGGCAATTTTCTCTGCTGGATGGCGACATAGATTAGGTGTGGACTTGGATAGTGGGCTGTAGATTGTAGATAAGGAGGGCTTGACCCATCTCTCCATGAACCTGGTAGCACTGGGATGATGTTGTGACAGGGGATGAGGGCTAGGGAGCTATGCATTAGAGTTAATACAAAGCAGCATATGGGAAGCGTGAGGAGGTAGTGAGACATTGTGGGTGTCCACATGGTGTAGTAAGGTGACGGGTAGTGTTGGGTAAAACATAGTAACATAGTAAATGATGGCACATAAAGACCAGTTTATTCCATACTGTCTGCCCAGTAAGGTGGTCAGAGTGGTTGTACCTACCGCTTCATGCAGGTCTCCCCACCCCATGACTTTGTTTAGGGTTGTTGCCGCCGCTCCATGCAGGTGACCCCATCTATTTGCTGAAGTGTAAAAGATAATTTAGCTTGTTTTGATTCCATTCTCTTGCTATATAGGGATCTTCTGTTTATCCCATGCCTTTTTGAATTCTGTTACTGTTTTTGCCCCCACCACCTCAATCGAGAGGGCATTCCAGGCATCCGTCATCCTTTCAGTGAAAAAGTATATCTCCAGGAACAAGCAGGAATGAGTCTTCACATATGGGTACGTCGGTACCGACGGAGCCTGTGCGGGAACGCTCCCCAGCGTCCAAAAAGAAAGCCTTTGGGAGCATCCCACACGCATGCGTGCTGCCTTCCCGCCCATTCACTTCCCTCTCATCAGTTTTTCGTTTTCCGCGGAGCCGGCAGGACGTATTCTTATCACCGCAGAAAATTCTTCTTTTTGATTCTTGTTTTTTGTGGTCGTGTCTGCCTTCCCTCCATGCCACCGATACCGCCGGTGCTTTTCTTTCTTTTTACTAAAAATGTCCTCTTTTTACTAAGGAATTTTTCCTGTTTAGTGCCTGATGGTTTCTAGGCCACTAGGCCTCTATCCTTCCATTATGGAAAAGCCAGCCACTATCCTTAAGAAATTCTCAAAGTGTGGCGGTGCAAATATATTTTTAGACACTCATACTTGGTGTCTAAAATGTTTAGGTCCTGACCATTGCCCACTGGAGTGTCTCTCCTGCTGGAGCTCAAACAGAAGAAGTCTTCAGGATCGAGCACAACTCGATACCCGGTTCACATCGGACTCGATGTCACCAGCCAGAATATCTTCTTTTTCACAGGATCAGGTAACCAAACAAAAGTTTGTTAAGACTAGCCAGTCCTCGAGTGGTAGATCTCCTTCTAAGCATCGAGATGCCTCTGGCGTTGCCCTCGAGGACATTTTGGCAATAAAGCCCTGGCGGGAGTCTTCGGGCTCCAAAGCATTAACGGGGCTTCAGGTTGTTCCCGAGGTTCTTACCTCCATGGACATACCTGGGCCATGCTCGGTGGTTGTAGCCACTTCGAGCGGTACCAACACCCCGGCATCGGCTATGGTGATGGATGAAACACTCCTCACCGATGAACGTAGTCTAGCGCACTCAGCTACTTCGGTACTGCTAGAGTTGCTGCAGACCGTTCCTCCAGTATCGGTATCAGCTTCGGTACCGATATAGACATCGGCACCGGTGTTGGTACCGTCAATGCTTGCTTCGACAGACTCGCTTCCTTCGATGCCAAGCCTGGAATCGCTCTCTAGCATGGAGGATTCGGTACCGACTTGTCTCGGTACCGCCCGAGGTCGGTACCGAGGACATCGCTTTAAAGAAAATCCGCTGCTTCATCCTTTCAAGTCTTCCGATCCCGATGACTGGGATGAATCCATCAGTACCAAGGCTGAATTTTCAACAATTCTAGCCTTTACCCCTCATTGCAGGGGGTCTTCCTCAGGAGAGATTTCTTTTCAAGCTTTTCTACTTGATATGGCAAAGTTACTTGAAAGTTCTATACCTGGTAAAGAATCTATACCATGGGATTCAGAAACTCTGCAATTCCCCTGGATTCCAAAGGAGGTGATCATGCTTCCTTTGCATCAGATCTTACAGGATCTACTATTAAGAATGTGGGAAACTCCTTTAACGTTATCCCCAACTTCTAAAACACTTGATACTATGTACAAGGTGCCACCTTCTCCAGGTTTTCAAAAGACTCAACTTCCTCATCATTCTATTGTTGTAGAATCAGCAATGAGGCGTATTAAGAGTGCAAAGAAGCACTCCTCTTATCCGCCAGGTCGTGAGTCTAGGATTTTAGATGCCTTTGGACGTCGATGCTTCCAGGCATCTATGCTTTCAGCAAGAATTATCTCATATATTTTCTATATGGGATTATCTCTTGAAGAGGTCACAAAGAATTTAAAGCTTTTGACCCCTTTTCTTCAAGAACATAATAGAGCAGACTATTTCTTATTAGTCAGTCATGCTCAAAATGTCTCTAAGTTCCTTAATCGTGCTTCCCTGGACTGTTTTGAGTCTATTAGCAGAACTTCTGCTATAGCCATAGGGGCATGATGCATGGCCTGGCTCCAAGCTTCAGACTTGGACAAATGGGTACAAGAAAGGCTGGGAAATACTCCTTGTACTGGTGAAAATCTCTTTAACAAGGATGCCTTATTCCAAGCTATTCAGTTAAACACTGATATTGTTGCTTTCAGAGGATTGTCAAAACTTTCCTCTATCCCAGCTACTAAAAAATCTCCTAAAAAACTTTATCCCTCTAGGGGAAAAAAGTTGTATCCATCTTTTACCCATCATGCAGATGTTTCCAAAGAAGGGCAACATCAAACCAGGCTAAGAAAATCAAAACCTCAACAGCCTCAGCAAACCCAGCAGTCGCAGGGTTTCTGATATTTTATTCATTAAATCTCTTTTTCCTGTTTGAGGTTTAGAACCGCTAACCTACTTATCAACAGAAGCATCTACAGTTCATCTCATCCTTACTGAGAGATCAGTGATACACTGACTCAGTCCTCGACTCTAGGCATGAATCTCTTGCCACAAGAGAAATCCATTCTTTTAGCTCTTAGAGCTATTGAGGATAATCATGCCCTACAGGTAACAGGTTTCTCCTCTCCTTTTTGAAGGAAAAAGAGGAGTAACAACTGATAACAAGATAGGCTATGCCCTTCACCTTGACAGTTTTCCTGTACGAGGATATCTCATAGTTTGACTGCAGGGGGGATTTACCTTTTTCAGAGACTTACCAAATTGTAAGTCTTCACAACTCTTTATTACTTTCTATCCCTCTTAGTCAAGACATCCAGTCTAAGAGTGATACTATTCAACTGGAGGGCTTACTTTTTAAGCCCATAGGATTTTCTTCAATACCTACTCCAGTAAGTGCTTTTCATACAGAGCTTTCTTCCCCTTTGCAATCTTCTCAAATATTTCTTTTAAGACAGCTTATCAGACCACTCCTAATTATGTCTGTCGGTCCTTTTCCAAACTATAGGACCTAACTTTTTCTGCTGCCTTAATAACAAATAATTCCAAGAGAGGTTCCAAAACCTACTTGGGCAATTTATCATTGCAGGCAACCGGCCTGTCTACTATTCTTAGCCATCTTCAATTCTTTTTGGCTCCAACAGAATAGATTAGGTTGCACACTGGCAATTAAACTGCCAGATTTCACCTAAGCAACCTACAATATGCTCTCTGCAATTATACAAAAAAAGCTCTGCAACTATGGGCCTTTGCCAGAGAGCGTCAGAGCCATTCCTAATAGGTAACTTCCAGATGGTTAAAAAGGCTTTGCCCAGTCATGCTCCTACATGACTGGTTTTTCCTACTCTTACCATCTTCCTTAAAATTTCCTTTTAAGGGAAAGGAACCAGGGCTTAGACCACGTGAAAGCATAAAGAATTGCTCAATTCCCTGGGTTGTTCCACATCTCCAGTAGAACACTTACAAGAGGGATGCATTCCTTTTCACTGCAGTCGGTCCTTGTCTAGTGCATTCCTTCTAATTCCCAATACTTCATTGAAGCTTATGCTGAACAAAGAACGCATGATACTCATATTGCCCTAATAGAGGGGCAAACATGGTATCCCCTTACATTGCGTCTTCTTCTCTACATTGAAGTTATAGCAGGATTCAGACTTGTTGTCTTAAGACTAAGGATCTCCTCTGCACCTCTTCACGTAGGTCTCCATTTCTGGTTATTCAAAGGCTAGAATTTTTAAAGAAATCTAGACCTCTCCTTCTAAGTAAGAACATTCCACTGGTTTCCATGTAACCACCTCCATGGTTCTTCCACGTGTAACCAGAAAGAGATTATTCATATTCTCAAGCAGGTCTTACCCTTTCTTGTTATTAAGTGAATCTCTCTCTCTCTCTCTCTCTATATATATATATATATATATCTATATATCTATATATCTATATCTATATCTATATATCTATATCTATATATATATATATCTGACTGAAAGATTTGTTACTGTCCATATTAATGCTGTTCCAGCATACCATAGCGTTTTAAATGGACAGCCAATTTCTATGGTAATTAGAGACTACCTTCTTTTACCGTAACCTTTCCGGTTACGTTACATCTGAAGCTCTCCATGTAAAGTCATTATCCTAAGTGACATCACTTAGGGAAGACATTACTGATCTTCAAGAAATTGGAGGCTACACCGCCTACTACAAATGTTTCTTTCTTTCATTTGGATAGAGGGGTCTTAAAGACCCATCCTTTTCCTGCAAATCAGTCAGATTTATCTCCTCTCTTTCCTAGAGCCTTTTTCTGCTCCAAGGACAAAGAGCTTCAAACTTTGGCCTACAGAAGCTTTAGCTTCTCCTCCAAGATCCAACCTCATTAAACTCCCCCAGTTTTTTATTCTGGGATTAGTTCTAGCCATTAAGGCTTCTGACCTCTGCCTGTGTTGCAAAATTTATTTTCCTCTACGTCACAGGGAGGTAATTTCTTTGAGGCTAATGTACTGGCTCTTAGCACCAGACCCATATTAGCCTAAACAAATACTTTCGCAATACTCTTGAATAAGGTCCACATTAGAAAACTGGAATTCAATATTTACTAACATTTATGATCTACACAAGGACTCCTCTCTAGACGCCTTGTTTAGTCAAGCTGTTCCACAGCACACCCTTTTTAATTCAACTCCTACCCTCCATCCCTTGGATGCCTGAGGTTCTGGGAAATAGCATGGCCCATCTATTAGATTTGCAACATGCTGGGACCTCCTCTAGGCATCTCTAGCTTGGGAGTCCCCATATGTGACGAATCATTCCTGCTTGTTCCTGGAGATAGGACAGTTACTTACCTGTAACAGGTGATCTCTGGGAACAGCAGGAATAAGTCTTCACAACCCACCCACCTCCCCTAGGAGTTGTTCTCTCTCTCTCTCTAATTTGTCTACTTTCCTCCTTCGGTCTCAGCTACAAACCCAACTGATGAGAGGGAAGTGAATGGGCGGAAAGGCAGCGCGCATGCATGTGGGATGCTCCCAAAGGCTTTCTTTTTGGATGCTGGGGAGTGTTCCTGCGCAGGCTCCATCGGTACCGACGTGCCCATATGTGAAGACTTATTCCTGCTGTTCCCAGAGATCACTTGTTACAGGTAAGTAACTGTGCTTTCCTGATGTTGCTTTTAAGTTTACCTCCTTGCAGATTCATTTTATGCTTTAGAGTAAAACTAAAAGTATTACAATGTCTCTATCATATCTCCTTTGTCCCTCCTCTCCTGTAGGTTATATATATTTAGTTCTTCAAGTCACTTCTCATATGGCTTCTGGCACAGGCTTCAAATCATTTTGATTGCCTTCCTTATATCCTTTGAGATAAAACTGAACACAATACCTCTTCCTTTCTGCTGGTCATTCCTTTCTGTATGCAACCTAGCATCCTTCTGGCTTTGGCCACTGCCTAATCAAATTTGTTTTGCTACCTTGAGCTCCTCGCACTGTCACTCTGAGGTCTCTCAGACTTGGCTATCTCTCTTAGAAACTCGATAAAGAACTCCTCCTCTGGTGGTAAATGGCGTCTCTCAGGAGGAGGCAAGGGATACAAGGGAAATTCTGGAGACCTGAGAAGTACTCCGAATTGTACTCCGAATCCCAGGAGCACTCTCACTCAGGAGCATGCTCAAGGGATGTCTGAGTCTCTCCTGGGCTGACACCTACTCACCTGAGGAGTCTGATCTATGAACAGAGCATTAGTGCACCAATGGTTTATGATGCATGGGGAGCAATTATAGGCTCGTTGGTCCAGGGGTGTGATTCTCACTTTGGGTTCAAGAGGTCCTGGGTTCAATTCCCAGATGAGCCCTTCCCCTTCCCCTCTTGCCTGAAGAGCAGTGCTGTGGGTTGGTAGTAGTAATCAAGCTTTAGTATCTGAATTCAAAAAAGCATGGGAAAAACACATAGAATCTTTAAAAGGAAAAAGGGGACTGTTGTAGTGGTTGATATGGAAGGACAGACTAGATTGGCCATGTGGTCTTTTTCTGCTGTCATGTTTCTAGGTTTTTGTTTCTATTTACCCCCGATGAACTTGAAATTGATACTGGGCCAGGTAAATACCAGTGTTGAGGCTCTCCGATGCTTCAATGACTGACTTCCTGCAGAATTGGCTCAAAGTCTCAATGCACCGGCCTCAGTGCCATCAAAGCTGCAGCCTCATACCATGCAAGACTCATTTTTCAAGGCTCCTCAGAAGGCTCTCCTCAAGGGCTGTCATCACCAAAGTGGAGGCGTACAGCAAATTTCATCACCATTGATAGAATCTGCCAAGGAATATTGGCAAGCTGGTCCCAGGTTCCTAGAGACTGTTGCAGCCCCTCCGGTGCTGAGGAGGATAAGTAGTCCTCACACTGAGGCTACTTCGAGGATACCGGCACCTCAAATACTTCAAACCTCTCGACACTGATGAACTTTGATGCCAGTTCTCCTGGACCTCTGCCCAATGCCCAGAGTCTTGAGTTCTCAATGCCGATAAAGCAGAGGATGAGAACTTTCTTTCACACAGGATTTAGTGGATGATTTGTTCATGGGCCATCACCCTACTGATGCTCAACTCAGAGTGAGCTCAATGACCCCTCAATGTTGATACACTGGCAGAATTTGACACAGCTCCCTGGGCCATGGGGACTGATACCACCAATGCTGATTGTGATGGACCAGTCTTATCTTTGTCAAAAATTCTTCTGCAGTTCATCATGATCCTTGAGTCATCTTTCTCGTCTGTGAACACAAGACACAATGAGTTGATGGTCGGATCCCAGACACTACAAGCACCACCTGTGAACATCTATAATAGACATGGTCCTTCTGCACTGGATGCCCTTTTTAAACCCTCTGTCAAATTTCTGAGATATGTTTGGGAAAATAGCTGAGATGAAATCAAACAACTCAAATTTGAAGAAAATATATGTTCCTGGATGGAATGCTTGATGCCTAAATGCGGCCTATAGTGGTGATGGAGAAAAAATAAGAAAACTTACAAAATGCCAAAAAACACTAATGACCCTAAAAGGGAAAAAGACTCATGTGGCAGTGACAAGAAAAGAAAAACGGCAAAAAACAAATATTGAAAGCTCTGTATTCAGTGTGGAAAGGCAAATCATATGGCCTCTACTAATACCTGATGTCACCAATTTTTAGGGATTATCCCCAATTTTAGAGCTGTGTCCCTGATTCCCACCTCTTTGGTAGCCTTCTGTCCCCAATTCCAGCAAAGGGGACAGAGGGGGTAAAAAAAATATATTTTCAATTTAGTGATTTGAATATGTCAGTTTTTAGAATTTATATACATTATCTTTATTTTTTGCACCATACGGAGGAAAATGAGTTACTATTTCTATTTCTGTGTCGATTTGTCTGTTTGAAAGTGATATTTTAGCTGTCATCGGATAGATGGTAAGAAGCAGGTAACCATTCCTCTTCTCTCCTCCATGCCTTCTTGTTGAGACCTGGAACCAAGGTATCCATTCCTTCTACCCTCCCCCTCCCAATCTGGTAACCTTAGCTCTATGGAAGAAAGAAGTCTGAGGAAACGTTGATAGCAGCACACATGTGGTTGGGCCAGCTCCAAAAGCTTCCAGAAGAAGCTGGGAACTAGCTTTCAGGTGGGGCTCTGTCAGTGACATCACCCATATGTGAGGACATTATGCTGTTTGTCCAGGGAAAACTCACCACTTTTATAAAGGGAAATAGATATTGGAGGTAGTTTTAGAAGAGCTGCATATCTTTTACACATGTAAATTGACATGCATGTATAAGTATTTATTTCAGAAAGGCACTATTTTACATGCATATGCCAGTGACATGCAGAGATACAATGGAGGTATGTTCTGGGAGCCAAACAAATGCTTTTATTGAAAAACTTAGGGGCAAGTGATGTTATAAGTCTGGATGTATAAATGTGGTTGTAAAGGGGGAGAGGTTTGGGGCATTCTGGGGTACCTTTTACAGATATAACATATGTGTATGCAGCAATATTCAGCCTCTAAGTGTAGATATTACTCATCTAGCTGGGCCACACAAAAAGCAGGCTTAAGAGAAACATCTACTCTGGATGTTCCTCTTATATTTGAATATTCAGTGGGGCTGTCTAATTGGATATTGACATTGAATGCAGGGCTGTACTAAGGGGCTGCACAAGAGGTGCAGACGCACAGGATGCAAGTATAGAAAGGGTGCTGATGTCAGCACTTGACTTACTGGGAAGCAAGTTCCTGCGCATATCTGGGTGGAGGATAGTGCTGGGTTCATGAATTGTACAGGATACATATTTAGCTTAGTACAGTCCTGACTGAATGCATGTATAAATTAAACATTTCAAATTATATGCTGCCCACCCCATTGAATATTGGTTTCAGCATATTTTGTTGGTATAGCAGCTGTTTCTCTTCTTTTCCCCACAATTACAGAGAACTTTTACTGCTCATTCTTTTGAAGAAAGATTTTTTGGGTTTGTCAGCTTTTGGAAATGTGCATTTTGTGCAATACAGAAGGAAATATATTTCTATTTATCCAGTAGTGTATTGCATGCAGAATCTAGCTTCTTGAGATTTTTGGTTCAGATTTCATCTGTATATTGCTATTGCTAGTTTGTGACCACCTGGTCTGTATTTGGTGCAGGTCTGTCTGTTTTGTACATGTGACTAAGGTCTAGAGTTTGCATTATTGTCTTTTAGTAACTTGATTGTAGCTATTTTAGTTCTAGATGTTAGTACTGGTTTGGTCCACTAGGTTTGCTGTACAGTATGGGCCCGATTCTGATCCCGACATACATCTCCTTTGTATGTCCAGGCTGATCCGGACGTACAAAGGAGATTGCAATTCTGATCCCACAGGGCACGTCTAGCCCCCAAGGGATCAGAATCGCGAACAGGCATGTACGTGCAGGCTGGGACTGCGATTCAGTCACGGTCTGCACCTACAGCCACAATCCGGCTAACTCAGCCAGGGCTTTTAAATGGAGTCGTGGCAACCTGTTGCCATGGCACCGCAGCTCCATTTAAAACCGCGATGCTGGCCGCCTACTAAAAAGTTAATTCCCTGCAGCCTGACCCCCGATCCGGCCTCCTAAGGCCAGGATCGGGCTGTGAGGAATTAACTCTGCCCCCCCAGCCCCTTCTGCGCCCCAGGCCGCTTAATATAAACACGATCAGGGGACCACCTCGGAGGTGGAATAACTTCCCCAGCTATTTCGCCGGCCCTGGACATTCGGGACTGACATTAGAATTGGCCCTGTACGTCCAGGGCGGGCGACCGCCCACTGCCTGCTCACTCTCCATCCCCAGGCTGCCTCTTCCCTGCCCCCAACTAACTTCGCCGCACAGCTGGGGGGGGGGGGAGTTAATCAGTGGCTGCCGCTGGCTGTGCGGGGAAGTTAGTCAGGGGTGAGGAAGAGGCGGCCCGGGGGCGGTGAGTGGGTAGGCAGTGGGCGGTCACCGGCTATTTGTGTCTTAGAATAACCTCCTATGTGTTGAGTGTGTGTTCTAGTTTTTGAAGGGTTTTGTGCTACTTTGTTACATACACATATCAGATGGAAATGTGAAAAAATCCTTGTGCTATGAAAAAAATAACTGACTACAGTTTCTTATGGCAGAAGCTGCATTTAGAGATGGTCCTGTTCGCTCCACTGTCTCAGGATGGAAGGATACCCCTAAGAGGAAAGGCTCAAAAGGTTAGAGCTTTTCAGCTTGGAAAAGAGATGGATGAGGGGGAGATATGATAGAAGCTTATAAAATAGCGAGTGGAGTAACACAGATAAACGTGGATTGGTTGTTTTATGCTTTAAGAAGTAGAAAGACTAGGGGCAGGGCTGGTGCAAGGAGATGAAGCGCCCTAAGCGAACCTCATCCCTTGCGTCCTTCCCCTGTAGAGAGTATTAACAACAAAACAGAATATGGTATGCTTTTTTATATCTAGGGGAGTCTGCTGCTTCTAGGGTTGCCAACCGACCAGTTTTAGGCCACCCCGGCCGGTTTTTCAAGTTAGAGAGCGGAAGCTGGCACAACGGCAAAATCAGCCAATGAAGAGCCGGATTTCTGCTGACTGTTGGGATCTGCCCAGTCAAAAGTTTATTTTTTAAAAAAATGCAAGTGTGCAAAAGTGCAAAATCCGTGGCCAGAAGTGGCTGCGATCTCGCAGCCAGAAGTGGCTGCGATCTCGCAGCCAGAAGAGCCAGTGACTGCCCGCGGGGATCCTAAGCCGTACGGGCAGAAGCAGTCGCTATCCCTTGGTGACAGCCCACAGGGATCCCAAGCCCCTTGGGCAGAAGGAGTCGCCATCTCTCAGCCAGGAGTGCCAGTGACTGCCCATGGGCAGAAGCACAGAGAACCGATGTCTGCACAGCCTGACGAAAAAAATAAGTTACCAAGTTTGTTGCACAGACAACTGAATAAATTAAAAGGAAAGTAGATTTACTGCCCCATCCATGCACGCACGCACACACAGGCATCTCATCCCTGCACCACACACGCACGCACGCACACACACATACCATCCCTGCACCACACGCGCACATAGGCACACCATCCTTGTATCACACGCATGCCCAGGTATAGCTTAATGCGTCAGTGGGGGTGGTGGGAGAGGGAGGAGTAGGAGTGGGGTCACTGTCTTCTGTTGGCACTGTGCAGTGGCCCATTAAGAGCTTGATTTAATAAGCTTTTTTCCATAAAAAATTGGAAAAGTATCTTTGTAAATCAGGCCCTAAAACCTTAAACAGGTAGCTGTGATACACCTTTGGGCAGGCGAGTGCATGCACGGTGTCCTAGGTTTTGGCAGCTGACCCCAGGATTCCAAGAAAATTTGTCAGTCTGATTTAAACCATGCATGTGCACTAAGACAGCCCTGCCATGTCTCCTCCCTCTCTAATGTCAGATATCAGAGTGTGTGTGTGTGTCTGACCAAGACTGGGTATTCTGTTAGCATGGAATTTCTGTTTAAGAATGTGTAGCAATCTGGCTTGTTCAGCTTTCCTAATAGGGTTATTGATGTTTTCGGGCCCACTGCAGTATTTATAGTTCTACCTTTTTCTAGGCAGTTAGTACTGGTATGGTAGATTTATTTGCTCTTGGTTCCGAATGACTTTTTTGGATTACTTTCAGGGCTGACCCAATCATCAGGCAATCTAGGCTTCTGGGGGTCAGCAGAGAGTAGAGCGTTCAAAGCTAAGCAATAAATTGACAGTTGGGGGGGGGGGACATATGGGTTACGTTTTGCTTAGGGTGCCAACACTTTGAATCAGCTCTGGGACTGGCCCTGATTAATTCACAGTATTCCTGGTATTCAGAGGGCTTTTTCTCATAAAGTTTTATGGGGAAGTTTCTAGCTCTGCTCTGAATTGATTGTTGGCGAATGGGCTAGGGGAAGGGGTTTGATGGATTTAATACCATATGGGAGAGGGACCTGAGAAGGGGACTGTGGCTGAATAGTTGCTGAAGAGTTCAACCTCTTCTGCCCCTCCCCCTTGATACAGCCTGAAGACATTAAAGTCTGCATCATTGCCCTCTCTGCAATTATTTTTATGGGCTGGGCAGGGGGCGGGCATTGGCAGAGCATGGTTAGCCACAGGTGGTGGGCTTTTCTCTTTCAAAAAGTTGGCAACCCTAGCTGCTTCCCTGCCTGTGGGGTCGGTGAGACTTTCTGGCAAATGAGCCATGAAAGAGAGCCAAGTCTGTATATAAATTTGGTTTTTATTTGGATAGAAAAATAAGAGAGATACAGACTATCTATTGGAGATACGAGGTAGCAATTTGTAGCAGCACCATGATTATGATTAAACAATAGTAATAAATCACTGATTAGTAAACAGGTCACAGGTACGCTCTGCACTTAGGAAAAGTACAGAAGAGATTTAGTTGACTAACCATCCCCTATGGGTGAAGACGTCAGATCGGTACCTTAGCTCTGCCAGATGGACGAATGCTGCTGGGGTCCAGGGCAGTCTCTGGAACAGCACAAGTCCAAAGGAAGTGATTAGGCTAGATAACGCTGGCTCTAGATTGATCAGAGGTGAGCCACATGAGGGCACAGAACCTTACAGGTATCTGTGACAGTCTTGTTCTTACAGGGTTAGTGGAACAGCCTTGGAAAGACACAGTGGGCCAGATATTTAATTAGGCAGGCCAAGCGCCGCTACAGCGCATAGTTGTGCCCGCCGACCCCTAACACTGGATATTCAATGCCGGGGTCATATACAACCTCAGCATTGAATATCCGGGCTTTGCTGCACATGCTGGAAGCTGCATCAACTAACCGGGTGGCTCCTGTGTCTTAAAGATAGGCAAGGGTTTTCCTTGCCTACCTTTTTGGCACAGGTTGCTAACCAGGCAGCATGGAATATCATTGCTGCCAGTTATTGCTTGTCACCACCTCTGCTCCTCCCTAGAACGCCCGCAACATGCCCTGATGCTAAGCAGTAAGGGAGATAATCACAGATATTCCTCTCTACCGCAGTTACACGGTTACAGTGTGTCTTTGTGCTTATAGAAGCAGTAAGGAAGGCAAAAGGCACAAAATGGCGCACACGTTCTTGTGTGCATATTGCATTATTCTTTCTGATCAGTCCTTGTCATATTTTGGTGACAAGTTGGCATGAGATATTGCGAGGTGTTTCAGTGAATCAGAAGGTAGTCTTCTTGCAGACAAAGGGTCCATGGTGAGAGATGACATGCAGAAGATGATAGCATGCAGTTTCATACATTTGTTGCAAATGCCCAAGGCCAGTAGAACAGTCTGTGGATATGAGAGGCCTGAAAAGCAGGCTCTCTTGCTCATAGGCATGACCAGGAACAATAGTTTTCTATATGCATGCATACAAATACTTGGCAGGCAGTTGTTAGAGGTCAGCAGGTCTGAGGCTTGGGACACAGAAATTTCTTGTAGCAGGAATCCATGTTGCTTGGCTCATGCTTTTAGTTTAGAGCAGACCACAGGATACGAATCCTAGACACCCATTGTTGCCACTACTGGCCCTTTTCAGAACCTACAGCGGCAGCAGTGTCCTGAAACAGCCCCATGGCTCTTAACTTAAAACCTCAGTGCCATGGGACTGTCTGCTTTCGCCCCCATCAATGCTGACTTCCTCTTGTATGGGAGTGGAAGCCGATTCCACCCCCCATGCAAACTTGAAGTCAGCATCATGTGTTGCTGGGGGCAGAAGCAAACAGTCCCACAGTGCCGACGTTTTAAGGTAAGCACCGTGGGGTTGTTTCAGGCCATTGCTGCCACTGTGTAGGTCCCAGCAAGGGGTGAGTATCAGTGGCAATGCCTAGTTTGCCTAATAGTAGCACCTGCCCTGACTAAAGGGCACACAATGAAGCTGCAATGTAGCACATTTAAGACTAATTGAGACAGTATTTTTTCACTCAACATGTAATCAAACTCTGGAATTACCAGAGGATGTAGTAAAAGCTGTTAGTGTACTATGTGGGTTTTAAAGAGGTTGGGACAAGTTCCTGGAGGAAAAGCCCATAAACCATTATTAAAGTGGACTGGGGAAATCCACTGCTTACCCTGGGATGAGCAGCATGCAATCTGTCCACCTTTTGGGAACCTGACAGGTACTTGTGACCTGGACTGGCCTTGATGGACCCTTGGTCTGACTCAGTATGGTATATTTTATGTTCTTGTGGTCTTAAGTACTGGCTCTACGGGTTTTTCAATTTTTACATTTAGGAGCAAATTTGGAAAGCTTTTCAGGATAATGTTCATCAAGGGAAAAGCCTGCAACTAAAACCAATCATGTAGCTTTCAGAATCAACTTACAGCGCACAATGGGCTGACTCCATCTTTCCTACATCTTCTTTTCACTGTGGGTAAAAGTACCAGCCCTGTCAGAGTGAGTATTCTCCTTCAGAATGAGAGGAAAGATTTTAGCAGGTCCCTTTCCAGGAGTAAATAGCTATTTGCCAAGCACAAAGCTTTAAACTTAGTATCGGCTTACAGTATGCTTCTTATGGATGTTAAATTCAACTGCCTGCGTAAATTGCTTGGTAAGCTAGGTATTTTAGGACTTTATACACTGAAATGCATACAGTCCCTATCTCTTGCCTTCCTCCTTTCTCTATTTCTGTGAGTAACGCTCTACTCCTTCCTGTTTCCTCACTCACAATGTTAGGGTCATCTTTAACTCCTCTGTCTCCTCCACACACATCCATCTGATAGCTAAAACCTGTTTTTCTCTACAACATCAGCAAATTTTGCCTCTTCCTTTCTGAACACACTACTAAGACCTTTATCGACTCTTTAGTGACTTTCTGTCTAGACAATTGCAACCTCCTTCTTGCTGGTCTCCCTCTGAATCATCTTTCACCTTCAATCTGTTCAAAATTCAGCTATACAACTGATCTTCTGCCAGTCTTGCTATGCCCATGTAACCCCTCTTCTCAAGTTGCTTCATTCGCTCTCTCTCCATTTCCATATCCGCTTCAAACTTTCCCGACTGACCTGTAAGTGCATTCATTCTGCTGTTGCTCCTCACTATCTTTCCTCTTCTCTCCCTACACCCAGACTTCAATCTTTTCACCTTGCTGCTCCTTATGCCTGGAACAAAACTACCTGAGCTGGTATGTCAGGTTTCATCTCTGGTCCTTTTCAAATCCAGGCTAGAAGCTCACCTCTTCGAGGCTGCTTTTGCATCTTGGTCCATATAGTCTCCTGCTCTCTCTGTTTCCCTTCCCTTCCTTTATGATGTAAAATTGTAACTTAAACTTGGTCATGTACATTAAACAGGGACATTGATAACTTGGATTTTTCTGAGGCAATGGAGGGTTAAGTGACTTGCAAAAAGTCATAAGGAGTGCTAGTGGGAATTGAACCCTGGTTCCCGAGTCAGTCAGTGCTCTAACCATTAGGCTACTCCTCCATGTAAATGTCTCTGTACAGCGCTGTATATACCTTGTAGTGCTATACGCACAATCAGTAGTAATAATAGTGTTGGCAGTTTTTCAGTATATAGATGGAACAAATGACTGCGTACTTTAGCACCTTCTGTTGTGGGGAGAGGTTTGAGGAGTTACACGTCTGTCACAGTAGCTATGGCTAGTACAGGTACTAGCACTAAAAGAAGCAATATTTTGGGGAGTTACGCTTGTTAAATGATGATCTTGTAGTTGGATATGACATTGTTACCACGTACACTATTAGTCATGGCAATAAATGTACCAGTTTCTTAGCTTACGCTGCACAATCCTCCTAAATTCTGGAAACTTGCAGGTTAACTAAATTCTGAGGGCTGTATTTCATTATCATTCATTCATTTATTGCTTCAGTTCCCGAAGCTCAGAGTGCTTTGAATGACTACAAAGAGCAATAAAATAGGAGAAAACCAATTAATTATGGCAATAGAAATAGTAACGAGGGAGGTTAATTAAGCTACATTATATAAAGACAGCAAAGCAGTGAACGCCTTAGCACTAGCATGGGTTTAGGGGTCAGAGAAACGGCATTGAGGGAGAATGGAAGAACAGGCATGTCTAACTAGGGGTCACCGAAAGAGCCAGGTCTTTAGGTCCTGAAACGTGGCACTCATATGTGCAAACCATACGCATTTGTGATTCCACCCCTAGAAGGCCTCTGAGTACAACCATTCCACGGGATGCATAGCACTGTGTGTAGAGTGGGATATTTAAATGCTGCTCTATGCAAAATGCTGTTGAAATAGGAAAATTAAACATTTAGATGTTCAGTATAGTGCCAAATGTTAAGGTGCATTTTGAAAATTGAGGGGAATCTAGTTATCTTTATCTTTATTTAGCAAATTTGATATACCGCCTCTTACAATAGTATAAGGCGGTTCACAATACAAACAATCTTGGCTGCAAGAAAGAGAATCATGGAAAAGAACGCCATTCGGGGGACAGGAAAGTGGACAGAAAAAGAGCAGCAAGGAGAGTAAAAAGTAAGCTGTAGAAAACAGCATGATAGACGAGACAGGACGTAACATAAGGACTAACAGAGACAAGTAACAGACAAAACAGCAAAGACGAGTAATAAAACAGATTGCAACTAACAGAACAGACGAACAAGCTACACAACAGGTGAACAACAAACCATATGGGGGAGCATCGGAACGGGGAAAACAACAAGGAGGCTGACTCAGAGGGCCAAGGGTGCGAACCAGGTAGACACAAAGATGTTATAGCCCCTCAATAAGTTGCGAGTGGGTAAGTGCGCTTGACTGGGTGGTGGTGAAGGAAGGGAGGGGAAGGTCAAAGGCTTGGGAGAAAAGGTAAGTTTTAAGCATAGCCTTAAAGTGAGGGAAAGAAAGCTCAGTACGAATAGCATGTGGGAGGGAGTTCCATAAAGCGGGGCTAGCGAAGAAAAAGGCGGCGTGACGAGTTGATTCAAGGTGAGCCTGGGTTGGGGAAGGGAGAAAAAGGCGGTTGCTGTGGATAGAGCGTAATAGGCGGGGGGTAGGTTGAAGAAAAATAAGGTCAGCTAGGTACTGGGGAGTGTTGGTGTAGAGAACTTTGTGAGTAATAATAAGAAGCTTGTAAATATAGCGTGCTTTGACGGGAAGCCAGTGAAGGGAGAGCAAGCAGGGGGTGACATGATCGCGAGGAGAGGAAACAGGTGAGAAGACGGGCGGCTGTATTTTGGATCACCTGCAATCTGCGAAGTTGGTAAAGGGGAACGCCAGCGAGTAAAGAGTTACAATAATCAAGACGGCTAATCACCAGAGAAATGACTAATGTGGTAAGAGATGCAGAGGGCAGAAGAGAGCGGATAGCCCAAATTTTCCGAAGCTGAAAGAGGGAACTGCGTATCACCCCAGAAATGTGTTGGTGGAAAGTCAGCGAAGAGTCCAGGGTCACTCCAAGATAGCGAAGGGTAGGTGCCAAAGGAATAGGTGAATTTGACATCAGAGGTGTCAGAGTGGGAGGAGGAGCACCGAAAGTGAACCAAATGGCTGCAGACTTAGATGGATTGACAATGAGGTAGTTGTTGGTGAACCACTGGGCGACAGAAGCTAAACAGTTATTCAAGGGAGAAAGATCAGGAGCAAGTGAGGACGTATGGTGGACCAGGAGAATGTCGTCGGCAAAGAAATAGGCAGATAGACCAGTTTGCTGTATAAGTAGGGAGGGAGGAGTAGCCTAGTGGTTGGGGCAAGGTACTTCAGGCCGGAAGGTCGGAGGTTCAAATCCCACTAGAGGACAGCAACCTTGGGCCGGAAGGACTGGGGTTTCTAGTCCCACAGATGCTCCTTGTGGTCTTGGGCAAGCCACTTAACCCTCCATTGCCCATGTTCCCTGTAAGTATTAGTGTATGTGTCTCATATCCCTGCGTGTTAAATGTATCCCCCAATTGTGTTGTGACCGCTTTGATTGAAGGATAAGGCGGTATACAAAACTGTCTAAATAAATAAATAAATAAATAAAGTAAGGCAAGTGGTGCAAGGAAAACATTAAAGAGGAGCGGGGCAAGGATGGACCCCTGAGGTACTCCACAGTGAAGAGGAAGGGGGGTAGAAGAAGAGGAACCCGAGTGTACAGTGAAAGAACGGAAGGAGAGAAAAGAATGTTAAATCCTCAGACCACATTTACAACATTTTAATATATTCTGAATCAACAGGTGTCAAAAATCAAGAATACCGTGACATCACAAAATCTCTTCAGAAATTACTCTTTGGCCATAATGTTTACATGGCTGCCTATGATAAGGGGTTGAAACGGAGGTCTAAATCACAAAAATGGCACATGTATATTTAAGAAATTACCTCAAAAAAAATCCAAAGCATTGAATTGAACAACTTGCTTGTCAACATATAGAGTTTGTTATGGAGCTACAAGTAGCTCGGACTACAGCAAGCCATCACTTAGTTCAAACCACTGACTATGCTTTACAGTGTAAGGTTTTCATATCTACAGAGTTTGGACTCCTGCCTGCCCCCCGTCCCCCCCACTTTTAGAAACATAGAAACATGAGGGCAGAAAAAGACAACATGGCCTATCTAGTCTGCCCTTCAATATCAGTTACAATAGTCTCCTTTTTACCTTTAGAGATCCTCTTTTGTTTGTCCCATGCTTTTTTGACTTCAGAAACTGTCCTAGTCTCTACCACCTCCAATGGGAGACTATTCCATGCATCTACCACCCTTTCCGTAAAGAAATATTTCCGCATATTATTCCTGAGTCTATCCCCTTTCACCCTCATCTTATGTCCTCGTGTAGCAGAGCTTGTTTTCAATCGAAAGAGACTCTCCTCCTGTGCATTTATGACATGGAGCTATTTAAACATATCTGTCATAGCTCCTCTATCCCACCTTTCCTTTAAAGTATACATATTTAGATCTTTAAGTCCTCATACGCTTTATAACATAGACCACTAACCATTTTAGTAGCCATCCTCTGCAGAGACTCCAACCTATTTATATCCTTTTGTGGTCTCTAGAATTGCACACAATACTCCAAATGGGATTACACCAGAGACTTATACAGAGGCACTATCATCTCCTTTTGTCTGCTGGCCATTCCTCTCCCTATACACCCAAGCATCCATCTGGCTTTTGCCGTCACCTTTTCTACCTGTTTAGCTACTTTAACATCATCAGACACAATCACGCCCAGGTCCTGTTCTTCTTTTGTGGACAGAAGTACTTCACTCCCTACACTGTACCATTCCCTTGGATTTTTGCAGCCGAAATGCATGAACCTGCATTTTTTAGCATTAAATCTCAGCTGCCAAATTCTAGACCCTTCTTCAAGTTTAACTAGATCCCTCCTCATATTATCCATTCCTTCCTGGGTATCTATTCTATTGCAGATTTGGTATCATCTGCAAACAGGCAAACCTTAACCTATAGCCTTCTGCAATATCACTAACAAAGATGTTAAAAAGAATTGGACCAAGGACCACAACTGGTGGACCTGTGGCACACCACTGTTAACCACCACCTCCTCCTCATGAGCTCCATTTACCCGTCCTCTCCCTCACAACAAATTTCTAACCCAATCAGTAACTTTAGGGTCCATCCCTAGGGTGCTCAGATTTTTTATGTCGCCTGTGCGGAACGGTGTCAAACGCTTTACTGAAATCTAAGTACACTAGATCTAGGGCTCTCCTTCGGTCCAGCTCCCTATCACCCAGTCAAAGAAATCAGATTTGTCTGACATGACCTGCCTCTAGTAAACCCATGCTGCCTTGGATCCTGCAATCCACGGGGCTCTACCTACACAGAAGATAGAGACCACCCTCTAAGGAGGTGGCTCCAGACTCCCATCATGGCACCCCATACAGATGCAGAGGAAAGGTCCAACAAGGCCCACAGACATACCGCTCTATCATTGAGTGGCCTGCCCAAGAGTCTCTTCCAGCGCCTAGACTGATCTGAGGGAGAACTCCTCTACAGCCAAGCCAAGGTCTGCCAGATAGTTATGGCTTGATGCATGCTCCACAATCTGGAAATTAGGCAGTAGCAACCTCTGCCTGAAGGAGTTAAATAGAAGACACAGACATAGAGAATGACACAGAAGGCCTTAGGCAGGTTGGTGAGACTTCAAGAAATGAACACATACACAGAAGATTTTTGTGAAGTTTTGTGTTTTAATAATCAAAATGAAATTCTGTACATGTGAGTTTCCCAACCACCAAAATTACCACCTTCCTGCGCCTTTCACACCCACTCCCCATGCCCATGTCAGGCCCATCAAACCTCTCCATCACTAGCCCTCTGCTCCTCCCCTTTTCAGTGTACACAGAGTAGGAAGGCATGTTTATTTATTCCTACACTCCCTCCCCAATCCCTGCCCCATTTTCCCCTTTTCCACTTGCCCCCTCCTTCTGAACCTGCCATGATGGTGTATTTGATGAGGTCTCGTTATTCTTGGAAGAGCTGTCTGAGACATTATCCAGTCCACTACAATGATCGGTAGCCAAATGGAAGGGGAGTGAAATCTGAAGGGCTTCATAAGAACATAAGACATGCCATACTGGGTCAGACCAAGGCCCATCAAGCCCAGTATCCTGTTTCCAAAAGTGGCCAATCTAGGTCACAAATGCCTAAAGGTTTCCCCAAAAGACACAGGTTCCACAATGCTTGTACTGGGGCAAGCAGTGGATATTCTGGGTCCACTTTAATAATGGTTTATGGACCTTTCCTCCAGGAACTTGTCCAAACATTTTTTTAAACCCGGCTACACTAACAGTTTTCACTAATCCTCCGGAAGCAAATTCAACACGTTAAGTTGAAACATATTTCACTTATTAGTCTAAAATAGGTTACCCTGTTCATTGCATGCCCCCTAGTCTTTCTATATTTTGATGGCGTAAACAATCGATCTACATTTACCTGTTCTACTCCATCCATTAATTTATAGACCTCTATCATATCTCCCCTCTGCCATCTCTTTTCCAGGTTGAAGAGCCCAAACCTTTTTAACCTCTCTTCATAGGGGTATCCTTCCATCCCCTTTACAATTTTGGTGGCTCTTCTCTGTACCTTATCTAATAATGTTGTATACTTTTTATGATAGGGTGACCAGAATTGCAAACAATATTCATGGTGCAATGATACAGAAGCATTATAATATCCATTGTTTTATTCTCCATTCCTTTCCTTATAATACCTAGCATTCTATTTGCTCTCTTGGCTGTCGCTGCACACTGGGCGGAGGGTTTTAACATGTCATCCACGATGGCGCCTAAATCTCTTTCCTGAGTGGTGGTTCCTAATGTGGAACCTTGCATTGTGTAACCATAGTTTGGGTTTTTCTTTCCTAGGTGCATAACTTTGCACTTGTCCACATTAAATTTCATCTTCCAGCGGCAGCCAATAGAGCAAATAGAATGCTAGGTATCATAAGGAAAGGAATGGAAAATAAAGCAAAGGTTATTATAATGCCTCTGTATCATTCCATGGTGCGTCCGTACCTTGAATATTGTGAGCAATTCTGGTCACCGTATCTTAAAAAGGATATAGCGGTATTAGAAAATGTACAGAGTAGAGCCATCAAAATGGTAAAGGGGATGGAAGAATACTCTTATGAAGAGAGACTAAAAAGGTTAGGGCTCTTCAACCTGGAAAAGAGAAAGCTGAGGGGAGATATGATAGAGTTCTAAATAGTGTATAAATAAATAAATAAGTAAATACTTAAAATTGCAGATCTCTCTCCAGAAGTAGCAGTCCTTTTTATAGTCCAAAATTTGGGAAGAAAGTGGAGTATCCAGCACAGGTGGCTGCTCAGATGTGCTTGAAGTCGTGGAGGTGCCTTCCTCTTCAGCATGGCCCAGGTAGACTGGAAGTGCAGACGGTGCTGGGGCATTTGACTGAGCAGCTGGAAGAGCCATGTCATGATGGTGGCTGTAGTTGCACAGGTCCCTGCGCAGTCCCCAAATATTGGCTCGTAGGACCTCCAACTTTACAGTTGTGTTTCTCATTGTGCATTCAGTACTCACTGATAGTAACCGATTTTCTCTGCAGATTGATTTTCTCTGATGTCTACTGAATCATGAGCTGTTGATTTTGCTGTATCAGATGCTCCTCACACCAAAACAGCTGATGACTTCTTCGACTGGCATGAGGCTCTTAAGGTACCAGTGCTGCTGGTACTCACTCAACAGACTGCTGGCCATCATGGAAGGGAGATGGTGGTGGAAGTTGGATATCATCTACCTCTTCCTCCTCTTTGCCCTCTTCCTCCTGGATACCAACATGTCCGTCTACCTCCACATCCTGACATCCTTCTGGGCTGATCATCTGGTCCTTGACCTCTGTGTATACGCCACCTTTCACTCTGGCTGCCATAATCTGTGAAAGGAGTACCTTTCCAGAGGTCTGGCCACTGGCCTCAGCACTGTTGCCCTTCCAGTGGATCGCTGCCCATGGTCTCTGCTGAAGGTAGGATATCAGATATTCATTTTGTGAAAGCCATATATTTATCCATTGTGAAACCAACCTCGGATGCTCATTCCAACCAAGATATTGCTTCTTGTCCAAATATGCACAGTATGTTACTGAGGATGGCATTGTCAATGCTACCCATGGCTTCTATGGCACTGGTGCTGCCAATGCCTACTCACACTATACAAGTAATTAGTTCACAATGAGAAGGAACAGAAATCTGTGCCTCCCATGCTACACAATCTGCTTGTCCTTAGCAAGCAACATTTTCCATAGTGCACATTTGGAATGAGTACTGCCAGGGCATAGGGTGGGGGAGGTGGTCTATGCATACATCTAATTACCACACCTGTACATGTGATGAAAACTGGTCAGGCTAGATATGTTTGGTGGACACAGGGCTGATGATGCACTCTGCAGGAGGACAATCAAGTGGGGGGAAC
The DNA here is from genome assembly GCA_033557465.1 of Ichthyophis bannanicus. Lineage (NCBI taxonomy): Eukaryota > Metazoa > Chordata > Amphibia > Gymnophiona > Ichthyophiidae > Ichthyophis > Ichthyophis bannanicus. Next base: position 600,850,627 of record CM066034.1, read on the forward strand.
GTCTGTTGGATAAGAGGGTGGTGGCCAGCTGAGCATAGAGTGCAGGAACAAAGCAAAGATAATTATTTTAGAAATGAATAGTGCCCTCCAACCCCCACAGCAGCAGGTCGCAAGACCCGCCCTATGTGTTCCAAAGAGCCTCTTTCAACTCAGTTACTGCACCATTATTGATTATAGGGTACTGCTTAGGTATAACCTGACCTCTGGGGATCATGAATGTGGCTAACATCGACAATATACTACCATATGGAGGGGACACTGAGAGGACAGCAGTCACACCATCACAGCATTACAGCTGCTAGGAGATGAGACCACACAACAGCAGGAAGACTGGTGCATTCGTTTTTGCCACTGCACTTAGAGTACCACTGGAAAAGCATGGCGCATTCACTTCCACAATGGTTGAAGGCAGTGAGGATAGGGAGATTGGGGACTGCATGGCCCTCAACATCAGGTCTAAGTGCAGAAGAGGTCTCAACAGTAGGTGGGAGAGGAATGGAGTGTGTGGTGTTCTAGAGATAGCTACTTGTGGGGCTCTGGAGGCGTCTAGCTTGCCCATATCCCTCACAGACTCCTTGTCTATAGTAGCCAGCATCTGGTGCTCCAGGTAGCTCAGAGCCCTCAACTGGCTATCAAGATCAGTCTGTCTTAATCTTAGTCATCTGCTTAATCTCTCACCACTTCCTTTTTAGGTCCTCTGCATCTCTATTTCTATGGTAGACTGCATTCACTCAGTGGTATATTCAAAGCCAAATCTTCTGCTTTTGGCAGGCACTAATGCTAGCCTGACCCAGGAAAACACACTGATGCTTCAGCACCTCCCCTTGGTAGAAATTGTGTTGCGGGTGAGTTTTCTCTGCTTGGCGTCATGACTTGCTTACATGCAGCACAAATCCTAACTTTTCTAAAATGGCCTGCTACACATTTTCTATATGTGGCTAGGGGTGATGCTTCCACATTGGCGAACACATGGTTCTTTCTGAAATGACTGGCAGCTACATGTTAAGCTCTGTCGAGTCTCTTGACTCATGGCGACCCTCTGGATAGTTGTCCTAAACTGTGTTCGGTCTTCAGTCAGGTGTCTCATTGTTGACAAAGTGGCACCCATAGCTGCTCTTATTGTATTGATCAATCTTATTGCTGGCCTTCCTCTTTTGCGTTGACCCTTCTACCTTGCCAAACGTGTTGTCTTTCTCTAATGATCTCTCTCTTCGCATGATATGTTCAAAGTATGAAAGTCGAACTCTTCTCATCTGAGCTTCTAAAGAAAGCTTAGGTTTGATCTCCTCTGATACTGACTGGTTTGTTGTTCGGGTAATCCATGGTATACACAGTATTCATCACCAGCACCATAATTCAAAGGCATCAATTTTCTTCCTGCCTATCTTTTTCACTGTTCAACTTTTGCATCCATATGACGTTATAGAAAATATCATGGCTTGAGCGAGTTGAATCTTTGTATGGAGAGAGACATCTCTGCTCTTGAAAATCTTGTCTAGGTCCTTCATAGCCATTTTGCCGAGAGCAATGCATTGTCTGATTTCTTGATTGCTTGTTGTTTCTTTATTGATAGTTGATCCAATAGGTTTAGTTGTCCACTATTTCAGTTTCTTCTCTATCAAAGTTGGGCACATGTAGGGGAATAAATGTAGATAATCATTTTATAAGAGGGTGAAAGCAGTGTATCTTATCTAAACATTGCTGATTGCAAAATCGCTTCCTGATGGACGGTAATTGTGCTGAGACCGCCAATGTATATAGGAGTTTCATGAAAAATATTGCCCAACACCTATTCACACATGTAGGAGGGGGCGCACTTTGCTTGGTATGGCGAAGCCTTTCATTTGAATGGGTCTCACCTGCATGTAGATACAAGAAGTTTTCCCTCCCCATGGCATGGCTCTGGGTTGCTGCAGGAACAAGGGATATTTGTGAGATGGCTCTCTGTGCTCCTTTTCCGGAAGGTACATTCTAACTCCTTTTTTCCTTCCTGCAGATGCCAACAAATGGGAGGGAGGAGACATCCATAAGGGAGGGTGGGGAAGGGTTTTTGTGTAAATGTTTTTTATTGTGTTTTATCTACATAGGAGTAGAAGAGTAGCTTAGTGGTTAGAACACTGGCTTGGTAACCAAGAGACCAGGGTTCAATTCCCATTAGCACTCATTGTGGCCTTGAGCAAGTCACTTAACCCTCCATTGCCTGGAAGAAAGGCCTGGCAATTTACTTCTGGTTTCGCTGCCAAGAGCCCAGGAGCTTCTGGGATGCCAGGAGTCAACATTGCATCAAAGGTACACATTGCATTACTGTTCTATACAGTAGCTTCCAGGGCCCCCACAGCCCATTTGAACTTGTACGTGAAGGCAGATGGCTATAGCTTTTAAGTATTTTTAATCCTGTACATAAGTTACTCTCCAGGGCCCATACAGCTGATTTTAAGATGTACATAGGAGCAGGGTGTCAGAGCCTTTGCACTGGTGCCTGTATTGTACCATTTATGCTGTGCATTCATGGTACTTCTAGTGATGTATAAATTAATGTCTGTTCAGTGTGGTTCCATTGTAACCACATATATAATAAAGATGTCTTCTACACTAACTTCTGAGACACAGCTTCACTTCTTTGTGTGACTGTGAGATGAAATGAGAGATGAGATTCCAACAATATGTAATGGTAAAGTTCTTTGCACATCGCATGTTATCATGTCCTGAAGGAGCTGAGGGCAGAAGCTGTATAGCCAAGCAGTAGTACATGTGTACAGATCAGAGAATCTGATTTAGGCCACATGCATGCATGTTCAGGCATCAGGGCCAGGCTGTCCAGTAGGAAAACTATTTATTTTTATTTATTTAACAAGTTTTTTTATCATAAAAAATCAAAGTGGTTTACAGAAAAACTCAACAATTTTACAAAGAACTCACGGAATAGGTAGGGGTGGCATGCAGGACATGCTCGGAAGCATAACTTATATACATTTTAACATTTCTGCATTCATTGATTAGAGTGTTGGGGGGTGCGATGTTTAGGTTTGTCGGGTGTTTTGGGGAATGGATTGCAGTGTTACGTCATTGAAGTGTCCTATGAAGAGGAATGTTTTCAGCTTTTTTTCGGAAGTCTTTTTTTTTTTTGTAATTTTTATTACAAGGCTTAATAACATCAACCAACATAATACAGCACAACCAACTAAAAAACAACAATATCACTACAAAAAGCACATCCCGTCCAACCCTTCCCGAGGCCCGTTACACCTGGCCTCCCATTTTCCTAAACCCCCCCCTATTCCCTCCCCCCCACCCCCTCCCCTTCATTCCTCCCCCCACACCTCATACCTCCCCCAAACAGCCTTAAAGGCCTTCACAGTGTGTCGCTGGTGAGCGGTAATTGCACTCATAGTCCACAAGTGATCGATGCGCTGCAGAACCATACCCAATGACGGGGCTTTCTCACAGTGCCACCTGGCCATGATCGCCCCTCGCCCCGCCCCTATACAACATCCCATCAACGCCAATATCTCTCGGTCCCCCATCTCAGGCATTTCATTTAATAAGATCATAGGCGCCATGAAGGGCACCTCCAGTCCCAGCAGGGCCTGGAGCCAGCCCCCCAAGGCTCTCCACATACATTGAACCTCTGCACATTCCCAAACTATGTGAAACAAGTCCGCCCACAACCCCGCCAGCAATCCCCAGTTTCCTGCGGGCGAAACGCTTTTACTTCCAGGGGGTCCAATACATTTGATGCCACATTTTTAGACTATTTTGAAGATATGAGGGGCCCGGGGCCAGGCGCCGAGACCATCTATATATATGATCCCAACGCTCCTCCCCCCACTCCCCCCCCCCAATTGTTGCTCCCACGCCAACTCTCCTTTACTCCTCCCCTCCTGCCTACTTTCCCCACCCTGCGTCCGTAACTCCGCATACAAGAGAGTAATTAGCCCTCTCCTCCCACCCCCCCCCTCCTCATTGCCACTTCAAAAGGAGTAGCTACCCTTCGTAAGTCAGTTAGTACCCCCATCCTCCTAATAAAGGACACTAACTGCATATAAGCAAAATAGTGCCGATCCTCCACCCCATATAATTCCTGCAGTTCGACAAACGACCTAACCTCCCATCCATCATTCAGCATCTGCCCCAAGGTATGTAAGCCTTTATCCCCCCACTCCTTAAACACCCCCCCTCCCTCCCAGGTCTGAAATCCTGCATCCCCCTTATATAAGTATCCCTTGTGTACCGCTTCCCCCGTAACAGAATCTCCTTCACCCTCCCCCACAGCGTCTGCGTATTGTCCCGAAAGGGGTTCCCCTAACCTCCTCCCCCCCGTCTCCCCCCCGGATCCCATAGCCACATCTGCAAGTTCAAACCCTCCCCTCTCAGCTGTTCCAACTCCACCCATATAGGAGTCTCCCCCCCCCCCTAGCCAACTCGCCACAGCCTTCAGTTGCGCCGCGGTGTAATACTTTTCCAGCCACGGGACCCCCATACCCCCCTCCCGCTGCTCCCGATACAAAGTATATTTCGACACCCGAGACCTCCCCCCTGCCCATATAAAGTCAAGGACTAGATGTTGGGCCCGGCGTAAATAACTGCGAGGAATCCTACTGGGAATAGAACTAAACAGAAAAAGAAACCGAGGAAGGACATTCATTTTGATAACCGCAATACGCCCAATCCAGGTCAAATACAGATGCCGCCACCATGTCAGGTCCCTCTTCACCGCCTGCATGAGGGTGCCAAAATTCCGCTCCCATATCCGCCTCCAATCCTTACCCATCTGTATCCCTAAATACCTATACTCGCCCCTCACCCACCGAAACGGGAAACTACTACGAAGACTTGACTCCAACCTCTCACCTAAATTAAACCCTAAAATCTCGGTCTTACTACCATTGATTTTGTATCCCGACACCCGACTATACTGTTCAATTTCCTGCATTAAGACCGGCATCGAAATTAAGGGTTCTCTAAGGGTGTAGATAATATCATCCGCAAATAGAGCTATTTTCGATTCCCCAGTTATTCAAAATCACCCCTTTAACATCAACCCGCCTGACGCACCCGATCTGCCAAAGGCTCGATAGCAAGAGCAAATAACAAGGGCGATAACGGACAACCCTGCCGCGTTCCCCTTCCCAAGCCAAACACTTCAGAATAACTCCCATTCACTCGCACTCGGGCCCTAGGCGCCGTGTAAAATGCTCGAATCCATTTGATAAAGTTTTCCCCCATCCCAACCTTCTCCAAGACCATCAGCAGAAAATCCCACTCCACCCTATCAAACGCCTTCTCAGCATCAATAGAAATGAACACTGCCTTCTGCCCTGTCCTTTGTACCTCCCAGGTCAAATTACAGAGTCGTCGGATGTTGTCCCCTCCCTGTCTCCCTGCTACAAAACCGGTCTGATCCACATGCACCAGTGAAGGCAAAACCCGCTGTAAGCGCGTGGCCAGTATTTTCGCCAAGAGCTTGGCATCCACATTTAAGAGAGAGATCGGCCGATAGGAGCCGCACACCATGGGGTCCTTACCCGGCTTAAGAAGAATAGTAATCCCCGCCTCCATCATAGAGTCTGGGATTACCCCCGTCTGAAGTACCCCATTAAACACGTCTACCAATAGCGGTTGTACCACCCCCCGAAAAACTTTATAAAATTTTCCTGTCAAACCATCTAAGCCGGGTGCCTTGCCCAGTTTCAAAGTTTTTATAGCCTCTGTCACCTCCTCGCCTGTGATCAATAGATCTAGCCCCCCCCCCTCCACCGGGTCCAACCTGGGTAACTCGCATCCCGCCAAGTATTGCCTACTTTTGTCTATGCCACCCGTAACTTCACTTCTATACAACTGTTTATAGTACTCGCGAAATGTCTTCCGAATCTCATTATTCCCCGTCAGTAGCTGCCCTTTCCCATTCCGTATACTGCCGATATTCGACTGGGCCACCCTGGCCCTCAACCGCCTGGCCAATAGTTTCCCTGCCTTATTGCCCCCCTCAAACGTAGCTTGCTTAAGTATATTCAATTCATGAGCCAGCTTACTAGCTCGTAACTGACCAAGCCGTCCGCGCAGTTTCTGCAGCGCACTGAGGACTCCCTCATTCTGATCACACTGATGACTCCCCTCCAATGCCCTTATTGCCCCCAGCAAGCGTCCCTCTTCCTCCCCATGCATCCTGCACCTCCTCGAGGCTTCTCCCAACAAATGTCCCCGTACTACCACCTTCAAGCCATCCCAGACCATTCCAAGCCCAACCTCCCCATTCATATTGAAACCCTGATATTCCGTAATAACTCCTGCGGTTCGTTCAACCACAGCGGGATCGTCCAACAACGAGTCATTCAACCTCCAAAACTTCACACCCGTGTCCTTGTATCCTAAATTAAACCCAATGCTTACTGGTGCATGATCCAACCAAGTAATAGATCCCTGCTCCACCTCCGCCACCTTACTCATCCAGCCACTATCAACCCATATCATATCTATACGACTATAACTCCCATGTGGCGCTGAATAGTAAGTGTATTGTTTCCCTCCTCCCCGGATTCCGGCACCGCCAAGCATCCACCAACCCTAAACCTGCTTTCATCTCCAACATTTGCATTCGCTCTCGACGTTTTCCCGCTCCCGTCCCCTTGCCGTTATCGAGTTGGGGGTTGAGAGTCAGATTGAAATCTCCCCCCACTATAATCGGCAGATCACCCAACTTCTCCAGATCCGCCCGCATATAGGCATAAAACTCTCCCTGCCCCTCGTTCGGCCCATACACACTAAAAATCCAAACCAAGTCCTCTCCCAACTTCACCTTTACGCCCACATATCTCCCCTTCTTATCCCGGTACTCCCCCACCACCTTATCCCGCATCTCAGCCCCCACCATTATAGCTACCCCCCCTTCCGTGATTCGGCCCTCTGCCCCGCCAACACCACCTTGGGGTATTTTCGTGTATCTAACGACCTCTCCTGGCCCACCTTCAAATGCGTTTCCTGGACGCATACAAACTCAGCCCGAGTCCTTACACCCTCCTTCTCAACCAGTCGACGCTTTCGCCATGTTCTCAGTCCCTTAGCATTAATTGTAACCACCCTCAGTTTTTGCTCCCCCACCACCCCCTGCCCCTCCCCTCCCCTCCCCCCCACCCCCCCGTCCCCCCCTCCCACCCCCCCACCACTCCCCCCTCCCCCACCCCCCCAACCCCTTCCTCCCTCCTCTGGAGGCCTCCCTTAGAGTAGTGCCCATCAGTGCAGAGCAACCCAAGCCCCCTCTGGCCACCCCGCATACCCCCTCCCACTCCCCCCCGCTACCCCAACCTAGGCATGGCTGACCCCACCCTTCCCTTCCCACCCCTCCACCAGTCCCCCACCACCCCCAAGCCACCCCCCTCCACACCCCCAGACTACACATGGCATGATACAGATAGCACATGAAAGGCTCCCACCCGGTCCCTGCCCACCCACCACCTAACCCCCCATCCTGGGAGCCCCCTCCCCGCCCCCTCCGAAGCCATCCTTATTTATCACAACATTTCTCATTCTCCCAGCCACCCTCACCACCCTCCAACCTTCCCTCCATCCCGCAATCCCCCGCCCCCTCCCCCCCAACATCCCCAACACCACAACTTAAACGCAACATTACCCCCCCATCCCTGCTCCCAACCACTCACCCACCCTCCACCCCACACAACACTCCCATAGCCCTCAAGTCCCAAACATTAGACAAATCAAGGCCACCAAGACCCAATGGAGTCCAACAGTCTCCGCATAGCAAAGCACATCAGCCCCGACTGGCTTCCTCCTCGTGCAAAAGCTGCGCTGGGCTGGGTAGGCTGTCCATCGCCTCCTCCGTCTCAGCCCTCTCCAGCCGCTGATCCTGTGTCGCCCTCTGCCGCTGCAGCGGACCCCGCAGTCCCGCCTCTCGCAGGGCCTTCTGCGCTTCCATACAGTTCTGCACCCTCCAGTTGCGGGTGCCCACCGTGAAGCACAGTCCAAATGGGTATAGCCAGCGGTAGCGCACATTTTCCTCCCGCAACACTGTGGTAACAGGCTGCATCTCCCGCCTTCGCTGTAGGGTCCCCGCCGCAAGGTCTGCATAGATCGCCACCTTATATCCTTGCCAAACAAACTCTCGCGCTCTGCGCATCTTCGTGGCTATCTTTTCCTTGACAGCGTAATCGTGTATGCATACAACAATGTCTCATGGCCTATTAGGCCGGCTGGGCCCCAGCGCCCTATGCGCCCTGTCCAGAACCACCTTATCTCCCTCCATGGCCTCAGAATAGCCTTGCAAATGGCTTCAGCAACTCTCCGGCTGTCCTCAAATTCGGGTTCCTCCGGCACTCCTCTAATGCGCAAATTGTTCCGTCTCATGCGATTTTCAAGGTCCTCCAGCTTATACTGGATTTGCGCTTTCCACTGGTCCCAGTCTTTCACAGAGTGTGCCAGCTCCCCCTGTGTTTTTTGCACCATTGCCAATTGCTGTTCCTGGGCCTCCGTTCGCCTCCTCAGCTCACTCACTTCCTCCCGCAATTCGTTGCAAACTTCACCCACCTCCAATTTCACTGCAGCCAGTTCGGATTTCAACTCCCCGAACCAGGCTTTCAGCTCTGCCCTGGAAACACCGTTCACCACCGTCATGCCCTTTTCCACCTCCATCGCACGCGGTACCAAGCTCTCTACAGTTTCCCGGGGCTGTCTTTCACCCGCCGCCATCTTAGCCTCCCGTCCTCCAGCGTGTCCGCCACTGTAGGCGAATTCTTTTAGGTCTGCCGCCTTCTTGCGGGTCGTCATCTTGCCTGGCCCTGCCACCGCTTGGTCCGCCACCAACTTCTGCGGTCCGGTATGCTGCCACGACCCTTGGGGTCTTATTTTTCCACAACTTGCGAGGTGCCACGCCGGAGCTCCTAACTTAGGCTGCCATCCACACCGATGACGTCACTTCCTCCCTTTCGGAAGTCTTTTAAGTCCGTGGTGGATCTCAGTGTTTCAGGAAGGGAGTTCCAGATGGCAGATGCTGCTAACGATAAGGCTCTTTTGGTCGTGGAGTTGTTTGCTTTGGTGAATACTCTGGGTGTTTGGATGCTGCCACTGTTCCGTTGTCTTCGTGGTCTGTTGTCGGGTTGGGTTCTGATTAGTTCCTGGAGCGTGAGTGCTGAGAGGTTTTGTTTGATTTTGAATATGGTCAGCACGGTTTTGAATCTGATCCCCGAGGAGATTGGGAGCCAGTGGAGCTGGTGTAAGATAGGTGTTATATGGTCAGATTTAGTAGAGCCACGATGATTCTGGCAGCCGTATTTTGTGCCAGTTGTAATGGCTTGATAGTTTGTTTCGGGAGACCATTGAGGATAGAATTACAGTAATAATGGAAAAATGATAGCTTGAAATACTGTGCAGAAGTGGTCCTAGCTGAGGAGAGGTTTGAGTCTGCGGATAGTAGCCATTTTGTAATACGCATTTCTAGTGAGTTTGTTGATGTGCGCTTTAGGTTTAGATTGGTGTCTATGGTGATTCCTAGATACCTCACCTCTTTTTTCACAGGGATGGAAAATTTGCCAAGGTGATTGATTCTGGGGGTATAAAGGAAGTGTTCCTCGTGATGATTAAGGCGTCAGTCTTCTTAAAGTTGATGTTAAGGTTGTTATTTCATAGCCAGTTGTTCATTACGTGTATGCATGTTTTCATTTCGTGTATGCATGTTTTCATGTTATAGTCTGGTAAGTTGAGGTGGATTGGGGTGTATATCATTATGTCGTCTGCATAAATGGTATATTGGATGTTATGCTTGTTGAAGATTCTGCAGATGGGTTGAACACATAGGTTGAAGAGTAGGGCAGACAGTGAGGACCCTTGTGGGACTTCTTGCTCTGTAATAAATAGGTGGACAAAGGTGAGTCGGTTGATATAGTGTATCTGGACTTTCAGAAAGCCTTTGACAAGGTCCCTCATCAGAGACTTTTGGCAAAACTAAAGAGTCATGGGATAGGAAGCAGAGGGTAGGGCTAAATGGCCAATTTTCCCAATGGAGAAAGGAGAATAGTGGTGTACCCCAGGGATCTGTGCTGGGTCCGCTGCTTTTTTACATATTCATAAATGACCTGGAAAAGGGAATAACGAGTGAGGTTATCAAATTTGCAGATGACATAAAACTATTTAAAGTTGTTAAAACCCAAGAGGATCTTGCTAAATTGGAACACTGGGCATCAAAATGGCAGATGAAATTTAATGTGGTCAAGTGCAAAGTTATGCACCTAGGGAAGAACAACCCAAACTATGGTTACACGATGCAAGGTTCCACATTAGGAACCACCACCCAGGAAAAAGATTTAGGCGTCATTGTGGATAACATGTTAAAACCCTCGGCCCAGTGTGCAGCGGCAGCCAAGAGAGCAAATAGAATGCTAGGTATCATAAGGAAAGGAATGGAAAATAAAACAAAAGATATTATAATGCCTCTATATCGTTCCATGGTGAGACCGCACCTTGAATATTGTGTGTAGTTCTGGTCGCCGTATCTTAAAAAGGATATAGCGTTATTAGAAAAGATTCAGAGAAGAGCCACCAAAATGGTAAAGGGGATGGAAGGATACTCCTATGAAGAAAGGCTAAAAAGGTTAGGGCTCTTTAACCTGGAAAAGAGACGGCTGAGGGGAGATATGATAGAAGTCTATAAATTAATGAATGGAGTGGAATGGGTAAACATAGATCGATTGTTTATGTTAGCAGAATATAGAAAGACTAGGGGACATGCAATGAAGCTACAGGGTAAACTATTTAAGACTAATAAACAAAAATATTTTTTCACTCAACGTGTAATCAAACTCTGGAATTTGTTACCGCAGGATGTAGTAAAGGCTGTTAGTGTAGCTGGGTTTAAAAAAGGTTTGGACAAGTTTCTGGAGGAAAGGTCCATAAACCATTATTAAGAAGGGACCCAGGTTATCAATGCTTGACCCAGTACAAGCATTGTGGAACCTATGACTTTTGGGGGAAACTGCTAGGTACTTATGACCTAGATTGGCCACTGTTGGAAACAGGATACTGGGCTTGATGGACCTTGGTCTGACCCAGTATGGCATATCTTATGTTCTTATGGTTGAGGTGTTTGTACCTACTTTGACTTGCTGGCTGTGGTCACTGAAGTATGACTGTTATCACTTGAGAGTTGTGCCATGGAGCCCGGTGGCTTTGAGTCTGTCTAGAAGGATGCTGTGAGCTACTGTATCAAAAGCGGCGAAGATGTTGATGAAGATGAGTACACCTTTCTTTATATCGTCAATCACTCTGATTAAGTTGTCAAATAGTTGCATGAGCAGAGTTTTGACACTGTGGTTGGGTCGAAATCCATGCTGGTGGGATCAAGCGGGACGTGAGAGTCAATGTGGTCCTTTCGTATCCAGTATAAGTTTCTTATTTTTGTTCACAGATCAATTCACACAGGTACTCCCCTTTACCTTGCTGACCAGGTTCATCTGCACTCGTCTCACTGTTCACTCCGGTTTATTCATGTTAACCGTATGTCCCTCCCCTCCCCCCTCTCGCAAGCTCACTTGGAATCTACCCGCTCATCTGCTTTCTTCTTTCTGGGCCCAAGACTCTGGAACTCGCTCCCCTCCACCCTCCGCCTAGAACTCTCATTTAAGTCTTTCAAGGCTAAATTAAAAACCCACCTCTTCTGTCTAGCATTCTACCTTTCCCCTCCCTCCTCGCCCCTTTCCCCTCCCTCCTCCTCCTCGCCGCTTTCCCCTCCCTCCTCCTCCTCGCCCCTTTCCCCTCCCTCCTCGCTGATGCACATTACCTCTTTTCCTTTAGCTTTTAATCTTTCTGTCCTACTCTAATTTTTAAATGGCATTCTTTTCTATTTCTCTGCAGCTTTTAATTTTTGATAGTAAACCACCCAGAAGCGTTTGTTATCGGCGGGATAATAAGTTTTTAAATAAACATAAACATAAACAATTGACGCTGTACTGTCTTTTCAATGATTTTTGTTAAGAATGGTAGGCTTTATATCGGGCGGTAAGATGCAGAGTCTGTATTGTCTGCTGCTTTGTTTTTAAGGATTGGTCAGATGGTTGCCAGCTTGAGAGAGGAGCTTATTATCTTGTGGATAAATTGGAGAAGCTCATCGTCTGATTTGATCCATCTTACTGGGCATGGATCAGTGGGTGCTGTACAGGCATTTAGATTAGAGATGGTGTGTGCAACTTGAATAGTCATGGGTGTGTGAAGGAGGATAATGGGTGTTCTCATTGGTCCAGTTGTGGTAAGCATTTTGGAGGGCTTGAGCCTGGCGGGAAAGAAGTTTGCAAAGATTTGAGGGTGGGTTGTGTCTTCTGTAGTTTGGGATGGAGCCTTTGTCAGTGTACGTACAATCTCAAAGAGTTCTCTAGGTTGATTGCTTGATCTTAATATGCGGTTGGTATGATACTCTTGTTTGTGTTGGTTGATTATGTTGTTGTATTCCTATTTTATTTGATATTATTTTAATGTGGTTGCTGTTTTGTTTTGTCTCCAGCTCCGTTCCAGCTTTTGTAGAGTTTTTTTTCACTTCCCTTATATCCACAGAATACCAGGTTGCTGATGAGGTTCTTGTTGTTGAGCAATAGTGGTTGGTTTGTGGGGGAGCTCTAGCCGCTGCAGCAATGGTGGTGTTCCATGTTTCAATAGCCTCTTCTAGACTGGTGAAATCTTGTGGTAGTTTCTGGAGGGTGGCTTTCAGGAGCTGTTCTTTATCAAACTTTTGAATCTTCCTTCTGCTTGAGATGTATTCTGTGGTGTTCTTTGGAGTGGGGTATGCAGTTTGAAGTGAATAGCATGATGGTCCGACGAGAGTATCGGTATGACTTTGGGGGGTGTTACATTGCTATCTTCAAGGAAGTTTTTTGGCACAAATACGTGGTCTGGTGTGGTACCTAGTGAGTGAGAGGGACCTGTGTGTAGCAGTGCGAATTGCAGAGCTTCCATTGCTTTGAGGAAAGCTGTTGAGTCTTTGTTGGGCACTGAGCTGAGGTTCAGATCTGCTAATAGTATGACTGGTTTGTGAGAAGAATTGTTTCTAGTATGGTGGATAATTCCTTGTCAGTGGCCTTGGGGGGCCCTGTATGTAAAGCAAATGGAAAAGTGCCTATTTTCTATGGTTAATATATTGCAGTGATCTGTGCTTATTGACTTGGAGGTTTTAAGCTTTAGATTGGATCTATTAGCACCCCCTCCGCCTCTTTTGTTGATCCTGGGACAGTTGTATGATAGAAACATAGAAATATGCCGACAGAAAAAGACCACATGGCCTATCTAGTCTGTCCTTCCATAACAACTACAACAGTCCCCTTTTTACCTTTAGAGATCCTCTGTGTTTGTCTGATGCTTTTTTGAATTCAGTTACTGTCCTCATCTCTACCACCTCCACTGTGAGACTATTCCACGGATCCACTACTCTATCCGTAAAGAAATATTTCCGCATATCACTCCTGAATCTATCTCCCTTCACCCTCATCCAATGTCCCCTCGTAGCAGAACTTGCTTTCGTGAACATTTATGCCACAGAGGTATTTAAACATCTCAATCATATCACCTCTATCCCGCCTTTCCTCTAAGGTGTACATATTAAGATCCTTCAGTCTGTCCTCATATGCTTTATAATGAAGACCACTAATCATTTTAGTAGCCACCCTCTGCACTGACTCCATCCTGTTCACATCCTTTTGAAGGTGCGGTCTCCAGAATTGCACACTATACTCCAAATGAGGTCGCACCAAAGACTTATACAGAGGCATTATCACCTCCTTTTTTCTGCTAGCCATTCCTCTCCTTATGCACCCAAGCATCCTTCTAGCTTTTGCCGTCACCTTTTCTACCTGTTTAGCTACTTTAAGATCATCAGACACAACCACGCCTAGGTCCCGCTCTTCTTTAGTGGACAAAAGTACTTCACCCCTATACTATATTGCTCTCTTGGATTGCTGCAGCCCAAATGCATGACCTTACATTTTTTAACATTAAATCCCAGCTGCCAGATTCTAGACCATTCTTCAAGCTTAGCTAGATCTCTCCTCATGTTATCTACCCTTCCTGGGTGTCTATTCTATTGCAGATTTTGGTATCATCTGCAAAGAGGCAAACCTTACCCGACAGCCCTTCCGCTATATCACTAACAAACATGTTAAATAGAATCGGAACAAGGACAGATCCCTGGGGCACACCACTGGTAACATCCTTCTCCTCAGAGTGAGCTCCATTTACTTGTACTCTTTGTCGCCTCCCACCCAATCAATTTCTAACCCAAGCAGTAACTTTAGGGTCCATCCCTATGGTGCTCTGTTTGTTTATAAAGTCACCTGTGAGGAACAGTGTCAAAGGCTTTACTGAAATCTAAATACACCACATCTAGGGCTCTCCCTCGGTCCATCTCCCTGGTCACCCAGTCAAAGAAATCAATCAGATTTGTCTGACAAGACCTGCCTCTGGTGAATCCATGCTGCCTCGGATCCTGTAATCCGCTGGACTCCAGAAACCTCACTATTTTCTCTTTCAGCAGCGTTTCCAATAATTTACTCACCACCGAAGTTAAACTAACCGGCCTGTAGTTTTCAACCACATCCTTACTTCCGCTTTTCTGTAAAGGCACCACATGAGCCTCTCTCCAGTCCTTTGGCACCACTCCCGACTCCAACGAGGCATTGAAAAGGTCAGTCAGTGGAGCTGCTAGAACGTCCCCAAGTTCCCTCAGTATTCTCGGGTGTATCCCATCTGGTCCCATCGCTTTGTTTACTTTAAGTTGAGATCGTTTCTCACAAACACAGTCTTTTGAAAATTGTTCAAGATGTCCTTTGCTTCTGTTCTTATTTGTGGGTGTTTTCTGAGTTCCTGCTCCTGGTTCTTCATCTGTGAACATAGAACAAAAATATTTGTTAAGCAATTCCGCGTTATCCTTATCAGCTTCTACATATTCCTCCCCTGCACCCTTGAGTCTGACAATACCACTCTTGCCCTTCCTCTTCTCACTAATATATCTGAAAAATGTCTTATCCCCCCATTTTATTGCATTGGCTATTTCCTCCTCCTTTTGAATCTTTGCCTTCTTGACTACTTTGCTAGCTTCTCTAAGTTTTTCCAAATACAGATGCCTGTCGTCTTCTCTCTGTGATCTCTTGTATTTTATGAAGGCCTCCCTCTTTTTCTTCACTTTTTCAGCTGCTACTTTCGAAAACCATAGCAGTCTCCTTTTCCTTTTACCTTCATTTACCATTTTAACAAAAAGGTTGGTTGCCCTTAAAATATCCCCTTTCAGTTTTTCCCACTGTTTTTCTACATCCCTCAGCTGTTCCCATCCAACTTAATGACTCCCTGAGGTATTGGCCCATCTTCGCAAAGTTAGTCTTCCTAAAGTCTAAGATCCTCGCCTTTGAATGGATTCTAACAGCCCTAGTTCTGAACCACACCATCTGGTGATCACTGGATGCAAAATGATCTCCCACTACAACATCAGAAACACTTTCACCATTGGTAAGCACCAAGTCCAGTATGGCCCCTTCACGTGTGGGGGTCTGTTACCAATTGCCTGAATAGTTTTCCCTGTAGAGAATCCAGGATCTCCTTACTTCTAGATGATACTGCAGAAGGAATGTGCCAATCAACATCTGGCATATTGAAATCTCCTATCAGTAGCACTTCCCCTTTCCTAGCAATGCTGCGCATGTCTTCAATTAACTCTCTGTCCACCTCCTCCTCTTCTGAGGGAGGTCTGTATATCACACCAATGTAAATAGATTTCTCTTCCCCTCTTTCTAGTTTAACCCACAGTGCCTCCCCTCTCCCTTTTAAGCTCTGTAATTCCAAAGCTTTAATAGTAGTTTTTACATATAGTGCCACTCCTCCTCCCCTACTTCCTACCCTGTTCTTTCTGAATAAAGTATAGCCAGGTATAGTTATATCCCAATCATGGTTTTCTGTGAACCATATTTCTGTAACTGCCACTAAATCCAAGTCAGCCACTCCCACCAAAGCTTCAACATCAGGGATCTTATTTCCCATGCTACAGGCATTTATACACACTGCTTTCCATATGTTACCCCTGTTACATTAAATACCTTTATGGAAATGGGTATCACCTACCTGGGGGCTTTCACTTACCTGGGGGCTTTCTTCACCCATCCCCAATGAATCTAGTTTAAAGCCCTCTTCAGTAGATTAGCCAGTCTACTACTGAAGATGCGTTGACCTTTCTTGGACAGATGGATGCCGTCTCTGCTCTGCAACCCTGGGAACAGCATCCCATGGTCTAGGAAACCAAAACGCTCTCGATGACACCATCCACGGAGCCATGCATTCATCTCCAGGATGCGAGCCTCTCTGCCTTAGTCTTTACCCTCAACAGGGAGGATTGACGAGAACACCACCGGTGCACCTAACTGCTTCACCCTCTGTCCCAGAGCCATGAAGTCACTTTTGATACGTTCCAAGGTATACCTGGCAGTATCATTTGTTCCAACATGGATTAGCAACATTGGGTAATAGTCAGTGGGCTTGATGAGTCTCGGCATACTCTCCGTAACATCTTGCATTTTGGCACCAGGCAGACAGCATACCTCTCTGGACATCAAGTCTGGTCGGCAGATGGATGCCTCAGTACCCCTCAGAAGAGAGTCTCCAACCACCACTACCCTTCGTTTCCTTGTGGTCACTGATTCTACAACTTTGGGGTACTTGAGCTCTGGTTCTTCCCTTTCCAGGGATGCTTTCACCTCCTCCACTTCCAGGGC
Source organism: Ichthyophis bannanicus (assembly GCA_033557465.1). Taxonomy (NCBI): domain Eukaryota; kingdom Metazoa; phylum Chordata; class Amphibia; order Gymnophiona; family Ichthyophiidae; genus Ichthyophis; species Ichthyophis bannanicus. Next base: position 600,867,369 of record CM066034.1, read on the forward strand.
TGCATAATGGTTCTTCAATTCAAGGGCTGGAGAAGTTGGATTGGTGATTTTGCAGGCCCTGGTGACTTGTGTCCAACCATCGACATTCTGTTGGCACCCATCTTCTCCTCTGCTGGAGAGCTTGGTTGCTGCAAGAAGCATCTCATCAATGTACTTCTCACTATCTTGAATGCTCCTCAGCCTCGCCATCTCCTCTCTGAGTTCCTCCACTTGTTTCCTCAGAGCTTCAGCATGCAGGTGCTCTGCACATGGAACCGGTCCTTCAACTGGCATTAGGACCTCTGTCTGGACCAAGGCAGAAGCTGTAACGGGGGCAACAGCTTTAGCGATATGATTTTACCCAGCCATTGTTCTGTTCGTGGAGCTTAGGTATCTGTTAAAGCAAAAGAGAGAGATCTACCAAGTACCAGCCGGTTTCCCAGCTGTCCTTTCAGAGAAAAAGCAGTTAAATCTTCTTAATTATATTCAAAATGTGCTGGTCCAATTCTCTGTGCTTTGTCAAATGGGGAGGTGCCCTATAATGCAAGACTACTCGCTAGGGGTGGGTGGGAGTCGGGGTGGGTAGGGTGGGAACTAACACCTGATTAGGTGTTAGCAGTTCCCAAAGCTGAAGAGGTTACTGGAGTTCATCCACCTACTGTGCTCAAGAAAAGTCCCACTAAAGCACCAAAAAGAAAGTAACCTTGCTTTACAAATGTACAAAAAACCCTTTTAAGAGCTCCCAGTCAGAGAGCTAACAATTTAATATAATAAAACAAACCCTTAAATCCTTACTGTTGGTTGATCTGGAGAGCTCCTGTAGGAAAGCCTGAACAGGGCAGGGCACTGGAGCCTTTTATGCAGGCCCTCAGCTGCTCTCAGGTAATCAGGCCCACTAACACCTGATTTGGTGTTAGCAGGTCCCAAAGCTGAGGAGGTTACTGATGTGTGGGTGCTAGGTGTGACTTGTTTTATGATGATCTGGTCAGTGTCTTTCAACCAGGTTTCAGTGATGTAGAGGATGTCTGCTTGGTGTGATTGGAGGTAGTCTATAATTGTGGTGTTTTTGTTACATATAGATCTGGCATTAATGAGTACTATGTTGATCGGCGGGGGGGGGGGGGAGGGTGGGAGGCTCTGCATGGGCTGTTCGTGCTGGCTGGTGGCATATGGTTCTGGCTGTATTATTAAAACTCTGGTATTTTTGTTTCAGTGATGTAAGGTATTGTGCCATGTGGGTGGTTGTTGTAGCAAGAATATTGGTGAGTGGATAATGGCTGTTGGTGTTGTGGTGGTAGTGTGGAAAGCCTTTGTGTGGTGAAGGAGGAGAATCAGGATCAGTAAGGTGGTATATTTATTTAGGGTGTTTGGTTTGTTTTTCTTTTGAGCCATAGGGTGTGGTTTGGGAAACTGGAGGGTGAGTTGGGAGGGTAATGGTATTGCTTTTGTTTCTAGTTAGTTTTTGTGATCTTTGCAGTTCTTTTTGGTGTGTTGGCTTTGGGGAGAAGTTGATCTTCTCTGACCATGCTGCTTTTTATTCTTGTTCAGCTAAACCATAGTGCCCAGCTCAAGTGCCCTGCCTAAGGGCCCTCTGGTGAGGCTCCCAGGCACGGGCGTGCATAGGTACACTGCTGATTTTAAAGTTCCCTTGTCTGGAGCTGTGTAGCTGTGATTGGCCCGGTGGTCTGGGAGCAGGAGGCTAGTTTCCCTTGAGAGCGATGAATGGTAGAAGAGAAATGTTGCTGGCATGCTGCTGATTTTAAAGTTCCTTTGTCTGGAGCTGTGCAGCTGTGATTTGCCCAGCAGTTGACTAGGGTGGCAGACCCTGGTGGGCATCATCATTAACCTCCCTTTTGGGAAGTGGCAGCTAAACTACCACTTCAGTGCTGTGGCAGGCTTTAAAACTACCACAGTTCCGGCCTGCCACTCCTGCCCCCTCCAAGAAAGTTGCATTGGAGGAAGGGCAGGAGTGGCAGGCCATGAGCGCACATGAGTGTGAGCACTTTAAGGCCCGACTCAGTGCTGAAGCGGCAGTTCAGTCACTGTCACTTCAGCACAAGGTGGGGGCAGCATGGTGGGCCAGACGGCTGCGCAGTCTTAAGGGGGAGCACGGAGCATCTGCTTAGGGCAGCAGAAACCCTCAAGCTGCTACTGTCAGGCAAGACTAATGTCTGTGGGGCTTTCTTGTGGCTCTATTAGCCTATGTGCATGCTGGTATAGATGTAGGTATGCTTCTTGTTAATCCATATCTGTTGACCTGTGCCCACTGCCCATGGGGGTAACACATCCCTGGGACTGTCCAGCAGATGATGGCATAAACATTGAGGCCTCAAGAAATAGTGTCAAAAAGAGAGAGAGAGCATACATAGCTGGATCTCAGTTTGCATCCAGCTAGCTGAATGTGATGGAGGGCTGCACAAGCAGGAGTCCATACAGTTTGTAGTGGAGATGTCTTTGGCTAGGTGTAAAAGTCTTGGCACAGTGGCACTGGAGCACCTGTGGGAAAACTAGAGCTGTTAGCTACAGTATTGAATGTTTCCACCTAATCACTACTACTACTATTAATCATTGATATAGCATTACAAGACTTTCACAGTGCTGTACATAAACACGTAGAAAGACCATCCCTGTTCGTCAGAGCTTACAATCTAAAAGAAGACAGACAATACAGTTACTGAGAACAGGGCTACAAATAGGGAAAGGTAGGGGGAGACAAGGAGAATAAGGATTGAAGTGGCTGGCCATTAGTGTAACATGTGGAGTGTCCCTAGAGAGGCAATCCACAAATCCCAAATAGTCACATTGGTGCATGGGACATGATATGAATATCGCTTTTGCACCTCTTACCCAAATGAATTGCTCATTCAATAAGGGACTACAGATTCATGTGAGTGGGCTCATCTGAAAAGACATGATGCACCAACAAAAATTTGAATTAATTTGTTTTTTTATAGGTGCAGTAAATATCAATTGAACTTTTTAAAAGCAAGAGAAACTCTGATGTGGGCAATTCCAGCAGCACTACTGCGTGTTTCAGCAGTGCATGAGAAAGAAGAGCAATCTGTTTGTGCTTTCTAATACATGTGCATGGCTTTGTTTTACTTGAACACAAGGGATAGGCATTGAGTGCCGGATAGCCGAATTCTTAAGGTGCAAAAGGTTTAGAAATCACCAGACACTTGATCAGATATATCAAAACATATGGGGCCCGATGATGAGTTAGGAAGGCTTCCCCGCCAACCTCTAACCCTGGATATTCAATGCCAGGGTCATAAGTGGCCCTAGCATTAAATATCCAGGATCACCGCACTGCCTCTCAGACGCAGTTGATAACCGGGCAGCAGCGATATTGCATGCTGCCTGGTTAGCTCCTGCACTTAAAGATAGGCACCTCTTTTACCTTGTCTATCTTTTAAGCACAGGTCGCTAACTGGGTAGGATGCAATATTGCTGCTGTCTGGTTATGGATTGTTGCCGCCTCCACTCCTTCCCGGAACGCCCACAACATGCCTATGACACGCCCCGATGCTAAGCAGTTAGCATTGGGCCATGTAAGGGAGAAGAGAGTGGATATTCAGCGCCATTGAATATCCCAGATAGCGGCATTTACATGACTTTCAGGACTGTAAACTGTGTAAATGCCTTTCAAATATTGGGCCCATGAACCTTTGTTGTTTGGAGCCACCAGGGACATCAGCATTTCAATGAACAATGAAGGTAGACCTTCCCATATCACATTCAAAGCACGCAACATATCTAATACAGCATATAAGGCCTATTCCCCCATCGTCTTCACTCTCTGGATCAGTCAGAGCACAGATACAGTACAGGTGTAGTCAACATTATTGGCACCCTTGCATTTTAGGTATGTTGTGTACAATATCTTGAGAAATAATTTGAAATATTCCAACTGTATGTCATCATAATATTTTAATAGTATGTTAAAAGGTATACAACAAAAAAAGATATCTTTGTGACGTAGACATATTTATTTCTGAGAAAAAAACAAAATATGACCTGGACAGGATTAATGGCACCCTTCACTAATATTTGGTTGCACAACCCTTGGCGGTAATGACAGCCTCCAAACATTTCTTGTAGCCATCTATAAGTTTTGTACATCTGTCTGCTGTTAGGTTTTCTCACTCTTCAACTGTGAATTGTTACAGCTCATGAATGTTTTCAGGATTCCTTTTACCAATGGCAGATTTCAGCTCTTTCGAAAGGTTCTTGATTGGATTGCGAAGAGGACCCATTGCTGGACAGTTTAAAACAGTTCATTTGTTCTTTTTTAGCCATTCTTTTGTAATTTTGGATGTATGTTTTTGGTCATTGTCCTGCTGGGAGGACCCACGACCCAGCACATTTCACTCCAGAATACCTTGGTAGTCCTCTGACTTCATGATTCCTTTAATACGTTCCAGGCTTCCAGTTTCTGAGCTAGCAAAACAGTTCCACAATATTATGGAACCATATTTAACTGTAAGACGGGTGTTTTTTTCCTTATAAGCTTCATTTTTTCATCTGTAAATGTATCGCTGGTCTGCCTTGCCAAAGAGCTCATTTGGTTTCATCTGTCCACAGAACATTTTACCAAAGGATATGGTTTCACAAGGAGTGACAATGGGATTCAAACCCCTCTTTGGTCAGAGGCCACTTCTCAAACCATTTACCTCTCCACCCCTAATCATCTACTGGTCCACCCCTAATCATCTACTGTTCTTGAAAAAGTTTTTATCATGAATTTTTCCTTCCATGGCAAGTTTCTTTTCAAATTCTCTCAATGCCTATCTTATCATTGCTTTGCTAGTGCTTATGTTTCCTGTTTTCGTCATTTGGAACGTTTCCATTTTCTGAAAGATGCTTTTTTAGCTATAAGAGCCTCTCTGATCCCAGTTCTAAAACATGCTGGCACTCATTTGGCCTTCCTTCTACCTTTCTTACAGTGTGGAATACATCTGGTCTGGCCTTCGAAGATAGTATTTTTTTAAACACCACCCATGCCTGATGTATTATGTCACGCCCTTAGCCCCTTACAGACAGTGTGGAGGGGCGTGCTTGTCATAGGAGAGAGTCACCATTTAGCCTTTACCTGACTGGCTGCCTTGTAATGCCTCATGGGAAAGGTAGTTCAGTCAGGAGGTACTTGGCTTCAGGTAAAAATAACACAATTGTAGTTGGCTTGAGTGGTAAGGCTTTGACAGATATTTATGGGGTAACGCAAAGTTCACAAAATAACACCTTTGGATTGCTTCTCTAGGATTCTTTCAGAAATACACCAGGATATAACTGAACTCAAAATAAAACAGCTTATAATGTTCTTTAGCATAAAGAAAAGTCCTTTCAACAGCCAATGCTATCAGATATGGCTAGCAGTGCTGTTTTAAGACTAACAAACAGCTTTTCCTAAAGCAGGTTTCTTTTCTTACAGTCCAGAACACTTTGCGGCTGTTTGTCTCCTTAAGCACAGTAAAAACTTTCAAGAAGAAGTTAAACTCTTCATAGGCAAACAATTCTCTATGCAAGGCTTTCAGGAATAGTGAAAACAAAATCAAAGCTTTTCTTACTTTCACCGTCAGCACGGGCTTCAGGCTGTGCACTGCACTGGCTAGCAGCTGTTTAACAAGTTTTAATTAGACAGCTGCAGTTTGCTCAGCAAAGGTATTTCTCCTTTAATACAGGACCTTCACAAGTTATCTACAGGCTCTCAGGGTTACCGGACTCTGGAGGTTTTCCTTACGGTTGACTCCCTTCCAAACCCTCCATATATGAAGACTGGCATAAAGAGCAATCCATGTATGAGTCGTCTTCTACAGCTAGGTCTTGTTCACCCAGTTGCATAGGCTCTATCTTCGGGTCTGGCTCAGAGGGCTTAGCCGACTGCCTCCCATTAGGACAAAAGCTGTCTCTTGCAATTCTGTAGCGCTCCAAATTAGACAAGCTTTTAATGCTCATACCTGGGTCAAGGCTTGTATCAGCTTCTCCTCTCTCATGCTCTGGCCACCATTCACCTGAGCTTCCTCGTCCTGTCCTCCAACTTGTGTTCCTGGTTCCTGCTGTTCTTACTGTTCCAGCTCCATTCCTCTTCCAGTAAGCATTCCTACTCCTCCCTCTTTATGCATTCCTACTCCTCTCTCTCTCTGGATAATCTGACCTAGTCTTAAACCTCTCAGGCTCCAGCCCCACCCCTTCTCCTCTCAGGTGTTGGAGATCAAACTGCCTCGTGGCAGCTGAGCACTTGGGGAATTCAGTGACGTAAGGGTTCCTTACCCTGGACCTGTATTCCCTCTCCTTTTCTCCACTAGGGGCATTCTGCAACCTATTGCAGCTAGGAAATACCTGCTTTCTAGGTGTAAATGGAGTTTTGTGCCTCTGACCTTGTAAAATAGGTCCTTTGATAAGGGTGAATTCCTTCTCTTTATCCCTGTCTCCTGGGTCCTGATAAGCTTCCTTATCACAATTACTACCACTATTAAATATAAACCTTTAATTCCTTATCGTTCCTCCAGTTTAGTCCTCCACCACTGGGTTGTGCACCTCCTCCTGCAGCTTGGAGACTGGGTATTGTGGTGGCGCAGAGGAGAAAGAGCCTGGGAAAGAAGGGAGAAATCAGGCATTTTTCTCAGAGAAGAGAAACAAAACCAGAAGTTCAGGGGTTAAAACTCCTGGTTTAGAAAAAAACTCCTCACAGAATACTTGTTGTCAAGGGACACGCCCTAGCTCCCTAGTTACCAGCTAGGGGAGGAGCTAGCAAGTAGGAAGGGGAAATACAGATATAAACGCCAGGAATCTGGAAGAGGAGAGAGAGGGAACGGACAAAGAGCAGCAAGAGCAGCAGAGAATTCAAGGAGTCCGGGAAGTGCAGGACATGCTCAGAGTGCAGGTGTGAGGTACACTGCAAGAGAAAGCAGCCTTAGAGGAAGGTGCTTTGGGAGCCTGACTTCCAGTGAAGGAGAATCTTCTGAGAGAGAGAGAGAGAGAGGAAGGAGGAGTTCCAGTTCTGAGTCCAATGCTGAGGTGAATGGGTCTGAGAGTCCTAGAAGGGAAAGAGGCTCTAGGAGCTCAGAAGAATTACCCAAGAGAGGCTTGCAGAGAGTGAAGGAAGCTTCATCCAAAGCTCCGTGGAGAAAGACAAAACCAGCCAGAGGTTTTAAAGCTTATCCAGGGGAATTTCCAAGCCATGTGAGTAACCTGAAACATGCTCCAAAAGTTTATATGGAACTAGAGCAGTTAGCTGTAGAGCCGGCTAAATCCTTATTTCCTCAGACTAAAGTGAGCAGTGTTAAACCCTCTAACAAACTTGTGAAAGTTAAAGAATTACCTAAGAGTAAAGACATCTCTCAGAGGAGAGGAGAATCTGCTTTAAATAAGGTTTTACAAATCTTAAAAGGTTTAAAGCAAGACAATTCTGAATTCATGAATAATGCTTCTCTAGCAAACTCAGATGTTGAGAGCATGGAATTTGAATCTTCTATGACACAGGAACCTGACCCTGTTGAAGAAATGGAATGTTCTTTAGTTTTTAGAAAGAAGCTAAAAACTAGAGTGTGTCACGAAACCAAAGCTAGCAGCCGTTTCAAAGACGCAGAGCTGAGAGGAATATGCTAATTAGGAGAGCTGTGATTCTCTAAGCTTAACCCCTTCTTTGAAAGACTGCTTGTACAAAGTATAGAGCCTGGCAGATAGCAGGTGAAGAAACCATTGTATGTGAGAAGAGAGAAAACAGTGGGCAGTGAAGTTTTACTTCGTGGGATTACTTGAAGCTGTACATGTTTTAAAAATCACATTCTGGAGAAGAAGGTTTTTGCACCAAAGTTCTTTTGCTATGATTTTGGTATGAAGAAATACTTTGTTTGCTGATAAGCTGAATACAAAGCCTCTTACCTTGTTGTTTTTCTCTGAAAGTTTCCACACCTTATGTTGATATTTGGAACTGTTTAAGAAGTTCCTCTGGCCTAAAGGAATAATAAAAATCCTGCGTGCCTATTTTCCCTCTGGGCTTAAGTTATTTCAACTACACAGCTACAACTATAGGCATGTGTTAAAATAAATAAAGACTATCATCACTCCCAGCACCTAGGCAACCACCTAGGGTAAAGGGCGTGGTGACAGTATGTCAAAGTCGTGACATCACTGGATATAGCCTGCTGGTATCTCCCATCAGCCCCCAGTGTGTCCAGTCTCCATGTAGCAGGAGGAAGTGGTGAGCCCACTTTCTGGGCTCACTGGGGTAGTAGTTAGGAGATAGCTTGACAAGCGCTAGTCGTGGTTTTAATTTGGTTTGCTTTTGGTTTTACTTTGGTTTTCATTTGGTTTAAATTATTACTTATTAGTTGTAAGTGGCTTCCTTTGGGGGGTAATCGCCTTAAAGTTAGTTTAATCCCTTTTACTTTTTAATTACTTTTTACTTACTTTTTAATTACTTTCTAATGTTAATATTTTTGCCCTTACTGGCCTGTTATCTGGGATTTTTAGTTTAATTACTTTAGCTTATTTGGGGAGCGTCCTGTTTAAAATGGGCATTTCCCGCCTATTTTCTGTGTCCGTTAGGGGATGCAGCATCAGTGGCCGCCAGCTTCGGGCAATTACTGTTGTTTTCCACAGACGTTGGGGGTCGGCTCGCCCCTTCTGGACCATACGGAGGGGAGCCCGACAGAAGACGAGAGGAGCGCCGCTCGCGCTGCCCCAAGTTGTTCGGGGCAGCGGGCTGAGCTGAAGGAGCGCCATGCCCGGTCCCTCCGGCACACGCTGCTCATGCTAGAGTCAAGCAGCGTGACCCTTAATGAACGGCGAGTCCCTCTACATTTGAGGAAGCTGGGGAGTCAGTTGAATCAGCAGAGGAGCTGCCGGGACTGTGAGGCGATGCCCTATTGGGATGGCTTAAGCGGTGAAGGCCGTTTTGAGCGAGAAAGAGCACGGGCTTGGAGTCATTTCCGCATTCTGCGGCTTCCAGACAGCACCGGCGATCAGCTCATCGTTCATGTTGAGGAGCGGGCATACTGAGGTTTGGTGTTCATATGCCATATTTTTGAAGTCATGTTTTCACGGTGTGATTCGGAGTTGGGAAAAAAAAAAGCGGGAAATGTGAGCAGATGTGATGATTAGTTAACTCTTCATTTCCTAACTCTGATGGCTTGTTATCAACTGATGTGTTTCTTATCTGCCTTCTTTTATTGCTTTATTTTAATACTTTGCTGAATACAAAGATACTCTATAGTAAGAGCTCTATAGTCCGGAATTCCGTGATGTCACGGAAGCAGGTTTATGGATTTAAAAAAAAAAAAAAAGGCCGCTGTTCATCTGGGGAAGGCGAGTTCTTCAAAGGTGTCATTCTGGGACAGAGTGCTGTACTCACTCCTGAGATTTGGCACACGTATCATAAGGTAGATGAGTTTCAGAATGGCCTGTCCTACTGTCTTTGGCCTCCAGAGGGCAGCATGTAAGTCAATAGTGCCTTTCTGTGACCAAGTATAGACAGCAAGGCTCAGAATAATATATGCAAGGCAGAAAAACGGAGCTTAGCGCTAGACAAGCAACTGTCTTATTCTGCTAGTCGAGAGTATGAGCCCAAGAATTAAAACCCTTATCTTGTGTATCGTTTTATTAAAAAAAAAAAAAAAAAAGAGGAAAACAAGAACAGTCTTGTTGAGGTTTGACCTTCCAAGCTATATATGCTAAGCTTCAGCATATCTGCTTTGCTTAAATGTTTCCAAATTTATTTGGATTTATTTGGTGGTTAGAAGGACAGGTATGTAGCTCCCTTTAGCTATTCCCTTCTCATTGGCTATTCATTGCACTGTCAACCTCCAGTGCTGAAGAGTTCCTGGAGATCTTATGGCATTGGTCATTCATTAGGTTAGGTCAGGTTGTTGGGGGAATGCTTTGCAATGTTACATTACATTATCTCTGTCAGTTAAAGGGTCTGGATTTATAGGGTATGTTAAGTTGCTTAGATGGACTATGTTCTGAAGACTGGCAGCAAAGGAGTTAAGTTCAGTCCCATCCGACATTATTCTTTCGGTTTAAAAAAAAAAAGAAAAGGAGGCGGTAAGTTCCTATAGGTTGGTTACCGCTCAGGAACACAGGACATCAGTTCTGACAATTGTTTTGCTGCTCACAGATCTCGGGGGTCAAGCTTTTCAGTTGCCCTAGGCCAGAAGTGGGGAATGACCAACTGAAAGGTATTTCTCTTAGGTTCAGGTCCAAGACCGCTAGGGGTATTGAATGGAAACATAATGGAGTAATCTTGCCTTCACAAGATACTCTCAGTTTAACTAGAGCTCCCGGGGCTCATAGCAGTCAGCGGTAGCCTCTTACCTTGGTAGCTGTCTGATGACCATGGGAACATGGATCTTCAGCAGTGCTCGGGGGCGCCGCTGTTGGCTCTAGCTAGTTGGTTGGGTAGCGACGGTGCAGAAATCGCAATTCAGAGGAGCGGGCCCCGTTAGGGAGCAAGCCGATAGGCGGGCTACTTCGGAATTGTTCTGCCTGCCTGGACCCACATTACGGCAGGTCAGTGGGTATTAGAGATAAGTTGTGATGCTTAGGCGCTGGAATTCGCGAAGTCGGTCCGAGAGTCATTGGTGGCGTCTCTCTTCAAGGGACAGAGGGAAACCTTCGTGTTCTGTCGCACCTTAAAACGACTGTTATAATTCTGAGGCCACGCCAGTGCCAATTCATGAATATGGCAGGACTAGCTCCTCCACTTGTGTTTATGGTGCCAGAGCAGGACAGCTCGCGTCGCCATCTCTTGGGCCTAGGAGGAGTGCACAGTTGTCTCCGTGGGTCTCCTTTCAGGATCAAAATATTGCGGTTCGCAATGGGGGGACTGCGACAGGGGGAGCACATGGCGTTGCGCGATCTGACTGAAACAGATTTACACATCCCATTCACAGCAGCCCACCAAAGGGTTGCGTGTCTTTCTTTGGGACACTATTAGTTCCCAGTGTTGCCACTCGGGCTGGCAAAGGCACCGCACACTCTCACCAAGTTATTGGGGGTGGGTGGGGTAGAGTTTCGAAGGGAAGGATTTCGGGTATGTCCCTATTTCGACGTTTGGCTCATTCGAGCGAGATCCAAAGCCGATAGTGTCAGCGGGCAGCCGCTTTCCAGGCGCTCGGATATATATAGAGATGCGGACAGGGACGGTGTTCTGCTGGAGTGTGGAGTTCCAGCCCTTAGACATTTGGTACACAGGTGCGGAGCCGGGTCCGCGCCCTCGCAGTGGAGTTTCCGGCACGTGCTGGGAGAGATGACGGTAACCCTGAAATCAGTGCCAGGGGCCTGTTCTCATATGCGACTGTGGCAGTGGACTCAAGATGTCTCGCTGAACAAACGTCTTTCCTGTCCTCTCGGGGTCAGGTGTTCTCTATGGTGGTAGCTACTTCCGGTATTAGTGAAGGCAGGAATGCCTCTAGATTGGCCGGAGTGGCTCCTATCACTGACGGATGCGAGCCTCGTAAGGTTGGGGGCACGTTGTGGAGAGATTTTGGCGCAAGGTGTTTGCTCGGTTTAAGAGAGCGGCTGCTCGGGCAGCCGGCTGGAGCGGAGAGCGGTGGATCTGGTGCGGCACACATTCGAAGCGGCGGTGACAGGTCGGGTCAACTGCGAGTGTAGCCTACATCTTTCGACAGGATGTTGCAGGAAGGGTGGCCATGGAGGAAGAAGCGGAGGCGTGGTTCGCTTGGTTAGAAATGCGACGGCCAGCATATCAGCATTGTACCTAGCAGGGTAGGATGTCGCTGATGGCAACTTTTCTCAGCACAGTTCAAGTGGATGTTTAAAAAAAAAAAGGGGACTTGCATCCGGAGATGTTAGCGCAAGTAGTTCGCATGCCAAGGGCCGCCGGTCATGTTTTTCATGGCGACTCTTCGATCAACAAAGCAAATCTTTGCTTCAGCAGACGGCGAGAGCAAATGTCGGGGAGGAGCGACGCGCTGGGGCAGTGTTGAACGGTGTTGGGTCTTCTCTGTGTTCCCGTCAGGGGTGCTCATAGGTCGAGTGCTTCAGCACAGCAAGGCTCATCGGAGGAGAGTGTTACGAATGACTCCGGGCGGGCCAGACGGCCGTGGTTCGCCGAGTTCATATGCGGAGCCGTGAAGGCTGCTGGTGGCGGAAACTCTGTTTCTACCAGGTCTGCTTGGGCGGCCTCGGATGATTCGATTCTCGCTTATGGTCTGGCCGTTGAAAGGGCCAGACGTGTGGTTGATTATGGTTCATGTTTGCGGATTGCTGCTCGCGGGAGTAATTGTGGGCGGTGGCTAGTGGCTTGCGAGTTAGGTTTTCAGTGTTGTCCTAGGGAGGCAAGGTGCAAGGTCTGCCTCTCGGGATCCATGCAGAAGTGTTACGTGTTTTGAGAGCAGTAACCTGACTGCGGTCCTCACGTGGAATCGTAGGTTCCCCGCGGGGTCTCACATTGCTTGTGGCGGCGTTGGTTAAGGAACCTTTTGGGTCCTTTCTCAAGACGTCGCTTAGGTCTTTGACTTCGAAGACGGTAATTTATTGTGATAACCAGCTGGTCGGCGAGCCGGATTGCGGGATGGCAGGTGCTGTCTCGTGGAGAACCATCCTTGTTCTTTTCTTGGGAAAAGCGGAGTGTTTCCTTATCGTTCCTCCAGTTTAGTCCTCCACCACTGGGATGTAACAGAGCAGCAATTATTGGGAGGGACCCTTCCAGTCGGCATGGAATACCGCCAATCCAAAAAAGTCAGCATTTGCCGCTAAGACTTCCCGACGGTAGCGCTTACTGAAAGAACAAACAGCGGACCAGGAGGCCGCTCTACATATGCCTCCTGGCGGAACTAAAGTGTACTCTGCTCGAGAAATTGCTTGCGCTCTGGAACATGCATTCATAACCCCGTTAACACCGACCGGCCCTGCAGCAGATCTGCTGCACCAGTCGCTTCTTTAATCTATCTAGAAAAGGACGCCTTTGCTACCACTGCACCATTGCAAGGAACTCCGAACAACACGAACAGATGGTCCAAAGTGCAGTAAGTCTCCGAAAAATAGAAGTACTGCCGCAGCACCCCTTCAACGGCTAAACGGTGAGACCCCCGGCCAGACGCGGTTCCCGCAGCGATCATAACACTGGCAGAAACCTTGTCCGACTGAGTTGAAACCGAGGCACCACCCTAGGTAAAATGGACGGTACTGGCTGCAATAGAAATTACACTTACCTGGTAATTGTCGTTCCTTGAGTGACGACAGTTTAGTCCTCATTCCCGCCCAGGGGTGTGATTTCTTCAGAGTTTATTTTCAGGCGGTGTGGAGCATCAATTTCAAGGAGTGGAGAGATCTTTTCAGATTTTGGAGCGCAGTGAGTATCCCTTGCTGTTCTGTGTCTTCCTCCTCTCTTATTTAAGTGAGGGGGTGGTATAGGAAACGTGATTGCAAGGGAGGCATGAACGTAAAGTAAAAAAAAAAAAAATATATATATATGACTAAAATAAAAAAAAAAAAAAGATTCCTCAGGTTGAGGAATGGATAGTTTATTTAAAGTTTTGGTATGGCTACTTATTTGTTGTTTCTTTGAGTTTGCTTTGTCAATAGGACACTGGGGGCTGATGGGAGATACCAGCAGGCTATATCCAGTGATGTCACGACTTTGACATGCCCAGTCTCCAAGCTGCAGGAGGAGGTGCACAACCCCGTGGTGGAGGACTAAACTGTCGTCACTCAAGGAGCGACAATTACCAGATAAGTGTAATTTCTATTTTTTGCAGCTGCTCCTTGCAGTTTTTCTTAACCATTTTCCTCATTTATTATAGTCTCCCTTTTAAAATACTAGCACAGTGGATCTCCTGTCCCTTCCTCTACTTATTAAATCAAATGTAATCATGTTATGTTCACTATTGTCTAGTGGCCCCAACACCATTATCTCTTGCAGCAGATACTGCGGTTCTCTAAGGACTAGGTCTAAAATAGCTTCCCCTTGTGTCGGTTCATGAACCAGCTGTTCCATGAAGCAGTCATTTATTTCATCTAGTCAAGTAAATTCAATGGGGATTTTTAAAGGTCTGCTCCATTAATCCACTTAAATAGGCCAGGATTTTCCAATTGTTTCCTGGGGATTCTATAGCCAGATATGCTTCAAGATATCCACATAGAAAATTCATGAGCTAAATTTGCATATGTTGGGTCTTCAATGCATGTAGACTTATCTCATGCATATTTATTGTGGAAACTCTGAAAATCTAACTGGTCATGAAATTCCCAAGACAGGTTTAGGAAGTTGAAGGCCATTTTTCAAAATGGACGATATTCTACACTACAGATGGTACAAAACACTACAGCACGCATCATTACAGACACTCCAAGGACTGAGCACATCACCCCCGTCCTACAACAACTACACTGGCTCCCAATGGTGGCAAGAGCTAAATACAAAACAATCATGATCATCTTCAAAATCATTCACCATCTCTCAGCAGACGCACTCCAAAACGTTATAACAAGGGACATTAACAACAGACCAAGAAGATCCAATAATGACAACATGATCGGCACACCCGCAGGCTATCACAAAACCAAACAAACAACTTCAAAAAGAGCACCATCACTGTTGGCATCCACACTATGGAACTCCCTCCCAACGAGCCTGAGGGCGTTAGATGACCTCACAGACTTCCACAAAGACCTCAAAACATTCTTATTTATAGAAACCTATGAGCATTCAGGCAACATCCCCTACTCAAACAATAACACTACTACCTCCACCAACTAAACACACATCCATACTACCCCCACACACAAATCTTTCATACCACGTTTTAAATACCTTCATGTTAAATGTTACCTCAATTGTACTATCTAATTACTGTTAAGCAACTGTACTGTCTAAATGTTTGCACCTACCCTAATATTAAATGTAACTCTCCGATTGTCATGTGATGTGACCACCTTGATGGAAGGAAAAGGTGGCATACAAATCTGTCTAAATAAATAAATATTCATATGTCACAGCGGTCAACTGTGGCACTTAAATAGTGGTGGGATAGTCAGCGGCAGTATAGAGAGAGGAGCTACCGCTGAATAGCCAGGCTGAGCGACACGAACTGGATAAATGGTGACCTCATCCAGTTAGCAATGATTTTCAGCTGGTACTTATCCACTTTTCAACTTAGGTATTTTGTTTAGTTATTTGTCAGATTTTTATACCGGTAAGGAAAGGCTTTTCAAACGGCCTATGTTGGATGGATAAGTGAAGACTGAATATCAGCATTTATCTGGTTAGTGCCGATGCCAGCCCGCTTAAGCTTTGAATTCTAGAGATCGATGTAGCAGTGGGAAGGAAAAAGTCTGTGTTCTCAAGAGTGTTTTTCCATAATTGGGTCAAAGCTTTGGAATGTTCTGCCTGCTATTCTTTAAAAAGACCACAATAATTATTTTAGGACAAATTTGAAGATTTTGCTTTTTAGGGAGTCTTACGGAGTTGTTTGAACTAATGATTGTTTAATAGTCTGTTTTATGTATGATATGTTGCAATACCGCTTAGGCAGTTTTTATAAAACTTTTAAATAAATAAATAAATAAATATATCACCACTATCTGGCTAAGTTCCTTGATTGCCTTTGCTGTGCCCCAGCACTATCTGGATAATGCTGGGATGGTCAATCATACTTTCTGCGGCACCGCTGAAAGTATCTGGATAGGCTTAGTGGGCAGCATTTATCTGGATAGCAGTACATTATTGCTGTCATTCTATCAAAATCTATAGCTCACCATCCATACTGTAAGGGATAGATACATCTTTTTGTTTAACACAGATTTCCTTAAAACACTGTACAAACCAGCTGTTATTTCTAACGGTTCACTGTAGAATACACCTTGAAATCAATAGCAAAACAGAGGAAAGCTAAAGGTTAGAATGGATTCATTCTGAATATTAAAAAAAAAAAAAGATTAATTGGTCATTAAAGCATTTTTTTTCACATTTAAGATAATCTAGTCTCTGACAAGCTCATTTCTTCCAGGACAAGAAGCACTCTCTTCATAGCTCTTTATCACCAATTGTACTGCTCAATAGATGTGAATGCCATTCACATAAAATGCTGCCGCCAGAGGCAGAGTGTTTTAATGGGTTTTTTTTCCTTTTAACTTTCTGTCTTGCGGTGTCACATAGCGGCATTTATTTGGCATTGAACAATTAACCAGCCTCTTCAGTCCTCTCTCAGGAACCTCAAACAATGGTGCTTGGAAATGAAAGGAGGAGAAAAAAGATGATTTGCATTCTAGGGTTTTGGTTTGTTTTTTTTAACATCCTGTACTTGTTGCTCTCTTAGAAATGGAGCACATCACGTTCATAACTGGCAGCTGCAGAACTCGGATTAAGCGTGCAGGGACATGGAATGCTGAAGGAGTCAATCGAGCATGCCTTTGGTGTGTTCTGGGCCCCTTTCTTTCCATGAAAGAAGAAAAGAGAATGCCAAGTAGTATTTTAATGCACCCATATTTTCGGCAGTGTCAATTTTTCTTTCAACCCAATGATCATTTTTACATTGTCCCGTGTATCACTCTCACTACCCCAATCAGCCTGTCATGACGCTATAGAGTAATTCTCTGCAATTTTCTCCTTAGTTACATCGCCAAATCCCTTTGAGAATTTTCCTCAAAATGCTTCTTAGCTTGTATAATACCGTCCCCAACAGAGTTCAGTGAACTACTGATATACGAGGGGGTACCCAAAAAAAACAGGAATAACATTGCCGTGGGCGGAGCTTGTGTAACGTGCAGCTGTGAAATTTTGTTTTCTACTCGGTAAAAATGCTGCTGAAACTGTTTTAATGTTGAAAACAGCTTATCAAGATGACGCTATGGGAAAAAGTCAAGTGTACCAGTGGTTTGCTCGGTTTAAAAATGGAGACATTTTTGATGATGATTGATGACAAACCTCATTCTGGGAGTCCATCAACTGCTCGAATCGACGAAAATATTGAAAAAATTAGAGAGCTTGTGCTCACAGACCGTCGACAGACAATTGATCAACTGTCAGAGATTAGTGGGTTATCTTGGAGCTCTGTTCAGCGAATTTTAACGGAAGATTTGGGAATGAAAAGGGTTGCTGCCAAGTTTGTTCCTCGGGTTCTGACTGACAATCAAAAGGAACATCGAGTTGAAACATGTCGTGTTTTGAAACAACAGCTTGAAACTGATCCAGATTTTCTGTCAAAGGTCATTACAGGTGATGAGTCATGGTGCTATGGTTACGACCCAGAAACAAAGCAACAGTCAAGCCAATGGAAGACATCATTGTCACCCCGTCCAAAAAAATGTCGTCAAGTCAAATCAAACATCAAAACAATGCTGATTTGCTTTTTTGATGCCAAGGGGGTAGTTCATTCAGAGTTTGTTCCCCCAGGTCAGACCGTTAATCAAACCTTTTATTTGGAAGTTTTAAGAAGGTTGCGCAACAGTGTTCGTCAAAAAAGACCCAATTTGTGGCAGACAGGAGACTGGTTCTTCCACCACGACAATGCACCTGCACACACAGCCATCTCTGTTAGACAGTTTTTGGCTAAAAATGGCATGGTTCCGCTGCCCCACGCACCTTACTCGCCTGACCTGGCTCCGTGCGACTTTTTCTTATTTCCACGCATGAAAAGGGGCATGAAATGACACCGATTTGACAACATTGAAGAAGTCAAGAAAAAAACGAGGGAGGAGCTGTCAGCCGTTTCTAAAGATGACTACAAAAAATGTTTCGAACAGTGGAAGCACCAGTGGGACAAATGTATCAGTTGTAATGGAGAGTATTTTGAAGGGGATAAGGTGGTTTTGTAAAGAATTTGAAATAAATAGCTTTTAAAAAATAATTCCTGTTTTTTTTGAGTACCCCCTCGTATACATTCTGAACATTCCACAAAATGCTGGAATAAAGAACTACAAGCCATAGGATGCACTTGCTTATTGAGCTTTATTTCTATACTGTATATGCAAATGGACCAATGTGGCAGTCACAATAATTTGCTTTCAGAATGTTGCAATTCTGTGAGGTCACAAAATGGGATGGATTTTTGGGAGATTTGTTCATCAGTTCAGGCTCGTGTGTATGTGATGATATTTACATAAAGCTCTGATGAACTTGTAGGAACTTGAACCTACAACTTCTGCAAATCTTTTCCACTTTTCCATCCTAGAAATGCAAAATGGGGCTTTTCACCTGTTGATTTGAAATCTTTAATGGAAGGTCTAAGAATCACTCTAGAAGCTATTTATCCTACTACAAAAAGTTTACTATTTGTTTTCAAATCAGAAGTGGTCCAAAAATAATGTGGAGCCATGTGCAAAGGCTCATTGCAAGATCTCATTTGCATAAACATATTTCCATTGGATCTCATTTGCATAAATTTAATTTATTTTATTTTATAATTTATATGCCACCCATCTAAAATCCTAGGCAGCTTGCAGATGTACATACACAATTTATTAAAACAAACACAACAATAAAATGTGAAACAAAATTGACTTAAAACCACCTACATGCACTTACAAAAAATAAATTGTTATATCTGCATTCTAGATTTATTCGGCCACTGCTGTGACCAGCTTTTCTGATGAGGAAGGAAGATGTAAAATGAGAAAAAAAAACCAATCCTGGTAGCTGTGAATTCAAGTACTCAGGCTGGATTGGACCATGTAGAGGAACTCCAAACTCCACAGAATTCCACAAAAAGTCTTTATTAATGCTCAACAATCACCTGCACCAAAGGCAACTTATATATATCAAACATATAAATTACTGATAATAAAGGATAAAAATGATAATCAAATATAGAAACATAAATACAAACCATATCAGCTGGACACTAGAGCATTAAAGGAGAAAGAACAATTTAAAACCAAGGGATATTTTTACTAAGTCAGAATAATAGTTAATCCAACCTTCTGTCAGCTCCTATTGGGTATGTCTAGTAAAGGCGTTAGCTGATACCGTGGGGATAACCCAGGATTAACGCCCTTCAGTAGCATCTAACCTGCGAAAAAATCAGATATCGTAGGCAATTTTCTGTGACATCTGATTTACACGCAATGCAGGACTCTAGGGGCAGCGAGTGGGACTGGCATGGTTGGCAGTTATTGCGCAAAAAATATTTTGCATGGTGGCTGCCAAAATCTGGGCCAATTGCAGTGGCAGATAACGCCACCTCAAGAGGAGATGTTCTATCTGAAAACCCAATAATGCTGGATATGCCCTTGAGACTATCAGACCACCACCTACAATATTGTCGTGCCACGGTGCTACGACCAGCGGCACTAACAATCTGAAGTAAAATAGTACTGGCCCCCCTGCAGCACTGATCTCTTCCCCTTCCCGGACAGCTCCCGATCCAAAGTTGCCAGTGGGCACTGGTGCACCCCCTCCCCAAATGAAAAACTATCCCGGCTAGCCAGTCTGCCTAAGCCCCGGGTTCCTCTACACCCCCCAATCAAGTACTCTGTGTTGCCCCCTCCCACATCCTTAATACTTAAAAAAAAAATCCCGACTAGTCAGCTGGCAAAGAGCGAGCCTCGCACCTCTCACCTGCCCCCCCCCCCAACCCGAGCATATACCTCATTTCATCCTGGTGGTCTAGTGGTCGAATGAGACAAGAGCTGTCCTCTGGGTTCCTGCCCTGTCATGCGGCCAAAACAAAATGGCCACCATCAGGAAATAATGAGTTTTAGACTCATCCTATGGGGGCAGCATTGTGCGATAGTGTCTGTCTTGATTACATTGTAAGCTCTGATGAGCAGAGACTGTCTCTTACATCTATCTGTACAGCACTGCATATGCCGTATAGTGCTATACGAATAAGTAGTAGTAGTTCTAGAAGTAATTGTGTCCAATTGAATAATATGGGACCTAGACACAAACATCATGGGTTAACTGTTAGCCCAGCTTAGTAAACATACCCCCAACTATTATAAACCGCACACGTATATTACAGATATGAATATTAAACATTAACGAAACAGAGTTTTAAAAATGTGCAAGAAGACAGACATCAAAATATGGCGTGCAATATATGAATACGCAAAACACCAATGTGTGGGAAAAGTGCCGTCATACTAAAACATATAAATAACGAAGATTGTTAAAAAAAAAAAAAGAAACCGATGATGAGAATAAAAAACTATTTACCTTACTAGAAACCATATAAGGTTTGGAGACTGACAAAACCATCTAAAAGAATGTGATAAATGTTCACAATTTATGATAACCAACTGCTCCTTCATACCCCTTCAGGAAATTTATGCTTTAGGAAAAGGAATGTATATCATGATCAATGGAATGCTGAATGAAATTGGCATCTAAATATGATAAAAATATAATATGCCTGAGAAAAGAGCATTAGCCCGAGAGAGAACACCTACACCACACAATAATAAATTGCTAACAGCATCAGGTTTGAACAAGATTTGTTCCTTCTCATACAAGTAACAGCAGCCCTTGCCACTGCAGCAATAGTAGATCATTCCAATGCCTTTATGGGCTTCTACAAAACAGAAGTACCATAAATATTAAACAAAGGCATCTTTTAACTTAAACATTGGAAGTGCAGATAAACCACAGAGTAAAAACACATGCTACACACAAATATCTGCTTTGGGTTAAAAGCTGAAACTTGTACTCAACCAGCCTAAAAATAATGGCACAGCCAGTAGAACTCTGAACAGTAGAGATGTGTGTGTGAAGTCAATTCTGGCAACCCAACCCCTGGGTTTTCCTGGCAAGGTGCAACTGGAAGTAGATTGCCAGGCCTTTCTTCTGCACAGTAAGTCTGCAGCAACTGGTATTCCAAGGTCGTCTCCCATCCAAGTACTAGCCATTCCAACTCTGTTTAGCTTCCGAGATCAGTCAAACTCAGGCTCACTCAGGGCAGAAAAGCTTTGAGTTTATAATATAAAAAAGCCTTGAGTGTGTGATTCTTTTTTGCTACTACTTGCTTGGAGTCTGATTGGAGCCACTGTTCCGTGCCGGTGAGCACTGGGGACCACGTGACCAGAGCGGGCTATATCATCTGAGCCCCACACCCGTGGGCGTGTGCTTCAAAGGGGTGTGTCCAAAGGAACAGGTGTGCCACTTTGGAGCCCCTTCGGAGCACGGAGGAGTACATATTTCAGGTTGGCATTGAGTCATCAATGGTGAAACGCATGAAGAGACCTCTTCTACCTTCTTTGTCTATGGCTAAGTCGGCAAAGGTGATTGGTCCCATGGACAGTTTGTTACAGTCCATGGCTCCTCCTCCTATAATGAACTCATTGAAGATCTCCTCGGCTTCCGTAAGTACTGTGTCTCCTGTTATTTCTCCAAATATGCGACGGGTTTTATCCCCACCCAACAAAGAGGTTTTTTCAGAGGATAAGGACTCTATTCCTATTAGTACGGGTGGAGCCCTTCCTACTTCGGGTCTTCTTCCTGATACTTTTTTGAGGTTAAATACCCTGAATGTTGCTTTGCCTCTCCCTTTTGAATTTTTCACAACTCTTGAGGATCCTAAACCACCGAAAGACGTAACACTTCAAGATATTTGGAAGATTGTTTCCAGAACTGAGTTATCGTTACAATCGTCATTAGTGAAGCTTTCTAAGTTTATTAAAGAAAGTGTGGACTCTCTGGCTGGTCATGAGGATAGATTAGCTTCTCTTGAGATTCATAATTCTAACGTGGATTCTCAAATTGTATCATTGCAAGGAGTTGCATCCTCTTCAGTACAGGATTCTTTAATGTTACATCATCAAAATGAACATTTTGAAAATGCTTTTCGGATGAAAAATCTTCGTTTTTTGAACTTCTCTCGTACTCACTATCTCTCCCCTATTATATTGTTCACAAAATATTTGAAAGATGTCTTGAAAATTCCTGACCCAGATTCTATATTTCTATCTAAAATTTATTATCTTCCAATAGGGAGGCTCAGGTTTCTGATCAAGTAAATGGGAAGGATGGTGTAGTTATGGGGGAAATGGATCGGTTCCAAATTTAGATTTATCTTTTTTGGAGACTTTCTTGGAAGAGATTTCCACTCGGGCAACTCTTTTAGTTTCCTTTTCACTTGAGAAAGATAAGGATTTGGTTCTGCGTTCTTACTTTACTCAGACATGAGAAGTATTTTGGGCAATCAATACAAGTTTTTCCAGATGTAGCTCGTAGTACACAGAAGAGAAGGAAGGCCTTCCTTGAGCTTCGACCTAGAGTCTTGGCACAGGGGGCCTCCTTCCCTCTTAAATATCCTTGTAAATGTATTATTGTATCTGAGGGTAAGACATATATTTTCTTTGATTCCTCCCAGTTAGAGAGGGTTCTACAGGGTCAGGGATGAGGATAACCTTTTCTTTCTTTTTTTGTTTTTTATTTCTTGCTTCTCTGTTAAGAAATAGGAAATTGTTAGATTCATTTATGTGGCTCTAGTTAGTTTTTCTAATTTTATTTTTATATGCACTTCTTATTGTGGACTGTGTTTGGATTATATGATTATTGATGTTTTTGCTTTGTATTGTGATTGCTTGTATTTCCTGTTTGATTCCTTAATAGAAGGATTGAATATAAAAAAGAAAAAAGCCTTATAAATGGAACACATGTAGATTAAGCATAAAAAATATTGCACCTGGTCTGATCTGAACGGCGGCAGTCAGGCTGAGGCATTATTTGAATCTGGATGAACTGGTCAGCACTCAGTGCGAGAGAGGCCTGAGATGAAGTGCCTCTGCTCCTTTAGGCCATCGTCAGCAGTGGTTGCCCATGATGATGGAGCTTCAGATGAGATGGGGGAGGTCTCTAGCTCTCTGTCTCCTCACCATGCTGTGTGTCTGATGGCAAGTAGCATGGGGATGCCATCAGGGGAAAGTGGCAGGATACAGTGGCAACGTGGATTCATGGTGGATGCTGGAGCCTGTTGGGCCAGGCCAGTAGCAGCACTAAGTTGGCACTTGGCAAAGGGAGGCACAGGTGTTACAGCATGACACTGATACAGAGCCTCCTGCTCAGTGGGGCCCTGTGCCAACAATATGCTTGCACATGTTTAGGGCCAGCTCTGCATCAAATGCAAATGTAGAGGGGGCTTAGGTTAGTTGGATATAGCTGTCCTAAAAAAATCCTAGGAGGAGAAGATTACAACCGCTACTTTTTTATTTCTATAGATTTTTTTCTTTATGAAAGATCAAAGATAACAATAACAATTACATAGAACTTAAAACAAATCTCAACACCAGTTCAGTCTAATGCAACCATTCAAATTCTCTATGATTAGTAGAAAAAATATTTGTTCAGATAATAAAGGAAAAGGAAATGACTCAAAGGAAATCAACCAAGCAAACAAAAAAACCCAAGCAGTAGGCTCAGGTTTTCAAAATCTTTGTCAAGAAGAGTTATACCTGATACAGATTTTCAGTTATGAATGGCTAAATTTAGCTGCTAGCAGAATGCTAAAAAAAGGTCAAATTTTGGCCCCATAGATTTGGTTAAGATTTCAACTAGAACATCATGAAATTAGTCTGTTTACTAAACCACACTAACCACTAGTGTGTGGTTCAGCACATGGAAAGCACACCGCGTTAAAAGTTAGTGCAGGGCTCAATGCTGAAAATCTCACACTAGTAGGTTAGCATGCAGCTGAGTGGAGACAGGGCTGGTTGAGGACCGTACATGGGCATTGACAGTGGGCGTAATGGGTATGCAAATTGCATTGTTGCTGTTAGTGCAGGTGCACTTTGGGTGGCATTAGGTGCCCCTGTGTGCCAGCTTACCGTGGAGTTGCATGTTCGCAATGTGCCAACAGCAAGAGAATGAAAGCACATGCTCCCTAAATTTATCATGGGCTTCCTTGCAGGTTTTGCGGTCCAAACGCGCATTATTGGTGTGGTGTTTACTAAACATGCCCCTAAGATTACTAGTTAAACATTAGTAGTTTGCTTTAGGCACTTGGGGCCACTCTTAGGTAATGATTTACTAAGGATTTATCCTATTTTTTACTGATGAGAAAAAGCTTGCTAAATAAGGTCCACTTTTTCCAGAAAGATCAGAGTGTTCCTAGCGTAAAGTGTTTTCCAGTGTGCATCAATGAGCTATTTTGACTGGTGGAAGTTTTTCTTTTCCTTAAATGTCCTTCGTAATGTATTATTCAATACCAGGAAACCCAGTTTGTCTTTTTTGATCCTTGGCAGCTGGGGTCTTTTCTGAAGGACGCTGTGTCTTTATCTTGAATTTCTTTTAGTTTCTTTGAAGTGGGGGACGTTGCCTGTTTAGGCTTTAATCAGGGATGGCAATGGGTAATTATACTGGGTGTCTTTTGATGGTTTAATTTCATTGTTTTCAGGAATTGAATATCTCTTCCTCTTTCTGAGGTCCTGCAGTACAGGCTTTGGGACATTTACTTTTCTTTCTGTGAATAGATCGTAAGCTCTTGACTAGATTGTACATCTCTCTGTACAGCGCTGCATATTCCTTGTAGGGCTATACAAATGATTAGTAGTAGTAGGGTTTTTTCTTAACTTTAATGAACCCTGCCTGCTAGTATTTATTTCATATTTGTTCTTTTAATAATTTTAGAAATAGTGCTATCAATAAATAATACAAAAATGTCTGAGAAACTGAGGACAGCTGAACGCATTGCAAATCTTGTCCCCTTTTGAAGTTAAGGCATAGAGGCTTAATTCTTGTTCTTCTGCAAACACTCCTCTTATCGTTAGCTTACTCGGTGGCTAGTTCTCAAGTCAGAATTTGTTTGGATATATCAAGAACATTGAGCCTGGGCATTTAAATGTGAAGGCAAAGTTTTAGATAGGATGTAGAGAGAGTAATAAAGAAGTACAGATCAGTGGAAAATTCCCACTGTATTTTACAAGAGGTTCTACCAAGCATAGAGGTGAAGAGGTGGTAATAAAGAGGAGAAAAGCCCATGAAAAAAATGATGGAAGAGACTAATATCAGATGGAGGAGGAAGTAAAAATGGAGAAAGGAAAAGATTCAGGAGGAAAATTAAAATGGAGTCAGAAGGTGAAAAGAGATATGAAATGAAAGTATGATTTAAAGAACAGGCAAAAGTAGCATCTAAATACCATTTTTATTTGAAAGATCTGATTATGTGATTTGAAAAGTATTATTTTTTTTTATTTTCAAAACAGTAAATGGAAGACATAAAAACATTAGAGAGAGAGGCTGGGACAGAGTGAGCAGATGCCACCTAAGTGTTGGTAGGACTTGGGCAATTATGGTGCTCTTGAATGGGCAGAGGCCCAACCCTATGATATTATCTGGAGTCAAGAATATTATTTAATGCCTACTACCATGGCGCGGATACTAGAAGAGAAAGCAGAGATCACCTAAGTTGCCGGTAGGACCTGCGCAGGGTTTTTCCTGCTTTGCTAGTGTGCTGGATTGTAACAAGTATGATGCGCCTGACTGGGGCAAGTCCAACCCCATGACGTTGTAATCTGGAGCTAGAAGGGGTACTATTTAATACCTAGCAGAGGAGGCATGGAACTTTGTTGGTGAAGATTGCTTTGGGAATGAACAAGAAGAAAGGTAAACCAAGAATCTAGTGTTTCTGGGCAAACTCCATCTGGCTCAATGGATAAGCACAGGGCAGGCCTGATTTTATTTTTGGTTGTGAGGTATTCCTCAGTTCTGGTCAGTGACCTCCCCCACCCTCCTTTATGGTCTCTGAAGTGGACGCAGAAGCAACAGATCTCCTTGGGGAGTCCACTAGTGTTCCTAAAAGTGTCTCAGTGCTCTTGGGGGTCTATGAGGGCATTTCCCTTTCTGTGCTTTTACCTAAGGCAGTGGCACGGCGTTTCCCACTGTAGGGCGTTCCAATAACAACCCTCTAACTGGACCATAAATCCATTCCTAGGCTGCACCATCTTGGATTCCCTACCAAAATTAGAGATCAATTTGGCCACAACACTTGAAACTCTTCCAAATAGCATCAAGACTAAGGGCCCAGCATACCGTGACACCAACAGCACATTTAAAACAAAATGGAAAAATTATTTTCACACTCAACACAAAATTAAGTTGTTGTATTCGTTGCCAGAGGATGTGTTAAAGCAATTAACATAGCTGGTTTCAAAAAGGATTTAAACAAGCTCCTGGAAGAAAAATTCATAAACCATTATAAGTCACCACTTATCCCTGGGAATGGGCAACAAAGAATATATGCTTTTGGATCCTGTCAGGCACTTGTGACCAAGGTTGTCCCCTATTGGAGACATTATGTTGAGCTTCATGGACCCAAGATCAGTGTTACCATCGGGTGAACTAGGTGGTCGTCTAAAGCACCAGCATTCCAGGGATGCCCCCTTCTGGAACCTTCAGCAGCAGCTATGGCATTAAAACCATGACACAACAGTTACCCAACTTTCCAGCATTGCATTGTGGTTCCTGCCTTCTATGACCTGTTGCTTCCACTCTCCTCCGACGTAGGCTTCCAGTAGTCTATGCTGGATGGGGCAGAAATGGCAAGTCATAGAAGATAGGAATCAGTGCAGCGCCAGAGTGTTTAGTCACATACTATGTTAGAGTTTCAAAGCCATTTCCATCACTGCAGGCCCCAGAGAGAGGTGGTAGTGCAGGGCGGCAGGATGGAGGGCCAACCTAGGGTGCTTCTAATCCTTGCACTGGCCCTGCATGGACCTTTGGTCTGATGCAGCTTTCCACTACTTAAGAGTTGTTTTGCTAAATGGCAGGAGCTGTAAATCTTGAAACTATCTACAAATCTTTGGTGCAATATTATCTGTGGATCATTAGCATCTGTAGGATTAAGGCTAAATCTATAAGGAATTTGTATGGTTAAATCTATAAGGAATTTGTAAAAATATTTAGGAATTTAGTACCAGACATAAAGGAATGGTGGCAGGGAATCTCCTGAAATATTCTTCAATGGATCTTGATGTTATGGATGACAGAATGTATATGTTTGGCACAGAGGACCAGGAGAGACAAATAAGATCCTTTTATCTAGGTAGATGAATAACCCTCTGGAGGGCAGGATCAGAAGCCAAGGTGAGTCTGAATGAAACTAGATTGGTCTCTGTCTCCTTCCCACTTTGAATATTCAAGGCCATTGTAAATAACTTTTGAAGTGTATGGAAATACATTGAATACTTGCTCAAAACTTTCTTTCATGATGTAGAGATTGATGTACTCGTATCTCAATATTCTGCAACTGTTTACCCCTAGGAGTCCAAAACTAATGGAGTTAAAGTTCAATAAGAAAGTAAGAGGAATTTCTACATTCCTCAAACTAGTAATAATGACTTCAGAGACTAACTCATTCTTTACTAGCAAGGAAGGTGTTAGTAATGAAATATGTAAGTATAAATAGCTATGATTGGGAACTTTATTTTCTCTTTCTGTCCACCCAACCTTGAGAGTGCAGGGGCTGCAGGACGGAGAGAAAAGCCTGGGGTGCGAGGGCCAGGAGGTCTAGAGCTACGAAGAAGGGTCCATTGTTCTGGGGTGTCTATCCTATAGAACCCAGAGGAAGGCCTGAGGAACCAGAAGACTCAGAGGTTCGAGGAACCAAGGAGAAGTGTGCTGAAAAGCATGAGGCTGGTAGCTGGCCACTAGCCCAGAGGTTCCACAGGGATCAAAGGGACTGGAGATGCCCATCTTTTCTGTGTGAAGAGCAGTTGGGGGCATGTTTACTAAGGCGAGCTAATGATTAGCATGCACTATTTGTAACTAGAACCCCTTAAGTAACTTTGATCCTCGCTACAAATGGCGCATACTAACTATTAACCCATGCTACCAGCTTAGTAAACATGCCCTTGTTGTCTGGAGGAAGTCATTAGACAGATCCAAGAAGTCTAAGGATCTTCTCTCCGTTCTCTCTGCCTTTAACCTGCTTTGAATAGATTTTGTTTGCTAAGCACTTGACCTCTGTGCCAGTTCTGAGGATTTCATCAGTAAAGAATACTTTTCTTTTGAAGAGCAATTCAAACTCAACTTTGGCATTTCTTAAGCATGATTATGCTGACTGCTGACTAGGGACAGGAGTGGGAAGAATAAATACGAGGATAGCTTGAAGCCTGACTTCCTCCTGTCTAGTATGATCCCAGAGATACAGGGTGTGGAATGCCAGCCACTCTTATCCACTTGAGAACCCTGGATGGTACTCAAAAAGTACTCCAGGAAGAATTACCTGTAGTTTGTTTATTTTTGTTTTGTATGTAAGTGAGCTAACACAGCAATCATATTACTTTATTCATAGAGTTCTTTTTTTGAATTTTAAAGAAAATCAAACACAGAAATTCTATGAGAATTATTCTCAATATCACATATTGACATAATGAAGTATATGAGGTGCTGAAAATTCTATCAGATAACCTCCCTCCAATATCCAGAGCTTATGATTTGTGTCTATCTGGAAGAGGCAAAGGGTACTCCATTAACCCTTTGAAGGCCTACTTTAAATTTTTAATCCACATTCTGCAGCCGGGTTAATTTTTGCATATTTCAGGAAAATTGTACCCGTCTTATTCAATATGTTCGAATAGTGATTTTCCTTCTGCTATGGTCAAGTATTATATACCATTTGATAGGAATATTTCGTCAGAATTTTGGATCCCGAGAGTTTTGGGCTCGGCCTGGAAAGGGTTAAATGATCAAGGGGGAAGCTCTGAGAGGGTTATGAATTTGACTAGTTTTCAAGAAAACTCTTTGGAAATGGTGCGGAAAGAACAACATTCGTTGTCTCCTTTGCTTTGGACCCTGTCTGGGACACGGTGTTATGGCTTTTCTTCAGCAATATATATGAATCTTTCCTGGGGTTGAATGTTAGGGTATGTCCGGATCTTTCATGTAATAGACAAACTAGACATCATACTTTTGTGTTGACATCTCCTTGTCGTCATCTTCTTACTTTGAGTGGAAACAACTTTATTTTCTTTGACCCTAGTTAGCTCAGAGATTTTTTATTAGCTAGAGAGGAACCAAAAATTGGGATAGTATTGGGTCAGAGGATGGCATTAACCAGCTACCTTAATAACCCCTATTGTCTTTTTCATATATTCCTTTTCTTATGTTTATTTTCCATTTTCTTGGCCTTGATTAAATGTAAAATGTTATCGGCATTAAAACATAAAATAAAAAAAATATATATTCTCTAAAGCTGCATGATGGGCAAGCAATAAGAATGTGGCGTATCGCAGTACATCATTATTATCCAGTTGGATCTCTGCGGTACAATGGCTGAAACTCTTTTACCTTTACCATGCCTAAATTTGACAATACCCCATGAGACAATGAACTGGAGTGCTCACTGTGAGAGTGAAATGGATTCCTGAAGGCTTTTGTTAATAAAAAGTACTTAAAACTGTGATGTTAGACACTGCAGGGATGGCAATCAGAATTCATAATTTTTCTATTCATGTCATAATTGCTTTCAAGTACCTTGGGTAATTTGAAGTCTCTGCTTAATGAAAATCCACATTAAGATTCATTTTACAGATGATTTCTGAACTTCTGCTTTATCCCTCAACTAACTTTGTCTATATTATATTATAATCTGAGACAACTGGTAGAGATGAAGGACGTTGGTGCTAGTAAAGTATTTTACTCTAGTAAATAACAAGAGTCTGGGACAATCATGATGAATCTGTGGATTCACTGTGGATTTTTACCATGTTTTTGGTGAAGGTACTGTACATATAGATTTTTTTTTTTTTTGCATATAAGTAGGAAAAGCATACAAAGCAAGGCTCATGTAATTCTTTACGGCCCCTGTGGGTGGTTGTGTATCTTGTGTACCTGTTTTGTCAGTATGTGTGTATTATGTCTGTGTTTTGTCTGTGTATGCATGCAAGTAAATATCTGTTTTGTCTGTTTATCTGTTTGGGCATACATGTATTTTTGAGGGCTGGTATGTCTGTGCATGTTTGTATGTATGTACGTGAATGTTTTTTTGTGAAAATGCATGTATGTTTGTATTGTCACATGCGGGAGCCCGACGTACTCTTCAGCGGAGGGGAAAGTATCTGGGTGTGACTCTTGCTTCAAGGTCTCACGTTCACTGCTGAGATGGGTAGTCCATTTTGCTGTCAGCAGGTGGGTTTAGGGTGCATTCCCACTGTGCCAGCCCAGTAGACATCTACCAGAAGCAAATCAGTTCAGTCCAAAGAAACTCAGCTGCTATAGGTGCAGTCCTTGGAGTAACTGGTAAAGCTTCAAAGTGAGCCGGCCCAGGTTTTCCTGCAGCTAGAAAGTCCGGAATCAACTGGCTGCGCCACCCTGGATACCATCCAGGGTTTCAAGAATTGACCCGGCTCTAGCCTTGTCCTAAAGGGGCTTCTCACTGCTGTTCCTGCAGCTAATACCAGTTCAGAACATTCACATCAGTTCATCAATAGTTCAGTCCATTCCTTGCAAACCTCTGCAAATCTTTATTCTTCAATCAGTTAGAGTAGGAATGGGAAAGTCTTCGGCCCACACATCCCCTAAGTATTCCCAGGCCCAGTCTAAATAGGGTTACCAACTAGCTCCAGATGCACCCAACGTTTCAACCATTCATGGGTTTACCCAACTGCTTGCAGGGATATGTAGTATTGATTTCTCTATTGCATTCCAGGACTGGATCAAGTCTGTCGGGCGTATCTGGAGTCAATTGGCAATCATGAGTCCAAAGTCACCAGAAAGTAATTCAAGATATTCACATGCTTGAGGATCCAACTCCTGGTAGTCCATGTCCTCCGAAAGACAATCCCAGGGTTGTGCTTGTTCTAGCTCCATAGGTTCTAGCATCTCGGGAATTGCAGGAAACTCACATGGGTCTGACTCCAGGCCGTAAAAGTGCTTTGGTACTGGGGAAGCTGGCTTATATCCTCCTGGCCTTGTCAGAGAGGAATATATGCACCTCCTACTTCCTTAGGTCCCCAAAAAACCTCCTGGTCCCTGACTCCACCACTCGGACACAATTCTCTCCGAGATGCAGGGTAATCCCTAAATCCCAGGCTGGATTTAGCTCCATGCCTTCGACTAACCCTGGGCTCTTCCTCCTCCTCCTCCCTGCATGGGTGGCCCTGGCTCTGGGGAATTCTCTGGGCTGGATAGACCTTCTTTCCCCCTGGGCTTGGAGGCAGGCTGTCCCTGTCACAGTATGTTGACCATGCATGCTTGCATATGTGTAGAGCTGCCAGGTTTCCTAGTTCCAGGAGGGAGACTTTGTGACCAATCTTGGTTTTGTACTTATATCCCCAAAGCAATAGGGATTCTGTAGTTGTTGATTCAACCAATCAAGGTCAGTGCTGCAGGTCCTATAATGTATCAGTATAGGACTCTCTGAAATCTAAGGACATAAACGCCATATTGGGTCAGACCAAGGTCCATCAAGCCCAGTATCCTGTTACCAACAGTGGCCAATCCAGGTCATAAGTACCTGTCAGGTTTCCAATAAGGTACACAAGTTCCACAATGCTTGTCCTGGGATAAGCAGTGGATTTTCTGGGTCCTCTTTAATAATGGCTTATGGACCTTTTCTTCAGGAATTTGTTCAAACCTTTTTTAAACAGTTACACTAACAGCTTTTACTTCATCTTCCGGTAACGAATTCCAGAGTTTGATTACTCGTGGAGAGTAAAAATATTTTCTCTTATTAGTCTTAAATGAGTTAAACAGTAGCTGCATTGTGTGTCCCCTAGTTACGTTTACCTGTTCCATTCCATTCTTTAATTTATAGACTTCTGTCATATCTTCCCTAAGCTGTCTTTTTTCCAAGTTGAAGAGTCCTAACCTTTTAAGCCTTTCCTCATAGGAGTATCCTTCCATGCCCTTTACCATTTTTGGTGGCTCTTCTCTACCTTTTCTAATTCTGCTATAGCCTTTTTAAGATATGGCGACCATAATTGCACATAATATTCAAGGTGCGGTCAAACCATGGGACAGTACAGAGGCATTATAATATCGTTGTTTTTCTTCTCCATTCCTTTCCTTATGAATCCTAGTACTCTATTTGCTTTCTTGACCACCGCTGCATACTGGGCAGCGGGTTTCAACCTATTATCCACAATGATACCTAAATCTTTTCCTGGGTGGTGGTTCCTAATGTGGAACCTTGCATCGTGTAACCATAGTTTGGGTTGTTCTTTCCTAGATGTATAACTTTCCACTTGTCCACATTAAATTTCATCTGCCATTTGGACATCCAGTTTTCCTATTTCTCATGGTCCCCTTGCAATTTTTCACAATCCTCTTGTGTTTTAATAACCTTGAATAATTTTGTGTCATCTGCAAATTTGATCACCTCGTTATTCCCATTTCCAGGTCATTTGTAAATATATTAAAAAGGTACTCCACTATTCACCTTTCTCCATTGAGAAAATTGGCCATTTAGCCCTACCCTCTGCTTTCTATCTTTTAACCAGTTCCTGATCTAGAGTAGTACACTGCTTCTTATCCCATGACTTTTTAATTTCGCTAAGAGTCTTTCATGAAGGACCTTGTCTAGGACTCAAATACCAAAAGAACAATAGTCTGCACAGCCTGCTGAGACCTCCACACAGCTAAGCCTACAACTTTGTATCTTATCTCTGCTGGTTTCTTGTTGCAAATATAGAATTTAACTGTTGGTTATACATTAAGCTTTGGGATATTCTGACTGCCTGCTTTCCTTGTGTAGCCTTAAATCAGATATCTCAGTGCCCACAGTTCAGGTAAAGCCTATGGGCCAGGGACACTTAGGTTCCTGCCCACCCTACCCCTCACCCCACCCACTCCAGGGCCTGCATTGCCTATATAGTGGTCGTATTCGTTGCCATCTATCCTTTTTAATTTGGGTTAAGCCCACATTTTCTTCTTCTTCCTCTTCTCCTTTTAGGACTGCTTAATCAGCATGTCATGTATTCAGTGCAATAACTGTGGTGCTTTCATTCCAAGACGAATCATTTGGAGCCTAAGAGCTTGCCCTATGTGCCTCAGGTCAGCTGCCATACATAAGGAATTGACTCTGCTAAGGGAAGACCTAGCTGCCATGCATAAAGAATTGACTCTACTGAGGGAGGAACTGGCTGCAATGAAGCACACCTCTTCTAGGATACAAAATGAACAAAGTCCGCCACCGCTCCCACAAAGAATCAAACACCCCAGGAGCAAATGGATCACAGTGGGTTCTGGTAGATTGCGACCTATAATGCAGAGATATCCTATACATCAAGAGATAATCCTGCATAATGCCTTTTCTGCCTTGGCTAATGAGGATACCCAATCCATGGAAACTGAAGGGCCCTTAAATGAGACAGTCAATGCCCAATCTACTGATAAAGCACCAAATATGAAGAAAACCTCACCAAACAGAAAACTACTACTACTTGGAGATTCCATCATCAGAGGCACCAACTTGGGAACACAATTCAGAGGATAAAAGATAGTCAAATGCCTCCCAGGCTCTTCAGCCAGCAGGAATACAAATCAAATTGTTGATGTACTTAGTGCAGAAAGTGAACACTCCAAGCTTGATGATGTCATCCACCTGGGTACAAATGACCTGGCTAGAAGCAGTGCCTCTGCAGTTCAAAGGGACTTCCAGACTCTGGGAGAGAAACTCAAGCCCATTGTTAACACTGTTGCATTCTCAGAGGCTCTTGGTACTGGGTAGAAAGGCTGCATCACATTAACAGCTTTAGTTATAGTTTTATTACCCCCTTTTCCAAGTTTAAGTTACCTGTTATAATGTAAGCACACCAGTGTTTTCTGATTGTGCAGATCTGTTACTTGTAAACCGCACTGAAAACAAATAGCACGGTATATAAAAGATGTTAAATAAAATAAAATAAAATAAAATAAATAAATAAATAAATACATGGCTCCAGACCTGGTGCAAATGAGATGGATTCAGATTTATTGATGACTGGGGAAACAGATGGACCAACAAGAGACTGTACTGTGCTGATGGCTCTGTCGCAGGGAAAAGAATCCTAAGTGGAAAATTCAGGCAGTATGTGGATATGCATTTAAACTAGATAAGGGGGGTGACAGATGGGGAAGGACAAGTTCAGGACGTCACTCCCGTCAAAAGCAGAACAACATCAGAAACAGCCACACTTATAAACCACACACCAAGGACAAGTGGGAAGAAGTGGGTAGAACAAAATCAATGCAAAATACATGCAAGCCAGTTAAATGCTGGAAAGCAATGTGCACAAATGCTCAAAGCTTAGCTAACAAGGTTTCGGACCTGGAAGCCCTAATGGAGGAAATGGAATTGGACATTGTGGCCATTACAGAAACATGGTTTAATGAATCACATGAATGGGATATAGCCATATCTGGCTACAATCTATTCAGAAGAGACAGAAAGAGGAAAAGGAGGAGGAGTAGCCTTGTATTTAAAAAGCAATATTAATGCTTATGCAATTCAGGGGGCATGGGGAAAAGAAGAAGCACTCTGGATTGTGTTGGAAAGAGGAGATGGCACTGTCATCCATACTGCTGTAGTCTACAGACCTCTGACTCAAATCGAAGAAATAGATAATGAATTGATTATAGATATTGCCAAGATAGCCACAAAGGGAAAAGTGATCATATTGGGTGACTTTAATCTGCCCGATGTGGATTGGAGTACTCCTGCAAATCTGGTAATAAGCAAAACAATTGTGGATGCTTTCCAAGATGCGTCACTTAGACAAATGGTGATGGAACCAACCAGGGAAAGCTCATTGCTGAATTTAGTGCTCACCAACGGTGAGAGCGTGTCCAATGTCTGGGTGGGTGCCCCTGTGAACAGCAGTGATCATCACACGGTGTGGTTTGAGATAAAAGCCAAGGTGCAGTCCTATCATAGCAAGCTCAAAGTCCTAAACTTCAAAAACACTGATTTCAGTAAAATGGCCAAGTACCTGAAGGAGGAGTTGGCAGGGTGGGAGGTGATAAGGGAAATGGAATTGCAATGGGCTAAACTAAAGGTGCAATAAAAGGGGCAACAGATAAATATGTAAGGAAAGTAAATAAAAACAAGAGGAGAAGGAAACCTATTTGGTTCTCCAAAGAAGTGACTGCTCAAATAAAGGCAAAAAACATGGCTTTCACAAAATTCAAAAGTTTGCAAACAGAGGAACATAGAAAGGAATACAGGATCAAACTAAAAGAGACAAAAAGAGAAATAAGGAAGGCAAAATCAAAGGCAGAAGAAAAGATGACTTCTGATGTGAAGTGTGGCGACAAACTTTCTTCAGGTATATTCGGGAGAGGAGGAAAATCAGAGGTGGAATTGCAGGACTCAGATGTGCTGGGAATGGACTCGTGGAAAGTGACATTGAAAAAGCGAAATTGCTAAACAAATACTTCTGCTCTGTTTTTACTAATGAAAATCCAGGAGAAGGACCATCTGTGACTCCCAAATATAAAAATGGGAATGAAGTAGATACCATGCCATTCACAGAAGATGATGTGTTAGAACAACTTGCAAAACTGAAAGTGGACAAGGCCATGGGACCGGATGGGATACATCCCAGGATACTGAAAGAGCTCAGATGTTCTTGCAGGGCCGCTAAAGGATGTTTTCAACAGATCCTTGGAAATTGTAGTAGTTCCTCAGGACTTAGGAAGGGCGGATGTGGTACCTCTTCACAAAAGTGGTGACAAGGAAGAAGTCACAAACTGCAGGCCCATAAACCTTACCTCAGTGGCGGAAAAAGTAATGGAGGCGCTTCTGAAAGAGAGAATAGTGGACTCTCTCAAAACCAACAGGTTGCATGATCCGAGGCAACATGGCTTTACCAAAGGACGATCTTGCCAAACAAATCTGATTGAGTTCTTTGGGTGACCAGAGAACTGGATCTGGGGCATGCGATGGATGTCATCTATCTGGATTTCAGCAAAGCCTTTGATACTGTTCCTCATAGGAGGCTCATCAATAAACTCAGTAGTTTGGGGATGGGTCCCAAGGTGGTGAACTGGATCAGAAATTGGTTGACTGACAGGCGACAGAAGGTGATGGTAAATGGAGCTCACTCGGATGAAAGGAGGGTGATTAGTGGGGTGCCCCAGGGTTCGGTCCTGGGCCCATCACTGTTCAATGTATTTGTGAGTGATATTGCGGAAGGACTGCATGAAAAAGTCTGTCTTTTGCAGAGGAC
Source organism: Ichthyophis bannanicus (assembly GCA_033557465.1). NCBI lineage: Eukaryota > Metazoa > Chordata > Amphibia > Gymnophiona > Ichthyophiidae > Ichthyophis > Ichthyophis bannanicus. The sequence continues at coordinate 600,903,396 of CM066034.1, forward strand.
ACGAAAATTTGCAACAGAGTTGGCAACCTTGAGGGAGTGGATAACACGAGGAAAGATCAACAAAAGCTGGAAGAATGGTCTAATGCTTGGCAGTTAAGATTTAATGTGAAGAAGTGCAGTGTCATGCACTTGGGAAGCAGAAATCCAAGGGAAATGTACATGATAGGGGGCGAGAGGTTGGTGTGCATGGAACAGGAGAAAGACCTTGGTGTGACTAGGATCTCAAGGTGGCAAAACAGTGCGACAAGGCAGTGGCAAAAGCCAGGAGGATGTTGGGTTGCATACAAAGAGGAATTACCAGCAGAAAGGAAGAGGTGCTAATGCCACTGTATAAGTCGCTGGTGAGGCCTCACTTGGAATACTGTGTTCAGTTTTGGAGACCATGTCTTGCAAAGGACATAAAAGACTGGAAAAGGTTCAGAGGAAGGCGACCAAAATGATTTGGAGCCTGTGTCAGAAGCCTTATGAGAAGAGACTAGAAGACCTAAATATGTACACTCTGGAGGAGAGGAGGGACAGGGGAAATATGATTCAGACCTTTAAATACTTAAAGAGAAATAATGAACAAACAAACTTCTTCCAAAGACGGGGAAGCTGTAAAACTAGAGGGCATAGCATGAAGATGCAAGGGGGTAAACTGAAAGGCAATGTCAGTTAATACTTTTTCACTGAAAGGGTGGTGGATGCTTGGAATGCCCTCCTGATGGAAGTGGTGGAGCAAATACAGTGACAGAATTCAAAATTGGCATGGGATAGACACAGTGGATCCCTTTACAGCAACAGGATAAAATCAAACTAAACTTATCTAATTTTACAACATATAGGGGTGTCCCACATGGAGCGGTGGGTTTACCCCTAAAACAGACATGAAGAGGGGTGGCCTGCACGGAGCAGCAGGTGCAACTACTCTTGCATCTTGCTGGGCAGACTAGATGGACCATACTGGTCTTTATCTGCCACCATTTACTATGTTACTATGTTAACAATCCACTGCAAAATACAGTGCCAGCGAAGAGCAGGTTTTGCCATGTGGTGTTCCTGCTCTTTGCTGGCAATGAAATCCAGGACTGGCATAAAATCTCCCTCCTGGAACTGGGTAACTTGGCAGCTCTGTGCATGTGCCTGTGTAGCATGGGCATGTTAGTATGTGTGTATGTGTATTTATTTCTGTGTTGGTTTTCTGTGTGTCTATGATTGGGAGATGAGAGACGAGGGCTATTCGACAGATGCAGTTCCATAATGTCAAGGCCCCCCTGGTGGCTAGGCGAATGCCTAGGTGTGATGGGGGGTACCTTGAACGTCCTTCTTAGTAAACTGGAACCCAGTACTATGGCTTCTTCGCAATGTAGTTGTGTCACAAAGATTATAGCCGAGATTTGAAGGTCACAGGAAAATTTCTTTATTTGAAAATAAAGCTCTACATAACCAATTGAACTCTTTGGCTAGAAGTTCTGGTACTACAAAACAAAACTCAGGATACTTCTTCATTCAAAAAGAACTTAAGCCTTGATACATAGTCCATGCCTTGACTTTGCTTCTGCGGCTTAACTTAAACAACGTGTCTCACAAATCATTCTTTTACAAACAGCTTCTGGTCCCAGGTCTCCAGGTTATGCAGCACAACACTCAACTGTTTCTCTCACATGTTTTTTTGCAGCACCTTAACTTCCTGGTTACCAACTGTTTAAAATCTTCAGACATTCTTTTCCAGACGTACTTTCACTCTTTAGTTTTCCCAGACCTTCATTAACCTCTTGGAGCTTATCAGATCAGCTCTCATTAATGCATAAATAAAGGCATGAGTTTCAGCAGAGAATGTACTTCCTTTAAAAACTTCTGGGTTTTCCTAATTACTTTTAAAAACCCCTCAGTTTCTTATTTTTGACTAGAACAGAAAGAGCATTCCATCTCTATATCAGAATAATCATTCTCTACACCATTGATTTCTATTTCCATTTTCTCTTCAATGGGTTCCTTCAATAACGTGTTATCCACAGCGTCTGCATGGGAAGGCTTCAGCTGCTTCAACACTCTCAACAGCTGCTCCCACTGAGACTCCTCTCTACTTGAGGCTATGGGGGAAGGGCATGACAAAGCTTTCTTGTTCAATAACTTTTTAACAGCTTGCAATGGGCTCACCTTTCTAGCAGCAACGTGTCTCCTCTCAGAGCCTGCCACAGGTGTTAGCTTGCTTTCTGGTCCTCCCAGGGATATTCCTCTCTCCTGCTTCTCAACAGTACCTTGCTTAGAACAGGTTCTCCAGGGCTCCCCTTAGCTGCAGACTTTCTGCCAGCTGAACTGCGTTCTAGGCTCGAGCTGTCTCTGTACTGCTTGCAATAGAATTTCCCCTTGAGGCTTCCAGTGAGATATTTGTCCCTCAGCCCTGTCCTTCGAGTCTCCTTACTTCTAGTACTCTCAGGAGTCTCTTGGCCAGTCCACCACTTCCTAGAGAATATCTCCTCTTCAGAAGATTCCTCTCCAGGGCTTACCACTGACCTTTCTTCCAGCCTTATTTCAGACCTCTTCCTGGATCTCTCCCTGGGTCTCTGCTGAGTGCTTTGACGGGACTCTGGCTGGGACCTTCTCTCAGGCCTCTTCCTGGAACTTTCCTTCTCTTTGGAACTAGAGCTCCTCCACTCAGTTTCCTCACTCCTCCCTTCACTCTCCTCACTTCCACTTCCTCTTGCTATAGCTTCTCTCTGCTTAAATGTTTGGGGCTGTCCTATAGCTCTAGACTCCGCCCCCAAACCTCTCCCGTCACCTCCCTTGGTTTCCTTGGAGATTGGGTGTGTCTCCAGTTCTACACTTCTGTGTAGGGAGTTTTTTTCTTTGTTTAGAGTTTTAACCCCTGCTGTGCCTGCAGTTCTCTTGGGCTCAGGGAAAAAGGACTGTTTTTCCCCCTTTTCTTTACACTCTAAACCTATTTCGCCACCACAATAATCACTGTGAATCATGTTTGTATGCTGCATCTGTTAGAATAGTTGTTCCTATCAAATGCATTGGGACTGTTTTTTTTTTGGGGGGGGGGGGCTTCATTTCTCTACCATTTCCTACCATATTCAGAAACTTTACCTGTACAGCACCAGGAACTTCCTCCAGCTCACCACCTCCTTTTCCGTGACTAGAGTTGCCTTCCAGTGCTCCACTTTTAGACATTAATGCAAAAATCAGCAGAATCCTGAAAAGGCCAGCCAGTTGTCAACTCTAACCTTCAGAACCTGAACACGTCTAATAGTGCCTCCCTAAACTTTGGACCCTAGGTATGTTCCATTAGTTGGCAGCACAGCTAGCAATGAATAAGAAAGCTATACAATTTAGTCAGTAGGTTTCATAGTAGCAATAACAACAGGGATGATGACAAATATATGGAAATAACTTCAAATGTAGTACCTCAAAGCTAGGGAATTATTTGTAATCCCTTTGTGTATGTGTGTACATATGATGTGCAAGTATTTGCGAGTGTGTGTGTGAACATATGTTGTGCCTGTGGGAGGGGGGAGCTGGAGTTGTGGAACAGTTCCAGGAACATAGTTTGGGAGTTGAGTAGTTTGTGGGGTGTTGGGGCAGTTATGGCAGGGTAGAGTTTGGGGTTGCTAAACGATTTGTAGGGGGTAATTTTGCCATAATCAGCCATTCTTATCTCACCCCCATCTCTTTAGCTCTCCCCACACTGCAGTATGATCTGTCCAGGTAATTGGTCCAGTTCAGGCACCAGTGGCCCCCTGATAGCACTGATGATCCACTAATAAATAATCTATTCCTGTGTACAAACCATGCGGGTGAGAATGAAAGATAAATTCACTCTTTCCTGGATATCCTGACTAGATCATAAGCTCTGATGATAATTTCTTAAACGTTTCTGTATAGTGCTGCATATAACTTGTAGTGCTATACAAATGATCAGTAGTAGTAGATGTACTGAATAGCCTGCCACATACATACTGTACAATTGAAAATGATCCATATGAGCCTTTATAATTCTACTAACTGGTTGTCCTGAATCTCTATGCCCCTGCCCTGTATTCCACTAAGGGTATTTAATGAGGTTGAAGTCTCCTACCAGGCCGGAGGGAATGGGGTTTCTAGTCCTATATGCAGTCCTTGTGGCCTTGGGCAAGCCATTTAACTCTCCCTTGCACATAGATTGTGAGCCCTTTGGGGACAAGGGAATGTATTCAGTATCTGTTTGTAGTGATTATGTAATGTAAACCGCTTTGATTGAAGGATAAGGCAGTATAGAAAACTGGTCAAATAAATAAATAAAGGGTATCAACAGTCTTCTAGAATGTAGTCTGGTCCTCATTAGGACCATAGATATTCATTAGGGTAATAATCTCACCACTTAATTCTCACTGCAACATTAATAAGCATCCATCCATATCCTGATGCAACTCCGTGGTCACAAAAGAAAAATCTTTGTTCACAATAATGGCCACCCCAGCCTTCTTCTTGCCTCCCCTAATAGAACTAAAAAGAAGAAAAGGATACTGATGGTCCCATAGTAGTTCCTTATTGTTCCTCCAGTTCAGTCCTTCACCACTGGGTAGTGCACCACCTCCTGCAGCATGGAGACTGGGCATGTCAAAACTGTGACATCACTGGATGTACTCCGCTGGTAGCTCCCATCATCTCCAGTGTGTCCAGTCTCCATGCAGCAGGAGGACGTAGTGAGCCTAGGTGCTGGGTTCACTAGAGGAACAGATAAGGAACATTCCTTAGTGTAGTTAGCCTTAAGGGGTTTTCCTTTAGATATATCTTAATTTCATTTACTTTTCATTTCTTATGTTTCTTTTGGGTATGTCACTTTAAAAAAAAAAAAAAAGATTTAGTGGGGGATTGAACCTCTGGGACTTTCTCCCCCCTGTCAGAATCGGCCCGGGTGTGAAGCTGCTCTCCCCTCCTGGTTGTAAGGGGGGGGGGGAGTTGTGCAGCAGCAGCAGAGACGGATCTGTGCACCCCGATGAGGTTTATGACCTCGTGGCAGTAGGCTGGGAGCCGAAAAGCCCTCTCCGCGTCTGCTTATCTCACTTGGCTGTGTGCAGCGACGCGGATTGCAGGGCAAGCGGTCAAAACGCCGGAGCAGGTAAAAGGATCAGGAGATCTGGTTAGGCCCAGTAGCGAGGGGCAGATGTGCGTCGGAGCGCGATCATGCCGGGAGGCTTCGGGGCCCGATGCAGAGTGTGGTGAAGTGGTGCAGGCCTGGCTGTTTTTTTCCCGGGCTCTGCTTCCCGTGCTTTTCTGCCCGCGGAGAAATGGCATTTTATGACTAGGCTGCCTAAAGCGGAGGCATAGCATTTTCAGTGGGACTTAATGCCAGTGAGGTTATTTGGATGTCATTTAGTTTAATTTAATTTAATTTGCTTTAAATTCTTTAGTTTGATTTGAATTATTTTCATTCAGTGGGGGTGTGATTGTTGCTGGGGCCTTAAAGGTACCAAAAAAAAAAGAAAGAGAAATACTCCCTTTATTAGGAATATTGAGTTTGTTTAGTGTATAGCTAATGGCATCTAGGCCGCAGTGCTTGGTCTGTGGCACCGGCAGGGGCGCAGTCTCAGAAGACGGGGTCTGCAGGGGCTGCGCGCTTGCTTCCACTACCATGGAACAAGAGATTCAACTTAAAGTTGGTGTAGAGACTCGGGGTCCATCGGCAAAGGGAGATGGTGAGTCTCTGTTAGAAGCACTGGCCGTGTCCCTTCCTGAAGGCCAAGCAGGGCCATCTAGCGCTGTGGCGACATTAGGACCCGGGGTGGCCCTTGGGAGTTTTTCACCAGATTTTGTGCTTATAATGCATCAAGCATATTGCTTGAGGCAGCAGGGGACGGTCCCAGAGCCTTGGATGCAGGGAGCTCAAGGACAGCAATCCAATTCAGAAAAAGCTGGAGACAACCTGGTGAGGCCTCTTAAGAGGGCTCAATCTCTCGACGGCCAGTTCTTGGAATTGGATTAGCAGGATGCGGAGGACGTAGACTTAGAAACGGAATCAGGAATGGAAGAGCTTGAGAAAGGAGAGATACAAGAGCCAGAGGATCAAGCCAAGATCATAAGAGTATTTTGCAAGGATGAGTTGACTGCGCTCATTACTGAGTCCCTTCAAGTGCTCAACCTCGCTTCGGTACAACAAGTAGACGAGGAGGGTTTGGAAGACCCTCTCATTCAAGTGGTATGGCAAACTCAGGCGGTTTTTCCTGTTCACCGTGTTGTTGACCGGATGATTCAAGATGAATGGGATGTACCGGAAGCGGGGTTAGGCATGAGAACCATGAATAGACTCTACCCCTTGGCGGACAAGGAGAAGGAAAGATTCCGGTCTCCGCAGATAGATGCAGCGGTATCAGCGGTCACGAAAAAATCGACTATTCCAGTGGAAGGCAGTGTGGCCTTGAAAGATACACAAGACCGGAAAGTGGATGGTTTATTGAGGCAAGCCTTTGAGGTTAATGTTCTCTCATTGCAGGCGTCTATTTGCAGAGCTTGGGTTGTGAGAGCTTGCCTCAGGTGGGCACAGAGGTTGCGACAACCACCTCAGCAGGATCAGGACCGGGTAATAGAAGTGACACGGCTTGAATCTGGTGTGGCATACCTAGTGGATGTCCACTATGACTTGATTAGGTCATTGGCGAATAGCATGGCTTCCTTAGTAGCCGCGTGCCGGTACCTGTGGTTAAGAAACTGGGCGGCGGATGTTTCTTCCAAGTTGCGGCTTAGCAAGCTTCCTTTTAAGGGAAAGTTGTTGTTCGGTGAGGATCTGGATAAATTGGTTAAGGACTTGGGAGAGTCCAAAGGAGGTAGGCTACCAGAAGATAAGCCTAAGCAGGGGAGGTCCCTTCCGGCTGCACGAGGTCAGTTTTGGGACTTCAGGAGATTTCGTACCTCTTGGTTGGGAGGCTTTTCACGAGGAAAGTTTGCCTCTCGAGCGCAAGGGTTTCGAGGTTTTCGAGCGGGGAGGGGGTTCGCAGCTGCCCCCTTCTCGGCTGCCCCAAAACCACAATGAAGCGAGGCGGGCCCGGGTAGGACTTCAGATGATTGGAGGGAGGCTTTGAGAGTTTCTTCCTGCCTGGGTCCAGATAACATCTGACCAATGGGTCTTAGAGGTGATACGTGAGGGTTATGCCCTCCAGTTAGCTCGACCAGTACTAGATTCTTTCTTTCAACCCCCTTGCAAAGGGCAGCAAAGAACATCCACAATCTGGCAAACTTTGGATCGTCTCTTACAGTTAGGGGCAGTGGTGCCGGTGCCCCAGGAGTCATACGGCGTCGGTCGTTACTCTATTTATTTTGTGGTGCCAAAGGATGACTGATCCTTTCAGCCTATTCTGGATCTCAAGGGAGTAAATCGCAGTCTGCGGGTGACTCACTTTCGTATGGAAACGTTGCGGTCGGTAATAGTGGCGGTTTGACAGGGAGAATTCTTGACATCTCTCGATCTTACCGAAGCATACTTACACATCCCGATCAGACTAGATCATCAGAAGTTCTTAAGGTTCGCACTACCGTGGGGACATTTTCAGTTTCAGGCATTGCCCTTCGGTTTGGCAACGGCGCCGCATACCTTCACCAAGGTTATGGTAGTAGTAGTGGCGGCCCTGCGGAAAGAAGGAATCTTGGTTCACCCTTATTTCGACGATTGGCTGATTTGGGCAAAGTCTAGGGCCGAGAGCGTTCCAGTTATGAGCAGTGTAGTAAAGTTCCTTCAGAAGCTCGGCTGGGTAGTCAACGCAGCCAAAAGCCGGTTGGTTCCGTCTCAGGTTCTAGAGTACTTGGGTGTGCAGTTCGACGTTCAAGTGGGAGCGGTGTTTCTGCCTGTACGGCGAGCTCAGATCCTTCAGCAGCTGATACGCTAGTTTGTGTCGACTCCCGCTCCGTCAGCTTGGAGTTATCTTCGAGTGTTAGGGATAATGGCGGCGACTCTGGAGGTAGTTCCATGGGCCAGGGCACACATGCGGCCCTTACAGAGATCATTGCTTTGACGCTGATCCCACCAGAACGATTCTCTAAACAAACGGCTTCCTTGCCCCTTGCGGGTCAGGCAGTCGCTTCAGTGGTGGCTGTCACCAGGAAATCTGGCGGCAGGCATGCCTCTAAAGCAACCGCAGTGATTTCCAGTGTTGACGGATGCAAGTCTCATAGGTTGGGGAGCTCATTGCAGAGACCTCTTCGCACAAGGTACTTGGAATGAGCAGGAAGTTCAGTGGTCGATCAACCGTCTGGAACTGAGGGCGATGGTGCATGCACCACAAGCGTTCGAGTCCGAAATAAAGGGGCAAGCAGTGCAAGTGTTGCCCGACAATTCTGTGACAGTGGCTTACCTCAATCGGCAAGGAGGCACAGGAAGCGCAGCTATGGAACAGGAAGCGGAGACTCTGTTTGCGTGGGTGGAACCTCGACTATAAGCGATCTCGGCAGCGCATATAGCAGGAACAGAGAATGTGATGGCGGATTTTCTCAGCAGAGTCTGAGTGGATGCTGGAGAATGGGAGCTTCATCCGGAGGTGTTTGCGCAGATAGTTGTCAGGTGGGGTTCACCAGTTATGGATCTCATGGCGACTTTTCGGTTGGCCAAGGCAAATCGCTTTTACAGCAGAAGTCACAAAAGGATGTCAGAGGGCATCGATGCTGTGATGCAGAAATGGCTGTCTGGTGGCCTTCTTTATGTGTTTCCCCTGTGGGCGCTCATAGGGACAGTGATTCAGTGCATCGAGGCACATTGGGGGAAAGTAGTGTTAGTGGTGCCAGATTGGCCGAGATGTCCGTGGTATGCCGATCCGGTTCGGCTCCTCAGCGGGGAGCCCTGGAGCTTACCCGCAATGTCGAATCTGTTGACTCAGGGTCCGCTACGCATGCCTCAGGTGGATCGGTTCTAGCTTATGGCTTGGCCATTGAAAGGGTGAGGTTAAGGAAGAAAGGCTATTCTGGAGCGGTGATTGCGACTTTACTTCGAGCCAGGAAGAAGTCCACATCTCTAGCGTATGTGCGCATTTGGCGTATATTTGAGGACTGGTGTTCTCAGTGACAGATTCGCGCTTCCACTGTTTGTCTCTTCGGTCTTAAGTTTCTTGCAGGATGGATTTGATAAAGGTCTGGCAGCCAGTTCCATGAGGGTTCAGCTGTCAGCTCGCTCTTGTTATCGTGGAAAGATACAGGGGATGGCTTTGGGCTCTCATGTTGATGTGATCCAGTTTTTGAAGGCAGTGTCTTGGTTGCGGCCTACTCACAGAATGGTGGTTCCCTCATGGGATCTCAACTTGGTTCTTGGGGTGTTGACTAGGGAACCTTTTGAACCTTTGCAGCAGGCGTAGATTAAAGATTTAACTTTAAAGATGGTGTTTTTGGTGGCTATTTGTTCGGCTCACCGGATTTTGGAGTTGCAGGCTTTGTCTTGTCGAGAGCCGTTATTGTCCTTTTCTAGAGAAAAGGTGGTGCTGCGGCCAGTGCCTTCCTTTTTGCCCAAAGTAGTTTCTCCTTTTCACATGAATCAAACAGTTTTGTCAACATATATTTTGCAAGGGCGTCAGGTAACCATGGGTCTACGGGCTCACTCTACCAGAGCGCAAGCTGCTTCTTGGGCGGAACATAGTTTGGTTCTGCCAGAGGAGATTTGCAGAGTGGCCACTTGCTCCTCTCTCCATACTTTCAGTAAACACTATCGCCTGTATATTCAGGCGGTGAATGATGCCTGTTTCGGGTCAGTGGTATTTGCAATCTGGGTGGACAGGTCCCTTTCAGTAATTACTGCTCTGCTACATCCCAGTGGTGAAGGACTGAACTGGAGGAACGATAAGGAAAAAGAAATTAGACTTGCCTGCTAATTATTGTTCCTTGAGGAACTCCAGTTCAGTCCTGATTCCCGCCCAAGGATGAGTAGGTCAGACGGCAGTGTTGCCTGGGGGGAAAGGTCAGTCTCGATGTCTGTAAAATCCTTTTAGAGTTTTGGGATCGCAATCGTTTTTCCTCTTCTCTAGATTTGTTATTCTAGGTGGTTTCTGAAGGGAGGGAGAAGTCGAAGATAAGGTTCTCCCTCTTATTTTAGCAGGAATTAAGTTAAATTAAGTTGAAATTAAGTTAGTTCTTAAAAGTTGAAATTAATGTTATAGCTACTTATTTGTTGCTCCTTGAGTCTGCTTTGTCAATAGTTCACTGGAGATGATGGGAGCTACCAGCGGAGTACATCCAGTGATGTCACAGTTTTGACATGCCCAGTCTCCATGCTGCAGGAGGGAGGTGCACTACCCAGTGGTGAAGGACTGAACTGGAGTTCCTCAAGGAACAACAATTAGCAGGTAAGTCTAATTTTTCTCATATCTCGCCAAAAAGTCTTTGTAACCTATTGCTGGCAGATGTGGTAAAAACAACATTACTGGCTTTAAAAAAAGGTTTGGAGAAATGCCTGGAGGAAAAGTCCATAAACCGCTATTAAGGTAGTCCAAGAGAAAACCACTGCTTATCCTTGAGGATAAGTAGCTGGAAACTGGATACTTTGGGATCTATCAGGTACTTCTGATCGGAATAGGCCACTTTGGAAATAGGATACTTGGCTTGATGGACTTTTGGTCTGACCCAGTATGTCAGTTCTTATGTTCAGCTGCAAATTCTAAACCATTCTTTAAGATTTTCTGGATCCTTCCTTGTGTTAGCTATACCTTCCAAGATATCTACCTTATTGCAGATTGTGGTATCATTTGCAAAGAGATTTGTTACTCTGAACTGACCATAGAGCACTTGGGGGAACGTATTGATCGATCAGATTTGCAATCCCACAGTTTTTGAATTTACTAGACTTTAAATATAACAAGTGACACCAGTAAAAATCCCTTATGTTAAAAATCCCACTATCCAAGGAAAAAATAATTTTTGTTGGACTATAGCATTTAAAGTGAACATAGATAAGCTGCTTCTTTTTCTAGTCCTTTTTATTCTTTAAGTGATCATGCAAAAGTTAAAAAAATTATCAATAAACTTAACCGACCACGACTGTCGCGTTTTGAACTGACATAGCTAAGTTCTGCTTCAGGGTAGATTGTCTCATTTTAGCCAGACTTGCTTCGGTCCCATCCAACATTTATGCTGTTTACTGGGTATTGTCCCTTGTGACATAGTATTTGCTCAGAATTATGTCTCCCCATAGTGGGACTTTTACTGCATCTTTTATGACATTTGTTTAACTACGTCACTATGGTTTATGTCACTGTACATTATTGGATATTACTGTTTTTTTTGTGTTCACTGTCCTTTACATGTACATCATTAGTTTTAATGGTCTGTTATGCATCAGCTCGTTATATGGTCATTTTTAAACTTTTAGTTCTGTAGTTTAATTTGTATTTTATAGCTTTTAATATGCACATGATACAGTGATTTAAAGTTTTGTTTTATGTTTGTTTATTGTTTTACATATGTTTATCTCTTGAGGTTTGCACCCCCTGAAGAAGGCCAATATGGCTGAAACGCATCGGGGTTGCCAATAAAGTCTGTTGACCGCCTTTCTTCACACTGGCTCTTTTGTTTCGTCTAGTACCTTGCAGGTGTAGTTTGCTCCTTGTTGGACTGTTTGTTTATACACTGAGCCAAGGCTGCAGGGTGGTCCAAGGCGGCGGTCTGGTCATCATTGGTGGCGTTCTCCTTTTTCAGTAAGCAGTGGGCTGGGGCAATCCTCGGGCTACATTCATGGTCCAGTGTCTGCTTGCGGGCTGGGAGAAGGGGTCCCTGGGGACACGGGATTGGCAGCACCTGATGTCTCATGATTTGTTAGTCCGCATATGGGCAGCTTTACCAGCAGTCACCTCTTCGGATTTCCAAGCAGTGTTTGTACTGGCATTTTTTGGGGCATTACAGGTTAGTGAATTAGTCCCGTGCTCTGGATAAATGGGCGCAGTGGGGGATTTAGGCATGAAATGCATGCTAGTTAGGCACTCACAGATACACATTTTTTTTACCCGGTCTAAGACTGATCAGGGCGGGAGTGGGGGTTATGCAGTGCTAAGTAGAGTCGGACCGCTAATACCTGTCCGGTTCAGAATTTGCAGGCCTACGTAGCACGGCACCCTAGAATGGAGTGATGGTTGTTTCTGCACTAGAATGTGTGCCCATTGACACAGTTCCAGTTCACAGCAGTGCAGCACTTAGGTTGTAATGAGCAGCAGTTTGTGTTTCACTCATTTTGTATTGGAGCTGCTACCAGTGTTGTGGCGGCAAGGCTTAGTAAAGTGGTGATTCAGTGGATTGGTAAGTGACATTCCAGTGCTTACCTGGTATATGTCTGCCTGCAGGAAGAGTGAGGGTGGGCCACAGGGGTGGGGGCACTCTGTACTGCAGTGAGTGGGGGTGGGGGAGGCCAAGGGGAATTAATGGATGGGTTGACATACAGATGCCAGCTGGCTTGTTTCGTTCGGATGGCAGCCAGCTTTGTCTTTTTACAGAGGGTAATTCATCCCTGGAAGAATGATGGATGCTGGGCCATTCCTTTGTGTACTGGGCCGGGCGCTGGGCCCCTGCATGGACAGTTGGGCCCTCATCTTGGGCTCGTGCCGGCAGGCATATGGCTGGAATGGCTGGGCAAGCAGGGAATGTGGTGGTGTCAGTTGCTGCCGATTGTGTGACGACATCCCAGCCAGCGAGACTTCTTATACACCTGGGTGGCAACAGTCTCTCCAGTTGGACATGTAAACAGCTCATTCGAGCTGCGCAATGGGACATTGCAGTTATATGTTCACTGTTGCTGGGTGTGCTTATTGGATGTTCAGATATCATTCCATGGCTGTCTTGCCAGTCACAGCACGGATGGTACTGGGGCCTAGTGAAGGTGAATAGGCAGATGGGTGGGTGAGTTCCAGGCACAGCACCCTTGGGAAGATATCGACTGTGCGGGTTTGTATCGTACAGATGGGGTTCACCTGTTGCCAGTAAGGCAGGATCTTCTATTAATGACTGGCAGGAGGCCAGCAGCCTGCATTGGTCGCAGCTTACTTCCTTGGGGGGGGGGTGCGATGCAAGGATAGTAACACTACCTTGCACCGGTGGCGAGGTTCTGAGCCAATGGACGCTATGCCAGTGGGGCCTGATGGCCGGTGTGTGAGAGCAAGGGAGCTCAGTTCTTGGAGGGAGGTGGGTGGAGATCTCGGTGGGGTCTTTGCCCGGTTTGGGGAGGAGGGGGCCAGCCTTTGCTAATAATATAGCAAGGTTGGCAGGGGTGCGAGAGAGGATGATGCACCATCTTGCTAATAATATGGCTGGTGGGGGGCATTGTCTGGCAAGGGGATATGGTTGGACTATGTATATGGTAATGAGCTATGATGGCCTGGGTTGGACTCGAGATGAAGTTGTGTTAATAAAGTTGCGACCATGTTATGTTACCAATTATCGAGCATGTTGTTGTTTCTGGGGGCTGGGAACGGGAGAAAATGAATCAGGAGGGGGAGATGGAGAAGGAGTGCTCCGAGAGGCCTGGTGTCCGGGCTACCCCAGTTGCTAAATAACCTGAATGAAAAAAATTCTATTACCCTCCCAAACAAATCTAAATCTGTAACTTGCCATTCTTAATGAAAATCATTGTTTGTGCTTTATCAAGATTTTTGGAAGATAACAATTTCTGGATCCTATTCAAGCAATCTAAAATTGTACCACATAGAATTGCCTCACTATGTGAGAATGAGAGATAAAGCATAATATAGTCTGCATACAATTTAAAATCCACACCACATTATCTAATCACATCGCATTAAGACCGTTTGTGGAACCATGTCAAAGGCATTGCTAAAATCTAAGTACACAACTAGCGCTCTTCCTCAGTCCAGTTCTCTAATCACCCAGTCAAAGAAATTAATCAGATTTGTCTAAGACTACCTCTAGTAAAACCATGCTGCCTCGAATCTTGTAATCCACTGGATTCCAGAAACTGCACTATCCTTTGTTTTAGCAGTGTTTCCATTCATTTACTCACCACAGAGGTCAGATTAAGCCGGCCTTTAGTTCTTGACCACCTCCTTACTTCTATTTTTCTGGAGAGGGACCACATCCACTCTTCTCCATATCTCTGTGACCACTCCCATCTCTAAGGAAGCATTGAAAATGTTAGAAAGCAAGAGGTTCAATACTCTCGTATGTATCCCATTTGGCCCCATTGCTTTGTCTACTTTTAGTTTAGCTAGCTCTTCACGAACACAGTCTTTTGAAAATCATTCAAGATCTGCCTCATTTCACTCAACATCTAGCATAGTGGGACAAACTTGCTGTGGTGTCATTCAGAAATAGGGAGACCCTGGATTCTCTATAGGCAGAGCTATTCTGGCAACTCGTAATGGAACCTATGTGTGGGGGGGGGGGGGGACCATACTAAATCTGATACATATGAATGTGGAAAATATTTCTCGTGTTATAGTGGGCAATCATCTGGCATCCAGAGATCACCAGATGGTGTGTTCAATATTACGACACAGATGGAGATTCTTCATTCAAACATGAGGGTCCTAGACTTCAGAAAAACTAACTTTTGTCAAAATGGGGGAATATCTCAAGGAGTCAGCTAGATGGGAACATCTGGGTGATGGAGAAAAGCAGTGGACAAAACTTAAAGGATATATTTTAAAGGAAACAAAGGTTAGCTTTCCAGAGATTGCAGAAAGAGTAAAACAAGCATCAATATTTGACCTATTGAGGCCTTTTTACTGAAGTGTGCTATGTAGGCATCGTGGGTTTTGGCATGTTAAGTGCACACTGAATCCCATGGTACCTGTTAGCACAGGATCAATACAGTGGGGTCCTGATTTACACACTGTGAATCACATGTTGGGGTAGTAAGGAGGCAGGTTAGGTGTGGAGAGTGCGTGTGGTGAGCACTGCACAGTTAGTGTGGGGTTCATCTAACATCACCTTAATAGGTAAAGTGTACCCATTATAACTGTTTATGCTGTGTATGCTTTCTGATGTCATATACTGTGTTAAAACAAATTATCAGTCACTCAATTGCCCTGTAGTGTATGCACATAAATTCAAGCCATAACTTCCGTACCATCAGGATATAACAGACAAAAGTGGGGAGCAAGGACACATCTGTAGAATTGCACTGTTCTTGATTTGGTATGCATCACAAGTAGGAAAAGGCATCTGTGCTAGTACATTTCACTCTTTTGTCCTTCTTAAGAAACATCTGAGAGCTGATGGGATAGCGTGGTGAGGAATCCTGTGACATTTTCCCCGCTGGGCCCAAGCTTGCTTTGAAAAGTGTTGTCATTATAAACGCATCAAACTCTGCTGAGACATATTCTGTATTCATTTAGCCCTCCAAGCTCAATTACATTTGTGGATATCGTGGGCTAATTAAGTAATATTAGGATCTTGTCCTTTTAATGCAGCTTCAAAGTGCCGCACTCGATCCCCCACTGGAGCCCACTGCTTTGAGTCTCTCAGTGCACATATTGCTCCTCAACATAAATGAGAGATAATTACACTTCTGTAAGAGATCATTAGCTGCAGATTCTGGAGAGATTATGGCATAAGGCAAAAAGTTCTCCCTGCTTTTTCTGTTTACAAAAAGATATTCTTAGACTTTTTGAAAGTAAATAGTTCTATAGGCCTGACTTAGAATATATTTTCTGAACAGTTCTTATATAAATACAATGTCATCAAACTATCTAGCACTGCACAATCAAATATGTTATTGACTACTGAACTATAAAGAAATGTTTAATGAAATACGTGCAGGGTAGGAATATGGGGAGTTTTAAATAGTGGCTGACTGCACACAATTTGAGTGAGAATATATTTTTTACTAGACAGTAACCGTGAAAAGTTTAAAGATTACTTTTTGTCTATTTATATCCTGCTTATATCAGAAGAAGAATCAAAGCAATTTACAACAAATATAAAAACGATCAAAGGTACAATCAAATATAAAATATAATAAAATATCAAAAATACAATAAATCTCCAAAATTACACTAATCCCATAAAACCCTCTGACACAGAGGAGTTGAGAAATAACTAGCAAACAATGATATACCCCCATACTAAATGAGGAAAGGTCCAACAATATCAAAAACAGCAAAGATCCAAGTAGCTTAAATACAGTATCTCCACAGCTTACAGTATCATACCACCTGAAGGAGCCTATTCAAAGGGGCAAGCCCTTTTGGCTTCTTCTTTTGATGACAATCCATCAGCAGTGACACCCGGCTTGGGGTTGGGTCAGAGGCATTGTTGGTTCAGAAGTGCAGGGAATGGAGGCCAAGAACTGGAAACACCCACAAAGCCAGTCTGTCCTCCTGCCTCTGTCTTATCAGTTTGCTAGGGAGCTGGGTTGTTTCTAAACAATGCCAACTGGCAATAACTTTCCCCTAGGCCATTTATCTAGACAGGAGAGTGCCAAATTGAAAGTGGGATAGGTGCGAGAATGTACATATTAGATCCCCCAAACTATTAGGAAGAAAATGGAGTAGCTATTTTAATCAAAAAAGGCCAGCTGATACAATTGATTTCCTATATCAGGATATGAATAGGAGAGGAGTGGTGTAATTTATTAAAATCGAGGTTGATAGTAAACATTAAGGGCCCAGTATTCAAAGGATTTATACTCCTAAAACTTGAGAGTTTTGCTCCTAAACTGGCCTCTTTCAAATTTACTAAATATTTTCTTAAAAGTTTCTAAATGGAAGGACTTCCGGTGGCATGGTGAGCTAGGGAAGACGTGTCTTTCTTAGCTCCGGTACCCGCTCCTCCCCCATCAGCTTTTTATTGATTTCCCACGGCAAATTTCACTCGGGGGAGCCGAATTAGGAGCGCACTCGACGGGGTTGCAGTGGTACCGACTTTGGGTCTGTAGAGGCCATGGCCACGAAATCTGCCAAGAAGGAGAAGCCCCGCGGAGCCGAAGCTAAGATGGCCGAGAATGGCGGGGAGGGCCAGATCCTACCTGCCCAGGGCTTGGTGGTAGCGGAGGTCTCTAAGGCGGTAGTGTTGGCGTTGGAGGATCGCCTCGGAGGCCTGGCTGCCCAAATGAGTGCGGTGGCACAAGCTGTCGCGGATTTCAATGGGCGCGTGGAGCAGGCTGAACAGCGTATAAGTACGCTGGAAGATGGCCATACTCAGGCCTCTACTCGGATTCAAAAACTGGAGGAGCTGCTGGCAAAGCAAGCCGATAAGCTTGAGGATTTGGAGAACAGGAGCCGTAGAAACAACTTACGGTTTATCGGTATAGCAGAATCGGTGAGGGAGATTGATCTGTGCCGCTACCTGGCGAAGTGGATCCCTGAACATCTGCCGCTAGAAGAGGGGCTGGGAGCGATCATCCTGGAGCGTGCTCACCGGCTGGGACCTTACCGCGAGGGGGACAACCGACCGAGGGCAGTCATCGCCCGGTTCCTTAATGCTGCCCAGAAGGAGGGAGTCCTACGGGCAGCTCGGCAGCAGCGCCGACGTGGAAATTGCACTAATACAGTTTTAATCTTTCAAGATTACTCTGCGGGAGTTTCCCTACGCCGGAGGGCATATAAAGAAGTCTGCGGCTTGTTGGTGGAGAAGGGCCTTCGTTTTACGTTGGCCTATCCTGCCCGATTGAGAGTGGACTGCGACGGGGTGCAGAGGCTGTTTTCATCCCCAGAGGAAGCCCTGGCGTATTGCCAGCAGCGCGGTTGATGCGTCGGCCTTTACCTGGCTAGGAGAGCGACGCATTCCGGCTGGAGACGGGATTGATCCGTACCCTGTGAGGGCGGAGGACCTTGCTGGACTTGGGTTGGGGCGGCGAAGTGTGAATGCCATGTGCGTTCTTTTGACCGCCTGTGGGCCCTGAGTCGTGGTAAGGCTCTGATGGCCCGCACGCCTGTCTTCTCTTGTTTGGAAGTGTCTGTCACAGTTTGTCATTTACTTTACCACCGGGATATGGATCCTTGGATGGGTTGGGGGCGGTGGGCTGCAAGGGCATGTTCAGGGGTGCTGCTCTGTTCTGAATTTCTTACTGGCGGCTGTTGTGACAGGCCGGCTGCCCTTGGTCGGGCGGGAGGCAACTCTCTCCCTCCTTGGGGCTTTTCACTTTGTAACGGGTGCTGATATATAATATGACACCATTTGTGATGGGGCACAACCAAGACATACCCTAAATGTTTAATCCTCTCATCGGGGGGCGCTGCCTACTTTAACCACGGTTGGCCTGGCTCCTGGGGGTGGCTGGGACACCATCCCTCCTGGGAGAGCTACTGCGCCACGTTGTTTTTCCGGCCCTTAATTAATGTTTGGGACCGGACTGCAGGGTCCCTCGCCCTGGCGGTTTGGCCCCCGTGGCTCCTTCCCCTTGGGGGGGGGGAGAGATGGGTACGGCCTGTGTATGTTGCGTTCCCCCCTTGTAGGGGAGGCCTGTCTGGTTGTTTCTCATCACCAGTTACTTTCTCAGTGTATAAACTTTCTTAATCCCCTCAACAATTTGTTACTGCGAGAGTAATCTCATGCCTGCTCATGCTAATGGTATCTCTGTACATGTTTTGCATTTCTATACTCGTTTTGGTTCTTTTGGCAGCTCCCTATTGGGCCCAGGTTTATGCCTGCTCATGCTAATGGTATCTCTGTACATGCTTTGCATTTCTATACTCGTTTTGGTTCTTTTGGCAGCTCCCTATTGGGCCCAGGTTTAAACTGTGCAGATAAGGGTGCGCTCCCTCTTTCTGAGGCATGTGGGTACCACGTGACTGGGGTCTACTCATTTGGCGGGAGGTTGCTGTGAGCTAGGTTTTTTGGGCCTGGGCCTTGGGGAGGGGTGGACTCCCTGGCTCTTTAATCTCATTTCATACTCTCATCTCCCAATTGCTCCTCTCATTCCCTATGTTCTCTTACTTTGTTGCCTATAGGTACTCTCCGAATCTCCTAGTCCTATGACGTTCAATTCTTCTTGCTCTCAGATTCTTCCGGTTGTTGCATCCCAGATTTCTCGTTTGGGTCCCTTTCTGTCTCCTCTCGGGCTTTCAGGCTGATCTCCCGGGTTTTGTGAGCCGTTCCTTGGTAGGCCACCCACAGGAGCAACTCTGTAAGATGACTTCTATGTCTCTGTTTTATGCCTGTGCCTTTTTGTCGATACTTGTTAGTATTTGAGCACTTGAGTTGGCCTTCTGGGAGGCCTCTCTATTTTCCTGTCTACCTCTCATTGCCTTCTCCACTTTTTCGTTCTTACTCTCTTCTTGTTTCCAGTGTCTCCCTGTCTTCTCTCTCCTTCTCCGCTGTACTGGGAGACTCGACAGGCCTGGTGGTGGGGGCCGCAGTTAGGTTGGGGGGACTTGGGGACTCTTTACCGGGCCATGTGTGAAGGGAGATCCCTCTGCGGCTTGCTTTTCAGGGGGACGCGGGGTGCTCTGGGGCCTCTCTATTGCTTGTGGTGTGGGTTCTCCTGTCCCCATGTGGGCCTGTTTGGTACGGGGTGAGCTGGGTGCGGGGGGGCCGGTACCGCGGGCTAATGTGGGGGAGCGGCTAAGGCCGGCAGCTATCTGGGGGGGTGGCCCATCCGCTCATCGGTCCTGGTGAGGCGGGGTGGAGACCCTCCTTTTTTTTTCTCCTTCTATTTCTGCCCATTTATTTCCCTGCGGTATGTTGGCTTCCTCTTCACACTCTGACTGTTGACTGAGGGGGGAGGGATGGGGAAGTGATGGCGCTACATCATGGAGGGGAGGAGCGGGTGGGGCTGCATGCTCAGGAAGGTCTGGTGGGGCCAGGATGGCTGGCTGTGGGTTTGTGGATGGTCTGAGTAGGGGCGAAGTTGGGAGGGGGGAGGGTGGGGAGGATGGGGACGGGCCGGAGGGGGGGTTTGTTGGGTTCGGGGGGGAAGGGTGGGGGGGGACATTGCAGTGTGTATGCGTGGGGGGGATGAATGTGTACTTGATAGAGGGCGGGGGACCGCTTTGAATGAGTGGGATGCTTGGATCCTTTGGACTATCATGTTCTGGTTGTTCCGGAGGGGGGCCCTTGGCTGGGGGGGTCACCGCTCACGTGCGCAAGGGGTTCTGATTAAGTGGTCTCATGGTTTGGTGATGTGTGGTGGCTAGGAGCGTGCGGATAGTCTCTTGGAATGTTTGCGGGTTAGGCTCCCCGGTTAAGCGCTATAAGGCTTTACAATATTTGAGACGTCAGAAGGCGGATGTGATCATGTTTACAAGAGACTCACCAGTCGGCTGTGGAACACAAAAAATTGGGCTCCGGTCCCATTGCCCATGTGTATGGTGCACCTGCGGTGGGGAAGAAGCGGGGAGTAGCCATTCTTGTTGCCAAGTCGGTCAGTTGGATCGAGGAAAAGGTGGTGTCGGATGTCGACGGCAGATATGTGGGTGTATGGGGGAGACTCGCGGGGAACAAAGTGTTGTTGTGCTCCGTCTATGGACCGAATGTTTATGATGCGCGTTTTTTTCAGCGTATTTCCCAGTTGTTGGCAGCGGCTAGCGGATATCAGGTTATAATGGGAGGAGACTTTAATGAGGTCTTGGATGTAGGTCTCGACCGGTCAGGCGGGTCGGGGAGTGGGAGTCGTAGGGGGCGACAACGTTTGTGGGGGCTGTGTGAAGCCTATGGCCTACTTGATATCTGGCGAGTGCTGCATCCTGGTGACCGCGATTATACTCACTTGTCCCGGGCGCATGGCACATGGTCACGTATCGACTATTTTTTAGTTGCAGATTCGGTATTTAGCTGGACCTCACGGGCAGACATTGGGTCTCTTGTTATCTCTGACCATGCGGTAGTGATCCTAGAGCTGAAGGGGCGTAGCACATCGTCTAGTCGGTTGTGGCGATACCCCTTGGAGTTGTGTGGTGATGTCCCGTTTGAGACGATTTTGCGACAGAGATGGAAGGAGTATGAATCCCAGAATGTGGGGCCGGATGTGTCTCCGACTCTCCTTTGGGAGGCGGGGAAGGCTGTACTACGTGGGGATATAATTAGTTACCTCAGTCAGCGACGTAAGCAGATGAACCAGCAGATTCTTCAGCTGGAGCGGGACCTAGGCAAAGCGCGAAGGGTGGTGGCTGGCTCCAAGACCGCGGCTGCTCAGCGTAGGCTCCGGGAGTTGCAAGCCGAATTGGAGATGCTACTTCATCGGCGGGCCCAGAAGTCGCTGTTGTATTACCGGTATAGGCTGTATCGCTTCGGGAATAAAGCTGGAAAATTGATGTCCTCGTTGCTGCGGCCAGCCGGGGGATCTCGGCAGATAGGGGCGATAAGGCAAGCTGATGGCACTATCACTCGGGACTCGGTTGCGATCGAGAAGGTCTTCGCTGCCTTTTATCAGCATCTATACGCCATTGATGGCGATAAGGACGTTGAGGGGCGTCTTTTTCTTGAACGATGTGGGCTACCGCGCCTCGCAGCGGAACATCTGGAGGCCCTTAATCAACCCCTCACTGGGCAAGAAGTTCAGGCCGCTATCCGGAATTTGAAAAATGGGAAGGCGCCGGGGGTAGATGGCTACCGCAGTGAATTCTACAAGGCCCTGGGTGATGCTGTGGTGCTTCCCTTGGTGGGCTATTTTGAGGACCTGATACGGCAGGGTCACTTCCCGTTTGAAGCCAATAAGGCCTTGATTACTATTCTGCCCAAACCAGGGAGGGATCCTCTCTTGCCGAGTTCTTATCGCCCCATATCTTTACTCAATGTGGACATTAAGCTCCTTGCTAAAATAATGGCGGATCGGTTAGCAAATTACTTGCCACTGTTAATTCATAGCGACCAGGTGGGGTTTGTGCGCGGGCGTCAGGTAGCGTACAGCCTGCAGCGGATTTTGTTGTCGCTTGGAGCAGGGCGCTTAGCAGGGGACCCCTCTTTACTCATTAGTTTTGACGCCGAGAAGGCTTTTGACCGGGTCAATTGGGGTTTTATGTACCAGGTCCTGGAAAGCCATGGGGATTGCTGGGTTCTTCGTAGATGTGGTCCGTTTACTTTATGCGCACCCCATTGGGGCGATTATGGTCAATGGGACTATGACGGCCGACTTTGATATTCAGAAGGGCACTCGGCAGGGCTGCCCACTCTCGCCTCTCCTCTTTGTACTTTCGTTGGAGCCCCTCCTGTCTGTCATTAGGGCCTCTTCCCTAATCCGGGGTGTTCGGATGGGGTGCGAGGAGTTTCGTCTTGCTGCTTTCGCAGATGATTTATTGGTCCATTTGGGAGACCCCACGGCAGGTCTGCCTTGCCTCATAAAGCTTATTCAGGAGTACGGGGAGCCCTCGGGGCTCCGCCTTAACTTCGATAAATCAGAGGCGCTTTTCCTGGTCCCTGCCGGGCATCCAGGGTGGCAGGGGCCCTTTCCTTTGCAGTGGGCGAAGGGACACTTTAAGTACTTGGGCATTTACCTGCCGGCGCGGTTGGAAGATCTTTATCATCTTAATGTCTCTAAGATATTGGGGGAGGTGACGGCTTGCGTGGATAGGTGGAGTGACTTGCCACTGTCTCTGGGGGGCCGAGTAGCCCTTTGCAAGATGGCGATCTTCCCTAAAATACTATACCCGCTTCAGATTCTCCCGCTGTTCTTGCGACGCACTGATCTTCGGCAGCTGGAGCGCCTGTTCAACCGGCTCCTCTGGCGGGGGCGAAAGTCTCGGGTTCGTCTGGCGATCTTGCAGCAGCCCTGGGGGTTGGGTGGGATGGGTTTCCCGGATATCCGGCGTTATAATGTGGCATGTTTGCTGCGGTATGTCCGAGACTGGTTATGGGACTTGGCCGTTTGTTCGCCCTTGGGGATGTGGGAGGCCGTGCTGGCGCCCGTTCGCCTGCGGTACTTGTTGCATGCCAAGACGATTCGGACTGTCCCCAGGGATTTTCGAGAGTATCTTCTTCGGCCCATTCGGCAGGCGTGGCGTTCCTTTTGTACCGGCCGCCGGATTTCCGCATTGTACACCCCCTATATTCCTATTCGGGGTAACGCAGACTTTGAACCGGGTTTGGGGCGGTCTCATTTTCGGTCTTGGGAATCTCTGGGGGTGGTGAATTTGGAGCATGTGCTAACCTCTGAAGGGGCTATGATCTCCTTCACCGAGTTGCGTCGCTCCTATCAGTTGGGGGCTTGGGATGTTTTCCGTTACCATCAGCTTCGGAGTTATCTTCATACGATTCCTCTGGCAGCGCTATGTGGGGCGGTCTGCACGGAGATTGAGTTGGCGTTGCTGGGGGGAGAAGGGGGAGTTCGCGTGTCTGGCCTTTATAAAATGCTGTGGGAGGGAGTGTCGTCCCTAGCGGTGGATGCCTTGGCGAAAGATTGGTCTGGGGAGTTGGGGGTGGTGGTCAGTGTGGAGCAGCTTCTGGGAGGGCTGGAGGCTATCCCGACTCTAAGCCCTCAAGTGATTCATCGTGATACCCAGTATCGGATTACGCGCCGTCTCTATTTTGCCCCTGTGAGGGCTTGGAGGGCAGGAGTTGGGGAGCGGCACTGTTGCCCTCGCTGCGGCCAAGATCGGGCGACGCTGGGCCACATGTTCTGGAGTTGCCCCACGGTCCAGGTTTTCTGGGGTCGGGTGGGTGGCCATCTTCGTCGCTGCTTACCACGTTTGGAGCCTCTTAGCGCAAGGAATGCGGTGTTGGATGTATGGGAGGAGGAATGGGGGGGCGTGCTGGGGTGTATGCAATTGCGCTGGTTACGTCTGGTGTTGCTGTTGGCGCGTCTGACGGTGTTGCATCAGTGGTTGGAGGTACGGGGGCCGTTGTATGGGCTCTGGAGACTTCGACTGCATAATGCCATGCTTATGGATCGGCTCCATGCTGCTGGAGTCGAGCGGCGCTGGGGTCGTTTCCTGCAGATGTGGGAGCCTCATGTGCAATTATTACCTGCCGGGGCACGTAGGCGTCTTCTGGGGGAATGATTGTGGGGTTGGTCTGGAGGTGTGTTGTTGTGTTTGCTGGTTGTCTGTGACTGGTGGGATCCAGGGTAAGTGTCGGGTTGGCTCTGGTGGCGGTCCCTTGATTTGTTGTTCTGTGTGTTCCTTTTGGGGGGGTGGGGGGGGGGGGGGTGGGGCGGGGGTTTAGGCAGGGTGCCCCGGCCCGCTGCCTTTGGCGAGTGGGGTAGGCCTGGGAGAAGAATCAACCCTGGGTCTGCGGGTTTTGGTCGGTAGTGGTACGCGGGGCGGGGGTGGTCCCCTGGCCTGGCACTGAAGGGGTTGGGGGGGTGGGGAGGGGAGGGGGGGCAGTTGTGCGCAGGGGGGGAGGCTCTGGGGTGGGTTGGTTGCGGACTGGGGGTAGTTTAGGTGGATCACTGCGGTCCCCCGCTGGTGCCCCGTTTTCGGCTGTTGGTACTCTTTCTGAATACTTTTCCTTACTCCACCCCCTTTTGGTTTTATTTCTGTATTTCCGTCTGTCCCTTGGGCATTCGACCTTGGCGACTGGTGTCTTTAGCTGTGGGAGTGGGCTGTCCTCGCTTGTCAGAGGCTGGGTTGGTGGACTGCCTGTCCTGATATCGCAGCTGTAGACCAGCTGCCAGCTCTGGGTGTCTGGCGTGAAACATGGAGGAGTGGCATAATCTCCAGTAGTGGGAGGGTTGTGGGGGGGACGGTTTCTCTCTCCCTCTCTGCATACTCTGCATCAGGCTGCTTGTCGATTACTTTGTTCAATTATGTACTGACCTGAATGGCTGCCCTTGGTTTGTCGTTTCTATAGCGCCATTGTGTTAGTAGCTTTATACTGTTCCACTTTGAAAAAGCTGTTTGCCATATTTTCTCACTCTGTATGTTTTTTCATATGAATAAAAAAGATTTCCACTAAATAAACCCTTAAAATGCTTTCAATGAAAAAAAAAAAAAAAAAAAAAAAGTTTCTAAATGGCTAAATATTTTCTTAAAATTTCACTAAACTCCTAAATTTAGGAGGATAAAAAGTTGGTGGCAATGGGGGTGGGTTTAGGGAATAGAAGTTAGAAGCTTAGCACTGATTTTCAGCAGTAGGATCCTAAATTTGGTTCATAAATTTAGGGAAATGAATGAAAGGCCTTAATTTAGGAGCATATGTTTTAAGCTCCTATATTAGGATGAATTTTCACCTGAAAACTTACATAAGAACATGAAATATGCCATACTGGGTCAGACCAAGGATCCACCAAGCCCAGTATTTTGTTTCTAACAGTGGCTAGTCCAGGTCACAAGCACCTGTCAACAGGGGCAGTGAAACACCTTTTTGGTTGGAGGGGCCAAACAAACCAATCTCCAGCTCTGCCTCCAAGCTCTCTATTGCTGATAATGTGTTGAGAAAAGAACTGGTGGGGGTCATGGCCCATGTGGTCCCTCTACACTGCCTATGCTTGTCAGGTTCCCAAAGGTTAGACAACTTAGCCTCCTAAGCATGGCTGAAAATATGGCACACATTTAGGAACCTAACTTAGGAACTCAGGTTTTTTTAAATATTGAGCCCTGGAGTGGTCAGAATTTTTTCATGATAGGGTAGTTTAGCTATTGGAGTACATGGCCCTTCCAGTAAAGATTGGTGGGGATTATAATTACTGCTAAGTACTACTGATCATTTATATAGCGCTACAAGTCTTAAGCAGCACTGTACATAAAGATGCAAGACCATAGTCCCTGCTCATCAGAGCTTACACTCTAAAGAAGATGAAAACAATCCCAAAACTGGGGACTAGAGTATGGTAAGATACACAGAAGTATTGAACAAGAGAGTGAGGGACATCAAGATCCAAAAGCAACCTCAAAGAAGTGGGTTTTCAGCCTGGATTTGAATAGGGCCAGAGAAGGAGCCAGATGCACTAACTCAGGTAGTGTTTCAGGCATATGAAGCAGTAAGGTGGAATGAACAGTCTGGAGTTGGCAGTGGCAGAGAAGGGCACAGATAAAAGGGATCTGCCAGAGGAGCAGAGTTCCCACAGAGGAGTGTAGAGTGAGATAAGAGAAGAAAGGTGAGGAGCTGCAGAATGAATGCACTTGTAGGTAAGTAGGAGAAGTTTGAATTGGATGTGGAAATGGATAGGGAGCCAGTGAAGTAAGTTGAGAAGAGGGGTTACATGAGCATAGTGACACTGGTGGAAGATAAGCCGTGCAGTTGAGTTTTAAACAGATTGAAGGGGAGAAAGAT
This sequence comes from Ichthyophis bannanicus, assembly GCA_033557465.1. Lineage (NCBI taxonomy): Eukaryota > Metazoa > Chordata > Amphibia > Gymnophiona > Ichthyophiidae > Ichthyophis > Ichthyophis bannanicus. The sequence goes on from CM066034.1 coordinate 600,929,415, forward strand.
GATTCAGATAGAGACCAGTGAGGAGCAGGTTACAATAGTCAAGACAGGAGGTGACTAATGAGTGGATCAGGGTCTTAGTAGTGTGTGTAGAAAGGAAGAGAAATTTTGCTGATGTTATAGGGCAAGAAGTGACATGTTTTAACTATCTATTGGATGTGTGCAGAGAAAGAGTAGAATCAAAAATGACCCCAAGGTTGCGAGCTGAGCAAACAAGGAGCATAGTGTTATCCACAGAAATAGAGAAGGGAGAAGGTGGATTTAGGGGGAAAGATAAGGAGCATAGTTTTGGCCATGTTCTGTTTCAGACGGTGTTGAGATATCCAGACAGCAATGTTGGATAATCAGGCAGACACCGGACTTAATTCTAGACTGACATTCCTGCTATAAACCCAGGAAGACTAAGACTCTCCAGGTAAATAAAGATCTTATGATGCAGGTAGGTTTTGTGGATCTTTGGAGGCTGACTCACCTGATGGGTAAAGATTTTACTTTTTTCTTGCATCCTCGCCAATCGTTTTCTTGAATTGATTATCATCCTTCTATACAAGTGGAGCCCAATTCCATAACATGCACATCTGGTCCCCGGACGCATCTAAATTGAAAACAGGCCATGTTTGAATCCAATTCTGTATCCGCGAGTCTAGACGTGCCTGCAGGTTCGCAGTCTGGGAAATAGATGTGTCTGGTGTGGCACGGGCAAAGCGCTATGCAGCCTGCACATGAACACATCCTGTGTGCAGCCCATACATGGGTGCAGGCACAGGCCATCCAATATAATGGAGAAGCACGTCCCCATAATATTATGGGACATGGGTAAACGTATTGGTTGTTCCCACGCCCACCGTATTCTGCAAAGTTGCACGTTTATGATCCTGTCTGTGGCATGGTAGTGTGGCGAGGTAGTGTGGCATCTGGGATGAACCTGCAGATGCCACGCTACCTTGGTAAAATGTGTATCTCCTAAACTGCTCTTCACACTGATAGTTTGCTGATGTAAACTAGACATAAATACCAATGAGAAATGACTGCTACTGCAGCCTAGACCATATACCAGTCCTCTATATGCCCTGAAAAGTGTTAGGTAATCCCAGTGCACCATAATATGGTATAAGAGGATGTATTCTCTGCACACATCTGGTGTGCTCATCTGAATTGCAGATGAGCACACCAGATCCTCCCGTTCACCTCTCAAACCACACACACTCTCACTTTCAGTCACAAAAACATAATTCTGCTAAGAAAATGCCTTGAACCTATACATAACAGCAGAACCGTACTGAGCCCTGTGTGAGCTGTGTGGCCGCAGAGGGCGCAAAGAATTAAAGGGTGCATTTCGGCTCTCTGCCATTGCCTGCCGCTGCCACTTTTTCAGCGGCAGGCAGCAGCAGAGAGACTAAATCCACCCCTTAATTCTTTACGCCGGCACACTAAGCAGGTCTGGTCTCTCCGGGAGGGACCAGACCTGCTTAGCGTGCCGGCGACTTACAGATCGGGCGCACACCCCCCTCCCGCACCACCATAAAGTGTCTAAATGGAGGTGCAGGAGGGGGGCGCGCATTTCAGTCTTGGTATGGCCCTGCATAACAGCTATGGCATAACATAATAGAATGGGGTACCAGGACTAAAAATACGATCTCCATTTCTCATCCCAACAAGAATCCTTTCCCTACTTATGCCCATACTATCCCTACATCAGCAGTTCCATTTTTCAGAACATGGGAATTTTTAGGGTCCCCTAGATTGACTCCTTTAGCACAAACAGCACATTTCTGTATAGCCATAATACACGCTATTGCTCTTCTTAATGTTTCTGTAAGGGTGTATCTCCAGGAACAAGCAGGAATGTAGTTATCACATATGGGTATCGTCGGTACTGACGGAGCCTGCGCGGGAATGCTCCCCAGCGTCCAATCAGAAAGCTTTTGGGAGCATCCCACAGCACCTGCGTGCTGCCTTCCCGCCTTTCCCAACTGCCTCTTCCAGTTCTTCTTTTTCCGCGGAGCCAGCAGGTCGTGTTCCTGTCACCGCAGAAAAATTTCCTTTTTCTTACTTTCTTTTTGTGGTCCCGTCTGCCTTCATCAACGCTCTACCGGTACCGCCAGTCTTTCTTTTCTTATTTCTGTAAAAAAAAATAAAAAAATCTTTTTTCCTTTTTCTTCAGGTGCACGCGCCTTTTTGGGCCTTAGGCTCAAAATGTTTTCCTTAACATGGAAAAACCTGCCTCAGGTTTTAAAAAGTGCACCAAGTGTGGCGGTACCGTCTCCGTCACCGACACCCATGAATGGTGTCTAAAATGTTTAGGTCCTGACCACTCCATCACGGATTGTGTGTCCTGTGCTATGATGTCTAAAAGAGGTCGGCAGAACCGAGCTGCCAAGCTCAGTACCCTGTTTCCCTCTGATGCAGCTTCGGTGGCATCGACGTCTTCCAGGGCTGCTTCTTCCTCCCATGGATCTCAGGTAACTAAACATAAATCCAGCCGGTCCTCGAAGGTTAGATCTCCTTCTAAGCATCGAGATGCCTCTGGCATTGCCCTCGAGGATTCTGCACCGGCAAAATTACCCTGTCAGGAGGCTTCGACTCCCAAAGCATTAACAGGGTTCCAGGATGTTCTCAATGGCTCGGCCTCGACAGATCTCTTGGTGCCATGCTCTGGGGTACCGGCGGTCTCCTCTGGTACCGACATCCAGGCATTGGCGGCATCGATAGACCATAGAGTTCTGGCTATGGAACGCAGTCTGGCGGCTCTCCTTGCGGCATCGACGCCCTTGGTACCACGACAGACAACTCCACCGGTACCGGCTCTGGCGCCGGCATCGGTATTGGTATCGGTACGGGTATCGATAGCATCGGCATCGGTGTCTACTCTGCCGGTACCCTGTCCTCCGATGCCCTCCGGTACCGATTCTCTGGTACCGGTTATTCCCGGTACCGACCTCAGTCGGTACGGGTATCGGGCTCTGCAAGAGCATCCGGACAGACGATATTTTGAGTACTCAGAAAAATCTGAGGATTCTGAAAGTTCTGTCGATACACCGATGCTTCTCCCAGAGGAGTCCTCCTCCCCTAAACACAGGATGTCTCTTCCAGAGGATATGTACTTCCAAGACTTTATCAGGGAGGTGGCTCGGGGCCTGTCCATTTCGGTGGCCCCTGAAACAGAGCCAAAGGAGTTGGAAATTCTACAATATCCCAAAACTCCTAAGGAGGCAGCTACCTTGCCCATTCATGAGATTTTATATGATCTCATGTTGAGGATGTGGGAAACACCTCTTACCACCTCTCCTCATTCTCGTAGATTGGATACTATGTATCGAGTCCCTCCTTGTCCTGGATTCCATAAGACTCAGCTTCCTCACCACTCTATTGTGGTAGAGTCAGCCATGAGAAGGATCAGAAGTGCAAAAAGGCATGCCTCTAATCCTCCAGGACGTGAGTGCAGAACCCTGGATGCTTTTGGACGTAGAGTCTTCCAAGCTTCCATGCTTTCTGCCAGGATCAGTTCCTATAGTCTTTACATGGGAATGTTCCTAAAGGAGGTCACAGATAATTTACAAACTTTAAGTCCTTTCATTTCTGAAGATAAAAGACAGGACTTTCTCACTTGGGTCAAACATGCCCAAGATGTTTCTAAATTTTCCAACCGTGCAGCCTTTGACTGCTTTGAGTGTATAAGCAGAACCTCGGTTATTGCCATTAGCGCACGTAGAATTGCTTGGCTCCAGGCATCTGATCTAGAGCTCTGGGTACAAGACAAATTGGGAAATATCCCTTGTACTGGTGAAAACCTGTTTGGTAAAGATTGGCAGGAAAAGGCCAAAGAAATGGATGCTGAAAATTCCACCTTGGATAGACTATCCAAGTCCACTGCTGATCCTGTTAGAAAGAAATTGTTCAAGAAACCACCTTTTTCTAAAAAGAAAAGATTTTATCCTGCTTATGTTCAGCAGGCATCTTCTGCAGGTCAGCTTCCAAAGAAATGTCAGCAACCACCCAAACAGAAGAAAGCAAAGGCTGCTAGGCCTCAACCAGCCCAGCAGCCTCAGCCCCCTCAGGGCCTTTGACTTTCAGCTAGAGAACTTAGCCTTTCTGGTTCTGGACGGACCAGAACCTTCCACCATTCCAGGAAGGTTATGTCATTTTGCCCCCAGATGGAGGTAAATAACAACAGAGCATTGGACACTCTCCATCATAAAGGAGGGGTACAAGCTTCATTTTTCAAGCATGCCCCCTCACTCAATAGTGAAGCAGTTCAATTCTCCGACCTCTCTCATCATCCTGTTAGGTCAGGAGGTGGCTATGCTCCTTGCCCAAGGGGCAATAGAAGAAGTACCTCTTCATCAACAGGGCACAGGGTTCTATTCCCCTTATTTTCTTATTCCAAAGAAAACAGGGGGGTACAGGCCTATTTTAGATCTCAGAGAATTGAACAAATTCCTTGTCAAGGAGAAATTCAAGATGATTTCTCTCGGAACTCTGCTGCCATACCTTCAGAGTCAGGATTGGCTTTGTTCTCTAGATCTCAAGGATGCGTACACCCATGTCCTCATCCATCCAACCCACAGAAGGTTCCTTCGGTTCCTTTTTCAAGGAAAGCACTACCAATACAAGGTGCTTCCTTTTGGTCTGGCCTTGGCACCAAGGGTGTTCATGAAATGCATGGCTGTTATAGCAGCATTTCTCTGTACTCTAGAGATATTCGTCTTCCCTTACTTAGACGACTGGCTCATTCGAGCCCCAACAGAGTCAGAGGCCAGGACTTCTCTATCCTGCACAATGCGTATCCTTCAGTATTTAGGGCTGGTAATAAACATCCCAAAATTCAGTCTAACTCCCACTCAGTCTTTAGAGTTCATAGGAGTTTTACTGGATACCACAAAGGCAAGGGCCTATCTTCCCCAGGCCCGTTGCCTTCGCTTGGTGCAGTTAGCTTCTCAAGCAGTGCTAAAGCCTCATCTACCTGCTCGAGAAATGTTACAACTACTAGGCCACATGGCATCCACCGCGCATGTGGTTCCCTATGCTCGCCTCCACATGAGGGCAGCTCAGTGGACTTTATCCACCCAATGGACCCAGGCATCAGGGTGCCTGTCAGACAAAATAGCAAACACAGATCGTCCCATTTTGTCCCTCCAGTGGTGGAAGTCCACTCAAAACCTGTTGCTGGGGTCCCATTTTCAGCAACCCTTACCCCAAGCAACTCTCACAACAGATGCTTCTCCAGTGGGTTGGGGAGCTCATCTGCAAGACCTATCCACCCAGGGCACCTGGTCTCCACAGGAGAGTTGTCTACATATCAATCTCTTGGAACTCAGAGCAATCTTCCTTGCTCTGCAAGTGTTCCACTCCCTGCTCAGCTACAAGACAGTCCTCATTCATATGGACAATCAAGTAGCCATGTTCTATGTGAACAAGCAGGGGGGAACAGGCTCTCTGTCGCTTTGCAATGAAGCTTTGCGACTATGGGCCCTCGCCAGAGAGCATCAAATTCATCTTCTGGCAGTGTATCTTCCAGGCATTCAAAACTCTTGGGCAGACAGACTCAGCCGAGTTCTGCTTCCACACGAGTGGTCTCTGCATGCAGACCAGGTGACCAGGATATTTCAACTTTGGGGAACCCCGGACATAGACCTCTTTGCAAGTCCGTGGCATGCCAAACTTCCCCAGTTCTGTTCCAGAACTCCGGCTCAGGGGGCTCAGGCCAGGGATGCTTTCCTCCTTTACTGGGGTCAAGACTTCCTGTATGCCTATCCACCCATTCCCCTAATTCCCAAAACCCTATTCAAGCTTCAGAGAGACAGAGGCCATATGAATTCTCATAGCTCCACATTGGCCACGGCAAGTGTGGTACCCTCAGCTTCTACATCTCTCTCAAGCTCCCTCCCTAGAGTTAGGGTCTGCTCCAGATCTCCTATCTCAGGAGGACGGAATGTTATTGCATCCCAATCCCCAGTCTCTGCATCTCAGGGCTTGGTTGCTGAAGGCCTAGATCTCCAAGATCTTAATCTTTCTCAGCAGGTGAAAGATGTTCTTTGTGCTTCCAGAAAACCTTCCACTAGACGCTCTTATGCTTTCAAGTGGAAAAGGTTTACCGTTTGGTGTTCGGAAAAGGGTCTTAACCCTCTTGCGATACCTCTGGAATCTTTGCTGGAGTATCTCCTTCATTTATCTAATGCAGGCCTTAAGACAAATTCAGTAAGAGTCCATTTGAGTGCTATTGCAGCTTCACTTAAGCCTCTAAATGGACAGCCTATTTCCTCTCATCCTCTTATAGCAAGATTCATGAGAGGCCTTCTTCTAACTAAGCCTCCCATTAGGCCACCACCGGTGGCATGGGACTTAAACCTGGTTCTCGGGCAGCTCATGAAGCCACCTTTCAAACCTTTAGCTACTACCTCCTTGAAATTCCTTTCTTGGAAGGTTATCTTTCTCATTGCAATCACATCAGCACGTCGCATTAGTGAGTTGCAAGCGCTAGTAGCTAATCCACCTTGTACAAGGTTCCATCATGACAAGGTAGTCCTTAGGACTCATCCACACTTTATGGCTAAGGTGGTCTCGCCTTTTCATCTAAACCAAGCGGTCTACCTGCCTGTGTTTTTTCCAGGACCTCATGCATCAAATGCAGAGAGGAATCTTCATACCTTGGACTGTAAAAGAGCTCTAGCTTTTTACTTACAAAGAACACAGCAACATAGAAAGTCCTCTCAACTCTTTGTTGCTTTTGATCCTTCTCATTTGGAACTTCCAGTCTCCAAGAGAACACTGTCTAACTGGATTGCTCAGTGTATTTCTTTCGCCTATCAGAGTAAGAACCTTTCTCTGGAGGGCCATGTCACAGCTCACAATGTGAGAGCCATGGCAGCCTGAATGGCTCATCTGCACTCTGTGCCTATCGACGACATCTGTCGAGCAGCCACTTGGGCCTCGGTTCATACCTTCACAGCCCATTACTGCTTGGACAAGGACTCCCGCCAGGATGCCTTGTTTGATCAGGCTGTTCTCAAACACCTGTTCCATACCTAGTCAACTCCTGCCCACCATCCCTGGTAGGGTGCCAGAGATCCATGGGGGGAAGTGGAGCCCTGTTCAGGGACACACAACTTCTGGGGTCTCTCCCTGGCACCTAAAGCTAGGGAGTCCCCATATGTGATGACTACATTCCTGCTTGTTCCTGGAGATAGCATAGTTACTTACCTGTAACAGGTGATCTCCGGGAACAGCAGGAATTTAGTCCTCACAACCCACCCACCTCCCCTAGGAGTTGTATCTCTCTATCTATCTCATCCTTTCCCTCTCTCTCTCTTTGTCTCAGCTTTAAAACTCAACTGGAGAGAGGCAGTTGGGAAAGGCGGGAAGGCAGCGCGCGGGCACTGTGGGATGCTCCCAAAAGCTTTCTGATTGGACGATGGGGAGCTTTCCCGCGCAGTCTCCGTCGGTACCGACAATACCCATATGTGAGGATTAAATTCCTGCTGTTCCCGGAGATCACCTGTTACAGGTGAGTAACTATGCTTCTTGTGTTTTTGCAGACTGCAGTCATACCAGTTCAAAATATGTGTCACAACCATTCTTCAGTATGGGATGCATTGCAGAGAAGAGCAGGATTTTTTCTAAGTCCCGGCCTTATATTAGGTTTCTACAGGGATAATGGGGATGTCTGTGGGAAGCACTGAAAATGTCCACAGGCCTTTCCTGACTATGCTTTATATGTCTCTGCGGCTGACCACGCCCCTGTTCCACCTCTGAGATCCTCATTCTAGTGCCATGACACGACAGCAGTGTTTCAGAATACCGTTGGGTATGTTTTCGGCACATACACGTCCCCGCTGCACGTAAGAAACCTTTTATTCGTGTTCTGGAATGACCTCCATATTGTTTGCATCTCAATTCTCTTTTTTCAAAAAGGCCTCAGAACCAGTTCTGTGAAACTGTGGCATCCCTTTTTAAAAAATTTTAAGCCAGTCTCAATAGTATGGTTAAAGTTCAAATTGCCCGATAAAACCTCCTTCATGTGGGATCACAAAAAGAGTGTATTGTCTACAAGATAAGTGTTTCTAATAGAAAACCTTAATGACTTTTTGAATTATCTTTAGAGAATTGATTAAGTTTAGAAGATCACAATGGGTCATGTTTACTAAACGTTATCTTGTGCTGTCACTGCCCATAAGACCTGTTCATTGTAAACACAGAGTACCCACGGAAATGTGTAGTTCTTTGTTCATTGTAAACCGCACTGATGTTGAATAGCGCGGTATAGAAGAGACTGGAAATAAATAAATAAATAAATAAGAATAACATGGTTACTGCAGTTGATAAAGCACACTAATGTTTAGTAAACATGGTCCAAAGAGAACCATAGTTAAATGAGTGTGCTTGTATATTCTGGGTTTTTTAAAAATATTTTTTGAGAGATAATAGATTTTATACATGAAGGATGTTTTTTCCTGGCCAGTGATTTGAACTTTAACCATACTATTGAGACTGTCTTTAAAAATTCAGCTCTGCCACTGCTGCTCTCTTTCCTGCACTTCAATCACTAGTTTATCCCTCCAGGGCATCAATATCTTGCATTGGAAGGCAATACTCCCTTTCACCTGTGGGTCGCAGAAGGTAGATAGCAGTGCATTTCATCAGCAGCAGCTGGAGAAGTCAGACTGCTATATGCCCATTTGTGCCTGCGGTTTGCATAGCATTGATAGTAGAGGCTCAGCATCACCTGAACACTAAACGTTGTCCTAAAGGGCACTTGGTAATTGGTGACTAAGAAATACAGTAGCCTCTTAAACCCCACATTCTCAACCACTTGCAGGGGCTAGGCATCAAGGATAGTCGCTTCCCTGATGTACCATGTCGCAATCTTCACTGCTGCATGCTCTGGGACAGTGATGCTGAACACCAGGGCGGGTGCAAGGATATGACGTGCCCTAGGAGAACCTCGTACCCAGCGCTGCCCCCGTTCCATTGCTGTCTCTGCCACCCCTCTCCGGGATGTGCAGCGGTTGCAATACTTTTAAAAGGAGTTGCCTTCTCTTCTGCTGCCATGGTGCCATTCGTTCTCAGATTCCACTTCCTGTTAAAGGAACAGTGGGAAATTCTGCTGGGCACAGGGGAAGTCTGAAATGCCATCCAAGGGGAAAAGAATAAAAATAGGAAGTCTTCTACTTCTGGAGTTGTACTTTATTATCCTCTTCCCTTGAGGGTATTTCACTCTGCTCAGTCGTGTGCCACTGCCCCCCCCCCCCCCCCCGAAGCTGTCTTGTGAATCAGTTCCTTATAGTGTAGGATGCAATTGAACTTTCTTCACCTGGAGACATTTCCCCATTAGTGATTTCTATGCCTTGTGTTGTGACCAGAGATCCTGTTTCTGTTTGTCTCAAGGGCAACCTGACTCTCAAATTTCCTTACAGGACAGAGCAGTTGGTTACTAGGATTGAGAATTTCATTTATCAGTACTCTTCTCAGTTATGTCAGTTTACCCAGGAGTTCTAGGATTTAGATAAAATTGATGTCCTGAATAAGAAGTCAACTTTGGATATTTCATCATTGCAGTCAATGTTTCTTCAATAAAAGATAGTTTGAGCTCGCATCACAAGATAGAGACTTTAGAGAATGTGTTTAGGAATAAAAATGTGTTTCCTTAATTTTCCTTATGTTACTATACTTTCTCCAGAATTCCTGTTAAGGAAATATTACCTAATGCTCATAGTATTGTTTTCTCTAAGGGGCTCTTTTACTAAAAGGCACTGGGGTGTTGCACCTAATGTGCCGATAATGTGCAAATCTACGGCGTGTTAGGGCAGTACTGCTGATTGTGTTTCCACACGTGAACAGAAATTGTCTATAACACAATTCACAAGTGCAAGCAGGGGTGGCCCAAGGCGGGTGCGGGGCCATGTGCGGAGACTCAGTGTGGGGCCTCATTTGCATAAGGGACCTTGTTTGCATAAATATTTGCATAATGTTACTATATACTAACTTTTAGTATACATGCCTCTTAATGAGTGTATGGATAAAGAAAGACTAAAAGATTTCTACATTACTATAATCCAGTGCCAACTGCCAGGCACATTAGGAACTACTACAAACGCTGCCCATTTAGAACCCATAGCAAATCTGCCGTATCCTAACAGCACTACCAGGACTCACAAAGCACCATACTCTACCTATCAAAAGGCAATACTGCAAATATTACACCAATACCTTTCAGAGAATAACAATACATGACCTACTGGGGAAAGAGAACAAGTGGCAATGTCAAATGGGAATTACATAAACAGAATACCTCAGCTCAGTTACACATGCAGAACATAGACCATCACCAAACAAGGAATCACAATTTAGAAAAAGGAAGACAATTAAACTGGGAACCCAAAAAGCTAAACTTGGAATGTACAACAGCACTGTAGAAATAAAACTATAAATTAATTTCCTCTTATCCTAAACAAAGCCCGATCAGCTTTCTATTCAGCTCAAATTACAGCGGCAGCCAGCTCTTCACGCCAACTTTTTAACATCTTGCGGACGTTATCCTCCACTAAAACTGGGAATTCTAGGGTTCTGGCAGCCCCAGACCCCCAGTCTCTTGCTACCTTCTTCTCTAATAAGGTGTTAACTCTTCGCTCTTCCTTCATTACTCCACCTCCTCCTCCCCCTCTCTCTCCTCTTCCTTCCTCATCTGCTGTGACCCCTACTCTCCCCCTACCTCCCTCAACTGCTCTTCTACCACCCACCTCTACTTCTAGTGAACCTGTATATGCTCATACTTGGTCATCTTTCCATCCTGTCCTTGCGGCAGAAGTGCTTACGTTTCTATCCTCTGCGCGGAAAACTACTTGCACTCTCGATCCTGTCCCTTCTAGATGGCTCCTGGAGCCCTATCTTGAACTAGTCCCAATTATCACTACTATTATTAATTCTAGCTTTTCCTCTGGTCATTTCCCATCATCTTGGAAATCGGCGATCCTCCGCCCCTTACTAAAACAACCATCTTTAGATCCATCCACACTCTCACACTGGCGTCCGGTATCTAACCTTCCATTTCTCGCTAAGCTCCTTGAACGGTGTGCCTTTGATCAACTCAGTTCTCATGTTGAGTCTACCAATGCCCTCCACCCCCGTCAGGCGGGGTTCTGCCGGGGACATAGCACTGAGACTGTTCTTCTAGCTCTACTCAATGAATTACACACATTTCACGATCGTGGTGACATCACTCTTCTTGTATCCCTCAACCTGTCTGCAGCATTCGATCTGGTCGACCATCATACACTTCTTTCTCGGCTCTCTGATATCGGTCTCCGAGGTTCTGTTTGGTGTTGGTTCCATTCCTTCCTTCCTTTCTTCCCGCTCTTTTTCAGTACATGCAAATGATCAGTCCTCGTCCATCTTTCCTCTCACTTGTGGTGTTCCACAAGGCTCTGTGCTTTCCCCTCTCATTTAATATTTTCCTTGCCCCTCTGCTCTTGATTATTCAACAATATTCGGTTTCATCCTACCTATATGCAGATGACATAGTTCTCTTATTCCATACTTCACCTCTCTCCCCTGACATTTCACAGCTGAACCTCTGTCTTTCCCACATTGCCTCCTGGTTATCGGAGCATTTTCTCCATCTTAATCCAGCAAAATCTTCAGCAATGTGGGTTTCTCTCAGTGGTACCTGTCCCACTCTTGCACCTTCTATTGGATCATCTACCATTCCCCTTACCTCTTCTGTTCGCTATCTGGGTGTAATTCTGGACTCCTCTCTAACTTTCTCTGAGCATATTTCAAGGGTTTCCCGTTGTTCCTTCACTGCTCTGCAGCAAATTAGGGCTGTCTGGTCTGTTTTACCCTCTAGCGCCCTAATTACTCTTGTCATTGCCCTTGTAATCAGCAGACTGGACTACTGCAATGTCTATCTAGCTAATCTTCCCAAATACTGTCTTCAGAGGTTACAACGTATTCAGAATACCGCAGCTCGCCTCGTTACTTTCTCCAGTAGATATGATCATATTACTCCTGTTCTGCTCCGTTTACATTGGTTTCCTCTCCAATATCGCTTTCAATACAAATTTCTGATTCTCCTTCACCGGACCATTTACACCTGTACTCCACGTTACCTGGCAGACTGTATTTCACTATATTCTCCCCATCGGCTGCTTCGTTCAATTCATGCTAACCGTTTGTCTCTTCCTTCACCTTCCCAAGCCCGTCTGGAGCAGACGCGGCACTCAGCCTGGTTTTTTCCTTGGTCCTTTACTTTGGAATATGTTACCTACCTCACTTCGTCTAGAACCATCCTACCCTCAGTTTAAGACACTGCTCAAAACTTACCTTTTCCAGAAAGCTTTTGACCTTCCCCCTTGAAGCTCCCCCCTGATTGGTCTCTGTTTGTGTGTTAACCCCATGTATCGTCCTTGCCTGTTTTCTTATGTCCTTTTGTGTACTCTGGTTTGGTTAATATCATTTCTCCTTATGATTTGTTATGATTTGATGTTAAGTGTTAACACGATCTGTTTTTTACGACCTATTATGGTTTACTGTTACGTGTTCTAATGTGATTTGTTCACTTTCTCTTTACCCTTCTTTCCTGTCTAAATTTTGGCATTCCATTTCTTGGGTTGTGGTGCTAATCAGTTTTTATTGTACACCGCTTAATGCTTTTGCCATAGCGGTATATCAAATTTTAATAAAGATAAAGATAAAGAAAGCGTAGACATTAATGATGCACATTTCCCAGAGCTGACATATTCCAGTTAATAAATTCAAAATAGAGAGATTTTTCTACCTTTTTGTGCAATTTTTTTCAGTTGCAATTGCTCCAGCCACTTTCTTCTGGTTTCTTTGTGTCTTCTGCTAACTCTCCATCGTCTGCTGTCCATTTGTCCTTTCTTCTCTCTTCTAGTTTTTTTTTCCATTCTCTTTCTACATCTGCTTTAACATACTAATCTTTCTCCTTTTGCTCTTTCCTCATTCCTATTTCATCCACTCAAATTTTACCCCTCCATCCTCAATCCCCACTTACTCTCCCAATACCCAGCCAATTGTAGATTTGTCTTCCCTCCCACATAAAATATTTTTCCCCTCTCCATTTCATTCTCCCAGCTCCATCCCATTCTAATCCTCCCCCAACATCAGATCCCTTCTAGTTCCAGCCCCACCCAGCATCCGCTCCCTCCTAGTCCCCGCATCAGCCCATTTCCAGTCCTAGCTCCCCCATCCATTTCCAGTCCTATCCTAGTCCCTCCATCAGCTCATTTCCAATTCCAGCCCCCCATCATCCCATTTCTAGTCCTTTCCTAGCCCCACCATCAACCCATGTCAAATCCTAGCTCCCCTCCACTCAGCCCATTTCCATTCCAAGCCCCTGTCCTCATCAGCTATTTGCGGTTCAAGCCCCTGTCCTCATCAGCTATTTGCGGTTCAAGCCCCTGTCCCCATCAGCTATTTGCAGTTCAAGCCCCCTTCCACTCAGCCCATTTCCAGTCCTAGAAACCCCCCATAGCCCATTACCAGTCCTAGCCCCCCCATAGCCCATTACCAGTCCTAAGCCCCCCATCAGCCCACTTCGTCCTAACCCCCCATCAGCCCATTTTCAGTCTTAGCCCCATAGCCCATTACCAGTCCTAACCCCCCTATCAGTCCACCTCCAGTCCTAACCCCACATCAGCCCATTTCCAGTCCTAGCTCCCCCATAGCCCATTACTAGTCCTAACCCCCCATCAGTCCACTTCCAGTCCTAACCCCCCATCAGCCCACTTCCAGTCCTAACCCCCCCATCAGCCCATTTCCAGTCTTAGCCCCCCATAGCCCATTACCAGTCCTAACCCCCCTCCCCCCCATTAGCTCAGGTAGAATTAAAAAAAAAAAAAAAAAGGCTGCCACTGTGGCAGTGGCAGAATCAAGCATCCCGCGGGGCCCCCCTGCCCGGCAGAGCCCTCCCTGCAGCAATGTTCCCTCTAATTTTCTGTAGGCTGTGTGCGCATAAAATATCAGCTGTGCAGCTTTTGAAGGAAGGTTAAATTTTTGTGCGCCACGTAATGACACTCGGAGTTATATACTTTAAAATTTGACTACACATCAGAATACAGTATGTATACCACATTGATTGCACTAGAAAACATTGTAGAACTTGTGAAAACCATAAATACATAACAACTTTTAAATTTTAAGATGTCTGTGTTGTTTTCTATCAGAATCAGAACCGTAATTTTTGTGCGCTCTGTTGTAAAGTATGTGCGCTCGCTCGGCGAGGTGTGTGCGCGCGCACACGCGCACAGCTTAGAGGGAACAGTGCCCTGCAGCATCAGGTCCCTCAGCGTGGACTTTTCAGAGCCGCAAAGGAAAAGTTTCCCTTTCTCGCAGCTCTGTTAAGCCCACCGGGGCTGATGGGATTTTTTTGTCAGCCCCGGCGGGCTTATGAGAGCTGTGAGAGAGAAACTCTCCCTTCGTGGCTCTGAAAGCTGACGCTGAGGGAGCTGATGCTGCAGGGAGGGCTCTGCCGGGCAGGGGGGGCCCTGCGGGACGTTTGATTCTGCCACTGCCACGGTGGCCGCGGCAGCAGCAGACGTTTTTTTGTTTTTTTTTAAATCTACCTGGGCTGATGCAGAATGTTGTTTGCGCGGGGCCCCCTGAAACGCGGGACCCTGTGCAAACAACATTCTTGCTGAATAATGGGTCGGCCCTTAGTGCAAGCAGCATGAAATGTGTATACCTCTGGGAACACGACAGGTACATGAGACCTGGAATGGTCACTTGTTGGAAACAGGATATTGGGCTTGATGGACTCTTGGTCTGACCCTGTATGGCATTTCTTATGAGGTTCTAGAAGATTTGGGGACATGTTGACTAAGCAGGTAATGGTTAGCAGGTGCTTGTAACTAGGTCCCATGTTGTTCAATGGAACCTAGTTACAAATAGCGCATGCTAACCGTTAGCCCAGCATAATAAACATGCCATTTATATCATCTCCCCATAAAAAAACAATTACTCTGCATCTCCTCTTTTTTCTTTCACTGTCCCCATTCGTGCTCCCTCCCCTTGCTTGCCCCCTTTTTTCCATTCATTTTTCTCACTCACCCTTGCATTGTTGATGTTCCCTTTTGTTTTCCCTCTATTTCTCTCACACACCAAACTCTTACTCCTTTCATCTCCACCCAGTATTCGCTTGTTCTTTTATCTCTCATACTTACTCTTGCTCTTACCGGACTCTTAATCTTGGACACACTCTCACAGATACACAATCTCTTGCTCTCTGCACTCCATGCCCCACTCTTGCTCATGCACTATTTTGCTCTTTCCTTTCACTGCCCTCCAAATACACACTCCTCCTTCTTCTCTCTCTCTGCATCCCACATACTCACACCATTGCTCTCCTCACTCACACGCACACTCTGTGCCCCCCCACTCACCCTTTGTTCTTTCACTGTGCCCAGACATACTCCCTATTGCTCTGTCCTCTCCCTTCCCTCATATATTCACTCTATTGGTCTCCTCTCACTCTTGATGTTTGCTTCAGATACACACACACACACTCTCTTACTATCTCTGTGTTCCCCACTTTTGATCACTATCTTGCTCTCCAACTCACAAAATCTCTTGCTTTTCTCCTCTGCCCGCCTCAAACGTGCTCTCTTGCTCTTTTGTCTCATTGCCCCCCGCACACAAGTGTTTCATGTATTTGTGCTGCATGCTACACCTCCAGTCTCCCTTCCTGGGTTTTGGGAAGACTCGCCCTCTCCAAGCCTTTTATACCAACTAGCTGGAAGGTTTTGAACACTTGTGATATAGGAGATGAAAGTGGGTTTACTATTCCACTTGTAATCTTTAACCTATACTCAGAAATTCTACAGGAGCAATAGGCACTGCTTTCAGATACCTATGGGCTTATAATGTTTCATTCCAGAAAGGGCTCAGTCCTAGCCTTTTGGCCATAAGAGACATTTTGCTTCTGCCCTGTAAAAGATGGAAGAAGGGAAAGAATTTTGGATTTAGCTCACACCTTTTTCATTTGTAGCTCAAGGCAAGGGCCGTACCCATAATTTGGCGGGGGAGGCGAGAGGGGGAATTGCCCCCCTCCAAATAAGTTGCCCTGACAATGGCCATGACGTTTCTCTTCCACAGGCAGATAAAGGGACTTTCCGTGATTGCGGCCATCCCATTTTTTAAACCGTGCTACACTGACAACTTTACTACATTCTCCGGTAATAAATTCCAGAGTTTGATTACATGTTGAGTGAAAAATATTTTCTCTTATTAATCTTAAATGCATTACATTGTAGTTTCATTGTGTGTCCCCTAGTTTTAAATTTTTTGATGGCATAAACAATCGATCTACGTTTACCTGTTCCACTCCATTCATTAATTTATAGACCTCTATCATATCTCCCCTCAACCACCTCTTCTCCAAGTTGAAGAGCCCTAACCTTTTAAGCTTTTCCTCATAGGGGTATCGCTCCATCCCCTTTACCATTTTGGTGGCTCTTCTCTTTACTTTTTCTAATTTCGCTATATCCTTTTAAGATATGGCCACCAGAATTGCACACAGCATTCAAGATGCGGTCACACCATAAAACAATAGAGGCATTATAATATCCTTGGTTTTATTCTCCATTCCTTTCCTTATGATTCCTAGCATTCTATTTGCTTTATTGACCTCCACTACACACTAGGCAGAGGGTTTCAACGTGTTATCCACGATGACTCTTAAATCTTTGTCCTGAGTGGTGGTTCCTAATGTGGAACCTTGCATCGTATAACCATAGTTTAGGTTGTTCTTTCCTAGGTGCATAACTGCACTTGACCACATTAAATTTCATCTGTCACTTGAATGTCCAGTCTTCCAATTTATCCTCTTGCAATTTTTCACAATCCTCTTGTGTTTTAACAACTTTGAATAATTTTGTGTCATTTGCAAATTTGATCACCTCACTCATTGTTCCCATTTCCAGATCATTTATGAATATGTTAAAAATCAGCGGGACCAGCACATATCCCTGGAGTGAGTACTCCACTATTCATCTTTCTCTATTGAGAAAATTGACCATTTAGCTCTGCCCTCTGCTTTCGATCTTTTAACTAGTTCCTGATCCACAATAGTACACTGCCTCCTGTCCCATGACTTTTTAATTTGGCCAAGACACTCTCATGAGGGACCTTGTCAAAGGCTTTCTGAAAATCCAGATACACTATACTAACCGGCTCACCTTTGTCTACCTGTTTATTTACACCTTCAAAAAAATATAACAGATTAGTAAAACAAGACTTTTCCTGGCTAAATACATGTTAATCTTGTCCCATTAAACTATGACTATATCTACAGGTTCAGTAATTTTGCTCTTTATAATGGTTTCTATCACCGGTCTGTAGTTTCCCAGATCACCCTTGGAACCCTTTTTAAAAATTGGAGTTACATTGGCCATTCTCCAATCTTCAGGTACTACAGATGATTTTAACGATAGCTCACCGATTACTAATAGTAGGTCTGCAATCAGGGGCGGCCCAAGGGGGGTGCGGGGCCATGTGCGGAGACTCGGTGCGGGGCCTCATTTGCATAAGGGGCCTCATTTGCATAAATATTTGCATAATGTTACCATATACTAACTTTTAGTAAACATGCCTCTTAATAAGTGTATGGATAAAGAAAGACTAAAAGATTTCTACATTACTATAATCCAGTGCCAACCACCAGACACATTAGGAACTACTACAAACACTGCCCATTTAGAACCCATAGCAAACCCGCCGTATCCTAACAGCACTACCAGGACTCACAAAGCACCATACCCTACCTATCAAAAGGAAACATGCAAATATTAAACCAATACATTTCAGAGAATAACAATACATGACCTACTGGGGAAAGAGAACAAGTGGCAATGTCAAATAGGAATTACATAAACAGAATACCTCAGCTCAGTTACACATGCAGAACATAGACCATCACCAAACAAGGAATCACAATTTAGAAACAGGAAGACAATAATTAAACTGGGAAGACAATAATTAAACTGGGAATCCCAAAAGCCAAACTTGGAATGTACAACACTAGAAATAAAACTATACATTAATTTGCTCTTGTACTAAACAAAGCGCAGACGTTAATGATGCACATTTACCAGAGCTACTGTTAGAACTAAAATATACCCTCTATTAATACAAAACAAGCTCCAATCTCGAACCTCTTTCCTTCAAAGCAACATCTGGCCATAAAAAACTCTAATTGCCCAACATGACAACTCAGAATGAACCAATGGTCTCAGTTTAAAATTATGCAACACGGGATAAAATACCCGAAGCTGCTAACTCCGATCACATCAATGACCATATGTTTGGTTCATACCCTTATTTAGCCAGACTTTTTTACTTGAAAAATACAATAGAAGTTGGAACTTATCTGAATATTGAAAGTTTTTCTTTTCCAAATCGCAAACAATGAATGTGCTGTAGTTTCACAGTGATTTACTATGAATCCCCGACGTCACCTGTAAGGTACCATTCAGTACACGTTTCGATTCTTCTTCAAGGGGTACTTCTTTATGAAACAAGCACTGTCTGCATAGAAACATAGCCACACACTGAGATTATAGTAGCCCAGTAATTAATGTCCGTTATTAGCATCATACTAACACCAAATCATACTAGGAAAACTCCAAGAGCAGGATAAATCTCACCTTTGTTGTGAATGTATCAAACGCTTTGTTGCATCATATGAATGTATCAAACACTAGGAGCGTGTTACGGTGAAGCTTTCCGGCTTTCTCAAAAAACGCTGCGCATGCGAGAAGCAGCCATTCAGTTTTTTATATATAGGAGACTCACAAGATGACGTAGCAAGTGAGGTCAGAGGCATGCTCGCCAATCTGTCATGCTGTTTAAGCCCTCAGGAATAACAGTATTGAGACGGTAAATCCATCTTTGTTCCAATAATAATAGCATTTGAGTTCGAGATCTGCCCCTTCCACCAGTCAATACAGTCTCTATTACGAACACTCTCAATTCTGTGAAGGAAAGAGGTTCGAGATTGGAGCTTGTTTTGTATTAATAGAGGGTATATTTTAGTTCTAACAGTAGATCTCCCTCCAAAAGTTAGACCGAGAGTATATTGTGGACATTTACCAGAGCTGACATATTCCAATTAATAAATTCAAAATAAAGAGATATTTTTGTGCATTTTTTTTCAGCTGCAATTGCTCCTGCCACTTTCTTCTGGTTTCTTCGTGTCTTCTGCTAACTCTCCATCGTCTGCTGTCCATTTGTCCTTTCTTCTCTCTTCTAGTTTTTTCCATTCTCTCTACATCTGCTTTAACATACTAATCTTTCTCCTTTTGCTCTTTCCTCATTCCTATTTCATCCACTCAAATTTTACCCCTCCATCCTCAATCCCCACTTACTCTCCCAATACCCGGCCAATTGTAGATTTTTTATCCCTCCCACATAAAATATTTTTCCCCTCTCCATTTTACTCTCCCAGTCCCATCCCATTCTAATTCTCCCCCAACATCAGCTCCCTTCTAGTTCCAGCCTCACCCAGCATCCATTCCCTTCTAGTCCCTGCATCAGCCCATTTCCAGTCCTAGCCCCCCATCAGCCCATTTCCAGTCCTAGCAACCCCCCCAACCCAATACCAGTCCTAGCCCCCCCCATCAACCCACTTCCAGTCCTAACCCCCATCACCCCATTTTCAGTTTAAGCCCCCCCATAACCCATTACCAGTCCTAACCCCCCCATCAGCCCACTTCCGGTCCTAACCCCCATCAACCCATTTCCAGTCAGCCCCCCATAGCCCATTGCCAGTCCTAACCCCCCCATCAGCCCACAGCCCATTACCAGTCCTAACCCCATCAGCCCACCTCAAGTCCTAACCCCTCCCCATCAGCCCATTTCCTGTCCTAGCCCCCCCATAGCCCATTATCAGTCCTAACCCCCCCATAGCCCATTATAAGTCCTAACCCCCCCATAGCCCATTACCAGACAGCCCCCATCAGCCAACAGCCCATTACCAGTCTTAACCCCCCCCCCCATAGCCCATTACCAGTTCTAACCCCTCCAACAGCCCACAGCCCATTACCAGTCCTAACCCCATCAGCCCACCTCAAGTCCTAACCCCTCCCCATCAGCCCATTTCCTGTCCAAACCCCCCCATAGCCCATTATCAGTCCTAACCCCCCCATAGCCCATTACCAGTCCTAACCCCCCATCAGCCCACAGCCCATTACCAGTCCTAACTCCATCAGCCCACCTCCAGTGTTAACCCCCCCATCAGCCCATTTCCAGTCCTAGCCCCCCATAGCCCATTACCAGTCCTAACCCCACCCAACAGCCCACCTCAAGTCCTAACCCCTCCCCATCAGCCCATTTCCTGTCCTAGCCCCCCATAGCCCATTACCAGTCCTAACCCCCCCAACAGCCCACAGCCCATTACCAGTCCTAACCCCATCAGCCCACCTCCAGTCTTAATCCCCCCAGCCCATTTCCAGTCCTAGCAACCCCCCAACCCATTACCAGTCCTAGCCCCCCATAGCCCACTCCCAGTCCTAATCCCACCAGCCCATTTCCAGTCCTAATCCCCCATCACCCAATTTTCAGTTTAAGCTCCCCCCATACCCCATTACCAGTCCTAACCTCCCCATCAGCCCACTCCCAGTCCTAATCCCACCAGCCCATTTCCAGTCTTAATCCCCCATCACCCAATTTTTAGTTTAAGCCCCCCCACAGCCCATTACCAGTCCTAACCCCCCATCAACCCACTTCCAGTCCTAATCCCATCAGCCCATATACAGACGTAGCTCCCCCATAGCCCATCACCACTCCTAACCCCCCCCCCCCCAGCCCAGCCCAGTCCAGCCCAGCCTAGCCAAAATTTATTTTTAAAAAAGCTGTCTGCTGCCGCTGCCGGGGCCGCCGCAGCAGAATCGAGTGTGCCGCGGGGCCCCCCCTGCCCAGCAGAGCCTGCCCTCCCTCCCCTGTATCACCTCTCTCTTTACAGCTGCAGTCACACGCACCGCGCAAAAAACATTCTGATCCAAAAGTAAAATTTAAAAAAAAAAAAGATACAGTCACACGCGCCGGCTTTCAGAGCACGAAGGAACTAGTTTCCCTTTCGCGGCTCTGTTAAGCCCGCGGGGGCTGATGGGAAACTCTCCCCTCGCGCTCTGAAAGCCGGCGTGTGTGACTGCAGCTT
This sequence comes from Ichthyophis bannanicus, assembly GCA_033557465.1. Taxonomy (NCBI): domain Eukaryota; kingdom Metazoa; phylum Chordata; class Amphibia; order Gymnophiona; family Ichthyophiidae; genus Ichthyophis; species Ichthyophis bannanicus. The sequence continues at coordinate 600,950,578 of CM066034.1, forward strand.
TTTTTTTTTTAAATTTTACTTTTAGATCAGAATGTTTTTTGCGCGGGGCCCCCTGAAACGCGGGGCCCTGTGCAAAAAAACATTCTCGCTCAATGGACGGGCCGGCCCTGTCTGCAATCTCATCTTTCAGTTCTTTTAACACCCTCGGATGTATACCATTAGTCCAGGTAATTTACTACTCTTCAGTTTATCAAATGCTTTTAAAATATCTTCCCGGTTTATCAATATTTCTTTCAATTCTTCTGATATATCACCTTTAAATACCATTGCAGGCATGGGTAACTTCTCTACATCATCTTCAGTTAAGACCGAAGCAAAGAATTCATTCAGTCTCTCTCTGCTATGGCCTTGACCTCTCTTAGCACCCCTTTTATCTCTGTATCATCCAGTGGTCCAACTGACTCACAGGTTTTTTTGCTATGAATATACTCGTATGTGAAAACATTTTTTTTAATGCATTTTTGCTTCCACGGCAAGCTTTTTTTTCAAATTCTCTTTGCATTCCTTATCGATACTTTGTTCCAACTTGCCATTGCTTATGTTATTTACTGTTTTCATCATTTGGCTCCCTTTTCTATTTTCTGAAGGATGCTTTTTTGTCTACAACAGTTTCTCTGACCTCACCTTTAAGTTATGCCGGCAGTTTTTTTACCTGCCTTCCACTTTTCTTAAAGTGTGGAATACATCTTGTTTGGGCTTCCAAGATTGTGTTTTTAAACAACCACCATACTTGGTGTAAATCTTTACCCTTTGCAGCTGCTCCTATTACTTTTTTCTTAACTATATTCCTCATTTTTTCATAATCTCCCTTTTGAGAGTTAAAAGGTCCTCCTTCCATTTATCAAATGCGATCATGCCATGGTCACTATTGCCAAGTGGCCCTAACACCCTTATCTCTTGCAACAGATCCTGTGTTCCACTAAGGACTAGGTCCAGAATAGCTTCTCCTCTTGTCAGTCAATGAACCAATTGCTCCAAGAAGCAGTCATTTATTTCATCTAGAAACTTTATCTCTCTAGCGTGTACTGCAGTGACATTGACCCAGCCAATACCAGGGTAATTGAAATTGCCTATTATTACTATGTTGTAACTTTTGTTAGCTTCCCTAATTTCTCTTAGCATTTCATCATCCATCTGTTCATTCTGGCCAGGGGGTTGGTACCACACCCCCTACTACAGTTTCAATCCATAGAAATTCTACAGTGTATTTTGTTTCATGCAAAACTTTAATCCTTTGTGACTCAATGCCCTTTCTAACATAGAGCGCAACCCCTTCACCAATTTGATCTAACCTATTATTGCACTATAGTTTGTACACAGGTATCACAGTGTCCCATTGGTTGTCATCCTTCCATCAGCCCTCTGAGATGCCATTCATATCTAAATTTTCATTTTGTGCTGTATATTCTAGCTCTCCCATTTTAATTTAGGCTTCTAGCATTTGCATACAGGCATTTTAGAAGTTGTATTTTATTCATATTAATCTGGTTATCAGTCGATAGGGGTAATTTGGAATCTTTCAACTCTGTACTTAGGGCACCCTGACAGCAAGGTTCCAATAAGGATCAAAGTAACCCAGATGCCCTTAATGTCCCTCTTTTGCTAGTATCTTTCAAGGATACATCCTTCCAAACCATGTGCTCTTGGGCGACTGTTGGCTTTCCCCTATTATCTAGTTTAAAATCTGCTCTCTCTCTTTTTAAAGGCTAATGCCAGCACACACACACACACACAGGCACCACAATTTTGCACAACAGATAGGTGCACAAACATCCCTCTGCATGACAGACACATGTGCACCTCACCTCCACACTCTATACACACAGGCACTTTACATTCATACCACATGCACACATACAATGTTCCCACCTCTGTATCACATACACAGTTGCCTTGCACCCCCTACACAAAGGCACCTACACACCATTGCGCCACACACATGCGCAAATGCTTAATATGTGAAGCTGTAACTGTTGCCATGTATATTTCTGTCTAAATGCCATGTGGTATAGGAACTCTAGCGTTGGTCTCATGAGACTTGAGAATATGAGACCAATGGGGGGATGAGCACAAGGAGTTTACAAGCACTAGCTTTTAAAATTATGGTCTGGCTACTAAATTCACACACAATTTGTTGAGTCCTATAATAGAGGCACAGCACATTCAGAATTTTGGTGCCAGGTATAGGTGGCATGACTGCACAAATAAAGTCCCATCACCGTGTGTACCTCTCTGCTAGCTGCTACTTTTACTTTTGTTGAGCAGTAAGATCAGACACAGTTCTCTCTTATCCTACATGCAAGCAACACTGCCTCTCCCTATGATCTGTCCTCTCCCTTGATCCCAGTGATTCTTGTTCAGAGATGGGCTGCAGGGAGAGCCAGCACTGCACCTAATCAGCAACACGACCACCTCATAGCAAGTGGTACTGAGATTGATGGAGGGGGAAGACTATGGGGAGAAGCTGTGCCACCTGCATGTGGGATCAGGGACACCTGTGCATCTTATACTACTGCTCAGCAAAAGTGAGGTAAAGTGTCACCTGCCTCCTCTATTTCTTGTGTAACACTGCATGCAGAGCCTGACTTGTTGGGGTTTCAATTTAATTTTATCTATGTATTTCTTTGTTATAATTTATTCTGTACTTGGTGAGGGCCTAACTGTGTTTTGCCTGTGTGTCTGAGACCAAGTGTTCTGTTAGAATGGATTTTCTATGTAGAATCTGTAGTAATCTGGCTTGTTCAGATTTCTCAAACTATGCCCATGGCCATACCAGGGGCTGTGTGAGTAGTGTGGCCACACAGGGAGCAAGTACAAAGGGACAATGATGATGTCACTGGGCTTCCAGGAAGCCTGGCAAGAGCAAGTTCCTGCACAGGGATGGAATGGGGGGTGGGGAACACCAGCTTTGCAAGTCACTCATAGTGCATTTCTAGCTTGGTGTACAGTCCTGCTGAAGGCAAGTTACATTCAGGTGTTTTTCTGCCCCCAGAGGTCCTACACTCTAGATATCTATCTGAAACAATGGAAGGTTAAGTGATTTGCCCAAGATCATGAGGAGCAGCAGTGGGATTTGAACCCTGGCTTCCTTAGTTCTGAGCCCACTGCTCTAACCACTCTAGTGGTTCTTCAACATAGACTCCCTGCTATGAAAAAGTGGTGACTGCAGGAATGGGAACTGGTTGTGACTGCATGGTGTCAAGCTGATCAGGAACAAATATATAAAAAGCACCTAACCTCAATCAGTGACCACCAAATAATTATTCTTTATGTCGGAGCTAGCCGTAGGAAGGTCGGAAGGGAAACTGACCTACACCGGGCGGGTAGCTACTTTTATTATTAAAGGTTCTTCACCAAAATTAAAGTTAAAGTTCATTTAACCATTAAAATATTAGTCAAAAGACTTATCTCAGTCCAGAAATGCCAGTTATAATGAGTACACGACGTGCACGTTTTGGGCACTCTAGCCCTGTTTTCAAGTGTAATAACTAGAATTCCATCGTCTTCAAAAGCCGTGTTCCAAACGCCGTCAATGCAGCTGAGGTCATTCTTACAATGGCTGATAGATCACTTTTAAAATAGAAGAACCAACCAATCAGTATCGGGAAAAACCCCCACATGATGGGGAACCCCTGATCTGATTGGTATGCATAGAGTTATGACGAAACTTCATTCATATGAGATTTTGCCAATCAATTTCGCTATTCAAGCCACCTGACTTCATCATTCCAAGGCGGGAGATCCAATGTTGTTCCAATCTGATTGGCTTGCATAGAGTTTTTGACGAAAACTTATTCAAATGAGACTCTGCCAGTCAATTTCTCTATTCAAGCCTCCTGGCTCCATCGTTTCAAGGCGGAATATCCAACGTTGCTCTAGATATTGGAGACGCTCTTCACGCTGTCCTCCCTGAAGGTTGGCTGGGACATGATCTATTATAGACCAGTGAAGCTGGTCAAAAGCGTGAGAGTATTCCATACAATGAGATATCATAGGTGCAGACAATACCGCACATCGATGACGAGAAGCATGTTCAGTTAAACGACATTTCATAGAGCGAATAGTTCTGCCAATGTAAAGAAGGGGACAAGGACATTGAATGAAATATACTACATAAGGAGTATCACAAGTAGTATCCCATCGACGGCGATAAACGTGATGTGTAGTTGGATGACTCCATTCTATATCGGTAAGTGTGGAAACACAATATTTACAATGTTGACATGCTAAATGGCCATAATTAGGCTCTGAATAAGAGCAGCGATCTTCCTTCATAGATGTTTTTACGAGGGTATCACCTATATTACGACCTCGAGAAAATGCAATCTGTAGAGGACTATTAAAACAATCATGAAGTTGAAGAATTGGCCAATGGGTTTTTAAAATCCGTAACACTTGCGGGCTCAGAATCATATATGGTAAAACCCCTGTAATTTTTGGTAGAGCTGATGATTTTGAGACAGCATAAGTAGGATCCAGTAGCCATTCACGATGAGTACAACATGCTCGTTTAAAAGCTTTCCTTATAACAGAATCTGGATAGCCCCGTGATTTTAGACGACTACAGAGATCTTGAGCATGAACTTTAAATACTTCAAGAGAATGGCACAAACGTCGTAGTCGGAGAAATTGCCCATAAGGAAGCCCACGTCGTAGGGGGCCCGGATGAAAGCTACAAAAATGTAGAAGGCTATTTTTTTCTACAGGTTTACGATATAATGATGTATATAAGTGCCCATTTTGATGAGAAATTTTAAGATCTAAGAATTCAATCTCATTTACTTCAATATGTGCAGTAAAAGCAATATTTGGTTTCAACCCATTCAACCATTGTATAAACTCCTGCAATGTTGTAGGGCTAGATAGCCAGATAAAAAATATATCATCAAGGAAACGCTTCCATATCAGAATATGTTGATACATAACAGATCGCTCAATCAAAGAAGTTTCCATATCCGCTAAATATAAGGTGGCTATAGATGGCGCCATTGTAGCACCCATAGCAATACCCGAAAGCTGCTGATAATAGACCCCTTCGGATATAAAATAATTCCGAGTAAGAACCAATTCAGCTAATTGCAGCAAAAATTGTTTGGGTAGACGTTCTGGCGCAAAAGAGAATTTATGTTGTAGAAGATCTAAAGCCTCTGTTTGGTTGATGTTAGTATAAAGGGAGACAACGTCCAATGTGACCAACAAAGCACCAAGAGGAATGATCAGGTGAGAAATCAATTGTAGAAAGTGGGTAGAGTCCCTAATAAATGAATTTACCAGACTCTCTTCTTGTTTCAAAAATTCATCACAAAAGATTGATAACGGTTCTAAAATTGAATTTCGACAGGAGACGATAGGCCGCCCTGGAGGGGCAGTAAGGGATTTGTGGATCTTCGGTAGCAAATATAGAACTGGACATATAGGGTGTGCCCTATATGAAAATTGATATTCACGTTTTGTTATCCAGTTGTTGTTTAGTGCGAGACCCAATAAAGATTTTATTTCTTGCAGCAATGAATTAGTAGGATCCGCCGATAAAGGTTTATATATAGCAGGATCATTTAAGTGTTCACGCAGTGTCCGTGTATATGCAGATGTATCTTGCAAAACTAGTGCACCCCCCTTATCCGCCCTCCGTATAACAAGAGAAGAGTCAGCACTTAGCTCAGTCAGAGCCGAGCGTTCAGCCCGCGTTAGATTGGAGAACGATCTAACAGACCGCTGTTCCAAAAGAGATACATCTCGTAGCACTAAAGATTGAAAAGTGGCTAATACAGAATCCATCAGTAATTCAGGAGGCATCCAGCGAGACTTAGGATAAACTATAGAGCCATCATTGATAGAAGTACGATGTTGAAAAAATTGTATTATTCTAAGCTTACGAAAAAACCGATAGAGATAAACACGCATCTCAAAAGAATCATAACGAGAGGTTGGAACATATGATAAGCCATAATGCAACAATTGCTCTTGTACAGGGGTCAATATTCTTGTAGATAAATTAACAACTATTGATGAGTTTGCTTGTATCGCTGTCGTGTGACAGGGGGATCCCAGTCGTCGGACGTCTGATTTTGACGAAAACGCCGGCCTCGCCGAAAAACCGGACGACCTCGTGTAGCCTTCTGAGTCTCAGACCCCGAGGTGCTGTCATCAGTATCATCTGATGTGCGGTCAAAAGACACTACTTTCCTTATCGGTTCTGTAGTATCTTCTTGTTCATACATCCAATAGTAGACCCGTTTATCATCATAGTCTTTTTTATCCCGCATAAATTTCTTCGATTTTAATGATTTAATGTAATCCGTATAGCTTTTTATCTGGCGATCAAGATCTGATAATTTGACTGGCAAAATCTCATATGAATGAAGTTTCGTCATAACTCTATGCAAACCAATCAGATCAGGGGTTCCCCATCATGTGGGGTTTTTTCCCGATACTGATTGGTTGGTTCTTCTATTTTAAAAGTGATCTATCAGCCATTGTAAGAATGACCTCAGCTGCATTGACGGCGTTTGGAACACGGCTTTTGAAGACGATGGAATTCTAGTTATTACACTTGAAACAGGGCTAGAGTGCCCGAAACGTGCACGTCGTGTACTCATTATTACTGGCGTTTCTGGACTGAGATAAGTCTTTTGACTAATATTTTAATGGTTAAATGAACTTTAACTTTAATTTTGGTGAAGAACCTTTAATAATAAAAGTAGCTACCCGCCCGGTGTAGGTCGGTTTCCCTTCCGACCTTCCTACGGCTAGCTCCGACATAAAGAATAATTATTTGGTGGTCACTGATTGAGGTTAGGTGCTTTTTATATATTTGTTACTGATTTGCCCTGACCTGAAGGTATATTTTGATTTGCCAAGCTGATCAGGAAGACATAGAGAGTGGCACAGCTCCCAGTGAGAGCTTAGGAGTAGGACTGGTTTCTGGAAATATTAAATTGCAAAACAGAAAGATGAAAAAAAGTAATAGGCCTGTTCACAGACAATAGAAAATTGATCTGTCAGAAGTAATAATTTATGACATGAATAACCTTTCAGTTCTGTAAGCCAAGACATATTTCCCAATTCCATTTAACATGAATTCAGTAACTTCATAGATCCGCTCAGCGTATTATTTTGTTCATTATATGTAAATGTGTTCAACAGGGCTCTACAGTCTAATCAGAATGTAGTAAGGAATCTGCCAGCGTTTGAAACCAAGACCCTGATGTTTATACTGTAATAACAGAGCATTGCAAAAACATAAAAACTGCCATTCCCCCTTTTCCCTTTTTGACAGGTTTTGAAAATCATCTCAAAACTTATCGTTTGTCAATTTTTTTTCCCCAGGCGAGATAACCTCTCTTGTTTGTATCTCCTCCCTATATCCTCCTTTCATATCCTTCAAGCCATCCTCAGAAACTTTGTATGTAAAAGTTATGTTTTGCTTCACTATTTGGCATCTTCTGTGCCCAAGATTCCATGAATCAATATTTCTGTCTCTCCAACAAATTCAGCAGGTTTCCAAGTTCTTGAAAACTCACCGCTGTAACACTTCAAGGATAAGTTCTCTCTGTCTCCTGCAATCTATTCCATCTTGTGGCAATGGAGCTCCCATGCGAGACAGATTTCTATTGTATTAGAAGATTTCAGCTTATGTGTAAAAGGCATACCACAGATATTTTGGAGACAATTTTCAAATAGCCCATGAAGTTGCAAAGTATGTGAATATGTTTTAGCATGCATAATTTGTAGTTGATTTTCAACGAGGAACTACTGAGGTAGTTTCCTTCTGAAAATAGCTAGTGTAAACACACACACTTTGAAAGCATTTGTGTGTGTTGCTTCTGAAGAACTAAAATGGAGGAGAGATGTTTGATAATCTCAGGTATGAATAGTGTTTTGCTCCCCCTACCTAAAAACGCCCCTGGTTTATACCTCTTTTTAATCTAGCTACAAGTATGCTCATGCTTACTTTGTAGCTGGGTACAGGAGAGCCATTTTCTTACAAGTCAATGTACTCCGCTGAATAATTTTGAAAACGGAACGCTTTGTTAGCCATGTCTTTAACCTTTATGATTATTTTTCATTAGTGTACCTAATTTTTCCACAACCCTTACATCAGCCTGCCATTCCATCATAATTTCTTCAAACAGTTTCTCTCTTATAGTGCTGACCTGTGTAGCATGGTGGCAGCCTGCCACCGTCTTGAAGTTTTCTCACTGTTTGGTGTAGCATTGCTTTGAAAAATACAGGATGCTGCAAGTTGCCAGCATGCCAAAGGCAATGTGGCAATGGATTCTTAGTATATACCTCTAGGATCTTTGTCTCATAAAATATGCTACGATAACAGAATTTTCAAGCACATATAAGCTGTGTATATACTGGGTCACAGGCCCCATGCCACACTCTTTTGAAGACAAATATAATCCTAAGGAAAGTAATGGTTGTGGCAGGAGTGTTTTCAGGATATCCCTAACGAATGTTCTTGAGAGATATTTGGCGACATTGATGACAGGGCATGCAAATATTTCTCAAGAATATTCAGTAGGGCTATCCTGAAACCTGGACTGGTTTGTGATTCTCCGGGATTGCAATTAACACCCCCAGGCTAAAGCATCATTAACACTGTTGCTCTGTGGAATTAAGCATCGGAACCTCAGAGGAACTGAAAGAAAAATAGGAGGTTTTGAGCATTAGAAACAAGTGAGAAAAGCATGCAGAGCATGGCTCATAGAGTTCTTTCCAACCTCTGTGTGTTCATGTGGATGCACACACCCATCTGTTTGTATCTGTACTACCTCTGTTTTGTATGTTTATCTTTTGGGTGTTGGTATGTATCTCTATTGTGTGTGTGTGTGTGTGTGTGTGTGTGTGATTATTTGTGGACTGCTATGCCTGCTTGTATGCTTGGCTAGAATGAACAAATGGATGATGAAATGCTCCAAAAAAAAATCAGGGAAGCTAATAAAAGTTACAACACAGTAATAATAATGAGTGATTTCAAATTACCCCGAAATTGACTGGGTCGGTGTCACAGTAGGACATGCTAGGGAGCTAATGTTTCTAGATGAAATAAATGACTGCTTCTTGGAGCAGTTGTTTCATGAACCAACCAGAGAGGAAGCCATTTTGGACTTAGTCCATAATGGAACACCAGATCTTGTGCAAAAGATAAGGGTGTTGGGACCACTTGGCAATAGTGATCATAGCATGAGCACGTTTGATTTAATTAATGTAGGGATGGTAAGGAAATCCACAGTACTACCTTTTAACTTTTGAAAGGGACACTATGATAAAATGAGGGAAATAGTTAAGAAAATACTAAAAGGAGCAGTTGCAAAGGTTAAAGACTTACATCAAGCTTGGTTGTTTAAAAATACTATCTTGGAAGCCTAGACCAGCTGTATTCCATGCTTTAAGAAAAGTGGAAGGAAGTAAAAAAAAATGCCAACATGGTTTAAAGGTGTGATCAGACAGGCTGTTGCCAAAAAAACATCTTTCATGAAATGGAAAAAGGAGCCCAATCACAAGCTAGATGCAAGGCAGTGATAAGGCAGACAAAGAGAGAATTTGAGAAGAAGCTTGCTGTGGAAGCAAAAATGCGTGATAAAGACTTTTTCAAGTACATTCGTAGCAAAAAAACCTGTGAGAGAGTCAGTTGGATCATTAGATGATAGAGAGGTAAAAGGGGCACTAAGAGGGGACAAGACCATAGCGGAGAAACTGAATGAATTCTTTGCTTTGGTCTTTACTGAGGAAGATGTAGGGATGTTACCCATGACTGAAGTGGTATTTAAAGGTGATACTGCGGAAGAATTGATACACCGGGAAGATGTATTACAACTATTTGATAAACTGAAGAGTAGCAAATCACCTGGGCTGGATGGTATACATCCAAGGGGTCGAAAGAACTGAAATATGATATTGCAGACCTGCTATTAGCAATCTGTGAACTATCATTAAAATCATCTGTAATACCTGAAGATTGGAGGATGGCCAATGTAACGCCAATTTTTAAATAGGGTTCCAGGGGTGATCTGGAAAACTACAGACCGGTGAGCCTGATGTTAGTACCCGGAAAACTGGTAGAAACCACCATAAAGAACAAAATTACTGAACATGTAGATAGTCATGGCTTAATGGGAGACAGACAACATGGCTTTAGACAAGGAAAATCTTGTCTTACTAATCTATTATGTTTTTTTGAAGGTGTGAATAAACAGGTAGACAAAGGTGAGTCAGTTGCTATAGTATATCTGGACTTTCAGAAAGCCTTTGACAATGTCCCTTATCAGAGACTTTTGGCAAAACTAAAAAGTCATGGATAGGAGGCAGTGTACTGTTGTGGATCAGGAACTGGTTAAAAGAAAGAAAGCAGAGGGTAGGACTAAATGGCCAATTTTCCCAATGGAGAAAGGTGAATAGTGGAGTACACCAGGGATCTGTGCTGGGTCTGCTGCTTTTTAACATATTCGTAAATGACCTGGAAATGGGAATAACGAGTGAGGTTATCAAATTTGCAGATGACACAAAACTATTTAAAGTTGTTAAAAACTCATGAAGATTGTGGAAAATTGCAAGAGGATCTTGATATATTGGAAGACTGGGCATCCAAATGGCAGATGAAATTTAATGTGGACTAGTTTAAAGTTATGCACCTAGGAAAGAACAACCCAAACTATGGTTACACAATGCAAGGTTCCACATTAGGAACTACCACCCTGGAAAAAAATGTAGGCATCATCATGGATAATGTGTTAAAACCCTCCGCCCAGTGTGCAGCGGCAGCCAAGAGAGCAAATAGAATGCTAGGTATCATAAGGAAAGGAATGGAAAATAAAACAAAGGATATGATAATGCCTCTGTATTGTTCCATGATGTGACCGCACCTTTAATATTGTGTGCAATTCTGGTCGCCGTATATTAAAAAGGATATAGCATTATTAGAAAAGGTAGAGAGAAGAGCCACCAAAATGGTAAGGATACCCCTATGAAGAGAGGCTAAAAAGGTTAGGGCTTTCAACCTGGAAAAGAGACATCTGAGGGTAGATATGATAAAGGTCTATAAATTAATGAATGGAGTGGAACGGGTAAATGTAGATTGATTGTGTACGTCATCAGAATATAGAAAGACTAGGGGACATGCAATGCAGCTACAGGGTAAACTATTTAAGACTAATAAAATATTTTTCACTCAACGTGTAATCAAACTCTGGAATTTGTTACCGGAGGATGTAGTAAAAACTGTTAGTGTAGCTGGGTTCGGACAAGTTCCTGGAGGAAAGGTCCATAAACCATTATTAAAACGTACCCGGGATATCAATGATTGACCCACTACAAGCATTGTGGAACCCTGTGTCTTTGAGGAAACTGCTAGATACTGATGACCTTGATTGGCCACTGTTGGAAAGAGGATACTGGGCTTGATGGACCTTGGTCTGACCCAATATGGAATATCTTATTTTCTTGCATGTTAGCATGTATGTGTTTGTCCATGTGTATACTGAACAGTAGATGGCCATTATGTGCATCTGTGTGTATTTATATCTGTTATTTCTCTGTGTGTCTGTGATCAGGAGAGGAGATGAAAGGGGAGGGCCGTTTGACAGATGCAGTTCCTTAATCATCATGTTACTGTGAATTAGTGTTTGTATGTTGCAGCACTTGGAACAGCTTTTCCTATAGAAATGTCTTATTTTTATTTATTTATTTATTTATTTCAGTTTTTTATATACCGCACTATTTATAATCAGCGCGGTTTACAGATGAACACAAAGACCAGAACAACAGGCTGTTCGGTATTACATATAACAGGAGTATAAACTTGGATAACATGGGAGAACTATATACATAGAATAAATATTCAATTAGTTCGATAGCATGAAAAAAAACTATTTACATAAAATAGCAGTAGTGCAAGGGTCAGGAGGAGATTGTGGTTAAGTTTATGGTAAGACTATTCTTTTGAAATTTATGTAGGGTAAAATTTGATAAATAGGTTAAATTTTAGGGCTCTTCTGAACTGGGTTAAATCGGTTAAAGCACGTTTGTCAGGTGGTAGGGAGTTCCAGAGTTTTGGGGCACAAAACATGAAGGCTCTACTCGCTGTTGATCGGCTGCAAGTTGTTATGGCCTTTGGCATTGTTAGAGTGTTTAGTGATGATTGTCTTCTGGATCTTATTGGTGGTACAGTTTGTATGAGGTCAGTTAGTGAATTGGCTGACAAGCCATGGATGGCCTTGTACGTGAGAATCAGCGTTTTGAATATGAGCCTGGCTTGTATTGGGAGCCAGTGAAGCTGCTTGAGGATTGGTGTCACATGATCATTTCTGGATGCTCCATGTAGAACCCTTGCAGCAGAGTTCATAGCAAGTTGTAGAGAACTTAGGGTGGATTGTGGGAGACCTTGTAGAATTGAATTGGCGAAATCAAAATGCGGCAAGATGAGTGCTTGGAAGATGGTTCTGAAATCCTCTGGGTCCAGTAAAGAGCGTAAATGCCTAAGTGTGCGTATCTTGAAGTATACAGCTCTTACTATATTGTCTACGTGTGATTTCATATCTAGTCGGTGGTCCAGCGTGACTCCGAGATATCTTATTGTTTCTTTGGTGGATAGATCAGCTCCCTTAACACTTATATGTGATGGTGGAATGAAGTTGGGGTCTCTTGTAACAAAGAGAACCTCAGTTTTCTTGTGCTGGATGCGGAGGTTTTGTGAGAGAAGCCACTCTGAGACTGCATCAAAGCACTTTATTATGGGCAGTAAATCCATTTGTATTGTGGAAAAAGGTAAATAAAGTAGGATGTCATCTGCGTATATCATACATTCAACATTGAATGATCTGATGATATTGCAGATAGGCTGCATGTATATGTTAAACATGAGAGATGAAAGAGATGAACCTTGTGGGACGCCTTGTTTCTGATGGAAGAGATTTGATTCTCCTGTTGCAGTTTTTACATATTGCATTCTGGTGTTCAGGTAAGATTTACACCATTCAAGTGCTGAACTACTGATGGCTTTTTCCTTCAGCCGTGTAATGAGTATATCATGATTTACCGAATCAAATGCAGCTGCTATATCTAAGAAGATTAGCACAACGCCTTGACGGATGTTGTCTATACTGGCGAGTATGTTATTGAAGAGGGTGGTGATAAGTGTTTCGACGCCATGATATTCTCTGAAGCCATGTTGAAAATAGTCAAGAGGGGCTGCGGAATCTATGTGGTCTTGAATTTGACGTTGTACCTCTTTCTCAAAGAATGAATGAAACACTCTTTTTGGTAGAGGGGGAAGAGGGCTTCATTTCTCTTCTGTCTTCCACCAGATGCAGAATCTTATCTTCAGGGCTACCTTTGAGAGGGTATGTGGTGGTACGGAGTACAGACATCATTTTCACTGCCTGCTAAAATTCATCCATAGTCCTCATGTATTAATGAAAGAACTCGGCATATGAGTACTGGCACCTCTTTTGGGCAGAGTGCTCATACAGCAGGTGTTGACTTGGTCAAGGTTGAGCCAGGGCACAGATGCCCTCAGAGCCTGTCTCTGTGCAGTAACAAGAAGCAGCACACTTTGGCATTGGAATGGCATCAGATCCCTCTCGGGGCAACCCCAGCAGCGCAGAATCAATGGAAACACCTCCTGAATCAACTCCCACTTTCCTGGAACCAGAGAGTGTCAGCTGAGAAAATACGTTTTCACAGTAGCCACCTCGGCAGTGTGCAGAGCTGACAAACTAGGATGTTCATCACCGCCCAGGCGAACAGGAGAGCCATCTCCAGGACTACCCCAGCTCTCCTCATGCTGCCTTGCCGATGTACATTAGCCACCACTGTGGCTTTGTCCGAGAACACTTGACCTGCCCGGCCCTTGAATGGGGGCCGGAAATGCAGAAGAGCCAACCTAATGGCCCTCACCTCAAGACAGATGATGGAGCACACCACTTCTCTATGGTTCTAACAGCCCTGAGTAGATTGGCCTTTGACATTGTCTCCTCAGCCTGAGAGACTGACATCTGTTGACAGAAGGATCATGGGCAATCATGCAGCGGTACACCCTTCCTCAGAAGACTGGGCTGCTGCTGTCACCACCGCAGGATGGCCGTTACCATCATTGGGAGTTGGAACCTGAGCCTGAACCACTGAGAACTCAGGGACCACTGAGTCAGCAAGGACCGTTGGAGCATTTACCCATGGCACCATCTTGATTGTCACCACCATCAATCTGAAGAGTTGAAGATAATCTTGGACTCTGGGAGCCTATGGTACACAGAACAACGTTGGACAATACAACAGCCTTTGACTTTTTTTTTTTTTTGGCAGGAAGACCCTGCACGCTCGTATCAAAACATGCTCTCGGGAACTCCAGGAACTGGGAATGCAACAACTTGTTCTTTCCCCAAGTGGTCACCCAGCCAAGGCTTATCAAAAAGGACACCACTCAGGGAGCTATCTGAGATGCTTCTGAAACAGTGGGCTCAGATGAGCCGGTAGTCCAGATATGGGTGCATACAAACGCCTTGAGAATCCTCAAACGGCGTGCTACAGATGGTTCCTTGTTTTGTTTACCCTCTTAGTGTTATATAGTTGCAGGTTTTTCGGTTTATGCGCCTGAGACTCGGATGGGATAGCGCGGCACAAGGAATACACTGGATATTGTTAAGAAGCTATTCTGATATTTGTCTCTGCCAGTTTTTACCGATTCTGGTGAGGTTTTTGTACTTCACACCCACAGTGTGCCTGGATAGCCCCTGATGAAGTAATTACGAAACACGGCCTGTGTTGGGTTTTGGCCACCCCTTGGTTTAATAAAGTTTTTAAGTTTATTGAGTGTGTATCTGCCGCTTCTTTTTTTGCTCCCCCCTTGGAGAATATCAGGGCAGTGGAGAGTCCGAATGGGAGTCCAGTGAACTGAAGGTTTGAGCCAAGCATGGTAAAGCACAGATATTTTGCTGATCCCCCAGATCAGGATATGAAAATATGCCTCAGCCAAATCCAAAGATGCCAGGAACTCCCCTCTGAGCATCATTTGAATCATGGATCACAAAGTTTCCATCCAGAAGTATAGATACACAAGTGCTCATTGACACACTTGAGGTCCAGAATGGGCCAGAATGTTCCTTCCATGTCGGCACCATGAAACAGAAATAATACCTGCTGTTGCCCCAACTGTCCAGGGGAACAGGCACCACTACCCTCAAGAGAGGCAACCTGTTAAAGGGGATCCATACAGTGGTCCTGCTGTTCACAGCCCCACAAGGGGAGAAGATAAGTGACCAGGATCGGCTCTTGCATTCCAGGACATAGTCATATTGAATGGGGACTAGCACTCAGTGATCCTTCGTGACCCGGGAATTTCTTGAAGGAAGAGGCAAAGCCTGCCCCTCAACCAGAGGAGCAGAGGAATCAGGAATGAGCCCCCAAATTGTAATTGTGCAGCTCTGGAGGGTGGTTCTCTGGATGGGACCAGATCCCTGGGCCCAAGCATTCCATAAAAGTACTGAGAACAAGCCCGAAGTCTATAAGCAGAGGGGAAGAAAGGCTTTCCATGCAGGCAGCGACGGGGGTCCCGAGACCCCTGGGAGTCTGACCTGCATGCCTGGAGGAACGAATGGAGACTGACCGAAAAGTGGCTCCTTCCCACTTCACATGCCCATTGGAACTGTCCTCTGGAAGGCAATAAGATATCGTCTCACCCAGGTCCTTCATCAGCTTCTCCAAATCGGACCCAAGAGAAGCATCCCTCTAAAGCCAGATGGGCAATCGGGCTTTGGAAGATGAGTCCACTGCCCATGTCAGAGCCAAGCCAATTCCATGTCACTATCGACAGGGCACAATCCTGGGCCACTAGATGTGCCAGGCCATACATGGCATCAGAAAGGAAGGCCGTAACAGACTCCGAAAAAGGGGTAGAATCATCCAGCGGAAGAGATTGAATCCACTGGAGCAGGGCTTGAGACATCAAGCTTCCACATACTACAACTTAAGAATAGCAGCCGCTGCTGCAAACTGGTTCTTCAACACAAATTCACCTTTCGATCCCGAGTATCTTTTAAGGCCAATCCACCTTTCACAAGAATGAAGGTCCGACTGGTAATTGCTGTGACCTGCGCTTCCACCTTGGAAATATCAAACCACACAATGCATTCCTCCTCTAGGAGAGTTTGCATCTTCTTATACACTCTTAGCCACTTAGGCGGGAGTGGGAGGAATCCTGCTCTGACTAGAACAGGCCCTTGAGCATCTCCGGGAGTGGGAGACAGTAGTGGATTTCTGCACCCCTTGCAGGAGTGGATGCATCTTCTGTTCCTGCTCCATGCCTGGAGCATCCGCCATACTCAAGGTGGATAAGACCCTGGGAATCAACACCTCCATTTCCTCATTCCAGAACAGGCGGATAACATCGGCTTCTTCACAATACTCTGAAGGCAAGAATACTTCTTCATACACATCAGACATCTGAATCCAAGTCGCAGTCCAAATCTTGAACAGATCCCAGCTAATTCCCATCTCCAGGGGATACCCTTTTCCAGCAACTCTTAGCCTTCAGCAATTGAACAGGGCTTCCACTCACAGCCTGCCCCTCACAAGGCTGTGCTTGGGGGGACCCAGAGGCTGCAGGATCTGAATTTCCATGCCAGAATGACCAGGCTTGTTGTAAAAAGGAAAATAATTCCGGGGAGGACAATCCAGACACTGGAAGCTCTTGCTGCAGAAATGAGCTCCCCTACACGAGGGGACATAGTCGCTGTCGATCCTCTAGAAGTCAGGGAGCAGCGCACAGCACAGTTGCCAGAACCTCCGGCTGGTTATCCTTACCCAAAATTCCATCCGCCACCTTCTGCCCCTGGGCAGGCAATGCCGAACTAACTGCATACCTGATGTAGAGAGGGGGGGGGGGCAATCCCTCCAGGGACAACTCAGGAGCTGCCGTGCTAGAACAGTAGAGTCCAGAAGCCAAAGATGAGGCACCACACTTGTCACAGGCCAAATGACTATTCTTGGAAGACATAAGAAAGTTAAGGCAAGCCACTTAACTATTTTACAGGGAGCATGGGCTATGGAGGGTTATCTCCAAGTTATAATGCCCTGTTCAATGTAATTTCAGTTTGTTCAATGTAAACCGCACTGATGCAGAATAGTGCGGTATATAAGAGAATGTAAATAAATAAGTATCACAACAGCATACGCTTAGGCTGCATCATCCTAAAGGCATGCATTAACTGTGCTTTTTCTGCAACATGTTACAGGCACTAGGGTAGGAATGTGCGTTGGGCAGAATGTGCAATCTCCAGGTGCACAATAGGAGAAAACGTTACTAGTGTGTGCAGAAAATGGCAGGAAAACCCCACACTGCACCGGCGGTCTAGCCCAAATTGCATCCCACACAGATGGAATCAGGAGCCCCCAACAAGGACAATGACTAGATCAAACCTTGGTGCTCACCCCATGAGAGCCCCAGGTGGAGGATCCGTGCTGGGCTCCGTTCTACTCCCCTGATACTGTTACACTGGCTTTTGCAGCACTGCGTTTAAGGTGGCTGGCAGGCAGATGCCTCTGAGATCCTTCTGCAAACTTCAGGAGAGAACAGGGGGGAACAGAGGAGGAGGGAGGGGGCATTAAGATTGGGTGAGGCTGCTGCACTCTCCCAGATCCTTCCAAATACTTCCAGTTTCTGGCTGCTCATCAGGTTCTTAACATGATATGCGCATGGAGCTGAACAAATTTTCCCCCCTCCTATGGCCACCAAATGGTCTGCAGTCTAGTGGACTGTCCCACATCACACTCAAGTGAGAGAGTCACCCTCAAGGTGGTCGTTTCATGAGCGTCAAATCAATCTTTTTCTCTCAATCTCCAGAATTGGGGAGAAAATATACCATCTGCTGGAGACAAAGAAATACTGAAGAGACCTAGTGACTGAGCAGGATAGAGGCATTGGAGTGATGTCATTGAAACCTGGGCTTTTAATTGGTTCTTTGTCTCCACCAATCTGCTGGTAGGGGAACATAACCCACTTGTCTAGATTGGTCTAGCAGAATGATATGGAACTGCAGATAGAGGTTTTAAAGTATGAAAAATGTACAGGTATGCTATCCATTTTCTTTCTTCTAGATGGGCTAGGAGTTCTAACAGCGCAAACAGTGGGGGAAAGAGGATGCCTTTGCTTTGTTCCGTTGCCTAATGATAATTCCTCTGTGAGCCTTTATCACCCTTTGAAAAACTGTGGCCCAAATTATTTTTTTCCATCCCCCCCCCCTTCAAGACCAAATGTAAGCAGCATATAAGCAACAGAGCCTTCACGCTATTCGCTCCAATAATTTGGAACTCACTATCGGAATCCATTAGTTCTGCACAATCTCCACAGGATTGAAGAGACGATTAATACACATATCTTCATTGAATATTTTGGTCCTAATAACATTACATAACTGTATATACCATAACCATCCACATACCTTTGATTTATGTATAACCCCCATATTTAACACCAAGTTTACTTACCCATGATCTGTGTAAAACAATTCTCTTGAGATTGTCTACTGTTGATTTGTGTAAACCGCCTTGGATTAAAGGTGGTACATAAAAACTTGTTAAATAAATAAATCTTATCTAATATCTGGAATAAAATTCTCAACTCTTAACAAAAGCTTTCTCATCATCTAGAGTGAGGAGAAAAGCATTGGCAGTACTCATGCACATGGTTCTTGATGCAATAACCTTTCCTTGCCACTGCAATGAGATGTTGCCTAGTCTAACTACCTGCAGTCCAACATTACTAGATTAAGAGGAGAGTACAGAAGTTCTATTTGGATGCCGAGGCCTCAACATATTGTTTCCAACAGATCTTATACACATCTCTTCCCCTATCATACAATCTCAGGTGGAGCTGGTTCCTGCTCAGTGACTGAGGTAAAGAGCTTCCATTAGGCTTCCCAGGGAACATAGAGAGCAATTCTACAGAGACTGGCCATGCAGTAGAGAAATGAGTCCCCCCTTAACCTAACTTCCACTGAAGCCTGGCCTCATCTGTCTCCTGTCAGTTTACATTCTCCTTTATCTCTTCATCATTCCTACACTGTCAGCGCTGATAATCTTATACAGCAATCCTCGGCCAAGATCCTGAATGTAAAAAAAAAAAAAAAAAAAAAAAAAAAGAGAGAGAGACAAAAGGAAACGGCCAATGAAAGCAAGGAAGGAAAGAACATAAAGGGGATCATTCCAGAATAGGAATAAGCCCTTTGGACATGCAGCGTAGACATTTTTCTAACGAAAACGTCCGCGACTGTATTCTGAAACACCAATGGCCCTGCACGAATACGGCGCTAGCACGGGGATCTCAGAACAATGGCGGGAGGGGGCGGAATGGGGGTATGGTCAGCAGCAGAGATGTGCAATGCGTATTCAGAAAAGGCCCCTGTACATTCTGCAGACGTCCATATTATACCAGCGTAAATGTGGAATAAGGCCGGGACTTAGAAACTTCTCTGCTCTGCTCTGTTCTGCAATAAGTCCCATATAGATGAATGGCTGTGACGATGTTTTGAACTGGTGTGTCTGCATTCTGGAAGACCACAAGTTCCAGTTGTAAAGAACAGAATGCAGAGGTGGGGGAAGGTTGTATGGTAAAAGCACATTACTAAACACCCTTACAGAAATGTTCAGAGGTGCGATGGTGATTATTCCGTCTGTGCTGACAATTGCTGTGTGAGCTAGAGGAGATGATATAAGGCACACTAACAATTCCTGTCATCCAAGAAGTGGGACTGTTGATGCAGAGATTGTATATGGGTGAGTATAGGATGAATTTGTGTGTGGATGAAAAATGCAGATCAGATTAGTAGTGCTGGGACCCCCATGCCATCATGTTATACTAGCTGTTTTCTAGACGTGTAGGACATGTGTACTACAGGTTTTGTGTGCCTGCAAGTGAGAGTGTGTGTGTGTGTGTGTGGTTAGAGGGATGTATGGGGAGGCTGGTGTGCGCAACTGCAATTTTGGGGGGACATCAGTGCCTGGCCATTGCCTGGTCTGTAGGGCTGACCTTAGTATGACCAGGTGCCAGTGTGATCGGCCAGGATACCCAGTGTGTCCTATGGCTGAATGTGCCCTGTGGCTGAATGTCTTAGAATTTCCCTGTCAGCGATAACAGTCCCTCAGAATGAGTGCATGCAACAGAGCACACAGCACCATCAGCAATCATAGACAGATGCTGGTGCTCTTGGGCATCTAGTAGTGCTATTTGCGCTGGTGTATTCACTCAATCTGAGGGTCCCTATATAATGTCAGGGATGTGCTCTGACATTTAGATGTAGAGGACTATTTCTGATTTCTTCTGGTCCATACAAAGCATTGTACAAACTGTTGTCAGAAATGACCAATGCAAGCACAACTAAAATGTTCACCTACTGCCATGTATGTTGTGCTGCAAGGTATTGTATGTCAGGACAATCCTATCACTTTCTACTTGCTGTTGTAATATCTCTGAGTGCACAGAGATCACTTTGCAGTATACTGGTCATGCAAGGACTAGCTTCTATGTTCTATTTTGCATCAACACATCTGTATAATCCGTTTTCATGAGTAGTTAGCATAAATTCTACACCATCAATGTAAGGAGCAGCTTTGGAGATGCACGTTTTAACTGAGGAGGCATGGTCACACGGAGACAGGCTGCAGCGGAACCGTACATCTTTTCAGAATTCGCAGAGGGCAGGGACGTCCAGTTTGCTTATAGGAGGAAATTATTCAGGATTACTCATCCCAGAGGATGAGACCCAAACCTGTAAGATTTTTATCAGTAGTAAATATATATATATAAATACCTGATAGGTCTATGGATAATTGCTACATCCCACTTTTCCCAAGATTCTATAGATCCATCTGGCAAATAAACCACGTGATATAAAGGAACCAACTCTGTGTTTGTATGTAAATTAGACTTTATTGCTGATAGAAAAATAGTGCACATATAGGATAAATTAGTGTTCTGAAGTAGTAAAGTTAGGTAGCCTATTATTACACTTACTAAGATCACAAATCACTGTTCTAGCAACCAATGTTATTGATTTGCTTTGCACTCAGACATACAGCAAATTATCTGTCTTTCTAATCTAGACCCAATCCTGGGGGGGGGGGGGGGAGAATTAAAGACCAATACCTTAGCTTTTGCTAGAACAATTGTGACAGTGTCCAAGAAGTCGTCCGTCTCCTGGACTGCACAAAGTCCAAAGAATGGCAGTGGTCCAACGCAGGCTACAGTCAGTCTGGCCGAGCCGTGTGATAGCATCGAGCTGAAGGTCAGTGGGAGCGATTCACTCCTTCCCGAGGTTAGTCTTTGTCCTTGAGGTGGAAAGGCAGTAGGGCTAAGGACTGCAGAAAACAAACTGCCAGAGTCGGGGCTAAGTTAAAGTTCCCAAGCAGTATTCAAAAGTTCTGCAAGTCTAAAAGTGCCCATAAGTCCCGAGACTCCCTGAGTCCAGCGTATAATTCTTTGTCCTGACTTCCTCATCACAGCATGTTGATTAACTGGTCTCAGATACTGTATGTCATCTTCAGCGAATCCTGCAACAGTGATCAAGTGGTCCTTCTCCGAACAAAGGTCCATGGTGCAGGAAAGATGCTTGTATACAGGTGCATATATTGCTGGAAATCCTAGGCCCAGTGACAGTCTCTGGATGAGAGTGAGTTCTCTAGCACGTAGTCATAATAGTCATGCCTTTAATCTAGAAATGGACGAAAAGGGAAACATTCCATTATGTCTTATTGTAAGTATGCACTTTTCAACTTGTTTTATGGTGGTTTTTTTGTAAGTACTACGAATATGCTATTGGCTCCCTCTCTAACATAATGCACAAGTGGGAAAAGCAAGCAGAGCATGGCTTATAGAATTCTTTCCAACTTCAGCAGGAAGGAGGAGGAGGAGGTGATACCTCTGTATAAGTCTCTGGTGAGACCTCATTTGGAGTACTGTGTGCAGTTCTGGAGATAGCGGGTCAAATGTTTGAGTGGGTGCCCATGTGAGCAGCAATGATTTTCACATGTTATGGTCTGAGGTAAAAGCCAAGGCAGAGTCCAATCACAGTGAACTCAAAGTCCAAAACTTCAAAAATGCTGACTTCAGTAAAATAGGAAAGTACCTGAAAGAAGAGTTGGCAGGGTGAGAGCAGATAAGGGAAGTGGGATTGCAGTGGGCTAAACTAAAAGAGGCAATAAAAGGGGCAAAGGATATATATGTAAGGAAAGTAAATAAAAACAAGATGAAAAGGAAACCTATATGTTCTCCAAAGAAGTGGGTGCACAAATAAAGGCAAAAAACCACAGCTTTCACAAAATTCAGAAAAGCACAAATGGAGGAACTCGGAAAAGAATACAGGATAAAAGTAAAAGATAAAAAGAAATATGGATAGCAAAAGCAAAGGCAGAAGAAAAGATGGCTAAAGATGTGAAGTGTTGAGACAAAACTTTTTTCAGGTATCTTCAAAAGAAGGGGAAGATCAGTGGTAGAATTGCAGGACTTAAAGTGCTGAGGACAGATTCATGGAAAGTGACATTGAAAAAGTGAAACTGCTAAACAAATAATTCTGTTCTATATTCACTAAAGAAAATTCTGGAGAAGGACCTCATAAGAATGACAAATATACAAATGGGAATGCAGTAGATACCACACTATTCACAGAAGATGATGTTTTTGAACAACTTGAAACACCGAAAGTGAACAAGGCCATGGGACCAGATGGGATACATCTCAGGATACTGAAAGAGCTCACAGAAGTTCTGGCAGGGCCTTTAAAGGATGTTTTTAATAGATACTTGGAGACGGGAGATGTTCCTCAGGACTAGAGAAGGACTGATAATGGTACATGTTCACAAAAGTGGTAATAAGGAAGAGAAGACAACCTATAGGCCAGTAAGCCTTACCTCGGTGGCAGGAAAAGTAAAGGGGGAGCTCCATAAAGCAAGAATAATGGACTTCCTAGAAACCAATAGGCTGCATGATCCGAGGCAACATGGTTTTACCAGGGGAAGATCATGCCAAACAACTGGGTGACCAGAGAACTAGATCAAGGGCATGCAATGGATATGATCTACCTAGATTTCAATAAAGCCTTTGATACTGTTCCTCACAGGAGGCTTATCAATAAACTGAGCAGCCTGGAAATGGGTCCCAAGGTGGTGAACTGGATCATAAATTGGTTGACTGACAGACGGCAGAAGGTGGTAAATGGAACTCTGAAGAAAGGAAGGTGAATAGCAGTGTGCCGCAGGTATCAGTCCTGGGACCAGTACTGTTCAATGTATTTGTGAGTGATGATATTGAAGGGAAAAGTCTGCCTTTTTGCAGATGACGCACAAATTTGTAAAGGAGTGGACTCCTTTGAGGGAATGGACAACATGAGGAAAGATCTACAAAAGTTGGAAGAATAGTCTGTTTGACAGTTAAGATTTAATGCAAAGAAGTGCAGAGTCATGCAGTTGAGATTCAGATATCCAAAGGAACTGTATGCGATAGGGGGTGAGAGGTGTTGGTATGCACGGACCAGAAGAAGGTCCTCGGAGTGATAGTGTCTGAGGATCTCAAGTTGGAGAAACAATGTGACAAGGCAGTAGCCAAAGCCAGAAGGATGCTGGGTTGTATATAGAGAGGAATAACCAGCAGAAAGGAGAAGATATTAATTCCCCTGTACAAATCATTGGTGAGGCCTCGCTTGGATTATTGTGTTCTGTTTTGGAGACCATATCTCACAAAGAATACAAAAAGACTGGAAACTGTTCAGAGGAAGGTGAACAAAATGATTTGGAGCCTGCACCAGAAGAATTATGAGATGAGACTTGAAGACCTCAATATGTATACCCTAGGGGAGAGGAGGGACAGGGGGGAGATATGATACAGACATTTAAAAAGTTAAAGGGTAGGGAGAGCTGGTGAGGTTACCGGGGCCCGTGTGCTCGCGGCAGGAGGAGGAGCCTGCAGTCCCGCCCTCCCTGGGCTGAATAAAAATGACAGTCACCGCTGAGACGCTGGGAGGGCTGGTGAGGTTACCGGTGC
Source organism: Ichthyophis bannanicus (assembly GCA_033557465.1). Lineage (NCBI taxonomy): Eukaryota > Metazoa > Chordata > Amphibia > Gymnophiona > Ichthyophiidae > Ichthyophis > Ichthyophis bannanicus. The sequence continues at coordinate 600,974,609 of CM066034.1, forward strand.
TCGCAGCAGAAGGAGGAGCCCGCAGTCCCACCCTCCCAGGGCTGAATAAAAACGCCGGGCACCGCTGAGATGCTGGGAGAGCTGGTGAGCTTACCGGAGCCCGTGTGCTCGCGGCAGGAGGAGGAGCCTGCAGTCCCGCCCTCCCTGGGCTGAATAAAAACGCCATCCCACCGCGGAATGCGACCCGCAGGCGCGCACCTGTGGTTGCGTGCCTGAAGGGGTGTGACCAAAGGGGCTTGTCCCACCCCTTTGGAGTCCCTTCGGAGTACTGAGGAGTGGTGAGGAGTATCGGAGAATCCATGGGTAAACAGAGGAAGAAGGTGTTTGTTGCTTCTGGTACTAAGGCCATTAAAAACGTGGGTTCTCTGGATCAACATCTACAGAGGCCCTCTGTGGAACAAGACGTTTCCCTGGGTTCTGTGAGGACTGTTTCTGACTTCTCCTTAAATGCGCAAGGGTCTGCCCTACCCACAGGAAAAGTTACAGCAGGTGTGCTGTCCCCTAGTGTTGGGAATCCTGGGGGAGAGCCCCTTTTGGCTGAGTTAGAACTTCTATCTTTGTTGTTAGATGTGGATACTCATAAAATGTCTTCTCTTCCGTCTGTGCTGGACTTCACTGCTTCTACTTCAATGGTTATTCCCCCGGTGGATGTTTCACTGCGGGATGTGTGGGAAGTGCTTGCACGCATTGATGTTTTTTTGGGTGCATCACTTTCCCGCGTGTCAGAGTTTTCTAAGCAAGTAGTGCAGAAGATTCTGCTCAGGATGAATCCATTAATAAATGTAAATCGTGTTTGAATAAATTAGAGGGTCAGGTCACTGTAGCTCAGGCTGCAGTGTCTTCTTCTATACGTGATAAGGTTATTATGCACCATTAGAGTCACTGGAAAATGCTGTTCATTCAAAAATTTACATTTTTTGAATTTTCCTTGTACTCATTATCTTTCACCAATTATATTATTGCAAAAGTATTTTAAGGAGGTTCTATTAATTGATGATAATGCAATACAATGTTCTTCTGTTTATTATGTTCCTATTTTGCCTACTACGGAAGCCTCTTCTCCTATTGTCAAGGACAGAGGTAATCCCTTATCTCAGTCTTTGGATGTTTCTGCTTTCTGGAGTCATCTACTGATGAGATTACTCAGCGCACTACCTTAATTGCTTCTTTCTTATCTGTGATGGATAAAAATTTGATTATGCAATTGTATTTTGCCAAGAAAGATCAGGCTTTTTGTGGTAGCCCAATTCAACTTTTTCCTGATGTTTGTAGACTTACTTAGAAACGTAGGAAGGCTTTTCTTCTGTTGAAATCTCGGTCCTTGGCAATAGGTGCCCCTTTCTTGTTAAAATATCCTTGCAAATGTATTTTGATTTATGAGCGGACTAAATATGTATTCATGGATTCGGATCAGTTGGAAGTATTTTTGCTTAGTAAAGAATCTGGTTAATGTTTTGTCGTCTTTTCCAAGCATAATAGGGCTGTTATAGTATAATTCATGGGCCCTGTTTATTCCGCTTTTCGAGATTGTTTAAAAGATTGTTTTAATTCATTGCCCTTTACTAGCTTTCTCCTTGATGTGGACTTGATTGTAATTCCTGTTTATTTCATAATAAAGATATTTTGAAATTCAAAAAATAAAAAAATAAAAAGTTAAAGGGTATTAATGAACAAACAAACATTTTTCAAAGAAGGGGAAGCTGTAAAACTAGGGGGCATAAAATGAAGCTGCAAGAAGGTAAACTTAAAAGCAACATCAGGAAATACTTTTTAACTGAAAGGGTAGTGGATGTTTGGAATGCCCTCCCGATGGAGATGGTGGGGGAAAATACAGTGATAGAATTCAAAATGGCTTGGGACAGATACAGTGGATCCCTTTATAGCAAGAGAATAAATTCAAAGTAAACTTAACAATTTTTTATACTTCAACACATAGAAGGGGTGATCTGCACAGAGTGGTGGGTGTACTCTAGTCACCTGGCTGGGCAGACTAGATGGACCATACTGGTCTTTATCTGCTGTCATATACCATGTTACAATGTTACACCTTCAAAAGAATATAAACAGGATGGGGTCGGTGTAGATGGTAGATACCAAAATGGTCAGTGGGCTTCGTCGTAAGGCATATGTGGACAGACATAAGATCTCAATATGTATACTTTGGAGGAAAGGTGGGAAAGGGGTTATATGATATAGGCATTTAAATATCTTCATAGTATAAATGCACAAGGGGAGAGCCTCTTTCAATTGAAAAAGAACTCTACAACAAGGGGGCATAGGAGGAAGGTGAAAGGGGATAGACTCAGGAGTAATTTACAGAAATATACTTTATGGAAAGAGTGGTAGATACTTTGAATAGTCTCCCCATGAAGGTATTAGAGACAGACTATGTATCTGAATTGTAGAAAGCATGGGACATACACAAAAGATCTTTAAAGAAAAAAGGACTGTAGAGCTTAGTAGCTGGTATGGATGGGCAGAATGGATAGGGCCATATGGTCTTTTTTCTGCCATCATGTTTCCGTTTTTCTATGTCTGTGTGTGTTTGTGCATTCATGCACACACCTGCTGTATATGTATCTGTATTAGCTGTGTGTGTGTGTTTGTGTCTTGTGAATGTGATGTCTGAGTGTGAATGTGTGTGCATGTTTCTATGTACACATGCATTTTATGTATGTTTGTGTTTTTTGTGGGTGTATTTGTATTTTTGTGAGTTGTGTGTGTTTCTGTGAACATACATGTGTTTGTGTGTCTGTAAATTTGTGCTTGTATATGTACCTGTGTATTCCTGCATGTGTGTATGAATGTTTGCATGTGCTGCTTCTCTGTGTGTCTGTGATCAGGGAGAGGAGATTTGAGGGAAGGACTGTTTGACAGGTACAATTGCATAATTGCTGTATTACTATGAATCACTGGCAGTATGCTGCAGCTGCTGGAATTGCTTTACCTAGAGAAATTCATTGAGGCACACACAGAAACTCACGTGTACAGCACAGGAACTTCCCCCAGCTTGCCACCTTGCTTTCTGTGATTAGAGCAACATTCCAGGTGACGTCATCCAACAGCGCCGAGACGGAAGTACTCTCCATAGCTCAGAAGGGCTTTCGCCCTTCTGAGCATGGGCCAACTGGCCCCACCCCCCTGCCCGCCCCTAGCTAACCAGTATGTCCCTAGCTGAGCCCTTGCCACTAGGAGGCGGGCACCAGGACGGAGGTCGACCCCTTTCTAGGGGAGGTGGGCGGGATGTGTGGCTGACTTATCCTGCTGTCCCCGGAGAACTCCAGTTACAGGTAAGTAACTCCGTTTTCTCCTAGGACAAGCAGGATGAGTCAGCCACAATTGGTGCCTCCCCAGCTGTCATGAGCTGTGGTAGAAAGGGGGGAGGCCAAGACTAGAGGCTAGGCTAGAAGGCAGCCTGAAGCACTGGAATGCTGTAAAACAAACTTGCTTTGTTAACTATTGTTCACTGTAAACCGCAACTGAACTTTGGAAGATGCGGTATATAAATGTGTATAAAATAAAATAAATAAAATAAATTCATCCCCACAGTCTTCCCATTGGCTGGATCCTACCTCCAGTCTCTTTTGCAACTTCTTCCTTGTTGGTCTCCCTCTGAATCATCTCTCCTCACTTCAGTCTGTTCAAAATGCTGCACGGCTGATCTTCTGCCAGGGTTGCTATGCTCAAGTAATCCCCTCTTCTCAAGTCACTTCATTGACTCCCTATCCATTTCCACATCCAGTTCAAACTTCTACTGGACCTATAAGTGCAGCTCTGCTGCTCCTCACTATCTTTCCTCTCTTCTCTCTCCCCCTACATCCCACCTCAGGAACTCTGCTCTTCTGGCAGATCCCTTCTGTCTGTGCCCTTCTCCTCCACACCTAGGCCACACTGCCCTGAGTCTGTCTGAACTTGTCTTCTCTTTCACTGCCAACTCCAGACTTCGATCTTCCACCTTGTTTTGTATACCTGGCACAAACTATCGGAGTCAGTACATCAGGCTCCATCTCTGGCTTTATTCAAATCTAGGCAAAAAGCTCACCTCTTCAAGGCAGCTTTTGGATCCTGATCACATTATTCTCCTGCTCACCACCTACAGCATGTATATCTTACCATTGTCCTAGATTTACCCTAATCCCCAGTTTGTTGTCTGTCTTGAGTCGATGGTCCCTGCTCCATTGATCTGACAATCTCTTAAATGTCTCTGTACAGTGCTGTGTACACCTTCTAGCACTATACAAATGATTATTATTATTAGTAGTAGTCTCTGCTGCTATTTACATTGAAAACAGGCAAGGCAGGCTCACTCTGTGGATGGAAGTTTTAAACTCTATAAAATGTCTAGACATGTTAGCTTTCCTTCTACCGTCTAGACATTAATGTAAAAATCACTAAAATCATGCAAAAAGCCATACAGTTGTCAATCCTAACCTCCTGAATGCTGAGCATATCTGACTGCACTACCCCCTAGGCAAGTTCCTAGCTTTGTCAGCACCTTAATCTAGCCCTGCCCATGGCAACAGATACTAGCAGACAGTACAGATAGCAATCAATAAGAAAGCTGTAGAATTTAGTCAGTATCTTTCACAGTGGAAATAACAGCAAAGAAAATTAAATAGATATGTCAATAATGTAAGATCCCAATACATCACAGCTAGGGAATTATTTGTAGTGTGTGTGTATATCTCTGTTGCCATGTGTATGTTGTCTGTGGTGGGATAGCTGAAGAGTGGTAGGGCATTTCTGCAGGGCATGGTTCTGGGTCTTTGTCAGTTGTGGGGAAGTAGTTTTGGGGGTGAGGTGATTTGCAGGATAGTGGGGCAGTTGCAGTGGGATATTTTTGGTAGGTGGGGCAGTTTGCAGGGTGGTGCAGAAGTTGCAGGAGGCGGGGTAATTATGGAGCAGTCGTTTTTCGGAGTGGAAGCAGTTTGTGGTGTGGCAGAAGGGGGATCATTTGGTGAGGTGGATGGCCACTCACAGGGGCAGTTTTTGGGGTGGAACATTTTTCAGGATGATAAGGAAGTTGTGGAGGTATTTATCTTAGGGATGAGACAGTTTGTGATGGAGGGTTCTTCCGGCGGTAGGGGTAACATGCTAGTTGGTGGAGCAGTTGTGAGGGATAGCTTTTAGAGTTGCAGCAGTTTGTGGGGTGGTAGGGCAGTTGTGAAGGACTGGTTTTTAGTAGTGGGGCATTGTGCAGGTTTGTGGGACACTTTTGGCCTGGTGGTTTTGGGGGGTGGGGAAGTTGTAGAGAGTTTTTAGGGATGGGACAATATGTGGATGATAGGGCAGTTCTTGGGGTGTGATGTTTGGAGGCAGTGCAATTTGCAAGTGGTGAGGCAATTGCAGGTTGTTGTTTTGGGGGTAGGACAGTTGTAGGGGTTTGGTTTTTCAGGGTGGGGCGCTTTGAAGGGCGGCAAGGCAGTTGTGGTATTTTTTTGGGGGGCAGCATTTGGCAGGTTGGTAAGTTAGTTGAAGGGGAGTATTTTGGGGGGTGGGGCAGTTTGTGGGGAGATGGGGCAATTGTGGGGTGAATATATAGGTAGTGGGGACATTTTTGGGGAGGGTTAGGAGAGTAGAGGCTGCTTTTAGATACTGATCACCTTGCTCTCCTATTTAACAGCCTTGTCTTTTCTGTCATTTCTCTCAAGAATTACCCTACTATCCCCCTCCTCCAGTTTGTTCTGTTTGTGCCTTGTGTTTGTAGAGCAGGGGCTGCCTATTATGTGTTTATGTAGAGGCTGCATATGCCTTGTAGCGCTATACAAATGTTTTAGTAGCAGAGAATAAGGAGAGAGGCTGTTTGAAAGGAAGAATGTCCTGACTGGTATGTTTGACACTATGTGAGTTTCTATGCTACAAAAGCTGGAACTGCTTCTCCCATAAAAATACATTCATAGTAACATAGTAAGTGACAGTAGATAAAGACCAGCACAATCCATCTAGTCTGCCCAGCAAGATGGCAAGAGTAGGTGTACCTGTCGCTCTGTGCAGGCCACCCCTCCCCATGTCTTTGTTTAAGGGTGAACCCACCACTCCATGTAGGACACCCCTATTTGTTGAGACGTTAGATGGTTCAGAAGTTCGATGGTACCGTTTATTTTGGTTTTATCCTGTTGCTGTAAAGGGATCCACTGTTTGTCCCATGCCGTTTTGAATTCTGTCACTGTGTTTGCCCCCACCACTTCACTGAAAGGGTGGTGGATGCTTGGAATGCCCTCAGCTAGCATTTTTGGGGGAGGGTTATTTCTCTGTAACCGAGGTAGTTCGGACCTGGTGCTCCGGTCCGCACTAACCATCCAGCCCTCTTCGCCCCTCCCCCCCCCTTTTAGCTCCCTCCTCAATGCCCACAAATTGCACACAGACAACCGCTCTTGGGAAATAACCGGTCGCAGCTTTATTAACCTTTACAACATACCGAACATTACAATCCAAAATAATCCTCTTAACACTCCAAACAGCGGAGCAATGCCTCACCAGCCATGCTACTAGCAAGGTGACCCTGCCTCCGCCGCGGTCATGCCAACGGCAATCTTCATAATCCCCTTTCCCCGACCTCGCCATATAATTAGCAAAAGTCAGCAGGGGTTGTCCGGGTCGGGGGCACCCCGCCCCCGGCCCAAGTATAGCTTAAGGCTCCGGACCCCGGACCTCCGGGATCCCGCCCCCCCCCGCTGCGACACCCCATCAGCCCCCACCCCTACATCCCTAATACAGGGAGGGAGGGAGGGAAGCAGGCTACAGCCCAGGAGGAGACGCCTGAGTTTGGGCAACCGCTGCCGACTCATGGCGCCTCTCCTCCACTGCCGCCCACCTCCAGCTCCCAGGCTCCACCACGCGCATCGGCTCGGGTGGAGCCAGTCACCAGCATCGGAACCCCCCTACGTCACCGAGCCTCCGCCCCGTCTTGATGACGTCCGCGGGCCAGGGTCCTCGCACCTGCCGAACACCCGGTTACATGCGGCCGCCGGGACCCTGCCCCACGGCCTTTCATGAACCCCCAGTCTGATTCGGTGCATTTTTTAATTCAATATCTCTTTTTTACCAGTTTTCCCCACATGCTTGTTTGATCTCGTTCCGTTTAATTTTCGGAGAGTTATTTTGCTCCCAGACAGACACATGGATGGACATAGACATTCTCAACCTCTTTTTAATAAAAATTTTTTCCAGCTTCCGTTGGGTTGGAAAGGGTGGGGGAAAAAAAGTCCCGCTTGGGCTTGACAGAATATCCCTCCATTCCCAGACTCTCCCAGGGCTTCCTGAATCCCCCATCCCTTAAGTTACCTCATTCAAGCAAAATAGGGTAGAAACAATCCCTTCTTGCTCCTGCCTCATGGGTAGCAGATAACCCCAAAGTGTGGGGATCCTTGGGGTCAAGGGGGCTTCAGGGGGCAGAAGGATATTTTCCAAGTGCAGAGGCCTGCTCTTCTTTTTACTTTTTCAGTATGTTATGTTGGCAGGAGTGCATGGAATTTGTAAGCAAAGAAAAACAAAACATGAACAAATTCCATTTGTTTTCTTTTCTTTCTTTCTTTCTTTTTTTTGTAAATTAAATAAAGAAATGAAAGCACATCCCTGACAGTTAAGGGGTGAGGAGAATATTACAAATGGCATCCATCCCATTCTCACTTCATCAGCTATGTGAAATATTCAGTGGAGTACTATATCCTTTCCCCTGTCTATCCCCCTGCCATACACATCTAGAAGGCATATCCAGTTTTATTTTGAAAATACTGCACATAAATTGAGATTTTAGCTTTGGGTGTGAATGTCAGAGACAGTCCTTTATTAAAAATAGATTATAAATTGTTGTTACCATAGCAACATTCATCCAAATTGTCAATAGCCACGATATTGTTTTGTCAAATGGGGCAGGCATGACCCTCTTGATTACAGCTGAAAATGCAATCAGGCTATTCTTTCTGCTTTAGAAAAATACTAAAAAAACCCAACTTACAACAGATGGAAGGAAAAGGGACAAAATCAATTTTTACATTAATAGCTTTACATGTTCAGTGTTTTTTTTTCCTTTATAGATTGAGATAACACATGGTTGCTAGTGATATCTTACTTCCACAGAGAAAAGAAATTAATTACTCACTAATGGTGTAATTCAGAAATTAATTTGTGTTATCATTTAAACGTGTCGCTATTAATCAAGTCAAATGAATAGGAATATATACCCTGAGCAGTGGCTCAGCTCAGTCATGTTCTGTCGCTATTTATTTTAGGTTACAAGAATAATAAGAAAAAAAAAAAGAAAATGAAATCGCTGCAGAATAGACATGGGAGAGAGAAGAAAACAGTACAGTTACAGAAAGAACAAAAGCCCTGTAAATTGGTTTCCAGCAAATTCTCTTCTGTAGTCTTCAGCTTGTACTGAAAATTCGGCAACAGAACAACAAAATAACCAGCTACAGAAGGTACTTTGTCTCCAGATCATTAGTCAAGCTTGTTGACAGGTGATATAATGCTATACTTTTTGATGAATTTTATTTATTTATTTTATTTTATTTATTTAACATTTCTTATATACCGCGCTATTAAGATCAGTGCGGTGTACATTGAACAAAATATACAACAATGTATGCAAGTAACATTGAGTTTACATAGAACATGGGAATATATAACATGGATTAACAGGTAAAACTATGTACAGTCAACATCATATATGTATATGTTTTTACTAAATAAATAAATATGTTAGCTCAAGTGGATATTATCTGCGTAATTTATGTAGGAGGTGGGAATCAACAGAGGATGTGGAGCTATCGTGGAGCTTAACCATTTTCTGGTTGAATTAAGGTAATATGGTGTTTAGTGCACGTTGGAGGTCTGTTGTTTGAGTGGACATGCGGGGTCACTTCTGGGTAGAATTTTGTGAATAAGTGATGCTTCACGGCTTTCCTGAATTGTAAAAGGTTTTTGATACAACGAATTTCATGAGGAAGTAAATTCCAGTTCAGGGGTGCAAATAAAGAGAAAGCTCTGTTCGATGTAGCTTTAGTACAAGATGTCATCATCTTGGGAACTACTAAGGTATTCATAGCAGTGGTCCTTCTGTTTCTATTTTCAAGGGTGTTATGTATTAGTTTGCTAATTGGTGTCGGAGGGTAGTTATTCCTGGCTTTGAAGGTCAGAACTAGAGACTTATATGTAAGTCTGGCTTGTAATGGTAACCAGTGTAGGTCCTTCATGATCGGCGTTATGTGAGCAGCTCTTGGTGACCCAGAGAGGACTCTTGCAGCTGCGTTCATAGCCAGACGAAGTGGATTTAAGGTTGATTGAGAGAGGCCATGGAGGATAATATTCGCAAAATCTAGGTGAGGGATGACTAGAGCCTGGAATATTGAGCGATAATCAGTATAGTCAAGTAGTGGTCGGAGGTGGCGTAGCGTTCTGATCTTATGATATATCCTCTTTGTCACATTCTTCACATGCGTTGTCATATCTAGGTGTTGATCCAATGTGATGCCGAGGTATCGGATAGTGGGTTTTGACGTCAGTTCTATGTTATTGATTAGCAGTGACGGAGGGGGTATGAACTTGCGATTTCTTGTGACAAATAATACATCAGTTTTGTTGTGATTTATTCTTAAGTTTTGTGTCAACAGCCATTCGGCTATTGCACCAAAACAATTAATTATTGGTGTGAACACTGGTTGGTCAGTATTAAACGGCATGTAAATGAGGATGTCATCTGCGTATGCCAGGCATTGCACGTTGAAGGATCGGATCAACTCACATATCGGCTGCATATAAATGTTGAACATTAATGCTGATAATGAAGATCCTTGAGGTACACCTTGAAGACTGTAGGAATGGCTCTGATGATTCCTGACCTGTTTTAACTTGTTGCCACCTATTGGAAAGGTAGGATCTACACCATTCAAGTGCTGTGTTTTGAATTCCCTTCTCACTCAGACGTTGCAGCAGTATGTTGTGGTTTACAGAATCAAAGGCAGCGGAGATGTCCAAAAATATGAGCACAAATCCCTGTTTAATGTCGTTTATTCCCGTGATAAGATCATTGAATAAGGTTGTAAGGATTGTGTCAACTCCATGTGCTTCTCTGAAACCATGTTGTGATTTGTCTAGAGGCGCTTCAATGTCAATATGCTGCTGGAGCTGTTGTTGGGCAGCTTTCTCGATAATTTTTGCAAGTTGTGGAATGCTCGAGATTGGCCTGAACGATTCAACTTTGGATGAGTCAAGCTTACTGTTTTTTAGTAAAGGCTTGATGGAGGTGTGTTTCAGACTTTTTGGGAATGAGCCTGTTAGGAAGGACTGGTTCAGTAACAGGCACAGAATTTGACTTAGCTCATGACGTAACTCTTTGATCCAGCTGGCTGGGCATGGGTCATTGGGAGCTGTGCTAGGATTGATGGAGGCGATAATTTTTACAATTTCACTAGTAGATATAGTGTTGAAGTTGCAAAAAGGTGTTATATGGGATTTCTTAGGTGATGCAGAAGGGTTGTTGGTATTTATGCTTGTGTTCGCTGTAATCATTTTTGATTGCAGGTAATTTGCGTAGTCCTGAGGCTGCGGCATTGCAGGTTGATCTGAGACTGGTTCTCTTGTTATGGATTTTACTAACTTGAATAATGCATGAGGTTTATTGATGGCACGTTTCAACAGGTTTGTGTGGTAGATCTTCTTACTCAATGTTATTTTCTCACGGTGTGTAGTTAAGTGTGATTTATATGTTTCAAGTGCCTCTGGAGAGTGGGTTCGACGCCACTGTCTTTCAAGTTTGCGTAGATGAATGAGAGATGAACGCAAGTCAGTTGAGAACCATGGTGCATGTTCTCGTTTTCTTCTTTTCTTATCTTTGTGCAGAGGACATGAGGCGGCTCTGAGGTTCTCGTTCCATTTGGCTATTAGGTCGTCTAAGTTGAGGGAGGTGTTAGTCATGAGAGGTCGAAGGTTCTCTAGGACCTTTTCACGGTTGAGGGGTTGATAACGGGCTGAGTGAGTTTCAGGTGATTTAGATGGTCTTTGGCTCATATGCGAGGTATAGGTGGGTATATTAAATTGAATAAGGTTGTGATCGGACCATGGCACTGGTATAACTGACAGATCCAGAGCTTGTTGTGATAAGGTGTCGAGATAAGGTGCGAATATTAGGTCTAGTTTACCTCCTTTAATGTGGGTAGGAGAGTCAACGTATTGGTTGTAACCTAGATCCTTTAGTGCTTCTAGGAATGCTTCTGATTGGCTATCATGGAGAGATGGGAGGTTAAAGTCTCCAACTAGCCAATTTGGAGATCGTGAAGAGGAAGTTGAACATGCGAGTTCAATTATTGTTGGAAGATCGTCAGGTGATGGGGATGGTGCTCTATAAAGCAGGTTGATTGAGCATAGTTCATTAGATATAGAGAGGGAGTCAAGATGAGTTGAGCTGGAGGAATTGCATAGCTTGAAATTGAGGTCAGTTTTGGCGAGGATTAAATTGAAAAGTTGGCGAGGATTTAAATTGAAAAGTTGATTTAAATCAACTTTTAAAATTTAAATTGAAAAGTTGATTTCAGAATAGATTGTTAATCTTCTATGGTTTTTTTGTGCGTGTCACTATGTACAGAACAAAAGTGAAAAATGTTTTTATGACTATCGACTTAAGAAATGGTAAAACTGGGCCTGTGCTGGGTCAAGTCTCTTCTGAGCTGGGTTTTCTATGCTCTTGGTGCTGATCAAACATTTATGCAGGACCAGTTTGTTGTGGACGTGACATCTGGGCAGGAGATACACTGATTAATGTAGTGCTGCTGACTTCAGAAGAATATCTTTAATTATAAAGTCGTCATTTGAAAATTAATCCATACAAATGGGCTCCAGGCAGCTCCAATTTGGCCAAGCAAACTGTTTTTTTACTCAGGTAGATTGCCCTTACTGAAAACTGCTGCCCTTGAAAGTTAGCTGGTTTAAAAAGAGACGTTCTCTGGGCTGTGTTTAAGTTTAGAATACATAATATATACACATTTGCATTTTCAAATCTACACGCACTGGCTCAGCCCTGATTGGCTATGCACACAGACAGGAGATGGTGATCTACTCTGCATTTCACGCATGCATGTCTTGTGGACAATATTCAGTGGGATGGGTACTTTCCCTTTGAATAATTACAGTGTTGCATATGTACAGGGGAGTTGACATTCCCCCTTCCTCTCCCCTCCCCCACTTTTCCCCTGTAGTATATTAGTTAAGATTCCTGTGTACAGTTGGCAGTTTGTCTTCCGAAAGGAAGAGGTCTGCTTCTCAGGTTTGAGTGGCATCTGATCCCCCACAAGATATGCACGCTGGGAGGAGTATTTTGTGTGACGCGCCCAAAGAGGATGTGCCCTAAGTGTGATGTAAGAGAGTAATATAAACGCCTCTGGTGGAAGAGTTAAGGGTCTTTCTGCAGATCCAACTCAGCTAGTAAGCAGCCAGGGCCCAATTGGATGCCTGGACCCTACAGTTAGGTGATACTAGTGCTTATGTGGCTAGCACTGGAGTGGAGGAGTCCTCTCTCCTTTCAGGTAGAACCTGGGGACTAACACTTGGGAATATGTTTACTAAGCAGTAGTAGCGGCTTCCATACGATATCGGAGCTGTGGCCCCATTGAAGTCAATGGGGCCGCGGCTCCGATATAGAAACATGACGACAGAAAAAGACCACATGGCCTATCTAGTCTGTCCTTCCATATCAACAACTAACAACAGTCCCCTTTTTGCCTTTAGAGATCCTCTGTGTTTGTCCCATGCTTTCTTGAATTCAGTCACTGTTCTCATCTCTACCACCTCCACTGGGAGACTATTCCACGGATCCACCACTCTTTCCGTAAAGATATTGCACGGAAGCCGCTACCGCTGCTTAGTAAACATATCCCTTGATCTCAGCTTCCACTGCTTCTCTCTTCCTGTCGGCAGCAGCTCCTGCCAGCTCTTAACTTTTCCTGTTCCTTTCATCTTGCTGGTGGGAAGACTCTTGCTGCCTCTTAACTATTGCTGATCCTTTTGACTTCCGTTGCACCCCTCTTCCTGCTGACAGGACACGGGGACTCCTGCTGGCTGTTCACACTGCTGCTTTGTCATGCTACTGGAGACAGAGTGAAACCTTACAGTCTATTTGCACATGTGCAAACAGATGTGTGCAAATGGATGTACAGACAGAAAGATGGATGGATACTTACCAGTAGGCACAATCGCTTAAGGGGTTCTCAACCCTGTCCTCGGGACCCACCTAGCCAGTCGTGTTGTCAGGATAACCACAATGAATATGCATGGGAGAGATTTGCATATAATGGAGGCAGTGTATGCAAATCTCTCTCACACATATTCATTGTGGCTATCCTGACAACACGACTGGCTAGGTGGGTCCCGAGGACAGGGTTGAGAACCCCTGGTTAAGTGAAGCACACTTAATGAAATGAAAACTGCCTCACTGATGAAGCAAAAGTGAATGAAATGAAAAGTAGACATTTATTGGGGCATTCATGATATATTTTTAAATATCCTTTGTAAATTTAAGCTTTAGTGAAGTCTTGACTTTGAGGCCTTTTTACTAAAGCGTGGTATAATTTTGAGTGAAAATGAATGTGCAAAAAGTGCAACAGTCATGCACTGTCGGGGAATGCCCAGTGTGTCCTTGGCAGTTACTGCACTGAAATGTACCCTAACTCTGGTGGTGGCATTCACCAGAGTTAGGCATCCCATATCCCATCCCCAGCATCAATAATTACATAAGGAGTACCCCCACTACAAAATTCAAAAAGTTTAATGAAACAGACTTCCTTGACTTAACAATCCCCTACTTCTTATCAACATCTAATTTGGATGATGCTGTTAACAACTGGAATGATACTATCAATAATGCAGCTAAAAATAATCAACCTAATAAAAAGACAATATACACCAAATCAAATAGTTCACCATGGTTTAATAGCACTCTAAGACAAATGAAAAAAGAACTAAGAAAACTTGAAACAAAATGGAGAAAATCCAAGCTGACTGTACACAAAGAAATATTCAATAACTATCTATCAAAATATAAGGAAACAATTGACAACACAAAGAAAAACTATTATGCAGCAATCTTAACAAAATCATACAATAGACCAAGAGAGTTATTTTCTATAGTCAGAAAATTAACTAATAACGAGCAAACTTCCAGCAACGAAATCACAGACATCTCAGTTCAAACCCTAGCTAATCATTATCAAAGCAAATCTAAGAAACCTTCCATGCACGCAGATAATATCAACATCACTTATCAACCTGTAGATGAATGGTCAGAATTTTACCCCATTTCAAAAGCATCATTAAAAACAATCATCTCCAACCTAAATACCACAACTTCGTACTTGGATCCATGCCCAGTTTCATGGATAAAAAACACACTACAAACTCTAATATCCTATATTCTCCCAATAGTAAACCTCTCACTCACCCAAGGATACCTTCCATCCCCGCTCAAACATGCACAAATACGCCCAATTTTAAAGAACTGCAAACTAGACAAAACATTGCCAACATCATATAGGCCCATATCTAGCATACCATTCTTGGCCAAAGTAATTGAAAAGGTAGTGCAACTTCAGACACAGGAATTCATAGACTTATCTTACCCACTCGATGAACAACAATATGGTTTCCGACCTCGCCACGGAGTAGAAACACTCCTAGCAGTATTAATAGACACACTCCTAAAAGGAATTGACAATCACAAACAGGCATTCATTCTCCTTTTCATTGACATATCAGCAGCTTTTGATAGCGTGCATCACTCAATACTGCTCAACAACTTAAAACAGTTAGGCATAAATTCCACCGTACATAAATGGTTCACTTCATATTTACATAACAGAACACAAAATGTAAGAACAGGTAATCAAACATCAAACACATACAAACAAGAAATAGGTTTACCACAAGGTTCAGCACTGTCAGCCCTACTCTTTAATATCTATATAAAACCGGTTTGCAATATTTTTAAAAAATTTGGAGTACAATATCACCTTTATGCGGATGATATCATGATGTACATACCTTTCACAATTCCTAACCTACCGATTCAACTTCTATCTGACTGCTACAATGAAATTACATACTGACTAAAAACCCAAAACCTCCATATAAACCATGCCAAAACCGAAGTCTTAATCGTAACAAAAAACCAAACGTTCACCCCCCCAACTCACATAATACTACAGAACCAAGAAATTAAAATAAAAAATGAAATAAGATATCTAGGTGTCATTTTAGACACACACCTTACTATGGAAACGCACATCAGAAATACCTTGAAGAAAATCTACTTCAAACTTAAAATCCTCAAACAATTACGCCCCCTTGTATTTACACAAGATTTTATCAATATAACACAGGCTACCATAACTCCACACTTCGATTTCGCCAACTTAATACTTATAGGCATTTCAAAACAAAACATCAAAAGGATCCAACTCGCGCAAAATGCTACAGCCAGAATCATATTAAAGATAAATTCACTCCAACACATTACACCGATACTAGCATCCCTTCACTGGTTACCAATACAAAGCAGGATAACATACAAAACAATAATAACTACATTCAAAGCCCTAAAAGACATGGCCCCGAAGACACTCTGTAATCTAATAAGCAAAGAACCACCTAAGCCCACTTATAGAAAAGGACAATCAAATAAACTTAAGATGCCAAAAGAATATATAAGAATTCACAAATTAACAAATAATAGAGCCTTTTCCCACGTAGCCCCAACAGTCTGGAACTCTTTACCAGAGGACTTACGATCACTAACAGAGATAACAGAATTCAGAAAAAAATTGAAAACCTATCTATTCACTAAACACTATAATACCATAGAAAACCCTCCAATCAACTTAGATAAAGGCTAAACAAGAACCTGTCTAAAATCAAGATTATACTCCCTATTACAATAAATACGTACAATTTAAATGAATAATCATTCCATTCCAATGCATTGATACCCCACTTGTATATAGTTAAAACTGAGTTAGAGTCAGTACTTCAGTTTAAATTGTTACACAATCTGTGTTAGTTGATTTATTGAACTATTCCGCATAGTTTTTACATACACTTTGTTGTTTCAAGTTAAGATGTTCATTGTAAAAAGTTATAACTGTTCTATGTAAAACAAGCTCTGCATTGTTAATTGTTGTTAAATGTACACCGCAACTGATCGCTGGAAGATGCGGTATATAAATAAGTGTTACATAAATAAATAAATAAATAAATAAAATTCACAATTAATGTGGGTGTATGTAATGCCACCCACTGAGATACTGTTAATGCATCCATGCTACTTGCAACATTGACCGTGCATAATATGTACCTCTGTGCTAACCACAGTGGCTATTGGATTGCATGGTCTTGCCACAGTTAAAAGAACTAGATGTCCTAATCCAAGCAGTTGAAGAATTCTGTGAGTGTTTGGATTTAGAAGTTTGCAATCCAGCATATAAAATTTGGAGTTTTGTTTAGTAAAATGTCACTAAAATTCTACTCTAATGCGTATCTCTGTGAATGTCAAAGCAAAATGCTTAGATGTAGCCCAGCTAATGAAGGATAACAAATCTCAGAAGACAGTATATGGAAATAGAACCTGAGTGGGAGCTAGTCATTCTACAACAGGGAAGTGCTCAACTAGAAAAAGTTGAGCTGAGGGGGAGGGTATATGAGTGAGTGTGTAAGGGAACCTCCAGTTCTCTTTCACTATAAGCCCATATGGGCCACCTTAATGATCCAGAGGAATGGAGCCTAGCCATAAAGGTGTGGTCCTAACCAGGAAGTATAAAGGCTCACCAGAGCCCCTCTGGTCTAAACATTCACCCATGGTAAAACTGCTCCAAAATGCCCCAGTTTATATCCATTTAAATGCTAATGGTTAGTGACTATATACGATAACTCATGTTTTGAAAATTGGGTTTATATGGATATCTGTGCAGGATTAAGGCATAGACAAACTAAGCACATGCATAGGACCAGAATGTTTAGGAGGGACCCTGTCAGATTTGCTTGGAAATTCAGAGGCTAGTGTAACCAGTTTAAAAATAAAATAGCATAAGTGTATTTACCTGGGATGCTGGTGGTCCCAAGGAGGCTGCCTTGTCTGGTATGTTGTGCTGAGGTACTCTGCAGTAAGTGCAAACAGGAAGAGAATGGAATGAGCCAATAATGTAAAAATGTAACGTGTGCCTTCGAGTCAGTCCCTTCCCAGACTGTAAATTCTATCGTACCTGTTCTTCTTGTGGTGGCGGTCATGCCATCTCTAAGTGCAGCAAGAAAGGTCTCCCCAATGCTCTGCCCGGGGACAAATAGTGACAAGCGGGTATTGCGAGCCTCCACCCCAGTGTGTTTTGAGACCATTCATGCAAGGTTCGCCCATTATCAATGGCGGAGTGATGCAAACGTTTTGCTTAAGAGTTTTTGAATCGGGTTTTGAGATTCACTTCCAAGGGGAGGCAGTTAGTTCCATCATGTGCAACACTCATTCAGTTGCACATCTATCGGACGTGGTCCGGGCTAAATTGGCCTTGGAGTGTGGGTTGGGCAGAGTGGCGGGCCCTTTTGAGGAGAGCCCTTTCCCAGTTTTCATCATTTCTCTGTTGGGGGTGGTTCCTAAGAGGAACCGTGGAAGTTTCGCTTGATCCATAATCTCTTTTCCCCATGGCAGGTCAGTTAATGATCACATGCCGAAGGAATTGTGTCCAGTATGTTGTTCATCTTTTGATTTGGCAGTGTCTCTGGTTCGCCAGCATGGTCCAGGCACCCTGCTTGCCAAAGTGGACATTGAATTGGCATTTTGTTTATTGCTGGTCCACCCTTCTGCATTCTACTTACTTAGATTCATGTTCGAGGGCCTTTTTTATTTTGATAAGTGTATGTCCATGGGGTGTTCAATCTTCTGTGCTTATTTTGAAATGTTCAGCAGTTTCCTCCATTGGTTGTTGGTTCAACGGTACAGCCTGATAAGTGTGGTCCATTATTTAGATGATATTTTGTTCGTGGGGCCAGTATGGTTAGGGACGTGTGGCACGTTATTGGAGGCCTTCGTCGAGCTGGCGCATGAGTTTGGCATTCCCTTGACTGCAGAGAAGATGCAGGGCTTGATGACACTGCTGACCTTTTAAGGCACTGAGTTGGAGACGGTGGTAATGGTGACTTGGCTGAAAGAGTTGGTCGCTCTGATGGGATCAGGATGAAAGGTCACTGCCACAAATGGAGGCCCTGGTGGGGTCCCTGAATTTTGCTTGTTGGGTGGTCCTGATGGGCCAAATCTTTTCTCTGTGCCTGAATGGCAGTCTGTAGTAGTGCATTATTATATTCGGGTCTCAAGGGGGGATGAGGGAGGACTTGAGGTTTGGGACTCTTTCCTGGCAGATTTCAATGGGACTGTGGTTTTCCAATTTGAGGAGGTCTCTAGTTCTGACTTACAACTTTTTTCGCATGCCTTCTAAGGCATCGATTTTGGTGTCTATTTCAAGGGGACTTGGTGTGCGGTCCAGTAGCCAGATGATTGGTTCAAGTCTGCTGTAACTCATGATATCACCTTCCTTGAGCTCTTCTCCATAGTGGTAGCATTGACAATCTAACCACAGCAGCTAAGGGACAGATGTGTTCTCTTTTGGTGTGAAATGCAGCTGCAATGGATGTCAATAGGTATTCCTCGTGTTTGAATGTGGCGGCGTTGATGCGTGTTTTTGTTTAGTCTTGTCTGCATTTCAGTGTGACAGCTCATGTACAACATATGCCTGGATCTATTAATCATATTGCTGATTCTCTTTCCTGCTTCAAGTAGTCCAGGACTTTGGCGCCTGGAGAAGAGATGACAGGTGCAGCAGTTCCCAACCATCTCTGCAGCTTGGTCACCTGAAATGATGAACCTTCTTTGTGAGTCTGTTGCCAAATCTATGTGGGTTTTGTACTGCAGGGGATTTCAGAGTGGCCAAATTTTTGCGGGCTCCGGGTTGGCAAGGGGCTGGGTGTCAAAATGCCTTTTCTGATGGTATGTTTGGGTGAAAACTGCCAGATTTTCTAGGGCGGTGGTGAGGTCTTCCTTGGCAGGTTTCACCTTTTTTGCCAAGGCTGCGGTTTGGGACAGCCTATTGTTCCTCTTCCTTGTCTGGAGGATGTTGTTGGAATGGGAGCAGATTTTCCCTTTACAGTACGACCCTTGGCAACCAACCTTGCATGATTTGCTGCTACAGTTCTGTGAGGGGCTGCCGGCTATGGCGTTCTCCAATTATAAGGTTGCCTTGTTTTGTGTTGCCTTTGGCCTGGCTTTTTTCAGGGCATTTCAGGTCAGAAAATTGGTATCTGGCTCCACCTGTGCTAGGTCTGGCTCTGGTCTGTTGATGGCCCATGTTTGGGTGGGGGAGGACCAGCTGTGGAGTCTGATTCCCCAGTCCAAGACAGACCAAGTGGGGTGTGGGCTGTGGGTGGTCCTGTGGATCCTGGAAGGTCTGATGACCTGCCCACTGGTGTGCCTGCATACTTAAGTTTGTGGCCGGAGGGTGGCGGGTGGCTTTTCATGCATGCTGATTCCTGGAAAGTGTTAATTCATCTCGGTTGTGAGGTTAATCAGTTTGTGTCACATCCTTTCTGCATAGGAGCAGCGACAAGTGTGACTGCTGCTGCTTTGGGGGGCCCCATGATCCAGCAGATTGGCAGATGGTGATTGGGGCCTGCACTGGATATGTCCGCCTCTGATGGTTTTTGCCCTGCATTAATTAACTGGTGTTTTTTCCAGATCCCCTTTGGCAAATTCTGCACTGGTGGCTAGTGGGACACTCCTTTGTCTATTGGGCTAGGCGGCATGCTGCTTCATGACCTCTTGGGCCTCATCTGGGCCTGATCCTGGAGCGGGCCTCCTTGAGTCGACTTTGTGAGCGAGGGATGCATTGGAGTCAACTCGTTCCTCTACTGCAGCACTATGCCTGGCTTCGAGGTCATCCTTTGGAAATCATCATTTGTCTTGGGGGTAACGAGGTATCAGCTTAGATCTGCAAGCAGCTCATCTGGGCGGCGAAGAAGGACTTTGTGATTGTGCTTGACATGTTTCCAGGGATGGTCCTCGGCTGGTCAGATAATATTCCAAGGCCTGCATGTATATCTCAGAGGCATTGGTCTCGAGAGGCGGCAAAGATAAACATTCAGGTTGGACGGTAGGTTGGGAGCATGGAGTTGTCCATATTCAATATCTCTAGGTGAAGGTGTATTGTGAGGGCCTTTATGTCTCTGATGGGGTTCATCTGTCTCTGGTAGGTCAGGACTTGCTTCTTAATGACTGGCAGAAGGCCTTGGAATGTACAGTTTGGTTCATGGCCTGGTCGCAGCTTTAGCCAGTGTGGGGGTGGCACTGGGAGAGGCAGTGCCCTATCCATTGCTGGTGGCGGTTTCATGGCTTTAGGGTGGCCAATTTCTATGGCTCGAAGGTATGAGACATTGATCAGATGATCTTACCCAGACTTTACTGGGGTATTTTGGGTGAAACCTCAGGGCAGTGTGTTTCACCCAAAGAGAAGCCAGGTCTTTGCTAGTAATATGACGCAGTTGGGGGGGGGGAGGTGAACTGACTATGTCAAAACAGGTGGGGGGGGGTTGGATAAGATATCACTTTGCTAATGACATGGCTGATGGCAACCTTATCCAGTTGGGGGCATTGTATTTTGTTATTGTCAAGTCACAACCTGTTACAGTATTGCAAGTTTTGTTGGTTTGTTCTCTAAATAAAGCTGCGAACAGTGCTTTCCTCCAGTGATCGAGTTCAGGTTGATTTGTCTGGGTATCTTGAAACATGTGGGCAGGGAGGGTGCGGGGTGGGGGGGGAGCTAGGGGTTAGTTCAAGTGCCCAACCATCCCATATTATACTGGATAGTCTTTTATTTTAAGAATTTGTCCCTGGAGTAGTATGGAATGCCTAAATGTCCCCTATTTTAAAACACGTGTTCCACTCCTCCACATTTGTACCAGTGGACTTCTCCAGCTGAAGTTTTCAAAGGGAAGCTCTGTTTGTGTTTCCATCAGAGACCCAGAAATATATATACATGCATGTACTCTGTTGTACTTCAGTCACACACACGCATATATATTAATCAACCCCCCCACCCCCCCTCCAAATCAGGTACACACACATGCACACTAGCACTTTTCAGGCAGATTTTGTCTGTCTACTGATGCTGTGCTTCTTCTGCACCCCTCTACTTCAGTGCTCCCAGTTCTTGCTTTTGCTACCAGATTTTTTCTCAGCTGCAATAGCCTCCTCACATTTTACCCCATTCCTCTTACATTTCTACCCTATCTCAGCAACCCCACTCATCCCTACAAAGAAACCCACTTATTCCACTGACTTTCTCCCAGACCCTGCGCAGAAAATCGGCCCACTCTTCCTGTGACTAGTGCAGACTTTCCATTAGCTGGAACCTACCACTTACTCTGCACAGTGAGCTGTACTCTGCACTGGCGAGCTGTAGAGCTAAACTCATTTAAAAAAAATACCCAGACAATTTAGACATCATTCTGACTATGCTACTTTACAAAGTTGTAGAATCCTAAAATAATTTAGATGGCAATCCTAAACTCCTGAGTCCTCAGCACATTTTTTCAAATCTGGCTCTCTGATTCCTCCCCAGGGCCCAGGCAACCATCAGGCAGAAACAGCCAGTCAATAGGGGCAGGGGTAGTTGGGAGCAGTAGTTAGCATATAGAATTTTTTTGTTTGCTAGGTTCTAATACTCCAACTGAAAGGTGCTTTAAAGTTATGAATAGTGTGGTCTACAGAAAAAATCCAACTGCATGTAGAGAGACTCAAATATCTAATAACTGTAAAAAAACAATGAGAGTCCAAAGAAAATATGGTGTGAAGACACATGTTAAAAATAGATATGACAGTAAAAAGTAAAAATTAAAATGATGACATACGGTAATGTAAAATCATTAAGACATCATATTAAGATATAAAATGTAAATGCAAAGGTGAATAAATGAGCCAAATAAACTGCGTTGGTGCTTAATGTAAATATTACTATATGTTGTGTAATAAACAATCTAAAAAACAATCTATATTGATGAGGTGAAGTGACCACAAGATAAAACCGAAGAGGTGAGGAGGACTAGGTATATATTTTGAGCGTTCTTTAGTAATATCGGGTACCTTTATTAAAAAACCTGCTGTGGTGTAAAAACAGTTTCCTGCTGGAAAATAGAAATGTAAAATTGAGCATATAAAAAACATATCTAAACTGAAAAACCACAAGTTGTGAAATTATAAAACATACCAAACAACTGCACTATAGTGATCCTTCAAGTCGAATGACTGGAAAATAAGTGACCAGCCGGCTGAAACGTCTTTTAAACCCCTTTTCCGCTGTCAGAAGTCAAAGGTTACAATCTTAGATCCAAACCGAAAAAGTAAAAAGGAGCTAAAAACATAGTATATTAAAGATTGTAAACCAAGAAGATGAATAGAAGTGAAACATAAGACTAAAAATCTAATAATTAAAACAATGGTATAACAACCACCGATGGACAAGAGCGCCAAACATAAAGGGCAATTCCAAATTGAAGTCCCGGTCTGACACTGATGATAAATCTTGTTTAGGAACTATTGGGGAAATCAACCAAAGCTTAATCGAAATCAGCTATTATAATAAACTGCAAGAGGAAATTTATAAATAATATGAGGAAAGTAAACAGGGAAATGCATCAAACAGCATACAGTATTAATCGGAAATCTTTAAAAACATCAGTAAACAAAGATAAATGCAAACAGTATGCTGCGTGTAGCTAAATTATAAATAATATTAAATAATAAATATCCTGGGATATTGCTACATATCTACAATGAATTAAAGTAAAAACTCCAAGAACAATAGAACATACCAAACAATTGTACAAAGGTGATTCCTCAAGTCGAATGACTAGAAAAGAAATGGCCGGCTGGCTGAACGGCATTTAAACTACTTTTCCCACTGATAGAGGTCAAAGGTAATCATCTTAAAACTGAATAAAAATAGTAGAAAAAAATAAATTAAGAATTGTGGATCAAAAAATAATAAGAATGGAGGCAAAAATCCAGTGATCAGACCATCGATGAAAGTAACAGACTAATAAAAGTGCCAAACATGAAGGGCAATACCAATTGAAGTCCCGATCTGACACTGATGACAGGTCTTATATAAAGACTAATGGGGAAATCAACCATACCATAATACAATCAGCTAATGTCATAAACTAATAGAGGATGAATATCCCAGGATGCTGCTACATATCTATAACGGGTTATAGCAGAAACTATGTAAGAACAATATAAAAGAAGCAAGGGAAAGGAGGGGGTGGGGGAAGAGGGGAGGGATAGAGAGAGGAGGAGGGAAAAGGGGTGTGTGTGCTGGGGTGGTGGTTGGAGGGGGAGGAAGGGAGAGGAAGGGGGAGGGGGGAGGAGAGGGAAAAGGAGGGGGGAAGGGGGAAGAAGTGAGGAAAAAAGGGGAAGGGAGGAGGAGAGGAAAAAAGGGGAAGGGAGGAGGGGAGGAAAGGTGGAGGGGGAAGGATAGGGAAAAAGGAGGAGGGGGAATGGGGAAGAAGGGAGGAAAACAATGGGGAGGGAAAGGGGAATCGAGAGGGGAGGGGGAAGGGAGGGAGGGTGAAAGGAAGGGATGGGGGAGGAGGAGGGGGAGGAGGGGGAGGGGGAGGGGGAGGGGGAGGGGGAGGGGGAGGGGAGGGGGGGAGGGGGAGGGGGGGGAGGGGGAGGGGGAGGGGGGGAGGGGGAGGGGGAGGGGAGGGGGGAGGGGGAGGGGGAGGGAAAGGCGGGGGGAAGGGGGAGCTTCTCGGGGAATTTATTTCAGCCGGGTAATAGCAATCTTGGGGGAAGAGATACGAGTTGGGAGCTTTGTTGTGTTTGCATTACTAGAGTTCCTGTCATGGGCCTCTCAGGGGAGGAGGATCTGCAATTAATGGAGCCATATCTTTTTTACTGTCTGGGTAAAGAGAGAAGAGGGTTTGGGGGTTGACTTTCCAGGGCTCTGGAGGCTCATTTTTGGAAAAGATTGTTACAATGGGTGTTGGTATCCTGGAGGAGTCATATTAGAAACTGTCGTGGGGAGTGCCCCCTACGCCTATGGGCAATCCATGGCAAAGATTATTTTTAGAGAGCCGCAGGGACTGTAAGGTTCATCGACGTAGTAAAATGGCCTTACCAATTCCGGCTGCCTAAAAGAACTCAGTAACCAAGACCAAGTGGAGGGAATTAAGGCTTTTATTCCCCGTCAATGCAAGGGTTCAAAAATAAGAGATGGATAATGAAACAGAAAGTCCTTTGTTGCAAAAGGTACCAGTATTCATAAACATGTGCTTAATTGTTACACTTCACAATTAATGCAGAGCTTGGGTAACAGGAATTCAGTTCATTCCAAAAGCATAAACATTCTATAAATTCTTCTGTTACTCAGAGACTACAGACTCTTGACATGAGGCTGTGCACAGGTCACACTCCATCTGTTCTGGTGGAGAATAGGGAAACTGTATTTATGCATTCTGTTTCCATGCATCATTCTTCACTAGAATCAACAGGGGAATAAACACTGTCCCTGTCTGACTCGGGTCGGTGTGCTTTGCCTCTAGGGCCTTGTCTCCAATAACAGTCTGTTCTCAGGGCTTTAGGGATTTTATTAAACCAGTATGGTTTCTTCTTCTTTGTAGAGTGAGGACTTATTTTAACAGGGACTTTAGGATTCAAACATTCAATATCATCAATAAAGGTTCCATACCTGGAGCTTTGCTGGCTTGAATCCACAGTGTTTTCCCTTTTAGCAATTTTCCTGTTGTAGCAATTTCTCTGCCCGTCAGCATTAGGCAGGGCTGTGCTTCTTGGCAGTTTGGTGAAACCTGGTATGAATTCTCTTCTCTCCCTTGGTAAGAACTCAGGTTTATTATAAATTGCCTTTCCTTTCTTGCTTGGTAAAACTGGATAATTATTTCTCAGAGACTCTAAGCTTCTCCCCAAACCATTCCCTTTGGCTCCTTGCTCAGGTCTCTCTGTTCTAGAGTCAGGAATGCTGCGAGAACAGGGCGTGGCACAGCCTTTAACTTCAGAGCTGGCTCTAAAAAACTTTCTTGGGAGAGCTGCACAGTCAGCCTGGCCCTTCTGGATTTCACCCCGTGAACCCTGTACCTGTGGGCTTGCTCCTCTAGGATTTCTTCAGTTACTCCTTCTCTTGGAGATGAACCTCTTGATAGAGCTGTTCCCCCTTGGGAAGACGTCCCTCTGTCTCTGTTCCTTCTCAGGTCATTTTCTTTCTTTGGTGAAGCCGTACTCCCCTGTGTAGCCGTGCTTCTCTTCTCTGATGCAGCCGTGCACCTCTTCCTTAATACAGCTGGACACTCCTTCCTTACTGCAGCTGGACTCCCCTGTGTAGCCGTGCCCCTCTTCTCTGATGCAGCTGGACCTCCTTTGCAAGCAATCAGTTCTGGCTTATAAGGAAATCTTTCCTGCCTGACTTCCGGGGTCATTTCCAGGTGCAAGTCATTAGGCTTCTCAAGCTCATTAGCTCCTGAATATTCCTTCCTGCTCCCTCTAGCTGTGCCTGGAGGTAATTGCACATCTAGATTCTTAAAAGAAACAGGATTTCTTTTCAAGTTTTCAACTTTATCAATACCCACATCATGACAAAACATAGAAACATAGAAATATGACGACAGAAAAAGACCACATGGCCTATCTAGTCTGTCCTTCTATAACAACTACAACAGTCCCCTTTTTACCTTTAGAGATCCTCTGTGTTTGTCCCATGCTGTGTTTGAATTCAGTTACTGTCCTTATCTCTACCACCTCCACTGGGAGACTATTCCACGGATCCACTACTCTTTCCGTAAAGAAATATTTCCGCATATCACTCCTGAATCTATCTCCCTTCACCCTCATCCCATGTCCCTCATAGCAGAACTTGCTTTCAATTGAAAGAGGCTCTCTCCCTGAACATTTATGCCACGGAGGTATTTAAACATCTCAATCATATCACCTCTATTCCGCCTTTCCTCTAAGGTGTACATATTAAGATCCTTCAGTCTGTCCTCATATGCTTTATAATGAAGACCACTAATCATTTTAGTAGCCACCCTCTGCACCGACTCCATCCTGTTCACATCCTTTTAAAGGTGCGGTCTCCAGAATTGCACACTATACTCCAAATGAGGTTGCACCAAAGACTTATACAGAGGCATTATCACCTCCTTTTTTCTGCTAGCCATTCCTCTCCGTATGCACCCAAGCATCCTTCTAGCTTTTGCCATCACCTTTTCTACCTGTTTAGCTACTTTAAGATCATCAGACACAACCACGCCTAGGTCCCGCTCTTCTTTAGTGGACAAAAGTACTTCACCCCCTATACTGTATTGCTCCCTTGGATTGCTGCAGCCCAAATGCATGACCTTACATTTTTTAACATTAAATCCCAGCTGCCAAATTCTAGACCATTCTTCAAGCTTAGCCAGATCCCTCCTCATGTTATCTACCCCTTCCTGTGTGTCTACTCTATTGCAGATTTTGGTACCATCCGCAAAGAGGCAAACCTTGCCTGAAAGCCCTTCCGCTATATCACTAACAAAGATGTTAAAAAGAATCGGACCAAGGACAGATCCCTGGGGCACACCACTGATAACATCCTTCTCCTCAGAGTGAGCTCCATTTACTTGTACTCTTTGTCGCCTCCCACCCAACCAATTTCTAACCCAAGCAGTAACTTTAGGGTCCATCCCTAGGGTGTTCAGTTTGTTTATAAGTCGCCTGTGAGGAACAGTGTCAAAGGCTTTACTGAAATCTAAATACACCACATCTAGGGCTCTCCCTCGGTCCAACTCCCTGGTCACCCAGTCAAAGAAATCAATCAGATTTGTCTGACAAGACCTGCCTCTGGTGAATCCATGCTGCCTCGGATCCCGTAATCCGCTGGACTCCAGAAACCTCACTATTTTCTCTTTCAGCAGCGTTTCCAATAATTTACTCACCACCGAAGTTAAACTAACTGGCCTGTAGTTTTCAACCACATCCTTACTTCCGCTTTTGTGTAAAGGCATCACATGAGCCTCTCTCCAGTCCTTTGGCACCACTCCCGACTCCAACGAGGCATTGAAAAGGTCAGTCAGTGGAGCTGCTAGAAAGTCCCCAAGTTCCCTCAGTATTCTAGAGTGTATCCCATCCGGTCCCATCACTTTGCCTACTTTAAGTTGAGATAGTTTCTCACGAACACAGTCTTTTGAAAATTGTTAATTGTATTAACTAATACAATTAAAAAGTTTAATTTTTATTTTATATAGAAAGTGTTTGAATGCTGTGTAAGCACCGAGTATGCTCAGTAGATGTTACAGCACAAGCTTACAGGTGCTGAGGCAGTGCAGGGATCTACTGAGGTTTGCCTATTCCCTCTTTCTTGGGGAAACAGACTGTTTAGGTGGCTGAGTTTATTTAATAGAGTTAAAAAAACAACAATAATATTATCTAAAAGCAAAGGTGTTAAAAAAATACCTTAAAACTGCCATTAGGTGTATTATGGGGTTCAGGTTTTGTAAAAACATCTGTAAAGTACTGAATTTGGGGTCCATGGACTATTTAATGCCGGGTGTAGGAAAGCTAATTTTTGTTCTGAGCTACAGCTGAGTGTGTGTATTCTTTTTGAGTTAGAGAGTTGGGTTCAATCGCTGAAGAGAGAGGTTGAGAGTGAGAGAGGAATTTTCTTTCTACCACTGGTGTATGAGAGCTGCTTTGAGGGAGGTGCAGTGTGGAGATGCAGCACTACTGAGAACCGTTTAATACGGCTCAAGGAAAATAATACGTTCTCAGTCAGAATTATTACTTTAAAGGAGTAAAGAATGATATTTCCTCCTCTTTAGAGAAGTAACTAGTTTGAAAACTTAACTGAATCAGAGTAGTACTGTAGCTGTGGTGGTTTTGTTTTTAAAGACTAAGTGACAAAGAAGCTAAAGAAGAAAACATAATAACATAGTATATGATGGCAGATAAAGACCAGCATGGTTCATCTAGTCTGCCCAGCAAGGCGGCAAGAATAGGTGCACCTGCCGCTCCATGCAATTCGTCCCTCCCCATACCTTTGTTTAGGTGTGTACCCACCGCTCCATGTAGGTTACTGCTATTTGTTGAGAAATAAGAGATAGCTATGTTTATTTTGATTCTATCCTGTTGCTATAAAGGCATCCACTGTGTCTGTCCCATGCTATTTTGAATTCTGTCACTGTATTTGCCCCCACCACTTCCATCAGGAGGGCATTCCAAGCATCCACCACCCTTTCAGTGAAAAAGTATTTCCCGACATTGCCTTTTAGTTTATCCCCTTGCAGCTTCATTTTATGTCCTCTAGTTTTACAGCTTCCCCATCTTTGGGTTGTTCATTAATACTCTTTAAGTATTTAAAGGTCTGAATCATATCTCCTCTGTCCCTCCTCTCCTCCAGAGTATACATATTTAGGTCTTCAAGTCTCTTCTCATCATTTTGGTGAGGGGATAAGGGAGGGGGGAGGTGTCAAAATGCTTTTTCCTTCAGGTACTTGGCCATTTTACTGAAGTCCGTGTTTTTGAAGTCTAGGTCTTTGAACTTGCTGTGATGTTTGTTTATTTAAAACTTTATATACTGCCCTTACAAAAAGTACCTAGGCGGTTTACAATCAAGAATAAAATTCCAGACTTAAAAAGGAACTTTAAAAAAGGATGCTGCAGAAAAGGAAAAAGAACACCAATAAAACCTCTAAAAGGAAAGGAAAGAATAGAGAAAGTGGATAGAGAGAAAAAGAATGGAACAATAGGTAGCAATTACAATGGGTAGAGACCAACAAAGGGAAGGGGGGATAGGAGGGTGCTGGGGAGAGGTTATTTTATTTTATTACTTGGGAGAGGAAGAGGAGGGGGGGAGGTCGAAAGCTGCACAAAAGAGATATGTTTTCAATTGTGTTTTGAAGGGTTTGAGAGAGGGTTCTAGTCGAAGGGTGGAGGGGAGCGAGTTCCAGACTCCACCTTGGCTTTTATCTCAAACCACACCGTGTAATGATCGCTGCTGCTCACATGGGCACCCACCCAGATATTTGATACACTATCTCCTAGGTTATGCCCTAATTTTCCTGGACATCGCTGCAGCTTTCGATTCAGTCGACCACGAACTGCTCATGGAGTGTCTGACAGAGAAAGGGATCCAGGACACGGCCTTGAGATGGTGCGAATCCTACCTCTCAGACAGATGGCAGCATGTGAGGACAGGAGCCACGACTTCCAAACCATTCCAGCAAAAACAAGGTGTACCACAGGGATCCTCCCTTTCAGCGCTGTTCTTTAACATATATATGCAGCCCATCTGCACACTTGCCCAATCCTTCGGCATCTCATGCCTTGTATATGCCGACAACGTGTTACTCTACATGCCATTCATCACCGACCAGCTGGATTTCTCGCCACTAACTACCTGTTTCAACGCCATAGCAGACTGGCTCCACACCCAGAACCTTAGGATAAATTTCAAGAAAACGGAGGCCCTATTCATCACCAGAGATCAATCCTTCACGCCACCAGCAGCACTAAAAGTAAGAGACGCCGAACTTCAAAGCAAACCTACTATCCGCTACCTAGGTGTAACACTCGATCAACAATTGAACATAAAAGCCCATATAAACAACACCATCAAGTCAGTATACCTCAAAATTCGCACAATCCGCCACCTACGGCCTCTACTAGAACTGGATGACTTCAGAACAATCTACCAGGCACTAATCATCCCCATTTCGACTATGCCAATGTCATCCTACAAGGACTACCGAAAAACACACTGATCCCACTGCAGCTAGCTATGAATGCTGCAGCCAGAATTCTACACGGTGCCACCAGTAGGGACCACATAACACCAATCCTGAAGCACCTCCACTGGCTGCCAGTCCACTGCAGAATTACCTTGAAGATCCTGCTGACGACATTCAAAGCCATCAACAGAATCATCTCCACATCCATCACAGACCTCATTATCCCCACGCCCACAAATAGAGCCAGAAGATCAGTCTCAGCAAATACCCTATGTGTCCCTAGTGAGATCACTAAATGTTCACAATCTACAAAAAAGAGGGCTTTTGTGTACTATGCCCCCTCGTGTTGGAACGCCCTCCCACCCAACATCTGGTCCATTACAGTCCTTATCCTTTTCAGGAAGGCACTGAAACACCACCTCTTCCTGCAACAACCACTCATTCCCAGTCACCTAAACAGCTACTCCATCCTACCCACCATACATGACACCAACACAGCACGATAGCTCTACCAGAATCCTAGTAAGATCATGTATATAGTAACCTAAGAATGTAAATACCTAGCCTATAGTCTGTATATAGTTTACCCAGTTAACCCAAGTTTATCTGTCCTGTTCTCTGTAAGTTCAGTGCGGGCCCCACCCGTGCCTGGACAAAACCGATGTTATTTGTAAACCGAGCTGAATTTGAAGAGCGTGATATAGAAAAGACTTTAAATAAATAAAATAAATAAATCTCCGTTGGTGAGTACTAAATCCAGCATAGCTTTCCTTTGTCTGTTCCATCACCATTTGTCTAAGTAACGCATCAACAATTTTGTTTACTTCTTTCCAAATTTGCAGAAGGAATACTCCAATCCACATCGGGTATCATTTAAAATCTGAATCCAATTCTTAATTATTTAGTTTGGATTTTGGGGATAATTTTAGAGTATGTATGAGGTGTGAATGCAGAAGGTGGGTTAGCTAGGGAATATTAATGATCTTTTTATTTCTTTAGTTAGGGACCATATGTAGTGTTTAAAAGTACTGCTGTCACTGACAGATCAGAAAGTTACTTCAATTGACAGAGAAGGCAGACTTATTGAGCTGTTAAAAGTATAGGTAGTAGGTATAGACTGGACAAGATCTAGAAGTTCCCGAGAAAGACCAGAGCCAGAGGACCGGTACCAGTAATCAGAACCAGGACTCACGGGCCCCTTCGCAAGAGACTAGGAAGATAGGTAGCTACCAACACAGACAAATCTAGAAACACATTTTTTATTTGTTTTGAGGTGCACTCATATTTTTCTTTGTGTTTTCATTACTGAAAGTATAAGGTGGGATTTCATAGCTTGCTGAGCTTTCATAGTCAGACCTTTGATGGGAAGTTTCCTGTAAAAGAAAAGAAATACAAAAATTAATGAGGAAAAGTTTCATAAGAGAAAAGAAGTTTTGTAAACGTTATTATGGTTTTGTGAACTGTTTAAAGTGTGTTCTTGAAAAAGATATTTGAGGTTATAAATTGTATTTGAGGAACCTGTAAAAGGAAATAGAAACAAGTTGTTGTAAAGAATGGCAAGTGCTTTGTAATATACTTGGTACTGA
Organism: Ichthyophis bannanicus; assembly: GCA_033557465.1. NCBI lineage: Eukaryota > Metazoa > Chordata > Amphibia > Gymnophiona > Ichthyophiidae > Ichthyophis > Ichthyophis bannanicus. Next base: position 601,005,988 of record CM066034.1, read on the forward strand.
AAATATTTTTACTACAAGTATATTGTACAAAAGCATCCCATGCACTTTCTGGTAATTACTTATTTCCATTGGCCATTTTTAACTAGCCATATTTAAACAGAATATTTATTTAATGCAAACAGTTTGTGCAATAAATATTTTAAATATATAAATTTAAGTGTCTGACAAGAATTTATTTTGAGAAGATTCAAAATTTACCTGTTTAACATCTATACCTGTGACATCTTGGTGGTTTGCAGTATCCTTTTATTTTATTTCTCCTAGCTTTGGACCCATAGGAAGCAGCTGTGAGATGCAGTTTGTTTTCACTGATAGTCCTCTGTGAAGTGAAAGTCTGAGATAACATTATTTAACTCTGGTCAGGACTATACTAATAAAGGGCCAAAGTAGAGTTAAGTAAGGCTAGCACTTCTCAGAAGAGACTGCATTAGGGTTGTCAACTGTCTGGCATTTTGTTTTCCGCATAGTTGGCCAACCCCTTTTACGATTAGGTGAGGATCTCGTCAAAGACCATGGCCGAATAAATATCCACAACCACACCCTTAGATCAACAAACCCAATTTATAACCTAACTCTGTTTTACACACACTCCCTTACAACTGCAACTTCTTCCGCAATCATTTATATGGGAGAAAGAGACCTCGGGATAACTCACAGCCTCCCACTATGTGGCAAACTTAATCACCATAGGGGAATATAACTCGCTGATTTAAGTTCACCACATAGTGATTGTGGAAGAAGTTGCAGTTATAAGGGAGTGCGTGTAAACATAGAGTTAGGTTATAAATTGGGTTTGTTGATCTAAGGGTGTGGTTGTGTATATTTATTTAATTCCCTCAGTGCAGTGTTCTATTATAGCCGCCCAGCGATTTCTTTGGCTAAGAAATTTTTCAGTGGATGTTTCCTCAAAGACTAGGCCCTTTCAAGGACAAATTGCTGTTTGGTGAGGACCTGAATAAGATGGTAAAAGACTTAGGGGATTCAAAAAGTGCTCGTTTGCCGGAGGATTGCCCTAAGGGCCCCAAACGGGGTAACCCTGAAAGGGGTCAACCTAAAGATTTTTGGAGGTTTCACTCAAGTCGCTTCACCCCATTTCAGCAGGGGTGTTATGGCACACAGGGCCAGCCCTTTTTGGGCTATAGGGTATCCAATAGAGACTTTTACTCTGACCCTCAGGCTCCGGCAAAGAAGTCACAATGAAACCAGGGGGACCCAGGCAGAAGTAGTTCCAATAGGAAGTCGGTTGCAACAGTTTTACATATTCCGTCTGGGCCAATATCGCTGCCAATCAATGGAGATCATCCAAGAGGGGTACTGAAGTTGGCTCATCATTTTCCTTATCAACCTTATGGCTCGTCCCCTTTCCAAGGTGTTCATACAATTGCCCTGCCAAGTTATGGCGAAGGCGGAGGCAGTGCAAGACACCCTTCAACACTTGCTGCGCTTGGAAGTGGTGGTTCCAGTGCCACCAGACCAATATGTATTAGGTTGATACTACATTTATTTTGTGGTCCCCAAGAAGGAAGGATCTTTTCAGCCCATTCTAGATCTCAAGCATGTCAACCGTGCCTGGGGGGGTAGGTGGGTACCACACCTTTGAATGGAGATGCTGCCCTCCATGATTCTAGCCGTGAGGCAGGGGGAGTTCTTGTCAGATCTAGATCTCACCAAGGCTAATTTGCATATTCCAATTCAGCCAGAACATCAGCGGTTTCTTAGCTTTGCCGTGCCTATGGGGCATTTTCAGTTCCAAGCATTGCCTTTTGGCCTCACACACCTTTTACAAAGGTCATGATCATGGTGGTGGTAGCAGTAGCTTTGAGAAAGAAGGGTATCCTGCTTCACCCGTATCTGATGATTGGCTCATCCGAGCCAAATCAGAGAAAGAGGCGGTGTGTGGTGGAGTTCCCCCAAAGTCTAGGCGGGATAGTCAACCTGTCTGTCAGCTACAGCTTGTCCAGCAGTTGGGCTGTTTGGGAGCAAAATTTGATACAAAGGCAGGACTTGTTTCTCCTCCGGCGGACAGGGTGCAGAAACTTCAGCATCAGGTGCGACAGTTTTTTTAACAATGAAGTCTTACAGCGTGACATTATCTGCAGCTTCTGGGATCTGTGGTGGCAGCCTTGAATCTGGTGCCCTGGGCACAGAATCACATGAGACCCCTACAGCAGGCTCTGCTGTCTCACTGGTCCCTCCAGGACCAGCCATTGTCGCAGAGGCTTCTTTGTTTGGAAGTCACAAGAATGTACTTTGGTTGGTGGCTGCAGATGGGTCACCTGACAACGGTAATGCCTTTGAAGACCCCAGACTGAATTCTGGTGACAACGGCTGCCAGCCTCACAGACTGGGAAGCACATTGTCAGTTATGAGTTACACAGCAGCAGTGGTCCCTGGAGAAGAGCGTTTGATCCATAAATCACCTGGAGATGTGGGCGGTTTTTCTGGCACTACAGTTTTTCCACTCTCTGATAGCACAGAGGCAGTGAGAGTGTGCTTCGACAACGTGACCACATCTGGCAGGGGGCATGGGCAATGTGACACTAGTGGAGGAGATTCAGCCCTTGCTGCTGTGGGCAGAAGAACAGCTAACCACCCTCTCTGTGGCCCATGTGGTGCGTAAGGAGAATATCCAGGTGGACTTTCTCAGTCAACACCGAATGGATCCAGGGAATGGGAACTGAATGCAGCAGTGTTCTATGACATCACTCTCTGCTTGAGCATGCCAGTCATGGATCTGTTGGTGCCTCTGTCCAATACCATGGTGGCCAGATTCTTCAACAGATGCCGAGAGCAAATGTCTGAAGAGCTCAACGCTCTTGCTTAGAAGTGGCCATCAGAAAGTCTTCTGTATGTGTTTCCACCGTGAGCCCTTATTAATCAGCTTCTGCAGTGGATAGCTCACAGTGGTCCAGTGATTCTCATTGCTCCAGACTGGCCTCGCAGGCTGTGGTATGCGGACCTGTTGCGGCATCTGATCACTGGTCCATGGCGTCTTCCCAACAGAATCAATTTGCTATTGCAGAGACCAATACTGATACCTCAGGTGGATCAATTCTCGCTTATGGCTTGGCTCTTGAGCGGGCAAGGCTGAGGCATAGTGACTATTCGGCATTAGTGATCCTCATGCTGTTGAAGGCTAGGACGAGTTCTATTACCTTGGCTTATGTAAGAGTTTGGCAAGTGTTTGAAGACTAGTGTTCTTCCAGGGGGATTCGGCATTTTTCCTCCTCTCTACCAGATATTTTGATTTTTCTGCAAGATGGATTAGATAAGGGGTAGCCGCCAAACTCCTTGAAGGTTCAAGTGGTGGCCCTCTCCTGTTAAAGGGAGTGGGTGCAGGGGGTTCCATAGCAGAACACCCGAATGTAGTCCATTTCCTCAAGGCAGTGAAGGTAGTCCAATCGCCATTACGTTTGGTAGTTCCTTCCTGGGATCTGTTTAGTTTTGTCCACCCTAATTGAACTGCCCTTTGAGCCATTGGCCAGGGCATCTTTGAAGGACCTTGGTTTGAAGACAGTGGCTATATGTTCCACTGTCCGTATTTTGGAACTGCAAGTGCTATCTTTCATGGAGCCCTTTTCTAATTATTTCTAAAGAGGTGGCCTTGAGGCCAGTGCCTTCATTTCTCCCTAAAGTCATTTCCCACTTTAATCTGAATCCTTTGGTTTCTCTCCTGGTCTTCACTGCTGTGGCTGAGACAGAGAAGGATTGTCTGCTTCACATGCTGGACTTATACAGGGTGCTGCATCGATATCTTAAAAGGACGGAATCTTTTCAGAAGTCATATCACTTGTTTGTGGTTTTTGGAGGTTCACCGAAAGTAGAAGTGGCCTCCAAAGCTTTGGTGACTCGCTGGGTGAAGGAGATTGTAGTCTCTGCCTATACCGTATGAGGCAAGATGTTATCGGTAGGACTTAAGGCTCAATCCACGAGGTCGTGGGCAATGTACTAGGTGGAACATAGTCTGGTTCGACCAGGGGACATTTGCAGAGCAGCAATGTGGTCATTGCTGCATACCTTTACCTGACATTACCGTTTGGATGTGCAGGCTTCAGCAGACGAACGTTTTGAGGTATCAGTGCTCCAAGCAGGACTCGCTGGTCCTCCCATGGTTAGTTACTGCTATGGTACATCCCACACGTACTGGACTGGACTGGAGGGTTGATAAGGAAAATGAAATTAGACCGTACCTGCTTTTTGTTTTTCCTTGAGTCCCTCCAGTCCAGTCCAGGCACCTCCCTGGGTAGAGATCTGGAATTGTTTTGTCTGTCTCTCAGATCCCAAGTTTGGAGTGAGTCCAGCTGTTTTGAGGGGGAAGAGTGCCCAAAGAATTCCATCTACATCTGGGCATCTTGGCAGGAATGACTGTCAACACAGCTCAGCCTCATTCTGTACATAGTTTGTAGTGATATTTGGTGAATGCAGTTCAAGGATATACTACTTCTGTTGCCTCATGCTGGGCTTCCTGGGCCTAGTATGGGTTTATTTTGATGCTCTCTCATAGTCTGCTTTGTTAAAAGGATACTGGATTCTGGAGCTGAAGGGGGAGTTCTTGTACTGTGACATCAGAATTCTGACATGCTCAATCAGCTGCTGATGGAGGGAGATAACCCAAACGGACTGGACTGGACTGGACCGGAGGTATTCAAGGACAGACAATTATCAGGTGAGGTCTAATTTTGCCATTTCTGTGCTTTTCTTTGGTAAAGACAGCACCATATAGTAGAGCAAAATGGAAACACAATAAAGACCTATTATTAATACCCAAGATTAAAATCAAAGCAAAACAAGCAACTTGTCACAGAGCCTTTTCAATATATGCACCATCACTCTGGAACTCACTCCCAGAGAACATAAGGACTATCAATGACTTGTGGGACTTCGGGAAAGCCATAAAAACATTCCTCTTTACTGAACACTATGGACACCACCCTGATACCACCTCAGGCTAATAAAACATATACACATAACCCTCCTACCTCCTACCTCCCCCTACTGTCTATTCGCCCTTCCAAACATCCTATGGCAATATAGCATTCCGTTTTTGATGTAATTTGCCATATAATTTAAATCATATTGTTTTGTTTGACCCTGTTAACATCCTAGTTTAGCTCCCCTGTTCTGTGTAAGGTTCTGATTGTTTTGATTGTTCAATGAAAAACCATTTTGAATACAAGATAAGGTGGTATAACAAAACTTGTTAAATAAATAAATAAATATAATAAGAATTTGTTTTTCTTTTCAAAATTGGAGCTGGAGAAGTTCACTGGTACAAATGTGTGGATACCAATTGGAAGCAATTTTTTTTTCCTAAGCAAATTACCCTAGTAGCTATTTAGTTAAGTAGGCAAATTCTTTGAAAATCTACCCTTATACTGCCTTCATTCTGCCGCTGCTTCCTTTTGTGAAGCCTTTTTGATACCCAAATCTTTCTAGATTTAAACCTCTGACAGACTGCCTGTATATACTATTTTTTGGGGCAATCTTCCCTTGCATCTCTGGTTTATAGCAGAGGAAATGGAGGGTAAAAATGACTTGACTTTCCTGATTGACAGCTACCCTTCACGGTGTAGATAAGCGCTTATACAATCTGGCTTTTTCCCTCATTTACCTGCTATGTTTCTACATGTAGTAAGGCTCCCAATTTTTCTATCTGTACTTTTAAAATAAGGAAAAATCTGAAGTCTGCTTGTTCTGCGCACAGTTCGGGTTTGCATGTTTTATACTATGCTAACAGCCGGTAACCTAGAGCAAGCCAACTCACTGCATGGACCATGTAATCTTTGCCCTTCTAGGCTGAATGCGGCATGGAACCCAATCCCCTGAGTCTCAGAGACCTTCATGGCTTCATGTCCTAGTCCAGGATATAACCTTTGACCCTATTGGTCATCTTTACGGAGAGTCCTGATCCTTAAGTGCAATCTATTGCAACCCTCCCTCTAAGATAGAAATCTCTTATCTTGAACACAGAAAGCTAGACACTCCATTGCTTTCCTTTCCTCTCTATCCCTGTGAATTGCATCCCTTTTACCAATTAATCAACACTCCCATTCTTTCAGTCAAAATTATTCAACCATCCATTCATTCAATTATCTCTGTTCAACTGAAATAGCTACAGAAGGACTCATGTTTCTATTAACCAGAAGTGTGTAGCCCTCTTGGTTTCAACTACAGTAAGTTGCTTTTTGCTTATTTATAATGAAACTGGTAGAAATTAAGAAAGCAAGTCTTCTCACATGGGCACTGATCTGGTTTAACATGCTGTCTAGTAGTACAACTGAATATTTGCTTTGAGGACAGGACAGTAGAAAAGGGGCAAAGTAGAAAAGCAAAGTGAAAATATTCATTCAGGGCCATTGGAAAGACGTTTACTCAAAAGGAAGCACTAATCTTTAAGAGAGTTAATGAGCAGTAAGAGGCTTCACTGGGTAAAACTGTGAATATTAGTGTATCAATAGTGGGAAGGAGAAGAAAAGACAAATCACAGAAAATATTTAAAAAGGATCTTTTACATAAGTGTGGAGAAAGCAGTTTCTTAGCATTTTCTGGCTTAGAGGTAGCTCCCCTTGCCAGTATAATTTCAGACCCCGCTGTCTGTTTGCAAAGAAGCTGAAACAATAGTTTAGCAATTGGACTGGTATTAACTCATGCAACAAGCCTAAAGAAATGGTATGCCTGAATTAGTAGGAAGCAATCTGACTGATGAGAATATAAATGTTGAAGCCTCAAAACCCGTACAAGAAGCATAAGCAAATATGCAACCTAATCCAAAAATATTCTTGAACACAGTGCATGAAAACCCAAATTAGATTCAACCAAGGGAAGAGTACATTAAATTGAGACCGACAGGGAGAGAGGCTGTGCTGGATTAGACAGCATGGCAGCAGAGCTGGTATAAGAGTACTGGGCACCCTAGATGAACCAACAATCTTACACCATCCCCCCCCCCCCCCATCCCCCCTGAGATTTTGATTCCACCGCTCCCACAGCACTCCTTTAACAATGTATAACTGGGCATCATTCTTTTAAATATTAAACTTTGTTGTATATACATGTGTGTGTCCACTCTCTGCAGGTAAAACACTGTGCTAATTGTTGTGAGTTTGTGTGGCTGTCAGAATTTGTTTTGCTTTGACATCCTCTGGTCTTTACTGCCCTTCAGAAGCTGCTGCCTAGGGGACTGCCTAGTCTTTCTTAATAGTTGAGTTGGCCCTGCATGGCAGAAATCAGAATAGAACATGTCTAATGTTTCAAAAGTAGATAAAACATTGATTTCTACGTAGTTACAAGCAATGCCAATTCCTGTCAGAGAGATCTCAGCTTTCAAACACAACACAGAGGAAAGTTTTGAGAAAAGGAACGGTTAGGTGTGGACCAACAATGCAAGGATCTTCAATAATATCAAATGGAACTGAAAGTTGGACAGTGAAGAAGAAAGACAGGTGCTGGCAAAAAATGCTGTATATAGCATAGACTGCCTGAAGAACAAATCAGTCAGTACTAGAAAGCTTTCTTTAGAAGCTCAAATGACAAGACTTTGATTTTCATACTTTGGATACATCATGTGGAGAAAGATCATCAGAGAAAGACATGGCAGTGGGGAGTGTGCAACCACCCACCTCGCCAGAACGAATAGACAGATGATGAAATTCTAACAGAAATTAGGGAAGCTAGCAAAGATTACAACACAGTAACAATGGGAGATTTCAGTTATCCTAGTATTGACTGGGGCAATGTCACATTAGGACATGTTAGTGAGTTAGTTTTTAGATGACTGCTTCATGGAGCAGCTGTTTCAAGAACCAACACAAAGGGAAGCTATTTTAGTAGAATGTAGGATCTAGTGTGAGAGGTAACAGTTTTGGGGCTGCTTGGCAGTGGCAATCTTAACATCACATTTGATTTAATAAATGGAAGGAGGACAGCAAGGAAATTCACTGCACTAACATTTAACTTTCACAAAGGGTACTATGATAAAATGAGGAAAATACTTAAGTAAAGCTAAAAGAAGCAAGTGCAAAGATTGAGTTTACATCAAGCCTGGGCGTTATTTAAAAATACGATCTTGGAAGCACAGAGCAGATGTTGTCCACGCTTTAAAAAAAGGTAGAAGGAAGGCCAACTGACAGAATGGCTTAAAAGTGAGCTAGAGAGGCTGTTATAGCTGAGAGAATCTTTCACAAAATGGGTAGGTAATGTTTTTTAATCTGGTGATACTTGACAATGTCTTCTTAAGACAGGATGCACAGGCTCAGTCGTGGAGGACTGCAAACAGGTTAGATTCCCAGGCTATCCCTAATGAATATGCATAAGATAGACCTGCCTGTATACTATTTCTATTGTATGCAAATCTACTTCAGAGGTAATCAAGTGAGAACAGTAAGTGCTGTACCAAAGAGAGAAACTTTAATGAACAATAAAATCAATAATAAAAAGTTTAAGCAATTTAAAATGGAAGATTTTAATCTAAGACTAACATAAGAACATAAGATATGCCATTCTGGGTCAGACCAAGGTTCATCAAGCCCAGTATCCTGTTTCCAACAGTGGCCAGTCTAGGTCATACGTACCTAGCAGTTTCCCCAAAAGACACAGGTTCCACAATGCTTGTACTGGATCAAGCATTGATATCCTGGGTTCCTTCTTAATAATGGTTTATGGACCTTTCCTCCAGAAACTTGTCCAAACCTTTTTTAAACCCAGCTACACTAACAGCCTTTACTACATCCTCCGGTAACAAATTCCAGAGTTTGATTACACGTTGAGTGAAAAAATATTTTCTTTTATTAGTCTTAAATAGTTTACCCTGTAGCTTCATTTCATGTCCCCTAGTCTTTCTATATTCTGATAACGTAAACAATCGATCTACATTTACCCGTTCCACTCCGTTCATTAATTTATAGACTTCTATCATATCTCCCCTCAGCCGTCTCTTTTCCAGGTTAAAGAGCCTTAACCTTTTTAGCCTTTCTGCATAGGAGTATCCTTCCATCCCCTTTACCATTTTGGTGGCTCTTCTCTGAACCTTTTCTAATAACTCTATATCCTTTTTAAGATACGGCGACCAGAATTGCACACAATATTCAAGGTGCGGTCTCACCATGGAACGGTATAGAGGCATTATAATATCTTTTGTTTTATTTTCCATTCCTTTCCTTATGATACCTAGCATTCTATTTGCTCTCTTGGCTGCCGCTGCACACTGGGCCGAGGGTTTTAACATGTTATCCACAATGACGCCTAAATCTTTTTCCTGGGTGGTGGTTCCTAATGTGGAACCTTGCATTGTGTAACCATAGTTTGGGTTGTTCTTCCCTAGGTGCATAATTTTGCACTTGTCCACATTAAATTTCATCTGCCATTTTCATGCCCAGTCTTCTAATTTATCAAGATCCTCTTGCAATTTTCCACAATCCTTTTGGGTTTTAACAACTTAAAATAGTTTTGTGTCATCTGCAAATTTGATAAGACTGTTATTTGATAAGACTGTTATTTCAATGACTGTCACACCTACTGAGGGAGACTGAGATGAGAGGTTTGTATAGCTCTTATGAGCATACATGTGATGTGGCATTTTAGAAGGATGTCCAAGTCAAATAAGGGACACCCAGAGGAAAATATAAAGAAAAATACCAGGGACATCTGTCTATAGCCGATTTTAGTAGCGTGGCTATCCATGCCGGTGGCCACCTAGACATCCCCCTTAGGACGGGGGGGGGGGGGGGGGGTAGGACTGTCCATCTCATCCAAACTAGCATAAGGGAATATTCAATGTTGTAGAAAAACAAAAACATTACCCCCCATTTCCCGTTGATATATTGTATTGTAAAATAAGAGGTATTAGTGCAGCTCCTTCTCCACACCCTCCAGATGTTTGCCTGAGAGAATAAGCACTTTTCAGATGCCTATTTGTGCCTGCAGAAGGTATGATGTTAGACATGACTCCGGCCATCCAGGCCATTTGAGATCAGGCAGGGACACCCAAGTTCTTGGGAACGCCCTGGCTTTGCCTCCACCATGCCCCCATTCAGTCTTGGACGTCATCGTGCTGGGGATATCCACATACCTGGCTTCTAAAATGGCTCTGGAGTCATCTCTGTGCTTTGGACGTCTCTATGCCCATTTTCAGACATCCAAAGCATGGATAGGGCTTCCCAAATGACCCCCTTAGTGTTCATCTTGAGATTATACCTTGGGAGGTGATTTTATAAGGAGCTGTGTAAAGTTCCATGTCATCAGTATGCGTGAGTTGTATATTTTCAACAACTTACACATGTGGATGGGCCTTTATGCATGTACTTTAGCCGGTATTTTGTAGGTACATGCGTCAGTCCGATGACATGTACTTTAAGTGTGGGTGTGTACAGGGGTAGAGCATGGGTGGAGCTCACATTTACACACATAAGTTATAAAATACTATAGCCTATGTTTACTCTTTAAAAACCTAGGCATGGGAATTTCCATCTACCCTAAGGCTGGTGTAAGTGCTCATACCTAGTTATAATGTATGTTTTTAGACACCTGCACCCCTATTTTATAGAGAAAAATAGGTGCCTATTTTTATAAAATAGCTTAAAATAGGTGCAATTTAGGTGCCTAAAACTATCCTCTTGATACAGGTTGGTTTATGTTTATTTACATTTGCTTAACCACCCTTCACAACAGCTGCAGAATGCCATATTATGATAGGATAGTCTAAGAGAACCAGTGAAACAGAGAAAGGAGGGGAGGGAAGTAAGCAAAAAGGGAGAGGAGGATGTAAAGGATTGGGAGGGGAAGAAAGAATCAGAGCTGGCAGGTCAAAGGCATCATTGAGCAGGTGGGTCTTTAGCAATGATTTGAACTTAGTGTAGGAAGGCTCAAGTCTGAGGACAGGCGGTAGGAAATTTCAAGAGGCAGGTACAATGAAATAAAAAGTGAAGGAGCATATAGAATTGTCATGCCTAGTTTGCCTGGGTTAGTCCAGCCCTGCACATAGAGAATAACCCAAACTATAGGTACACAATGCTAGGTTCTACATTAGAAGTCACCACCCACGAAAAGGATCTAGGGATAATCGTAGACAGTACATTGAAATCTGATTATTTTTGGCCACTGCCACATACTGAACAATGGAATGTTAGGAATTATTAAGAAAGGACTAATGAATAAAATCAAGAATATCATAATGCCTCTGTATCACTCCTTGCTGTGATTGCACCTTGCATATTGTGTGAAATTCTGGTCTCCGCATCTCAAATATGATGTAGTAGCATTAGACAAGATATAAAGGGCAACCAAAATAAGTCTCCTCTGAAGAAAGGCTAGAGCGACAAGCGCTTTTCAGCTCGGAGAAGACATGGATGGGGGAAGAAATGATAGAAGTTGATTGTGCTATAGTGTGGTGCGCGGTGGCAAGGGCTTATAAAATATCAGGCACACAACAGTACAAGGCCAAACAAAACTATGTCCTTCAGCTATATAGAAATCACTCCCCAGCCTGTTGTATTCACAGGGCTGGTTCTCAGTGCCCTTTCCCCAACCCACAAATTAAGTCAGAATTCAGTTCAGCCCAAAGTCTAGATAGTCACTTGGGCTTCAGTGTTTATGAATATGGCTCCCAGCTGCTAAATCACCTACCTTACATATGAACTCCCCTCCCAGCTCTGCTTGGAAAGAGCTTTCTGTCCCATGGACCTCTCTCCTCCCTTGTGCACACAGTTGGCTTCATAATCCCTCTGTTTGAGTCTCGCCCTCCCAGCCCTGAGCTTTAGACTCTCTTAAGGTGGACTGCTGATAATCCCTTTGGAGAGGGACAAGTAATTTCCTATATACATAGAGTGGAGGAGTGGCCTAGTGATTGGGGCAAGGTACTTCAGACCAGAAGGTTGGGGGTTCAAAACCCACTAGAGGACAGCAACCTTGGGCTGGAAGGACTGGGGTTTCTAGTCCCACAGGTGCTCCTTGTGGTCTTGGGCAAGCCACTTAACCCATGTTCCATGTATATGTGTCTCATATCCCCTCGTGTTAAATGTATCCCCCAATTGTGCTCTGCCACTTTGATTAAAGGATAAGGTGGTATACAAAACTGTCTAAATAAATAAATATACCCCATTACTTACTCTTCCCCCTCAGCTCAACCAAGCCGCATTGAATGCCTGCTGCACTCAGGTCCCTCACTCAGGAAAGGAAGTCAGCATTCAGGATGAGCCCAACCCACTCTGTGGCAGATCTGATACTGATAGGGCTGGCAACTCAGAAACCATCACATAATATGGCCATTGGACTCCTTATGTCAAGCCAGCCATTTGAGGGGTTGGTAGTCCATAACCAATGTAAATGGATGGCCCAGCAGGGTAGTACATGACGGTTTCAAGTGCCCACTTGACAGCTAGGGCTTCCTTCTCGATCACAGCATAATGTTTCTCCTGAGGGAGGAGCTTCCTGCTGATAAATTCCATTGGATGTTTTGTACCTCTGACTTCCTGGGCCAGAACAGCTCCCAAGCCCACTTCCGAGGCATCTGTTTGTACAATAAATGGTAGAGAGAAATCAAGGCTAATCAGGACAAGTACCGAGCACATGGTCTCCTTGAGATGCTGTAAGGCCCAGTCCAGGTCCAGTGACCATTGTGGCTGCTCAGGAACTTCTTCCAGAGCAGATTAGTTAATGGCTCCACAATCTCTGCAAAACTGGTGATAAATCAGCAGTAATAGACAACCAATCCAAGGAAGGCCCAAACATCTTTCTTTGACTTCAGGATGGGAACTTGGGCAATGGCATCCACTTTTCATAGCTGAGGTCATATCTGGCTGTTCCCGATTAATAGCCCAAGTATTGGATGCCCCGGCCTCCTAGGAAGCATTTCTTAGGGTTAGTGGTCAACCCAGCTTTTTGTAGGCCGGTCAACACAGCTTGTACTTGGGTTAGATGGGTGGCCGAATCTTTGCTGTAGAAGACAATAGAAACATAGAAACATGACGACAGAAAAAGACCACAAGGCCCATCTAGTCTGTCCTTCCATAACAACAACTACAACAGTCCACTTTTTACCTTTAGAGATCCTCTGTGTTGGTCCCATGCTTTTTTGAATTCAGTTACTGTCCTCATCTCCACCACCTCCACTGGGAGACTATTCCACGGATCCACTACTCTTTCCGTAAAGAAATATTTCCGCATATCACTCCTGAATCTATCTCCCTTCACCCTCATCCCATGTCATCAAAGTATGCAGCTGCATACCTTTTGTGCAGTCTCTGTAGGTGATTGACCAGGCACTGAAATGTGCGGGAGCCCTGTGTAATCCAAATAGCACTAAGGTAAACTGGAAAAACCTTGCAGTGCTGAAAAGGCAGTTTTCTCCTTGGCAGCCGGAGTCAAGGCTACCTTCCAGTATCCCTTGGTCAAGCATGCTGCACCGAGTTGCTTGATTAGCTCATCTACTCAGAGCATTGGATACTCTTCCAGTTTAGAAATGGCATTGACCTTCCAGAAGTCAATACAGAATCTGATACTCCTGTCTTATTTAGGAACCAAGACGATGGGGGGTGACTAGTCACTCATAGACTCTTCTATAACTCCCAGGTTAAGTGTTTCCTCATGTTCCCTGGCGACGGCTTGTTGCCAGGCCTTCAGAATTCGATTGGGCCATTGTCTGATAACCACCCCAGGTTCAGTAATGATATTCTGATGTGAGGTGGGTTTGTCTCGGGCGGGTAGAGAATACTTCTAAGTTCCGGTGGATCAGACCCTCTAGGTCTCTTCTCTGGACTGCAGAGAGCTGGTTTCCAATCAGGACATGAGCTGGAAATGACAGGGCTGAGATTTCCGGCCCAAAATCCTTATGTACCACCACAGCAGTCACTGGAGTACACTTTTCCATAGATTAATATGGTAAATTTTGGCCGCCTTCCGTTTATCTGGCTGATCAATTTTTTTTAGTAACTTGTTCTTGGATGAGGGCAACAAGACTAAAACCTTATCACCTGGTTGGCAGGTTTGGTGCATAGCTGCTCAGTTGTAGCCTGTTCAGCTTAGGATTTTTCCAGACTGAATCTGGCCACCTCTCTGGCTTTCTTCAGCTGTTCTTGCATTTGTATGATGTATTCCACCAGATTACGCCCAGGACGAGGTGGTTCTTCACAAATTTCCCTCACCACGTCTAGTATGCCTCTTGGCCATCTTCTGAAGAGCAATTCAAAAGGCAAAAACCCCGTGGATCTCGGAAGCATCTCGCAGATGGCAAACATCAAATAGGGTAGGAGAATATCCCAATTCTTCTTGTCCTCCTGCACAAATGTTTTTTTTTTTTAATAATATTTTTATTGATTATTGAATACAGCAGAACACACCACACACCAAAAAGAAATACCATACTAAACTAAATTACACAATCACAAGAGAAAAATAACACAGTACACAAATATATAAAACTGAGCATTACATCAAGCCTTCAAGTAGGAACTGTCAGAGCCCAAAGGGACTCACAAAATTCTGACCGATCTTTCCAAACTCCCCCATAAAAGTAAACCGCAAACTTTCAATATAGAAAAAGAAACATATTAACAGTTCCCACCCCCCACCCTCCCTAGACACTGCAGGCAACAGGGGTCCAAAACAGCTTCGTCAAATGCACCCGGTGTGATCTGTGCACCGTGAATACCGGGCTTTAATATGTTGTATAGACATACTTGTCTAATGCAGACCATTTGGAAAGTTTAGACCTAGCACCTCTCATATGCAAAACTCTGTCTGCGGCTTTCTCATATCTGGCAAACAAGCATAATTGATTCCACCATTCCCCGTACGTAGGCTTGCATGGGTTCTTCCAATACGTGAGTAGAAGCTTTATGGCTACCATTATCATAAAGTTCAGTAGAAAATGATTGTTCTTATCAAGATCTAGCAACAGTCCCACGTTTCTAAAAGCAAGTATTCGCCAGGTTAGATCAGCCGAGAAGTTTAAAATCGACTGAATCTTTGTCCAGATTTTTGTCCAGAACTGCTGAATGTGAGGGCACTCCAGTAACATGTGCCTGAGCGTACCGACAGCTCCATGGCAAGTCCAACACACATTGCCCTCCGTCTTATTCCATTTGCTCAAGGCAACAGGGGTAATATAAGCCCTGTGTGCCAGAAAAAAGAGAGATTGCGTAAGGGCCGCTGACTTAGATGCTCGAATCGAAGAACCCCATAATTTTTTCCATTCCAACGGAGACAGGTTGGCTTGCGTCTCTGCTTCCCAAATACGACGCAGCCCCACGTTTGTTGGAGTAAAATGATCCACGAACATAGCATAAAACCGCGATGCTGCTCCTCCCTGAGCAGATATTTCTTCAACAGTCTGCAACAATCCCCAAGAGCTAACTATTTCCGCCGAAGACGGGAACACACTGCTGATACAGTGTCTCAGCTGTAACCACTGGAAGTACCAGGAAGCCGGGAGATCAAACTCTTGTTGAAGGGTATGAAAGGATTTCCAGGAAGAACCCTCCAGCAGTTGTCCAACAAACCAAATACCTTGTCATTGCCACTGCACCCAGGCACATATCCCCTTGTGAATCACAAAAACAGGATTAAACCAGATCGGTACAAGCCGAGAGGGGGGATTTTTCTGCACAATGACGGGAAGGAAAGACTGGAACGCTGATTGAGTCGAAACTATCATTTTCCCCATTTTAGATGCTTTAGGGTGCATCATTCCGATGAGCAGTTTGAGAGGACAGGGCGCTACAAGTCGCTCTTCCAGCTTGAGCCAAGTGGGAGTATCTTCCATAGTATCACTTAAGGCCCACAGCGAACCCTGCCTCAGAAGAAAGGATTTATGATACCAAAAAAAATCAGGGAAATAAATTCCAGCATTTACTTTATTAGCTTTTAGCTTCTTTAGTGCAATTCTGGGGGTTTTTCCCGCCCAAAGGAAGGAACTCAATATCCGTTCAAGGCTTTTGTATATTGTAGGAGGAAGAAAGAACGGGAGCATACTTAAGATGTAGTTTATCTTAGGCACCAGCGTCATTTTAATAGCTTCTACACGGCCCCACCAAGTCAAGTGGAGCAGAGACCACGCCAGGGTGTAGGACCGCGCCATTTCCAGCAGTTTCGTAGCGTTCAGTTGTGCAGTTTCTTCTAAGGAGGTAGAGTACAGTACCCCGAGATACTTTATCGCTGTAGATTCCCATTGAAAGGGGAAATTATCTATCAAGGACGAATTCGCCTTATCATTCAGAGGGAAGGCGACAGATTTATTCCAGTTCACTTTATATCCGGAAAACAACGAGTACTGAGATATGAGATGTAGAAGTGGAGAAATGGAGTCAGGTCTGAGGAATATCAGCAGATCATCAGCGTAGGCTGACAGTTTCACGTGAAGGTCATCTACCTGGATGCTTTGAATCTCTTCAGACTGACGGATTAATAAAGCCAGCGGCTCCAATGCTAAGTTAAATAAAAGCGGGGACAGAGCACACCCCTGCCTGGTGCCGCGCCTCAGGGGAAAGGGCTGTGAAAGGGTGCCATTTACTAGGATTCGAGCAGTGGGACAGTCATAGAGAACCCGAACCTTATCAACGAAATCTTTAGGCAAGCCAAACCAGGCTAACACCTGATATAAAAAAGGCCACTCAAGCCTATCAAAGGCCTTTTCAGCATCAATTGAGAGGCCCACGATAGGGATATCCATAGCAGAAGCTCGTTCCATCACATCGCACAAGAGGCGCCCATTATCAGCTGTGGACCGAACTGCCACGAATTCGCATTGATCGGGGTGAATCAACAGACGTAGTATATTAGTCAATCGCCTGGCCAATGTACTGGAAAATAACTTATAGTCGGCGTTTAAAAGCGATATGGGCCTATAGTTGCCAACATCCGTTGGGTCTCTTCCCGGTTTTTCAAGCACCACAATCGTTGCCTCGGCGAATGTACCCTTCTTCTGATCCAGCGCCAGCAATCCTTGGAAGTAAATCAAAAGTTTAGGAAGCAACTCTTCTGCAAAGGTCCTGTAGAATTCAACCGGGATTCCATCTGGTCCAGCCGCCTTATTGATTTTCATTTTAGCTAAGGTCTCTCGTAATTCATTATCTGAAAAGGGGTTTCCCAGTTCGGCCACGTAGGGTTCCGGCAGGATAGGCCTTTCAGCCCTGGCTAGGAAATTCTCACAGGTCTTTTCATCAAAGGTTATTTCTGAGGCATACAGCTGCTCATAATACTTCCGAAAAGCCGCCGCAATATCCCCACTTCCAGTTAAACGGTTTTGCTGTGTATCCAGCACATGAGTTACATGTGTCTTATTGCGACGTTTCTTTAGGCTAGTAGCCAACAGCTTGCCAGCCTTATTTTTCTCCAGATAGTAGCGAGCATGGTCTTCAAACACACTGTTCCACTTCAGTACTTAATAACGTGTTGTACTGATATCTCAGCTTGTGCAGACGGCTCAGCACTGTTGTATTAGAACCTCTTTGCAGAATTCTTTCTCCTGCTCTGATCTGCTGATCAATCTCTTGCAGCTGCGCCCGTGCCTTCTTGGCTTTGGCTATTGCAAAGCTGGTGACGTGCGCTCTCATAGAAGCTTTAAAGGCCTCCCACCAGGCCCAAACTGGCGACTCTTCCGGATTATTGAAAGCAAAGTAATCCTTTATAGCTCGTAGTATTGTCTCCTTAAAATCAGGATCTCCCAGGAGTGCTCTATTAAAAGACCAAAACTGTTGTCCGGGCAGGTCATTATCAAGGCTTAATTCCAAAGAAATTGCCGCATGATCAGATATATGTGTGCTCAGAATACTGGCTCCACAGGCGTCCTGTACCAAAGATCTGGATACTAAGAAAAAATCTATCCTTGAGAACGAGCCATGAGGACAGGAAAAAAACGTATAGTCTCGTTCTCGCGGAAATAGGATTCGCCAGATATCCACAAGGCCGATTTCTTGCATGAGCGAGTTTAACAGCGTTAAGGCTTTACCGCCCCTTGGTCTACTGGGTCTACAGTCCAGCAAAGGGTCGAGGACCAAATTGAAATCTCCCCCGAGGATTATCGGGACTGAATCGTCGTCCCGGATTTCTTTTGCAAGGGCATAAAAAAAATTAGACTGGTCCGTGTTTGGAGCATATATACAGATAATAGCCAGGCGTCTAGAGCCAATAACTATGTGAGCCTTGGTCCAACGCCCCTCCTTGTCCGCTCTTGTAGATAAAACCTGAATCTGTGAACTGCCTTTGCCCAGGATTGCAACCCCGTTCTTCTTCCCCAGAGCTGGTGAGAATGCAAGCAGCTGATAATGCTTGGAGTTCAGTTTCATACTTTCCTTAGATGACAAGTGAGTCTCTTGTAGAAAAACTAAGTCCGCTCCCTGTTTATAAGCATAAACCAATATCTTCTTACGCTTTATAGGGTGCATTATACCCTTCACATTCAGAGACAGAAGCTTAAGAGGGTGCATTAGGACAGAAATACAAATTATGGTCTGCCAGCTTCACCGTACCTTTAGGCAACACGTTACCTTGCAACTTAAACCCGGGTGCATAAGGATACCCTAAGTGCCTGCAGCGTGCATAACCACCCCTCCCCAAAAGGAGCAACAACCAAGGGTGAGACAGCGTGAAGACCAAAAAATGGAGCACAGCAGCCTCCGCCATCCCCACAACAGTTTGTCCCTCTATCAGGATAATGCCTATATTTTAATAGTCTGACATAGTAATTGCTACACACTTTTTAATATTTTCCTTTGTATTTTATTTTATTTTATTTTATTTTTTCCCCCGTTTTTTCTGCTTTTTTTTTTTTTTTTTCCTCCTCCCCCCTCCCCCCTAAAGCAGTGGAAACCCAACAATTTCTCAACTAACCAACATTCTCAACCTACACACAGTTATATATTGTATTGATATATAAACAGACAGGTCCCGCTACCTCTTTGGGAGGAGGTAGAGTTAACAGCACTAAGCTTGCTTATATATATTCATATCCATCTAGCAAACCTGCTGATATATGATAATAGCCTTTGATAACAACACCAGTCAGGGACCATTTTCCGTGTGCATTCGCAGAGCTTCCTGCTCTTCCAGGAACTGTAGCAGTCCATCAGGCTCCTCAAAAGTTCTTGTACGATTATCCAGGGTTACTTTGAGACGCGCGGGATAGAATAATCCATACTTGGCCTGGAGGTGCTGGAGACGAGGCCGCAACTCTAGGAATTTTTTCCTTCTGTCCATGGTTGCCTTGCACAGATCCGGGAAAAACGAAACCCTATGGCCTTCGTATGTTACAGATGCCAAGGTCTTCGCTGCGGCCATAATTTGCATGGCCTGTTGATGACGCAATAGACAAAATATTAGGGGCCGCGGCCGTGGACTACGCCCTCCTGTATGTGCAGGGATCCGATGTGCCCGTTCCACTTCCAGAGGCTTACTGAAATTTATTTTAAGCATTTGAGGCAGTGCTCTTCCCAAGAAGCCGATTATATCCGTACCTTCCGCTCCTTCAGGTACTCCCACAAGCCGAATATTATTTCTACGGGCTCTATTTGAGAGGTCCTCCACACTTGTCTCAAGAAAATGTACCTTTTTCAGAGCCTTGGATAACTTTTGTAACTGCTCCTCGTGCGCGGTCACCGAGCCGTCTATTCTCTCCACACGGGCTGCCAGTCCTTGCGTTCTCTCTTTGAACTCTAGCATATCCGCCTGCATCTGTAGCAGTGTTTCTCCATTTGCCGAAATTAATTCTCTCACAGCCCGGATCTCCGCCAGTATTTCTCTCTTCCCTTCATCGGCCTCGCGTCCAGACGCCATCTTGATGGGAGAAGGGGGATCTTGTTTGGCACGTTTAGAGCCTACACTCCCACTCGCAGCAAACTCCAATTTAGTTTGTTTCCCAGCCGCCATCACACTTATATAATATACTATGGCAGAGGAATTTGTCCACAGTCACCCAATTAGGCAAAATTACAGGAGAATTTCCGTGGGTCAGCAGGAGCAGAGCTCCTATGCGTCCAACTTGCTTCACCGCTAGGCTCCGCCCCCCCCCCTGCATAAATGTTTTTAATATCTACTTTATTGGATCACTCAATGAGGCCATCCATTTGTGGGTAATATAATGATATTTTCAGCATTTTAACCTTCACCAAGCCACACACTGGCTTCATCACCCTGGATACAAAGGGTGTTCCTTGGTCTGTGAGGATCTCGCTGGGTATTCTCACCTGACAAAAGACTACCCAGAGGACATTCGTGATCGTAGTAATCTTCATATTTCTCAGAATGCTGGCCTCCAGATATCTGGTAGCATAGTCTAGTATGACTAAAATCATACTTTTTAACTCATGTGGTTCACTCCACGGGCCCTACCAGATCCATGGCCACTCTTTTGAATGGGGTTTCAGTGATGGGCATAGGCACTAAAGGGGCAGGTCTGACTGGTGGAGTTGTGAAGTTGGCAGTTGGGGCAAGACTAGCAATTCAACTACACCTGCTTATGGACCCTGGGCCAGAAAAATCGAGCTAAAATATGCTCTAGTGTTTTCTCCACCCCAAGATGAACCCCTAACTAATCGATATGGTTATTAGGTTTCTTGACATATCGCTCCTTATTAAATCATGGAGGTTTACATGACAACAAAAAACAGGGAAAAAAGGCCTTAGGCCAGGGAAAAAGAACTCCATTATATATGATAGGACAGAGGAGGGAGTCTTAGGGAGAGTGAAGAAACAACAGAGAGAGATAGGGGTGAAGGAGGATTAGAGGAGGCTTTAAGAGAGGACAGGGACTATGGGTGGTCAGGGAAGAGTAGAGGGTAGGTCGAAAGCAGTCTGAAACAGGTGAGTTTTTAGGAGGGTCTACAATTTGGAGAATGATGGTTCTTGACGTAGTGTGGAGGGGAGGGAGTTCCAGAGGGAAGGGCCCAGGAAAAAGGAGGCAGAGTGGCGGGTGGACTGAAGGTGAGTTCGGAAGGGGGATGGGAGAGCTAAGTGACTGGCGTGAATTGAGCAGAGGCTACAGAAAGGAGTGTGGAAGTGGAGTAAATTAGGTACTGAGGGGCATTGGCGACAGCACCTGTTGATGATAGGACTGAGGAACTATCAGTTGTTCTACCTGCTCCCCCTTTAAGGAACCCTCAGCCACTCTGTATAAGAAATCTCCCTCCCAAAATAGGAAGAGATTTTTCTAGGGGAGTCTCCAGTGCCTACTGGAAACCTACTGCCTACTTCCAAGACCTGCTCCCAGGCATGTTTAAGGGACTCATCCTCTTGCTGGGCATTCTTGAAACTCCCTGGGTCTCCCTCTGGTCTCCACTTTGGGACAGAGACTAGTGTTTTTGTTTCACTACTGCTGGGACTTGAGATATCCCTGGGAATTTCTTCACTAGGCTTTTCCTCCCTGGACTCCTCCTCTATTGCCACGCCCAGATTCTGATGGTAGTATAACTTCTCTCGGTGACACTGACTCCGGGATTTAACAGGCTTGGGATTCTAAATATACAGATCTAGGTCTTCTAGGAGGAAAACCCAGGTTTGAGTTAGCGGAGTCATCAGTTAGCCAGGCCCATATCACCCAGAAGCTTGGCTAGTCTCGGCCGATTACTACTGGGTATAGGAGACAGAGCAGCACTATGATCTCGAACATGTCATGTCCTGCTGAAGTCTTGAATGAAACCTGTGCCGTTGGATACTGCCTCTGGTTTCCATGCACACAGGCTAGTGTTAGTCTGCATAATCAATCTGAAATTGCTTTATAGTTCCTTGGCAAATGAGGATCTACACATTCCCTCAGTCTATCAAGGCCTGAAGGTGGGTCCCCTCAAGCTGCAAGGGAATCACAAAGTTCAGTGCACCTCGGCGGGGAAAGTGCAGGTGTGAGGGATAGTTAGGCTGGCATCCATTGGTTGTTCCCAGGCAGTGTGTCCCTAGGTTCTACACCTAAAACAGGGTTCATGACTGGGCCCATGCCCTCACCTAGGAGGTGATGTTGGGGTTCAAAACATGGGAGCTAACATCGGCTCTGGCTTCCCCTTCTGTCCTACTGGGCCAATGGGTGACTTCACCTTTTCAGTGTCCACTTCCATCACAGACTGGGCTTCATGGTACCCTTCTATTAATTCCAGTGCACTCTCCAGGGTAAGCTTGGGGTGCTGATGTACCCATTGCATCATTGGGGAGGTCAAGTCCTCTAAACAATTGCTTCAGGAGCACAATATTGGCTACCTCGTGCCTGGTCTTTCCCTCTGGTTGCAGCCACTTCCATGCAAGCTCCTTCAATCAACAGAGGAACTTCCAAAGGCTCTCTCTTATCTGAAGTCCCCCCCTTTCTGAAGCATTAGTGGTAGGCCTCTGGTGTACAGCCAGCCTGTTTCAGTATGGCATCCTTGACAGCTGCATATGTAGATCACCCATCAGGTTTGGCATCCTGGAATGCAGCCTGACTGCTACCCATCAGCAGATTCCCCTGGTAATTAGTCCATGTTGCCTCCGGCCACATGGCCATGCGGGCAGTTCATTCAAAGTTCACCCAAAAGCGATCAGATTCATATTCTGCCATCATTTTAAGTAGCGCTTGTGCTGGAGGGTAGAATGGTGGTCTCTGTAGGGCTTGAGTCAACTGAGCCAGGAAATTCTTCTGTAGTTCCCCTTGCATCTGAATAAAAGATTTTGTTTTTTGCTGCTGATACTATTGTTGTAGCTGCTGCCCTTCTGCTAGAATCTGGAGGAGCCGCTCCATTCTGTCTTGTCACTGTTTTCTTGCAAAAACACAACCACAGCTTGCTCTTCTGCAGCTGAATTAATGCTGCAGTATTCTTAGCATCCCTAGAGGCCAAAACAAAACCCTGCCTGTCTGACACTGACTAGACTTTTCTTCCAGCTCCCTAGCTACGGTGAGGCTAAGCCTCTAAGCTCACACACACACACACACAAAAAAAACCCCCTGACCTGCTGTAGAGAGGCACAGCCCTAGAATAGGGTTGCCAACTGGCCGGTTTTCAGCAGGCCTGGCCGGTTTTTCCACAGCCAGGCCGGCTGCCGGCGCAGAGGCAAAACCGGCCCTTTAAAAGCCGTTTTTTTTGCTCTGGCCGCAAGATCGGGAGCGGCCAGAGCAAAAAATACCGGCTTTTCTCCGCTTCAGAGGGAGCCGGGGAAGCCCGCGCGAGGCCCCGGCTCCCTCTGAACAGCCACCAGCGTGAAGAGCCTTTACCTTCACGCTGGCGGCTGTTTCTGTGAAGCCGCGAATGCTGGGAAAGGTTAAAGGGGAGGAGAGCGGGGGCGGTGGAAAGCTAGGCAGTCCTGTTGTGGGGACTGCGGACATCGTAGGCAGGGTTAAGCTGGTTCCAGTGGGGGGGGGGGGGCCTTATACCGCCCCGCTGGGGTGTTCGGCAGGAGAAAGGGGTGATCAAGGGGGGGGCAAGGTTCATCCGCGGCTGAGTGGTTGGCAGCTGGGCAGCCGCAGTGGTCTTTGGCAGGTTCCCCTCCTGTTTTTTCGTTATGTCTCCACAGGTGCCAGCAATGAATCCACCCAATGGGTGCAAGGATGAGGAGGCCAATTCGGAGCTGAGGACTGAGTGGGGGAAGAACAGCAAGGCTAAGTGTGGCGGAGCAGGCTTCATATGCAAGGCGAGACAAACTGCAGGAGCCAGGAGGACGGTCCACGCTTGGTACAATGGCAGCGTTAGCTGCGGTTTGGTGGCTGCAAGTGAGTTGCAGGATAGGCGGGGGGAGGTGTCGGGGGCCTCGGAGGAATAAGCGGGTGAAAAAACGGAAACATTCCTGTCAGCGGCGGCACGGCTCACAGTCTTCCTCTTCCTCATCAGCAGATGCATCGTCCTTGTGGTCAGGAGTCATGGGGGTGGGGCAGGTGGTTAGCAGTGGTGCAGTAGCAGCAAGTATGCTGGGAGGTGGTGCTCCTACAGTAGCGCCATTTTAGGAGTTATGGAACGGAGTCCCGAGGAAGCTACGCCGTAAGAGTAGGAAGCGCAAATATATATATAAAACTTTTGCTTGCTTGAAGGCAGGAAGGGGTCCGGGGACAGGAGAATGAAGGGAAGGGCAGATGAGAAGGCAGTCAGATTAGAAGGTATACTGTAAGGCGGGCAACTGGGCGAGAGCCTATTGGCGGCTTTCGAGGTAGGGGGTCATCAACATTCGGGGCAGTACGGGATGTGGTTGGCGTATGCGGATTCCCTTCTCGAGGCATCTCAGCCCCACAAGGGAGGGGCCTGGGTAAATTATGCTGAGAAGTTACACAGAAAAAGGGAGGCGAATAAATAGCGGTCGAGGGGCATGCAGGATATTAATCTGAGGCTGACGCGGAGGTCAGCCAGGGGAGGGTTGGGGAGAGGGGGGATGGTGCCTAATGTGGGGGGGGGGGGCGGCATTCCTTTTGGGCAGCGAGGGCTATGCCACAGCAGAAGTCAAGGGGGGGCAGGGCTAGTGGCTTGTGTTGGAGGTCAGCAAGTCCTCCTGCCCGTTTCCAGAATGCAAATTCCAACATGTGTGTTCTTTGGATAGTGTAGGATATTCAACGGCTCAAGTCCTTGGAAAAGGGGCCTCAGGAGCCCCCGTGCTGGGCCCCCAGCAAGAGAGCGGTATTCGGTATTGCTCCTACGCCCATATGGAAGGGGGGCTTTACAGACATTGATTCGGCAGTACCTGCAGCAGGGTGATAAGGAGGTTTTACGGCTCCATGGGAAGCATCAGCAAATGATCACATTCCTCGGGAATTGGGTTCGGATTGGTATGAGTCCTGGGATAGGGCAGTAGAGTTGGTGCAAAAGGTGGGTGGCAAGGCGTAGAAGGCCAAGTGGATGGCCAAAGGGGATATTGAGTCAGTTTTTTGTTTGCTGCCAGTGCACCCGCGGCAGTTGGTGTGTGGGGTTTCCGTAGTGAGGAGCGTATTTATTTTGACACGGGTGGGCTTATTGATTGCTCAATTGCTTGGGTGTACTTGGAGAAAGTTAGTACTTCCCGGAAGTGGGCGATGGTCCAGAATGGGGTCTGGGCAGACGTGCACAGTATCTAGATGGATTTTCGTTCGTAGGCGCAGCAGGGGCATAGGGGTGCCAGGAGCTTTTGGAGGGTTTTGTGGAAGTGTTGCGCGATTTGTGTGTCCCGGTGGCCACAGGTAAGACCGAAGGCCCGGCACCGAGGAGCAATTTTGGGAGGAGAGTTAGATACTGTGGACAAGGTGGCCCGAGGTTGCGAGTGTGGGTGGCGAACGTATGGGCCTCCGATAGGTTAGCGTTGATGGAGATGCAGGCTTGGATAGGCTCTCTCAATGTCGCTTGGAGGGTTCGACCGATGGGTATTTATGCGGCAGCTGGCGGCGTCAATGGCGGGAGTGCGCAGGCACATCACCGTATTGGAGTATCGAAGGGCTGCGGGCAGATCTGTACATAGGTAATGTAATTTTGTAGGATTTCAATGGGGTGGCAGTAATGATGGAGGTGGAGATATTCAATGTAAATTCGCATCTCTACACGGATGCAGTGGGGGATAGGGGTTTAGGAATTTACTTTGGGGGGGCGTGGAGGACGGCTGGATGGCCGCAGTCCTGACATGAAGAGGGGTCTTTGAATGCCACGATGTGTTGCAGTGGCGCCACTAGTGCAGGACATAGTGTAGCATGTTGGCGTTTGAATGTGTTTGTCCAGGCACAGCATATGGCGGGTGGTACTAACGAGATGGATGATGCTGTTTCTCGTTTTCCATGGGAGCGATTTCGGAAGGTGGCCCCAGAAGCAGACACAGAGGGATTTGTGGTCCGGGAGTAATTATGGAGCGTTGGCCTAAGGGGAGGATGCACCTACTGGGGTTGCGGAAAAGTAGTAGAATTATTGGTGGCCAGAGGTTGGCGGTCTGGTCCGGTGTCTGATCAGTTGAGGGGTCAGTAAAAAAACAAAAAAAAGCGGCATCGCCAGATCGACGTCGCGCACCTAAGTAGTAGGATTTAGCTTTTGCTAGAGCGGTAGGAGGGGGCTCCTCAATTAGAGGGAGTCCTAGTCCGCAGGCTGTTTAAAGGGGGGAACGGTCACGGCTGGCTGGAAGGGACTCTATGCGGCCGAATACTCATGTATTGCTTGGGAGGCTCTGTGCAGCTTTACCCATGGTTGCAGGTTCACGGCAGGTTTTGGTCTTGCAATTTTCGGCGCCTTCCGGATGGGATTTTGTGGCAAACTCCAGTAGGTCGGGGTGGATGGCAGCATGCAGTGACAGCGTGTGCAGCTGAGGAAGGGCGATTGCGGGTCCTTTTAGCGAAATCTAAGACAGACCCGCTAGGAAAAGGTTTGGGGTTGTTTGGACTGAGATTGTGGGTCTGTCTACCTGTCCCATAGGCGCATTGTGGGGGTACTTGAGGGTGCATGCAGTGGCAGAGGGAGTGCAATTTATAGCAGTCCCGAGGTGGGGGTGGCAGTACATAGTTGAAGACCTGAGGCTGTCGGCTTCACATTCCTTCCGCATCGGCGTCGGTAGGCTTCCCGGAACGGGAGATACGAAGCATTGGCAGATGGTGTTCTCCAGCTTTTGGGTTATGTTTGTTTGTGGGGGGGGGGGAGGGTTTGGGAAATGAGGGCTGCTAATGGTATTCTCTGTTTCAGTTAAGGGACAGAGTCATCGTGGCTGCTGGCTGCTGGGGCATGCTTTCGCTTAGTGGACTGGTCGGCGAGCAGTGGTGCGGCCGGTGGGTCCTAATTTGGGTCTTAATTCAGCTGTGGTATCGAGTTATGGCTGGGTGAGAACGGTCTACGGGGACACAGATTATGCCTTTGCTTCGACACCAGGAACGAGTATGGAGTAAGCCGTGGAGGCAACGACGTGGTCGTCTGGACCGGCAAGCAATTATGCGAGCAGCGAAGAAGGATCTTGCTGTGGTGTTCCGTATGGTTTTAATGTCTAATGTGGTCGGATATCAGGCCACTGCCTGCTTGCTGTGACCAACGGCGTTTGTCGTGGGAGCTGACAAAAAATTAACTGACAGATCGGGCTTCGTATTTCTGAGCAGGGAGCTTACCAAATCCAGCATTCAGGGGCGTCAGTTGACTGTGCAGGATTGGTTTGACGAGAGGGGGCGCACTTATTCCCAATGGGCAGGGATTTGCTCTTGAATGACTGGCGGGAGGCCTTGGAATGTGTGGGGCAGCGGGAGGCTCGCTGGTCGCAGCTTGGTAGTGAGGGGGGGGGCGGCACAGGGACATTAATGTCACCTTTGCCGGTGGCGGGATCCCAGAGGTTTCCGGGGTCCGGAGCCTTGGCTATACTTGGGTTGGGGGGCGAGGTGCCCCAGACCTGGACAACCCCGATGACTTTTGCTAATTACATGGCGAGGTCAGGGAAAGGGGTAGGCGGATTGCCGGTGGCCTAACCGTGGTCGAAACGGAGGTGATGTCACCTTGCTAATTGTATGGCTGGTGGCGCATGGTTCCGCTTTGGGCAGGTTAGGAGGTTGATTCTTGGATTGTAATGTTTAACGTGTTACAAACGTTAATAAAGCTGCAACCAGTTGTTTGCCATGAACATGTTGTGTTTGTAGATTTTGGGCTTATGGGGGTGGGGGCGGTAAAAGGGGCAAAAAGAGGGGGGGAAGAGGGGGATGTGGCAAAGGGGACCGGGAGCACCTGGTCCGGTCTATCTCAGTTAGTGATGACCGGTTTTATCTTCTTGGGATCCGATTCTTTCTACATTCATTTTTGAAAGCCTTATTTTTGATATCCTTTCTTTTAAACGAGTTTGTTGTATAGAATACAAAAGCATCCCTAGTTCACAATGATACTCTGAATTAGTTCCCCCTCCTGGTGCTCCAGTTGTGTGCCGTATTTTCATTTTTATCTGTTTATTTTTGCAGTTTTAAGTATACATGTTTCTTAAAAATATTTCTAACCATATATGGCTTTTTTAAATTGTTTTTTAATTGTTACAGCTATACATGTTTGCTGAGCATTTTTTATGTCACAATAGTATTTTGGTTTAATTTTATGGTTTTTATCATTGTTCGATATCAGTATTATCATTTTTACTACATATGAATTTTTATATTGTTTTCTGGTATATTCATTGGGTTGTATGTTTATTAATTTTACAAGGACATTTTGTAACCTTTCATATGTGTCTCTTGTTTATTTAGTCAGTTTTTACCTACAGGGTTCTGAAGTTTTTATTTCAGTTAACTTATGGTGCTCAACATCTACACTTTCTCAGTAAGTACTACTGTGCCTTTTCCTCCTACGTCTCTTTTAGTGTAATCTTTTTTAGTCTAATCTTCATTTGTTTTATAACAGTCTGTCTTTATGTTTATACATTTTACTAGTTATATATATTTTATCAGTTATATATATTTTTATCTGTTTTAAACTTATTGTTTTACTTACATATTTTTTACATTTGGGTACCCTTCTGCTTTGTCTAAATTCGTTTTTTATATGTTTTTGAATTGTTTTTTGCAGTTCCTCGCCCCCTGATGAAGGCATAAGCCGAAATGCATTGGGGTCTTTTAATTCAATAAAGCACTTGTGAACTACATACCTTCGCTCTTTTGTGCTCACAACAATTCAGGGCCTAACAAAACTACTTTTATTGTCCTTTAGCTAAACAAAATCACTCCCCAGCCTGTTGTCTTCAGAGGGCTAGTTCTCCATGCCCTTCTCCTGATCCACAAATTAAAGTCAGAATTCAGTTCAGCCCAAAGTCTAGGCAGTCGCTTGGCTTCAGTGTTTATGAATATAGCTCCCAGTTCCTAAACCGCCTACCTTACAGCTGAACTCCTTTCCCAGGCCTGCTTGGAAAGAACTTTGTGTCTCCACAGGCCTCTCTCCTCCCTTGTGCACACAACTGGCTTCTTAATCCCTCTGTCTGAGTCACGCCCTTCCAGCCTTGAGTTCTGAGCTTTAGACTCTTCTGGTGGACTGCTGATATAATCCATTAACTTTATATATACTCCATCACATTGATAAAATCCCAAGTGAAATGGAGCGGCTAAACATGAATCGATTGTTTACTCTTTCAAGAAGTACAAGGATCAGGGGACATGCCCCAAAGCTGCAAAGTAGAATAGTTAAAACCAAAGAAAATATTTTTCCTTTTAATCTATAATTAACATGAAACTCATTGCTGGAGGATATGGTAAAAGCAGGTGTTTAAAAAAGGTTTGGACAAATTCCTGGTGGAAAAGTCTATAAACCACCAGACCCAGAGAAAACCACTGCTTGTCACTGGGGATAATTAGCATGGAACTGGCTACATTTAGGGTATGTCAGGTACTTGTGACCTGGATTGGCCACTTTAGGAAACAGGGCTTGATGTAACCCGAGACTAGCTGGTCATTTGTGATCTGGGGCTTAGAGGAGTGCTTGTAGGTGATGATTTTCTCACTTCTATGACAAAGAAAGCCAAACGTTCTGGGGCAAAATTTGCTTTTCTATAGAAGGCCGCCTCCTTCCTTGCCACTGTGTGTGTGTACCTTTATAAAATTCACCTCCTACACATGTATATGAGTATATAGTGCCATTTACATGTGTATATCCCCCCTCTGAAAACATTCATTATGGGGGTAATTTCATCGTATCCTTTTAGCATGTATGTCGCAATATGTAGGTGTAAAATGACTCTTAAAATGTTATCCTAGGCATGAAAGTACACACGATTGCATGAATGCACATACTTTTATTGTAGGTGTTGCAGGGGGCTTGGCCTGGGTGGAGTTGCAAACTCTGCACATTAGTATATTTTATAATCAATCTGCACGCATACTTGCATATTCTATTGTATGCACAGACATTTGTGCTTGCTTCTGAGAAGGCGTAAATGTGTACACCCTCAATGTAGCTGCGATTGCTGCTCGATTTGTGCTATTTTATAAAGACAAATAGGTGCCTGTGTATCTTTATAAAACTGGGTTGTAAGTGTATGGTTTATAAAATATCCCTTGAGCATAGCGCAACACAAGCATACATCTTTGGCTAGCACTATATACTGGCATATGCAAAGATTTATATAAAATATTTTTCTACCTTTTTACAAACTGATTTAAGCACCCTTTTTGGTGCTAAGCCTACTTTTATTCCTCCATAATGGTTTATACAGCCAAAAGATATGGGTTGTTTATGTTGATAAATTCAAATCAAACCACTCATATGGCAGTTCTTAATATCTGCTGTATAAGTGATTTGAGTATTAACCTGTATTATTACATTTTTGAAAACATATTTGTACTTGCACTGTAGGCCTGGAGTATTTCATTTTATTTATTCATTTATGTTTCAGTAGGACACTGCACTAACACTTCAAGAGGTGACTCAAATTTCTTATTTCTATTTCATTTCATGTTTTGTCATGCTTCATGTTTGTTTTGGCATAAATTTTACCAAAAAAAAAATAAAAGTGTAAGATATACATGAGTTCCATGGTACTCAGCAGGACAGAGAAACCCTATTGCTTCAATTCGCAAAGCTTTGTAATCATATTGCAAAGAAGAGGAAATGGAGAACAAAACTTGCGAAAATCAAATGAAATTATATTTCTTTGCAAACTAAAGCAAATTACTGTTCATGTTCTGTGAGAAAGAGGAACATACATTTTAATGACTCTGTCTGAATAACTTAGACTTTCGTTTTCCTCTGTGGTTCAGCAGTAAAAATATGTATACTCTTGTAAGAGAGGCTGATCCTACTTAGGTATT
This sequence comes from Ichthyophis bannanicus, assembly GCA_033557465.1. NCBI lineage: Eukaryota > Metazoa > Chordata > Amphibia > Gymnophiona > Ichthyophiidae > Ichthyophis > Ichthyophis bannanicus. The sequence goes on from CM066034.1 coordinate 601,036,613, forward strand.
CTCGGTTGATTATGTAAGCTACTGTCTTATAATGTTCAATTCATGGAATTCAACAACTTCCTCCCCAGTGAGCTTGCCTCCATTTTTTGTTTGAAATGTGAGTGGCTTGTGCTGCATTATGTCACTTACCACTTCTTGGGGGGAGAAGCGGGGTGGGGGGTGGAGGGGTTAAGGAAGGGGCTAGACTTTAGTTGGATTAAACTTATAGACGGGCAGGATTTACACATTTCTGCAATGATCGGACTAGAGCAGGGGTTTTCAACCCAATCCTCGTGACACACCCAACTAGTCAGGTTTCCAGGATATCCACAATGAATATCCATATGAGAGATTTGCATGCACTACTTCCAAGCAGAGGTGTCCTGCATGGAATGGTTGGTACACCCCTATACAAAGGTATGGGGAAGGATGGCCTGCATGAAGCTGCGGGTGCACCTACTCTTGCCACCTTGCTGGGCAGACTAAATGGACCATGTTGGTCTTTATCTGCCGTCATATACTATTTTACTACATATTGTATGCAAATCTCTCTTGTGCATATTCATTGAGGTTATCCTAAAAACCTGAATGGCCAGGTGTATCCTGAGAACTTCTGCACTAGAGGGATCTGCATGAGAGTAGGACATGCAAATTGCAGACTTCCACTGATGGTTAAAAATCACATATCACTATTACTATGCATATAAATAACACTACAACTCTAAGGTTAAAAAAAATATATACAGTATATATGTGTGTGCGTTGATATATATGTTGGGGATATTGAGATAAGAATCCAGGAGAATAGTCATTGGAAAGGTAGACTCTCACCCCAACTAGGTTGCAAAAGAAAAGAATGTTTCCACTTACATCTCTCTCCAATCATCTACTCCCCATAAAATCAACCAGGTCAACAAGATCAAAAAATGAGAATGCTTATCACCTCTCCATGTTATTTCATAATGAATTTGTGTTATTGATCTCCATTCTTCTTCTTCTTCCTCATTCCCCTTATTATGGAATTCTTTACCTATTTATTTGTGAACAAAAGCCTCCTATATTAAATACGGGCAAGGCCTTAAAATCCTTGCCAAATCCAAAGACCTTTACTTGATCCTTATACTTCTTGACCTTTCTGCTGCTTTTGATACTGTTGATCACCACCTTCTCCTTGATACCCTGTCTTCACTTTGACTTAGGGACTCTTTTCTGTCCTGTTTTTTTTCCTATTTCTCCCATTGCACTTTTAGTGAATGTTCTGGTGGCGGCTCCTCTATTACTATCCCCCTTTCAGTTGGTGTACCCCTGGGCTCTGTCTTGGAACTTCTGCTTTTCTCTCTCTGTCAGTCCCTTGATGCACTCATCTCCTTCCATGGTTTTTAGTACCATCTTTACACTGATGACTCTCAGATCTATCTCTCAGTACCTGAAATCTCTCTAGAAATCCAGGCCCGGATCTCTGCCTGATTATCTAACATTAGTGCCCGGATGTCTCACCACCATCTGAAATTGAACATGGCCAAAATTGAACTCCTTATCTTTTCCCCCTAAGCCCACCTCCCCTTTCCTCCTTTCTCTATTTCTTTGGATAACACTCTACTCCCTGTTTCCTCGGCTTGCAAAGGATTGTGGGGAATGTAGTTCACTTATACCAGAATCAGCCGTTCACAAAATAATGAGTTGTGATGCACGAATGTAAGCAAAGAAAAATGGATTTTATTCATGGGGTTAATTCTCCCACACAGATTTACTTGGTAACACAAAAAGGACACTTGCTTTCAGTATTGCATTCAGGAAAACAAAACATGAAATAAGGTAACTGAACTTTTTAAGCAAAAATCAAATAAGACCTTGATGGGAAACAGAAAAGGTCTTTTTGATGGCTCATGCTAATAACTTTCTTAGCATTGCTCCAAAAGCAAAAACAAACCCCAAAAGTAACAAAAACTGTTCTTTATCAAGGATAACTTTCTTTTATTTACACACACAAAAAGAAAAGTTTCCTTTCAGAGCTCACGTGCACTTGTGCCTGGCTCAATTATCACCTATTAGTCAGCTGCAAACCCCTTTGCTGGTTCACTTTCTCTACGTGGCTCAATCCTACCCAAAAGCTTTCTTGCAGACTTTTCTGGGTAGATAAAAGAACAAATTACAGTTCCTTTTGGTGGTTTTTGTATTAGTGAGAAAGTATTTTACCACAGCAGCCTAGACAGAGAGCAATCCATGTATTCATTCTGATCATTTAATATATCTCCTTCTTCCTCAAATATCATGGAATCAATATCCTGGTCTGGCTCAGAGGAATTCCTCAATTGTTCACTCTCAGGATAATATTTGTTTCCCTGCTGTCTTCCTGGAGAAGAGCTAGGGCATAGATCAAAGTTCAAACCTGAGCTTCCTTTGCTGTTAGGCTTCCTCTCCAGGTATCCTGGCCAGTAAGTAGTCCAACTTTTATGTCCAGCCTTCCAATCAAGATCCCTGGACACTGGGTCTCTCTTCACATACCTCCTTGCTCCGGTCTTAGGGCCCCTTCCACATGCAGCCGTCTCCTTCAAAGGTGTTGTCTGGGAATTCCTGGCTCTATAACCCCACTCCTCTGGCTTCCTCCAGTCCAATGGAGTATGCTTGCCTTTGGAATGACTCCCAACACACGTACTGCTGTGGGCTCCTTCTTTAGACCTCCAAGATGTCTTTCTCTTCTTCCTTCCACGTTGCTGCTGCTGGCTCTGTCTGCTCTGTCTGCTCTTGTTCCCCCTGTTCTGCTTCTGTGTAGAAAATCCTTTACTTTTAACATGCTCAGAGGGACATTCCACCCTAGCACAGCCCAGCTGCGCTGAATCAAGCCCTGCCCTTGGAGATGAGTGATTGGGGATTACCTCATAGCTCTCCTATTTGAACACACGTTTCCCCACTTCAGCTGTTCTAGAGGCTGTTTGAAATCTGGTGCATTCTGGGACTGGTAGTCTTTTATGAAAACATTCTGTTTTAGTATTTCTACCAGCAAAGACAGGTTGCTTTTTCAGAGCCAATTCTCCTCTTTTATAGCTCCCTCCTGAACTATGATACGCTTCCTTATCACAACCTTTAAATACCACTTCAGTCATGGGTAACATCCCTACATCTTCCTCAGTAAAGACCGAAGCAAAGAATTCATTCAGTTTCTCCGCTATCGCCTTGTCCCCTCTTAGTGCCCCTTTTACTTATCTATCATCTAATGGACCAACTGACTCTCTCACAGGTTTTTTTGCTATGAATGTACTTGAAAAAATCTTTAAAAGAATGGTTGTGGACAACACAGTGATAAGTCCATTTATCCTCAGTTGTAGCCAGTGACTGAGCTTTCTCATCAAAAGTTTGACTTTTTAAAAAAAGAAGTCACAGTTCTGCTTGAAGAAGCACTTCCATCTGCTGTCTTGTGTTTGTCGATCCTTAGTGCTGAACAATGTCACCCTTTCGTATATGTGCGTTTAATGTTTCCTAATGAACGGGTATTCATTTTGTAGTTGGTCATTAAAAACACACTTTCTTTTTGGCATTTTAAAAAGAAAATAACGTCTAAAGCTGAAATAGAAACATGCACCTTTAGCTAAGAGCTTACACAGAAGACAGAATCAACAAAATCAGATGACCACTGACCATAATACTGATACTAATGTTGGCCCCAGGCAACAGGTCTGTGGGTGCTTGAGCACCCCCAATATTTTCTCTTGTAGGTCTGTATATCTGTAGCAAAGAAAACCACCATACTCCGGAGCTGCAGGACAAGGGAGAAAAGAAGATTTCTGTATCCTAGCTACTGCTCCCACCTCTCCCTGCTCACTATTGGCTGACTGTGTCTGCTGCAGCCTATTAGCTGGCTTTGTCTGACTGATGGTTGTCTGGACCCTGAGGAGGAAGCAGAACCAGATTTGTCAGATGTGCTAAGGACTCAGGAGTTTAGGATTGCCAACTATCTAAAGTATTTTAGGATTCTGCAACTTTGTAAAGTAGCTGTCTTAGTCAGAACGATGTCTAAATTTGTCTGGATATGTTTTTGGAGTTTAGCTCTACAGCTCGCCAGTGCTCCCCCCTTCACTGTGCAGAGTAAGTGGTAGGTTCCAGCCAATGGAAAGTCTGCACTAGTCACAGGAAGGGTGGGCTGATTTTCTACACAAGGTCTGGGAGAAAGTCAGTGGAATAAGTGGGTTTCTTGGTAGGGGTGAATGGGGTTGCTGAGAAAGAGTAGAAATGTAAGTGGAATGGAGTAAACTGTGAGGAGGCTATTGCAGGCTGAGAAAAAGAACTGGTAGCAAAAGCAAGAACTGGGGGCATTGAAGTAGAGGAGTGCAGAAGCAGCACAGCAGCAGTAGACAGTCAGAGACAGAATCTGTCTGTCTGAAAAGTGCTAGTGTGCATGTGTGTACCTGATTTGGGGGGTGGGGGTGCATGTGTGTGTGACTGAAGTACAACAGAGTGCTTGCATATGTATATGTTTCTATGTCTCTGATGGAAATAGCGTCATATAAATAATTTCCCTTTGAAACTTTCAGCTGGAGTGGAGAAGTCCGCTGGTACAAATATGGAGGAGGTGGGACACCTGTTTTAAAATAGGAGACATGAAGGCATTTCGACCAAAGTAATACAATTCCAGGGACAAATCCTTAAACTGAGACTGTCCCATATAACACAGGATGGTTGGTCACTTTATCATCATCTGGGGGTCACCTGAATATTTAAGTGTTACAATGGGGTCATACTGGATAAATGTTTGGGAAGCACTGTTAGGGTGTAGGCCATGCCGTTTTGAAAAAAGGGACTACTGAAGCAGGAGCAACTGGGGATTATTCCTATTCCTACTAGATTACCAGAAATTCTTCAGGCATAACTGTGGGACTCAGTGTTGGGAGTGGGATGTGAGGTTGCTGGGTAGGGTCTAGGTTATGGGGTGGAGTGGAGTGGAGGAGTGGCCTAGTGGTTGGGGCAAGGTACTTCAGGCCAGAAGGTCGGGGGTTCAAATCCCACTAGAGGACAGCAACCTTGGGCTGGAAGGACTGGGGTTTCTAGTCCCACAGGTGCTCCTTGTGGTCCTGGGCAAGCCACTTAACCCTCCATAGCCCATGTTCCCTGTAAAATAGTTATCTCCAAGTTATAATGCCCTGCTCAATGTAATTTCAGTTTGTTCAATGTAAACCGCACTGATGCAGAATAGCACAGTATATAAGAGAATGTAAATAAAATAAAAATAAATAAATAATACCTCAAGGCACTTACTTTAATAGATACATTTTTGCTTGGGTAAGGAGAGGGAGCAGCAGAGGTGGTGTTTAGGGAAGGGCTTGGAAATAGGTTGTGAGCCTTTTTGGGAGTATGTTATTTTTCATATCTTAGCTGGAAGGGCATGAGGGAACACAAGACCAATTTAACACATTCCTTATTTTCCTATAGTTCAAAATGTAACATTATTAGCCAAGAGACAGAATGAAAATCTCCTTTCTGTGTTCTGAAATAGAAGGCTTGTTAGCACTCTTCTTGGGAGGTTAAAATTAATAACGGCCCAAAGGAACAGGTGACCTCCCGATGTGTGCCCGTCAAGCTGAAGGGCATTAAAGGTGTGAGCCAGTGCAACATGATTAAAGCTGGAGTGTTTAACAGAATCCTACTGGGACAGGCAGTGGGGTAGAGGCAAAAATAGCAGTACATTATTGAGATATTAATATTACAGTAACCTCCTCAAGGGTCTTTACTTCTTAAACTACATGTTTTGCCAGATGAGAGTACCATCATATACGGATTGATATTAGAGAATGGTGAAAGACAAAGGCAGCCATTGTGAACGTATGCATTTAATACACAAGCTGAACTGTATTCCTGACGTTAAAACTGAGTGAATGTCTATTCTGAGCTTGGATTGTAAACTCTTTATAACAGGAAGTGCCTATACCTATTGTACTTGTATGATTTCTATTGACTATATATTGTATCATTGTTTTAATTATCTATTATAACCTTTATCTTTCTCAGGCATTTTTAGCTTTTAGGAAGTGAAGAGCAGCTGAATGTTTTTTTTTCTTGAATAGCTACTATTGTATAAGGTCTTTGCTGTATCTCAAGAGATACCAGAAATATCTATTTTCGCATTTGAGCTTGCTCATGGTGATGGTAACAGAGTTAGCTGAAGAAAGGCAGAGTCTAGGGAGCGAAGGTACAAGCTTGTACTGTTCCATCAGCCAACCATTTGATAAGGCCAGGGCCTGTGTGGCTCACTCTCTTCCAATGCCTATGATTGTGAAGATTGACATCTGGGAAGTCATAGTTGACCTCTTGTTATTAGCGTGCGTTGACATCACAGCCTGAGCACACTCAGTACATATACTCTGCCTTTGGATCTAGAGGACTGACATCACCCCAGTGCCGCTATGTCTGTTGTGGCAATTTACAAAGAGTTTAGCTTCCAAACTTGGAAAACTAGGTTTGACCACCTAAATGTTTAATTTGTTTTTATAAATTTTCAGTTATATTAATCTTGAACAGAAATGCATATTGGGATAAGCAACTCACAAAACCAAAGAAACAAAGAAGAAAAACTATCAACCATATGCATCTAGTCCACAATAGCTTTAGGACACAAAATGTATAACAGAAATAACTGAAATGAAACCAAAATAAAAAGCAGTCAAATCCAATTACTGCAGGTACTGAACAATGTTATCGAGTTTCTGATGTTATTCAAGGGATTCAATCTAAGAGGTAGCCAACAATCTCTTGTTAATGAAAGAGATGAGCTGTGATGGAACATCTGAATTTAAGATCATTTTTTCACACCGGCACCTAAATTTAATTACCTAAAATGAGGGTGACTACAGAAAAACAGTTAAGGCGAAGATAAAGTCTGCTGCTTTGCACTGATTTTTAGGACTAGAAATCTAATTAAGGCAACTCAGTCTAGGAAAATTAATTGCAAGACTAAATTTAGGAAGTTAAAGCTTAATTTTATAAGGGATTAGAGCTTGCAGAACAGTATTTTGTCAGCTCAAGTAGGCTCTCATAAAATTTCCCAAGGGCATACATGCATATAAAGTAGCCCATAGAAACATATTTCTACATGGTGTGAGAGTAATTTTATAGAGGCATTTCTGAGTGTACAGTATATGCCAGCAATGTTCCTGCTAAGCAGCTTGAAGTTGCATGAGAGTTCTCTGACAGCATTCCTGCGAGGGGGAAGGTACAATACGATGCGCCTAGGATCATGTGTCATAGGCAGGTCCTGAGGGATAGGCAGGACTGGATCTGCCTAAGCCACGCGATCGCACTGTCTCTTCCCACATGGAAGACATGCCAGCGGAGGACTCCCACACAGCTTCAAGCTGCTTAGGGGGGAGGATTGTAATCCAGTAAATGTGCATAAAGTAGCTGATTTTATAAGGGATATGTGGAAAGTTACACACCAGTTATGTGCATAAGTCCATATTTGAAAGGACTGAGATGTGTGAATGGACACTTGCACGCATGCTTTCGGCAGTTACCATTCTATAAGTCCTATCATGTCTACTTTCAGTTTGGATGTGCCTAGGAGCAGAGCTTGGGGGGAGCATAGGCAGAGCCTAAACTCACATGTAAGTATTTCCCGACATTGCCTTTCAATTTACCCCCTTGTAACATGAAGCTGCAAGGGGGTAAATTGAAAGGCAATGCCAGGAAATACTTCTTCACTGAAAGGGTGGTGGATGCTTGGAATGCCCTCCCGATGGAAGTGGTGGGGGCAAATAGAGTGACAGAATTCAAAATGGCATGGCACAGACACAGTGGATCCCTTTATATAAACAGGATAAAATCAAAATAAACTTATCTCTTATATCTCAGTAAATAGGGGTGACCTACATGGAGCGGTGGGTACACCCCTAAACAGACATGGGGAGGGGTGACCTGCATGGAGCGGCAGGTGCACCTACTCTTGCCACCTTGGTGGGCAGACTAGATGGGCCATACTGGTCTTTATCTGCTGTCATTTACTATGTTACTATAAAATATAAGTTACATGCATTTCTGAAGAATTCAGCTGAGGACATTTACACATGCTCTAGAGCAGGCCTAACTACCGCACTTCGATTGAGGTGCATCTTTACCAGAGGTGTATCCATAACATAATTTTTAGGAGAGCCGAGGGTTAAAATGGGGGGGAGCCCGGGTATAACATGGAGGGGCAATATGTATTCCAGGTTGTTCCCCCCCCCCCCACCTCATGGTGCTCACCATTTCCATGGTGTAATGGGAGCTCTCAGGCCTTCCTTTCACAATTTTCAGCCATGACGTGCACACCAAAACAGGACATGCATTCCGTGGCAGAAATCAGAGAAAGCTCTGGAGGGGCCTGATGCGAGTGCAGGGGTCTGGGCCCCATTGGGCCAACCTGTTTTTTATGCCCCTATTATAAAGTGAAATACACGTGTACCTTACTTTATAAAATAAGCCCCAAAGACATGTGCGACAATGGGCATTAACTGCACGGGCATTTATAAAATCACCCTCATTATGCTGCTTATAAAATTACTCAACATGTAAAAGTTTGCCTGATAACAAGAAGATGCATATTTTTATGCCACTTGGGTGTAAGCAGAGTCATGGTTTATACACATAGCTTAAGTGGCATTTTACAAATGACGTCCAACTGCAATCTGGGATGTTCAAGCCAGAAGGTCTGAAAAAAATAGCACATGTCCAAGTTCTGGCACCATTGCGCAAACATGGATGTATCTGATACAGACATCTGCGGAGGCGTCTACATAGACATCCTCCGAATAGTATTCTCAGACCATGGATGTCTAGGAATAGCCTAAGGGTTAGCAGTGTGGGCTACAGCTAGGGAAGCCAGGGTTCAAATCCCACTGCTGCTATTGTGATGCTGTAGAGTACTGGAGATGTTGGAGTGTCATGTTCTCTTCCGGGCTGAAATCTCGCATGTCCTTTGAACAGGGGCGGCCCAAGGGGGATGCGGGGCCATGTGCAGAGACTCGGTGCGGGGCCTCATTTGCATAAGTGGCCTTATTTGCATAACTATTTGCATAATGTTACCATACACTAACTTTTAGTAAACACTTTTAATGAGTGTATGGATAAAGAAAGACTAAAAGATTTCTACATTACTATAATCCAGTGCCAACCGCCAGGCACAGTAGGAACTACTACAAACGCTGCCCATTTAGAACCCATAGCAAACCCGCCGTATCCTGACAGCATTACCAGGACTCACAAAGCACCATACCATACCTATCAAACGGAAACACTGCAAATATTAAACCAATACATTTCAGAGAACAGGAATACATGACCTACTGGGGAAAGAGAACAAGTGGCAATGTCAAATAGGAATTACATAAACAGAATACCTCAGCTCAGTTACACAGGCAGAACATAGACCATCACCAAACAAGGAATCACAATTTAGAAACAGGAAGGCAATAATTAAACTGGGAACCCCAAAAGCCAAACTTGGAATGTACAACAACACTGTAGAAATAAAACTATAAATTAATTTCCTCTTGTACCAAACAAAGCGCAGACGTTAATGATGCACATTTCCCAGAGCTTTCATATTCCAGTTAATAAATTCAAAATAAAGAGATATTTTTCTACCTTTTGTGCATTTTTTTTCAGTTGCAATTGCTCCTGCCACTTTCTTCTGGTTTCTTCATGTTTTCTGCTAACTCTCCATCGTCTGCTGTCCATTTGTCCTTTCTTCTCTCTTCTAGTTTTTTTTCCATTCTCACTCTCTCTACATCTGCTTTAACATACTAATCTTTCTCCTTTTGCTCTTTCCTCATTCCTATTTCATCCACACAAATTTTACCCCTCCATCCTCAATCCCCACTTACTCTCCCAATACCCGGCCAATTGTAGATTTTTCATCCCTCCCACACAAAATATTTTTCCCCTCTCCATTTTACTCTCCCAGCCCCATCCCATTCTAATCCTCCCCCAACATCAGCTCCCTTCTAGTTCCAGTCTCACCCAGCATCCATTCCCTTCTAGTCCCTGCATCAGCCCATTTCCAGTCCTAGCCCCCCATCAGCCCATTTCCATTCCTAGTTCCCCCATCCATTTCCAGTCCGAGTCCCTTCATCAGCTCATTTCCAATCCTAGCCCCCCATCAGCCCATTTCTAGTCATTTCCTAGCCCCACCATCAGCCCATGTCAAATCATAGCTCCCCTCCACTCAGCCCAATTCCAGTCCAAGCCCCCCCCCATGAGCCTACTTCCAGTTCTAGCCCCTCCATGAGTCCATTTCAATTCAAGCCGCCACCACAGCCCATTTCCAATCTTAGCTCCCCTCAATAGCCCATTTCCAGTCCTATCCTAGCTGCTCCATCAGCCCATTTTCAGTCCTAGTTCCCTTCCCTCACAGCCCATTTCTATTCCAAGCCCCCTCCCCATCAGCTATTTGCAGTTCAAGCCTCCCCTTCCACTCAGCCCATTTCCAGTCCTATCAACCCCCAACCCATTACCAGTCCTAGCCCCACATCAACCCACTTCCAGTCCTAACCCCCCATCATCCCATTTTCAGTTTAAGCCCCCCCCCCTATAACCCCTTACCAGTCCTAACCTCCCATCAGCCCACTTCCAGTCCTAACCCCATCAGCCCATTTCCAGTCAGCCCCCCATAGCCCATTGCCAGTCCTAACCCCCCATCTGCCCATAGCCCATTACCAGTCCTAACCAGATCAGCCCACCTCAAGTCCTAACCCCTCCCCATCAGCCCATTTCCTGTCCTAGCTCCCCCAGAGCCCAGTCTCAGTCCTAACCCCCCCATAGCCCATTACCAGTCCTAACCCCCCATCACCCCATTTCCAGACAGCCCCCATCAGCCCACAGCCCATTACCAGTCTTAACCTCCCCATAGCCCATTACCAGTCCTAACACCCCCAACAGCCCACAGCCCATTACCAGTCCTAACCCCATCAGCCCACCTCAAGTCCTAACCCCTCCCCATCAGCCCATTTCCTGTCCTAGCCCCTCCCCATAGCCCATTATCATTCATAACCCCCCATAACCCCATTTCCAGACAGCCCCCATCAGCCCACAGCCCATTACCAGTCTTAACCCCCCCATAGCCCATTACCAGTCCTAACCCCCCCCCCCCATCAGCTCATGGAAAATTAAAAAAAAAAAAAAAGCTGGCTGCTGCTGCTGCGGCAGAATGGAGTGTCCCGCGGGGCCCCCTCTGCCCGGCTGAGCCCCTCTGCACTGGCTTTCAGATACGCAAAGGGAGAGTGTCTCCCTCGCATCTCTGTTAAGCCCGCAGGGGCAGATGGGAAATTTCCCATCAGCCCCTGCGGGCTTAACAGAGACGCAAGGGAGACACTCTCCCTTTGCGTATCTGAAAGCCGGAGCAGAGGGGCTCAGCCGGGCAGAGGGGGCCCCGCGGGACACTCCATTCTGCTGCTGCTGCGGCGGCAGCAGCAGCAGCAGCCAGCTTTTTTTTTTATAAAATTTAATTTTTAAAAAAGCAGAATGTTCTTTGCGCGGGGTCCCCTGAAATGCGGGGCCCTGTGCAAAAAACATTCTTGCTCAATGGACGGGCCGGCCCTGCCTCTGAAAGCTTTAGAGCCAAAATGAGCACGTTCCCAATGCCTATTCGTCCCTGTAGCAGCTATCTTTATTATATCACTTGATTGACTGCCCAAGCTAAAGCATCAGGTATAATCTCAGTCATGATTCCGGACACTGCAGAATATTTCTGAGATCAGGCAGTGATGTCCAGGTTCTTGGGAATGCCTCGGGTTCGTCTCCACCACGCCCCCATTCAGACTTGGGCATCCACAGACTCTGCTTTTACATGCCTCTAGAGATGTTTCCGTGCTTTGAACAGCTCTATGCCTGTTTTCAGATATCCAAAACACATACATGTCTTTATAAAATAGACTTGAAGCAGGCACGATTTTCACACATAGGCAAACTGTTAATAGCATTATCTTCCATATGCTGAGTTGCTCCTGGGAACGGAGAATGGACAGAGAGAATGTGGGGTTGGACTATGCATCAATTTTATAAAATAGGCACCTATTCTTACCCATACTTATATGCACACAAAAACACTTGCCTCGGACCAGATGGAAATATGTGCACCTACCTTTCCAGGGGTAATATTATAAAGCCGCATAGTTGCATATGTCATACCTATTTAATAAAGGGAAGCATATGTACATACATGCCTTTTCTGCCTAAGCTCCCTGTTATAAAATTACCCTTTTATGTTTTAGGTGCCTGAATTTAGGTGTATTGTTAGTTGGAAATGTAAATAAGTCAATATTCCAGCAGGGAAGCTGATGCTTAAAAATATCCATACATAGATACTTCTGTGGTTCTGCCTTTCTTGGATGGCAGAGACCTCTAGTGCAGTGCTTCTTAACCCAGTCCTCCTGCACCCCTTAGGCCAGTCGGGTTTTCAGGAGATCCACAATGAATATGCATGAGAGAAATCTGCATACAATGGAGGCAATGGGAGATCTGGGTTAAGAACCACTGCTCTAGTGTCTTTATGAGAGTAGTATATGGAGACCTCCTCATGCCATTTACATTTTCCAGAATAGGGGTGAGCACTCTGTGTCAATGAAGTCATATTGGGAGGTAGTGGCATACCAAGGGTGGGGTGGTGGGTGGAGTTCACCCCGAGTGCCAGACAGGAGGGGAGTGCCGAAATGTCAGGCCCACACAGTGTAAGCGTGTGCGGCATACCTTAATTTCCATGATGGCTTGCCACACTGCCTCCTCTCCAGGCCCGGCAGCTGTTCCCTCCCTGCCAAAGTCTTGTAATAACATCCGTACTGTGAGACTTCAGTCCGGGAGGGAACAGCCGCAGGGCCTGGAGCGGAGGCAGCACAGCAGGCCAGTAAGGAAGTGAAGGTATGTATGCTGCGCACTCCTCCACCTTGTGGGCCTGGCGGGGGTGTCCGCTGTGGGCACTAGTCTTGGAATTCCACTGGTGGGAGGAGACCTTACTTGGAGAGAAACTTGTACTAGTGTGAACACCCATTCCAAAGGCAATCTTTTGTATTGCAAGAAGCAGCTGTTTTTTAGTGCGGAGTGACAGGGCAGTATTGTAGGCTTCTGCTCTGCACTGGGTCTAGGCTTTGGTTATTCAAACTATAACACCACTGCTTTTGAGGAGTGAAAGAATTCAGAGGAAGGAATAAACCTTTGAAGGAAAGGGGAGCGACTAATACTGGATGACAAGAAGAGGATACAGCAGGAGACTTTTGGAGCTGAGACAAGGAAGCCACATTCTATCGGAATGCAGTGCCTGTGATCACACTTGAGTCCAGACTCCAAATCCGCAAAGTATTTGTACAGGGTTACCAGATTTTTGGAGAGCAAATCTGAGACACCTGTGAATGACTGAACTGGGCTGGGAGGGAGCAGTGCAGGGGTCCTCCCTCCTTGGACAGAAGTGCACATACATATTGGCTTAAACTTTCTATGGAGCAAATGGATATGGTCAATGAATGAATTAGACTACCTGATTTGATGATCCTCATATACTGTAAAAATTCTTTAGTAGTGGATTTGAAAGTATTTATATAAGTTTTGATATGCTGTTTGTCAGAATCATTTTTTCTAAGCCTGGAATATATCAGAGTGTGAATCTTTTAATTACATTTTATTTTATACATATAGATAAATATTTTATATATGTCTGAAATTCCTTCTCTTATTTTCAGAAAAGAAGTTAATTTTACATCTTCTCTTATTAGAGGGGTATGCCGAAGAAGCAATGACCTTTGTATCTGTCCCCAATGAAATCGGGGGCAAGAGGTGGTTAAAGTCCATGGAGTCAAAATTGTGGACAATCCCCCAAAATCGGGGATATATGGTAACCTTATGGAAGAGGAGAATAGGGAGTTCCTCACCCACAAGGGAGAGTCTCAGAGGAAGTAAAGTGATGGTGCTTGTTCTGTTTTTTATACTCTGTTAACTAACTGTATTTGGTTCATTCTCTGCCACTTAAGCTTTCCATAAACATTTGGTTCAGAACACACCCTGGGCGGACTTCCCCATATAGAGGACTAGAACCAAGATGGCATTGGTGAAGGACACTTGGGCATGAGATCCGTATTGTCTTTTCTTAGTAGCCTGCCACCCTAATACATGTTCCCTGTGATGGGGAAGCTCCAGTTGCACACCTGCGGAATGGGTCAGTCCTTGAAGAAGAAGTAGGAGATTCTCAAAGGCAGCAATATTTTCCCCATGTTAGAGAAGACTATGACTTTGGCCAGAGCAATGTAGAATGCTCTGACCACATACCAGAAGGTAGACGAGGTATTGCTTAGCCTCAAAGATAAAGCAGCTGCTCTGTGACCTGGATGTGCTTTCTTGTCTGTGCTGCTGCTGATGAACTTAGAAACTGTCGGTCCCGTTGTGTGCTCATAGAGGAGCAGACTGTCGTGATCTCTTCCCATGTGGAGTGAGCTTGGAAGAATAATATCTGAGGTACTGCTTTTGTTGTATGTGATTTGTGCAAGAGCCCCTAGAGGTCATGGGTTTTGAATATATTGACTGTAGTAACACTGGATTGCCTCTGGGATGTACTGAAGGATCTAGATTCTTCTCTTATGGTTATAGCAGGGAAAATTTAAAGAAAATGTGGACATTGTATCCACTGAGGTACCTAGTCTGAAGCAAGCAGTGGTTAGCATGAGGCCAGATTAGAAAAGGTGGATGTTTAGGTTTATTAACTTGACGTACCACCTTTTAAAGGACAAACCATCAAGATGGTTTACATTAACAGGGTATCAACACAGACCCCTCAGTATTTTAAAAGGTACTATGCTGTTTTTTGTCTTGATTTTTGGCAGCAGCATGCGTAGAAAGAGATTTAAATATCCCGTTGTATGCATAATGCAATGTGTTCTGCGAGGAGGGCAGGTTTGAGGCATTTTGGGAGTGGGCCCGCCAATATGTATAGTTTATATATTTAGGCTCTTATTTTTGACACCTACAGACCTAAACTATGTGTTTGGCTCTGATGCAGGACAACCAGCTATAAGCTGGAGCATCTGGTCAAATGCATAGTCTGGACATATAGGCGCCTATTTTTGGCACCCAGACATTTAAACTATGTTCATGCTTTTCCGCATGCCCAAGGGCCCATATTCATTAGCACTAAGCAAAAATAGTAATTATTGGAAAATGTAATTTGAAACTTCTTGTTCGGACATTTTAATTTACGGCTCAGACATCCTGTTGAAAACTGAGTTCAATATAAATACAAATAGACTCCATATAATAAGACATGTTACAATCATTGGAGAAGAGAAGATGTCAAACACCTACAGTATTACACTTCAGACAGATTACATAATATGAAATAGTTCTAGATTATCCAGATTCAGCAGGCAACCGTTGTAATTCATTTACATTCACACATCCATGATTACTCTTACCTAACTAGGGGAGTAAAGTCAGAACTTTCCTAAGTTAAATAGTTTTGAGACTTAAACAATGATCCTTACACTAGAGATAGTTTACACATCTATCTGCCTGATCGATGACATCAAATATGCAATGCAATGTGTGAGTGAATGCTGACTCCTGGCGACCCAGCAACTCCTGGCTTTTCTTGGCAGTGTGACCGGAAGTAGATTGCCAGGCCTTTCTTACAAGGCCATGGAGAGGGTTAACTGACTTGCTCAAGGCCACAGGGAGTGCCAGTGGGAACTGAACCTTGGTCTCTTGGTTTTCAAGCCAGTGCTCTAACCACTAGGCTTCTCTTCCACTCCTCGACATCAAATATAGAAATTTCAAAAATAAAATATAAATATCTAGGTATTGCTAAAGGGATAAAACCTCTACAATCTAGTCTTCAAATGCTTATAAAAACAGCCATGCCTTAACTTTACTATGAAATGTAGGATAGGTTAAATTACCCCTCCCTAGGCATTAAACTCTATAAAATTGGAGCTTGGTAACTAAAGGCCATCTTTTGTATCGCCTCTGGGCACAGTCTAGCTAATGAGAGGATAGTAAGTAGATTTTGATCTGCAGGTTTTAAAGCTCTGGATGGTACATAGAGAATAAATACATTAAACAGATACAGAGGTTAGTTTGTTAATAGATTTTGAAGACCATTGACACAGCCTTCAGTTTTATTCTATATTAAATGGGCAACAAGTGGTGCTCCTTTAGGAGGGGAGTAACATAGTTGAATTGTTTTCCTTGACATAATTATTTGTATTTCTTTGTTCTGAACTATTTGAAGGCATTTAAGTGAGTAAGCAGTAACTCCAGTTAACAGTGCATACTCATCTAACAGAGAAATAACCAGTGCATAGAAATAAGATCTTTTTGTTTAATCTAAATAAAGCCCCATAAGGCCATGCAAAGCAAAGCCCAACTTGCTTGCAAATGAAAAAAACAAGATCCTGTTTCTACTACTACTACGACGGAGCATTTATATAGCGCTACCAGTCGTACGCAGCGCTGTGCAGACATGTAAGAGACAGTCCCTGCTCGTCAGAGCTTACAATCTAGTCAAGACAAAACACAGAAGGTATAAACAGGGATAAAACTAGGGGAAAGAAAAGGAGATTGGGTTTCTATAGTATCTGAATTTAAAAAAACATGGGACAAACACAGAAAATCTCTAAAGAAAAAAGGGGACTATTGTAGTTAGACCATGTAGTCTTTTTTTCTGCCATCATGTTTCTCTGTTACTATAAATACGAAGCTGAAATGAAAATTTTTTGAAGGAACTGGATAGATTAGATGAAACATTTCTCTATGTAATCCACATGGCATTACATTTTGAAGGGCTCAGCTTTAACTTGTATGAACCCAAAAGGTGTTTACTTTAGAAAGGTCAGGTGAGACCCGATATACCGTATACCTAGTATACCAGCTGTATACAAGCAGCCTAGTAATATAGTATGAGCTGACTTCCTGTGCTTGGATTAACATTGCTAATGGTATCATAAAGACATTAAACAGGGTGGGTGCCAATATATGTCCCTGCAGGAGCCCACAATCAAATGACTGCAGTTGAGAAGAAGAGCACTACCACCAAACAGCAAATGACCGATTTGACAGGAAGGAATGAGAGCCATCCCCAGATCAAAGAGACGCCTCAAGAATAATTGATGGTACACCAGATCAAAGACTGCGCTTAGATCTAGAGCTACAGAAGAAGCAAACTTGCCATTTTCCAGATTGACTAGCTCATTAGGAAGAGAGAACAGTGCTGATTCGGGACTATGATATCTTCTAAATTCAGATTTGTCTGAATGTAAAAATCTTGCAGTGGCTCAAATGAAGAAGAGAGAATTGTTTTGATACTCAAAATATTCTAACAGGAGAAATCTGAGATTCTTGAATATTCCAAGGTCTCCCTTAGTCTTCCCCCGTGGATACAGTGTGAATATAAGTGCTGTTGAGTCTGGCTTATTGTTGATAGTGGCATCCATGGCTGCTGTATCAAGCCATCTCTTTGCTGGCTTTCATCTTTTTGAATATATATGCAGGACATTTTAAAACTTCCAGCTGAAAATCTTTCTCCAGTCTCTCATGGGAAACAGCTGAAGATAACAAAAGAGGACAGTCTGGAGCCATGAATTTACCCAACTTTTTGGAAAGCTTATTGGAGGTGAAAATAGAGAGAACAACTTTGGTGGCCACCTTTGTACTAGAATGTGACCAGAACACAGTATTATGACTGTTCTTTAGGAATATGAATAAGCCATTTTTAGGATCCTGTACATGGATGTTTCCTGATCGTTCACATGCTATTCAAGCCAGGTATCATGAATTCTTGGCTTTACATTCACGGGTACAGGCCTTGGGTGGTATTTGTGTGTTAAAATTCCTATGTTGTTGCTTTGTTACTTTGGGGGCTAATAATTTTTTTCTTTGACTCTAGACAGCTGTTAGGTTTTGTAATTGCTGGAGAAGAACCAAAGGTCTTGATTGATGCTTCTCCAGAGGCTGGCTCGCACCAGCTGCCATAAGTCTCCTCTATCTGTCCTTTAATGATTGATTAATTTCCTTGTGTAATAATTTCAAGTATTGGCTTTAAAATTATTACTGTGGTCTAAATGAATTTTTTCCTTTCTTGCTGGTGACATACGTATTTTTCTTTTTGTTTATGGTCATTCATTCAGTTGTTTTTCTTGGATGTAAAACTGATAAATGCTTAATAAAAATAAAATAACACACCCTGGACTGGTCTGGTATTTGTGAAGGTAGTTTTGAGTGGTGGATTGAGGGAGGATCCTTAGAGCCAACAGCCTTCCCGCTCAGCTGGTCCTGACCTGGAAGCCCGAATGACAGAGGAATAAACCTCCTAAAAGACAATGTTACCTCCAGCCGCCTGGACGGCACAAATGAGAAGCAGTGAGGGACCCCAGATCCAAAGGGGCCACAAGTATAGCTTTTCCACATGTCTCTAAGGGGTTTGTTTACTAACCTGTGATAGGCTTTTACAGCTAACATGGCACATTCGTGCAAATAGCACCACGTTACCCGCCAAAGCTGTACATTATCTATCAGAGGCATAGAAACATAGAAATATGACGACAGAAAAAGACCACATGGCCTATCTAGTCTGTCCTTCCATAACAACTACAACAGTCCCCTTTTTACCTTTAGAGATCCTCTGTGTTTGTCTCATGCTTTTTTGAATTCAGTTACTGTCCTCATCTCTACCACCTCCACTGGGAGACTATTCCACGGATCCACTACTCTTTCCGTAAAGAAATATTTCCGCATATCACTCCTGAATCTATCTCCCTTCACCCTCATCCCATGTCCCCTCGTAGCAGAACTTGCTTTCAATTGAAAGAGGCTCTCCCTGAACATTTATGCCACGGAGGTATTTAAACATCTCAATCATATCACCTCTATCCCGCCTGGACATTTCCCTGGAAGCTAATGTGGTAGAAAAATCTGAGAACACAGTGTGGCAGCATCACCAGTGCAGCTAATGCTACCCATTGAGATGGCATTAGCTCTATGTGCAATGTCTGCAAAACATGTGGTTACTGCACACTGTCAATGCTTGTAGTAACTGCATGCTACAAGTATGTCCACTCTCCACCCAGCCCACTTGCACGACTAACGTGCACCCTGCAAATAGATTAGGAAATCCCTGTGCCATCTGCATTTTGCCTCTGTTAGCTGTTACAACGACATGCTTTTCATGCCTTATCGCTGCGTTAACAGCTAACATGGCTTAGTACATATGCCCAAAGTGCATTTTCATGCACCCTATCCTTTTCAGTCGGACGACTCTAGCATGTGGGGTTGGAGGGGGAAGTTTATCAAGGATTTCGGCATGTAAAGACTTTGTTTTTACATGCAGAAAATGCTTTTTATAAAATTGCCTAATAGTATATGAGCATATAAAGTAAGTATCCATGCTGATAAAATGGCACTTATATGCATGCCATATTTAGGCATTCCCGCAGGCATAGTTTGGTGAAGCAAAGGTGTAGTTGCAATGTACTTTTTTATAAAAATGAAAGTATATGCATTTACATTTGGCTTGGAGCAGGTCAAAATGTGTATGCTGGCATTTGTGTACTCTTGGGGCTGGTTCTAGGTGCCTATTATAAAGGCACATATGGGCCTATGTTACTTTTAAAAAATAAGCTGAAAATAGGCACCTTTTTGACTGCTCACATAGGTGTTCTGTTATCAAATCGGACTTAAATGGATAAGTTATCCATTTAAATTTCGAATGACTATTTCGCTATCGGGACAGCAGCTGAATATATCACCACTATCCACATTACCTTTGGTCCTCCCTCCATACAGGTGCTCCTTGTGGTCTTGGGCAAGCCACTTAACCCTCCATTGCCCATGTTTCCTGTAAGTATTAGTGTATGTGTCTCATATCCCCTTTTGTTAAATGTATCCCCTAATTGTGTTGTGATCACTTTGAAGGATAAGGTGGTATACAAAACTGTCAAAATAAATTAAAGTAATGACATTATCCCTCCTCAACTTAAATGGATACATTTTGGCTATATATAGTATTTTAAGTAGAAAACTTTTTTTATTGTCACCAAAACACAAAGCACTTATAAAATACAGAGATATCATAGTGTAACGGTCAAACATTTACAGTGCAACTGTGGTCATAGTGTGAATGAACGTTGTTTCCAAAACTTTAATTACCTCACCATCCCTCACCACCTCCCCCTTACTCTTAGTGCCCCAACAAGTACTGAACTATTGATAGGCCCTGATGAGCATGGACTCTTCACCTCACCAGGGTCCCATATTGCAGCACATATGCCCACCTAGTACCCTAGGCCCCCAACCCCCATAACCACCCTCCTTTCCATCCCCCCATCCCACCCCACATGTGGGGAGCTCTGCCTGCCACACGTCCACATACTTGCATGCTTCCATGATCAGCATGATCAGTGGTTAAGTACCCATCTCCGTGCACAGGGAGTAAGGGACTGGAGGTGCGGGCCCCAAGCTTCAAGGAAGGCTGCCTACAGTTGGGCATGCCCATGAGCTCTCTCTCTTTCCAGCAAAAGCAGGTCATGTAGGCATATTTGCAATTGTCCATAAGAAGGGCCACCCCGGCAGTAGCCAATTGTGTAAAATAACCTTCCAAGCTACTACTAAGACCAGTCTTAACCAAGCATGAGAGCCTGTCCCAAAGCCTCCAGGTTCTCCCCCGACCATATGTCTAAGACAAGGGTAACTGGTGGGAGCCCAAGCACCCCCCAGTACATTTTTCCAAGTGATGTAACACTTGTCTCCAAAAGGCCCCTACTTGCAGACAATGCCAAAACATATGACCCAGAGTCACCGTCTCTGCTCCACAGCGATGACACTTGTTTGTGAGTAGAATGCCAACTCTCCATGCTCGCCTAGCAGCAAAATATAGGTGGCAGATGAGATTAGTACTACAAGTCTTGGCGTTTCACAAAAAACACTCAGTGACGGGACTTGACCTAAAGTTTCCATCACTTCTTCCACCGCCACTTGTTATCCTAGGTCCTGTGTCCAAACCTGAACCCAGAACCTCATCAACAACCTGTGTCCAAACCTGAACCCAGAACCTCATCAACAACCTGTGCGCTCACCTCCACCAAAACCTTATGTAAGTGTTATTCGAATTTGACGGTCGCCACCACCGACCAATGACCCCTGAAGCAGACGATGGATATAACTCCTGACCTGCATCTATGGGTAGACATCAGGTTTCTTAACCCGTTCCTCTCCTGTAATGATGCAAATAACAAGGGGGCACCCGATCTGAAACTGCATGCTCCAGGTTCATAATCCCACCACACTCCCACTGCATAAAACCTGCTCTATCTAGTCCCGAAATTAGTGGGGAGCTGGACGAGGTCCATCCCAGCAACCACAGAGATGGCGCCATGGTGCATGCAATAGATACCAAAGATGCAATGGTGTTGCTAGGGCTTGCTCCCAGGACAAGGGTGTGTAGTCGAACATATTCCAAAGCCAGTCCCGAAGATGTGACAACAGGCAGAGACCATAATATATCTGCCTATATTTTGGAAACCCATTCCCCCCTCTCTCAGGGTTGCTGTAGGACTGACAGCCACACCCAGTGCCGGTAACTCTTCCAAAGGAGGACGTTGACATACTTCTCAAATAGTCAAATATCTTGTTTTTTGAGCACCAAAGCAATGTCTGCAGCATGTACAACCGTTTTGGAAAAAGAGCCATCTTGAAGAACGCAATCCTCCCCCCCCCCAATGACAATGGGAGATCGCACCATTGCTACGCATTCCGCTCTAGATCTGCTAGGAGTCCAGATACATTCACCTGGTAAAGGTCCGAGACACAAGCGGAAAGCTGGATTCCCAGGTATTTGAACTTCCCCTCTGCCTATTTAAGCGGTAAATCACCTCGCCATTGACAGGGGGGATAGTCTGATCCAACGGGAGAGTCTCAGACTTATCAAGATTTAGCTTTAATCCGGACATCTTACCATACTCTTCAAAGAGGTGTAACAAGACTAAGAGCCCCTGTATTGGGTCCTCAAAATGGACCAGTATATCATCCGCGAAGGCTGCGACCTGAAACGTTTCCATCCCCATCCGGATCCCACAGAGATCTGTCATCGATCTCATACGGCATAAGAGAGGTTCTAATGTCAGAACAAATGGGGGGGGGGGCAAGGAACACCCTTGCCTTGTACCTCAACGTAGTGGGAAATCGTTATCTAACTATCATTTACCATGATTGTCCCCCGTGGATCCGAATATAACAACCAGATGCCATCTACAAAAGGACCATGAAAGCCCATAGCCTCAAGATCCTGGTACATAAAGCACCAATTCACCCAATTTGAATGCTTTCTATGCATCAAAACTAATCAACCAAGCAGAGCGCGCCTCCCCCATACTTACACACATTGAGGCCAGAACACGACGCATGCTAACCATCACACTGCACAATTTAACAAAACCCGCTTGCATTGCATGCACTAGCTCTGATAAATATACTGCTAATCTGTCTGCCATAAGTTTGACTTCCACATTTAATAGTGAGATTGGCCAATAAGAGCCTGATAACAGTGGGTCTTTCCCAAGCTTAGGGAGGACAGTAATCAAGGTCTTAGGGTCAAAAGGAAAGCATCCGTGTGTAACCAAAGCCACGTAGTATTCCGCCAGTGGGATTGCCACCTTGTCACTCATCTTGTAGAACTCACTTCTAAAGCCATCAGGTCACGGGGCCAGGCCTCCCCCCCCCCCCACCCGCCTGATGCTCCACTGGACCTCCTGAGCGGATATGGGCCTATTTAGAGTTCCCAGCTGAGCCTCTGTCAACCTGGGAAATTTGCATGCCTGAAGGTATGTCACTCCTAAGTCATCTACATCTGCCTGTTACAACCGACGGTAAAAATCACAGAACATTGTTTCCACTTCAGCAACCATCGACTGCAGATGTCCTTTTGCATCTTGGAGTACACCAATGTGACTCGGACCTCCTCCAACCCATATTAGGGAGGACAGTAGCTTGCCTGCCCGAATTCCAAACCAATAGTCGATGGCAGTAAAACTTGAGCAACATCTTAGTATGGTTGTGGAGAAGCGAGTTCAATTCACATTGGATCATAAACACCTGGAGTTTGGCTTTGGTGCTCGGATGGGAAATGCATTGATATTGGGCAGTGCTCAACTCGTGTTCCATCTGTAGCATCCTACTATTCAAGTGCTTACATTTAGTCTGGACATAGCCTATGATTTCCCCTCTCAATACCACCTTACCTGCTTCCCAAAACAAAGTCGGGTTGTCCATATGCTGTTAATTATGAGACACATATTTGGCTCATTTGGCCCGAATGAACGGTGCAATTGGGCATCCTGCACTACTTGCAGAGGGAATCTCCATGGCTTAGTTCCATCCCATGCCTTTCAAAACCTCTCCAAATGGACCATTGCATGGTTGGATATCACCACAGGTCTGATGTCAACCCAGGTCACATGATCAAACAGCCCTGCCGAAAGGAGAAAATAATCCGGGACCATGTATTGTGTGCGCAGGAATGGTGAGTATAATCACATTCTCCAGGCTGCAAAACCCGCCATATATCCATTAAATTGACGGGCCTGATGATGATCCTAGGTTCCAGCCCCCTGAGATCTGTCCTCCATGGTATCTAACACACAGTTGAAGTCACCTCCTAGTACCATTGGGCAATCTGCAAACCCCGCCACACACTGTGCCAGCCATTGATAGAATCCCACCTCATATATTGGGGGCATAGATGGAGCCAGTGACAACTTCATGGGCACAGTACAGCCCCTGCATGAATACATAACTGCCATCGGGATCTGTCTCCACTTTCCTCATCTCTCAGCCGGGACTCTTGGCCTCTAGGATAGCTATACCACCCTTCTTTCGAATGGCAAGTGCCACATACACATCCTTTACCCACCAGTGATGTAGATTAACATGTTCTTCATTCAATTGATGCAATTCCTGCAAGAGAGCAATGTCAATCCAGTGTGCATGCAGTTGCTGTAGCAACTTGTACCTTTTGATGGGAGATCCAATGCCACACACATTCCAAGAAGCGAGTTTGAGATCTTTACCCGTTGTCCCATGTCTTGAACTCAGAATAACTAGGATCATTAGACCCACAAATTGGGTGCAAGTCCCCCCAGCCTAGAGCCCACACCCATATGTCCAGCCCCTCAAAAGGGCTCCATCATGTCCAGTGATATAACCAGACTATGCATACTCCCCCCCCCCTGTACCTAACATGCCACTCCACATGAGTCCTCCCACTGCCGAGTTCCACTTTGGCCCCCTCCCTCCCTCCTCCCAGGTCCTTCACTACAATCCCCAATCTCAAGCCACTCATCAACCACAAATGTACCCCCAAACCACCCTGATGTCCCTACAGGGACCACACCAAGAAGTCCACAGTGTGCATCCGGACCTCACCTCTGAGACAACCTACCACAATCAGATAATGAGACCCCTTCATATCAAGTCACACTCCTCACACATGCCCATTCTTCACATGCGTCTTATCAGTCATCCCAAACCCCAGGGCATTCCTCCACCATCTGCTAAGGTTCCATTAGCTGCCCCTTGCCCCCCTCCTCCCCTGACTCCAGCCAGCCAACCAACCAAAACAATACCATCAGTTTCCATCCTTAGGACAGCCACTCTTCAGCCCCCCCACCCCGTATCCCTCCCAACCCAGCAGCATGAAACAAAGAAAACATTAATTGAGATTGCTAGCCTTCCCATGACCAAAAGATTGAAGCCCCAGCCGGACAAAGCAGTCCCAAGGGA
The DNA here is from genome assembly GCA_033557465.1 of Ichthyophis bannanicus. NCBI lineage: Eukaryota > Metazoa > Chordata > Amphibia > Gymnophiona > Ichthyophiidae > Ichthyophis > Ichthyophis bannanicus. The sequence continues at coordinate 601,061,357 of CM066034.1, forward strand.
AGGCCACAAGAAGGAAAGGGAGGGAGGAGGAACGAAGGGGAAAGGAAGGAATGGGGGGAATAACACAACTACACGTCAAAGGCATGGGCTAGCTGGGTAAAAGGAAAAAAATAAAAAGATACAAGAGAATAAATATAAATAAGTAACTTAATAGATATGGAGCACACGCCACAGAACAAAGGAGAAATGGAGACAAAACCTAAAACGGCATACCAAAAAGGAAGGGTAAAAAGTACAAAAGAAATCTGAGACAAAAGAGGAAACACTGGTGTTTGAAAATGATTGAAAAGAGAGACTATAAATAAATTAGAATGATTGATGATAAATAATGTAAAATAAATGAGGGAAAATAAAATTACCAGCCCAAGGTTATGCAAGCACATAACACAAACCTAAGATGAAATCAACAGATGTGAGCAAGTAAAATAACATGAGCCATGCTCCGAGTAGAGAGCTGCTACCACCGATCTAACTAGGTCCACGGTCACAAATCGTCACCAAGGCAGAAAGGCAGCAATCAACAGCACCAGGAGATACGTCCCAAGGTGAAAGGCAGATCAAGCAGGCCATTGTTCCCGGCAGAACACCATCATGTCCTCCGGGGTGGAGAAAGTTAACTGCTGGCCTCGATGTTCCAGCTGAAGGTGTGCCGGATAAGCCAACATAAAGCATACCTTCTCCTAAGTCGATATCACTGGTCAACAAATTTTTACAAAAGTCATGTTACTGAAATAAAAATAGTCATTTCTTATTCAATTTTTATATGCTGAATATGAATATGACAGTGAAATTGCAAAGTTGGCTCTAGTTTTTTTGTAATCTACAAGAATTAATGTTTACATCACGAAATGCATGTCAATAGTAAATATAATAGGTCTTCGGTTAATACCTGTAAAAAAACAAGTCATAGACTACTTCTTAGATTTTTTCGCCTGTCTCTTGTACAGCTGTTCGGGAGCTTCTCTGGGGAGTGTCCAGCAGTAGTCAGCCAGCATTGTAGTGGACCATTTTCCCTGGTATCTTTGCTCCATCGTTGCGATATCCTGGTGAAAACGTTTGCCCTGTTCATCACTAACCATACCACAGTTTTCAGGAAAGAAATCGAGATGGGAATCAAGGAAATGGATCTTTAGAGACATATTGCAGCCAAGTTTCTGATACTGCATCAGCATGTCTTCTACTAGTTCCTTGTAGTTTTCTGCCCTAACATTCCTGAGAAAGTTTGTTGACACTGGGCGAAAAGCATTCCATGCTTGTTTCGCATCACCCTGCAGCAAGTTGTTGAACCGGTCATTTTGAAGAGCTCTCGAATCTGAGGACCCACAAAAACTCCCTCTTTAATCTTTGCTTCGCTGAGTTAAGGGAATTTTTCATGCAGGTATCGGAAAGCTGACGAAGTGCAGTCCATGGCTTTCACAAAGTTTTCATCAAACCTAGTTTGATGTGAAGGGGTGGTAGCAGGATTTTGTGAGCCTCAACCAGAGCTGGGTGCTGGATATTCTTCTCCCCAACTGTTACATTTTTTCTGCGATTCCATTCCTTCCGCAAGTAGTGCCAATCCCTTGCTCGGCTATTCCACTCACATATGAAACACATGTATTTTATATATCCCTGCTGCAGTCCCTTTAAAAGGGCAACTACCTTCAAGTCACCACAGAGGTGCCAGTTGTACTTGTTATAGTTAATGGAAGTCAGTAGACGCTTTAAGTTATCGTATGTCTCTTTCATGTGGACGGGATGCCCTACTGGAATAGATGGAAGATGGTTTCCATTATTCAAAAGCACAGCCTTCAGACTCAGTTTCGAAGAGTCTATAAATAGTCTGCAGTCTTGTGGGTCATGAGTGATTTTTAAGGCATTCATGAGGCTTTAAATATCTGAACAGAATACCAGATTCTCCAGGACCAAGCAGGAAGTCAGTCCTCACTTATGGGTGACATCGGCGCCGATGGAGCCCCCGTGCGGAGCATTTCCCCAGCTTTCTATGAAAGCCTTTGAGAATACTACACGCATGCGCGGTCCCCTTCCCGCCTAAAGGTGCCATCTTGCTCAGTCTCTCTTTTTCCATGGAGCCCTTCGGACGTTCGTCCTAGTCACCTGTGAAAAGTTGACGTTTTCTGAAGATTTCTTCACTTTTTTTTCCAAGTTCGATGCCGGTTCCCCTTCCCGCCAGGTTCAGTACACCGGTATCGAGCCTGTTCTCTATTTTTCAGTTTTTGCCCTTCGTGGCTGGTGTTCGCACCCTTTTTTCTGTTTTTCCCTGAAAGGCCGGTCTTTTAAACTCACGGGGGCCTTTTTTTCCCCAATGGCTTCCGGTGGTTTCAAGAAGTGTGATCGGTGCAAGAAACTAATGTCTCTCACCGACACACACGACTGCTGCCTTCGGTGCCTCGGCCCAGATCATGATCCCATGATCTGTGGCCCGTGTGGTAAAATGTCCACCAAGGCACTTCGAAGCCGTCAGCACCAGAAGGAAAGGATTTTTTCGGATTCTGCCTCCGGCCGGGCCCGGACCTCGTCTGAGGCCTCGACGTCTCGGGAGTCTTATCCCGAGCATCGCCGGGGTTCCTCGAAAAGTGGGTCCCCCGACCGGGAACGTAAGAGGAAGAAACAGCTCACGAGGGGGGCTTCGGAAGAGCTCCCTGGTTCCTCGAGGGCCAGGTCTAAGACCCCCGACCTGCAGGAGAAGCCGTCCAAAGTACCTCGTGAAGAGCCGGAGACCGTCGGACATGTAAGAGACTCTCCTCCGAGGAAGCCAATGTCGGGCCCAGCGCCGCCGGGGCCCGAGTCGGTGGCTGCTGAGTCTCCTGAGCTTGGACTCAGGCTGACAGCCTTGGAGTGCAGATTGTCTACCTTCATGGAGCAGCAGCGGGTACTGATGGCCAGCCTCGTTGGTGCATCGGCCCCAACCACCGGGACATCAACGTCGAAGTCGACCCCGGAGACCGAGCCGATAGTCGAGACCATGAAGGCTCGAAGTCGTCCTCGGTCAAGGTCTCCCTCGACCTCCCGCTCGGAACCGAGGGTGTCGACGCCGGTGCCTTCATCGTCGGGGCGGGTGCCACCTCGAACCGCTCGGTCGGAGCCCCTTGACTCCTCTTCCGATGAGTCAGCCTGGGAGACGGAGGATGAGGAGTCCCCCGATACCTTACGGACTCGGTGCGTCCCGTCGGACTCACCGCAGTCGGAGCCCCGGAGTAGGTCCCCTCTGGAGGACATCCGGTTCTCGGAGTTCATGCAGGACATGGCCAAGGCCTTGGCGATTCCCGCCGACCCCAAGGAGGAGCCTCGAGCCGAGGAGCTTGAGGCCCTCCAGTATGACTCTCCTCCGAAGGAGGCCTTTACTGTGCCGGTTCCTCCGATGCTGGAACGGCTCCTCTTCCGGATGTGGGAGGCACCGGCCTTGGCGCCGGTCTTGAGCAAGCGAGTCGATTCAATTTATCGACTCCGTAAGAGCCCTGGCTTCCAAAAGGCGCAGCTGCCGCACCATTCCATGGTGGTGGAATCGGCCATGCATCGACTGAAGAGCCAGAAGATGCACTCTGCGGTGCACCCTGGTAGGGAGACCCGGAACCTGGATGCATTCGGCAGAAAGTGCTTCCAGGGCTCGATGCTTGCCTGCCGTGTCCAGTCATACCAGCTGTACATGGGCATGTTTCTCTGAGACCTAGCAAAGGAGCTTGCCGGGTTCTCTGCCGGTCTCTCCGGGGAACCTTTGCAGAGTTTCCAGTCTTTGTCTTCAGTAATCCGGGACTGTTCCATATTCATGTCCCGAGCGGCCTACGATGGCTTCGAGGCTTTGGCTCGTGTGGCGGCCGCCGGCATCACGGCCCGACGCCAGGCATGGCTGCAGTCATCGGACCTCGAGCCTTGGGTACAGGACAAGTTGGTCGATGTCCCTTGCTGAGGTGAGAACCTTTTTGGCAAACCCATGGCCGAGAAGGCCGCTGAGCTCGAGACCGAGCACCTGACCAGGACTAGACTGTCCAGAAAGACTTCTGTCCCTTCTCACAAAAAGAAGGGCTCGGGTAAAAAGTCCTTCTACCCGAGAAAGGTGTCTGCCTACAAACCTTTCCCTCAATACCAGGCCTCCCCAGCTCCCCCTCAGGGGCAGCAGGCCAAGGGGCAAGGACATGGGCCCCGTAGGCAGAAGACTCCCAAGCCTCCCAAGCCTCCGGCTCCTGCTCCTACCCAGCAGGGAGGGGGTTTTTGACTCCCAAGGCATAGCCTCTCCGTCCCTGCTGTCCCATCCCTGCACAGGAGGTCGCTTAGCCCTCTTTGCCCACCGGTGGTCACCCATTACAGGGGATGCTTGGGTTTTAAGCATCATTCACCAGGGCTATATGCTTCATTTCCAACAACTACCTCCTGTCTACTTTCCAGGAGAACCTCTGAGGCCTCTCCTGCACACCACCCTCCTCCTCCAAGAACTTCAGGGTCTGCTTCTGGACAAGGCGGTGGAGCCGGTTCCTCCTCGCCTACAAGGGCACGGGTTCTACTCCAGGTATTTTCTGGTGCCAAAAAGAACAGGAGGGCTAAGGCCTATCCTAGACCTCAGAAACCTCAACAAGTTCTTGGAGAAAGAGAAGTTCAAGATGCTTACTCTTGGAACACTTCTGCCCTACCTCCAGCAGGGAGATTGGCTATGCTCCTTAGATCTAAAGGTTGCGTACACTCACATCCTTATTCATCCAGACCACAGAAAGTACCTCAGGTTCGTGGTGGGAGGAAACCATTACCAGTACAGGGTATTGCCTTTTGGCCTAACTTCCGCCCCACGGGTCTTTACAAAGTGCCTAACTGTGGTGGCAGCCTACTTGAAGACTCAAGGGATATTTGTCTTCCCCTATCTGGACGACTGGCTCATTCAGGGCCAAACCTACCAGGAGGCCAGGCAGGCCACCTTCAGGACTGTCACACTCCTTCAAGACCTAGACTTTGTCATAAACTTCGCAAAGTCCACTTTGCTCCCCTCCCAGAACCTCGAGTTCATAGGAGCACGGCTAGACTCTCTGCAGGCAAGGGCTTACTTGCCAGAGGACAGAGCTGAAAGGCTCATGGAGTTGGCATCCCGGTTTCTCAGTCTGCCGAGGGTTCCTGCCAAGCTCTGTCTGCAGCTCCTGGGACACATGGCTTCGACCATGCATGTGACCCCCAATGCCCGCCTCCACATGAGGCCTGCACAGTGGTACCTCAGAACTCGGTGGAAGCAGGCCACAGGGAGCCTAGCAGACCAAGTAAGGGTATCCAAACCTTTCCTGGATTCTCTTCAGTGGTGGCTACACCCCCCCCCAACTTGCTCCAGGGGGTGCCTTTTCAGGTAGCTGTCCCCACAGTGGTGTTGACAACCGATGCCTCCTTGCAGGGCTGGGGTGCACACTGTCAAGGGAGCTGCACCCAAGGCCTCTGGTTCCCATGGGAAGCCCTGCAACAGATCAACCTACTGGAACTGCGGGCTATTCGCTTAGCCCTCAAGGCTTCTTCTCACTCCTTGGCCCACCAGTCTGTTCTAGTTCAGACAGACAACCAAGTAGCCATGTTCTATGTGAACAAACAGGGCGGCACTGGGTCCAGGCCTCTATGCCTGGAAGCACAGGCCCTTTGCTCTTTTGCCCTCAGGCACCAGATGTTGCTGAGGGCTGTGTATCTTCCTGGCCAGGAGAACTTTCTGGCAGACCGCTTAAGCAGGATATTGCAGCCCCACGAGTGGAAGCTGCACCCTTTAGTGGTTCAACAGATTTTCCTGAAATGGGGACTTCCATCCATGGATCTCTTTGCCAGTCCCCTGAATCACCAACTGCCCAGGTTTTGTTCCAGGCAACCGCATCCCCTGAGGGTGGCGGCAGATGCCTTCCTGATTTCTTGGTCCCAGGGCCTGCTCTATGCGTTTCCTCCCACGCCTCTGGTGGCCCGAACCTTGTTCAAGATTCTCAGGGACAAGGCCTCAGTACTTCTGGTTGCTCACAGGTGGCCGAGGCAGCCCTGGTTCCCCCTGCTACTTCAACTGGCAGTGGAGACACCCATGCCTCTGGGATTCCAACCCGACCTTCTATCTCAGGATCAGGGTTCCCTTCTGCATCCCAATCTCAAATCTCTCCATCTGATGGCATGGAGGCTGCAAGGGTAGTCTTGGCTCCCTGGGGTCTACCTCAGGAGGTGGAAGAGGTGGTCTTGGCCTCTAGGAAGCAATCCACCAGGAAAACATATGCCCTAAAGTGGAGAAGGTTCTCCTTGTGGTGTCAGCAACACAAGGAAGATCCTTTCACCTGCACTGTGCCAGTAGTACTCCAGTACCTACTGCACTTATCCAATCAGGGCCTTAAGTCCAATTCAGTTCGGGTCCACCTCTCTGCTCTGACAGCTCATCACTCTCTGGTGGAGGGACACTCATTGTCAGTTCACTCCTTGGTGTCCAGATTTCTCAGAGGCTTACTATTGCTCAAGCCTCCTCTCCGTCCACCGGCCCAGAGTGGGAGTTGAATGTGGTCTTGCAGAAACTTACTCACCCACCTTTTGAGCCCATGGCTACATGTCCTTTACGCTTCCTATCCTGGAAGACTCTATTCCTAGTTGCCTTGACCTCGGCCAGGCGAGTGAGTGAACTTCAAGCCCTGGTCTGTGACAGGCCATACACTCGTTTCTATAGGAACAGGGTAGTCCTTAGGACTCATCCTAAGTTCCTCCCCAAGATTGTCTCCTCTTTCCATCTCAACCAAGAGGTGGTTCTTCCAACATTCTTCCCTAGGCCCCATGCAAGCCGGGCTGAGACAGTCCTGCATACCCTGGACTGTAGGAGGGCCTTGTCCTTCTACCTTGAGCGTACGCAGGGGCATAGAAGGGCTACTCAGCTCTTCATATCTTTTGACCCCAATAACTTGGGGGTACCTGTGTCCAAGCATACCTTGTCCATATGGGTGGCTGACTGTATCACCTGGGCTTACCGGGCAGCTGACCTTCCTTTGCAGGGTTGGATCACGGCCCACCGTGTCAGGGCAATGGCTGCCTCAGTAGCTCATCTCCGCTCTGTACCATTGGCAGACATCTGCAGGGCTGCAACTTGGTCCTCAAGCCAGACTTTTGCGGCCCATTACTGCCTGGAGAGGGAGTCCCGCAGGGACAGTGCTTTCGGTCAGGCAGTGCTCCGGAATCTCTTTGAGGTTTAGGCAACTCCTACCCTCCAGCCCTCTGGTTGGGCTACCGGTGGAGGTATGTTTTCAGTGAAATCCTCTCTCTGATGCTGAGGCTAGAGGGAGCTCATTTTTCAGCTCTTGGTCCCCGGTAGACTGAAGCTGCGTTGTCCCATAAGTGAGGACTGACTTCCTGCTTGGTCCTGGAGAAAGAGTAGTTACTCACCTGTAACAGGTGTTCTCCAGGAGCAGCAGGAATCAGTCCTCACAACCCTCCCTCCTCCCCTGGGAGTTGCAGTTGTACATAGTTAAATTTTTTCATTTTTGTGTGCTGTTTTTTAGCTATGTCATTTGACTGAGCAAGATGGCACCTTTAGGCGGGAAGGGGACTGCGCATGCATGTAGTATTCCCAAAGGCTTTCATAGAAAGCTGGGGAAATGCTCCGCACGGGGGCTCCATCGGCGCCGATGTCACCCATAAGTGAGGACTGATTCCTGCTGCTCCTGGAGAACACCTGTTACAGGTGAGTAACTACTCTTTACTTTCCTTTCCGACTGCGTATAGTACACTGCTGACGTCAGATGGATTCAGCAGCCGTCTGGCAGTAGTATTGCATTGCATCAGAAAATGATGCAATCAACTCTGGATGATGTGTGCATGCTGGTATTATGCAATGTGATGCAATATTACATCATTCAAGGCTTATTTGTGATGTTGTTGATGTCCTACTGGATAGATTTACACGGTGAAATGTCAAAAATGAGCTACATGCAATATCTTCAAAACGAGAGCCAATAAAATGTTTTTAATGTTATATTCATGTTCAGCTCACCAAGATACTACAGATTAGGGCCTTTTAAAGTCAGTAACGATTTCAATGTTGACCAGTGTATATACTACAGGCCTCTGAGAACGCTCGGCGCCGCACCGAGACTACAGCAGAGTAATCCTGGAAGATGAGCAGACTGCGAGCATTGTGGTCCCCGCGGCAGTGCAGATGATTGTATGTGGGTGACAGCGGGGTGCTGTTGCCCCGGGTAATGAACTCTCTTAATAGCAATTTTCCGAATACTCTCCTCCAGAGGCAAATTGAATGAAATCCAAGTTTCGAAATAGCTCCACAGCTCCTTTTCAATCACTGACTCCTCGCCGATGAACTGAAGGTTCTTTCTATGTCTGCAGTTTTCAAGGTCATCCAGTTTGTCTAGTTGACGGTGCAACTGATCTTGGAGACATTTGAGCTGGTCCTGAGTCTGGCGTCTCTCATCCTCCAAGGCGCCAACATACTGCTGCACTTGCTCCAGCCGGTCGGTGAAATCCGAGACCAATTGCACTGCAGCAGCTATCTGTGACGTTAACCTGCTCGATTTTGCTTCCAGGGCTCAGGACACCTCCTCTAGCATGGTCTCTGCACTGTCAGTCCACAGACTGATGAGCTGGTCATCCGCCATCTTTGAGTAGGCCACTTGCAGTTTCTCGTGGCACGGTGCCTTTACAGTCATAGCTCAAAAACAGCTCAGAAGCCACCTACTGTTGCAGGGTACCTCACAGCAACCAGGTGAGCACTCAGTAAGGCAATTTCCACACAAAATGGTACTGGTTTGCAGTAAAGAAAGGGGAAGGGGCCCTGGAGCCATAGAAACAGCATCTTCTCTAGCCCATCACATCACGTGACCTCTTGGCTATATATTTAAAAAACAACAACCCTACTTATATAGCCAGTACCTGATACTGACTTTGTGTAAGTGCTTTTAAATATTGACCAGAAAGAGCTTAAATTTGAATGCAAATCTATTTAAATTAGGTGCACTGAAAATTATTTAGAAAATTGACCCCCATTTTCCTAGCTTTAGGTGTCTATGGAGCATGTTTACTAGCTAAAACATAGACAGGACCCTGTGCCAAAAGCTCGGCATTGGGGCTGTGACTGGGTGAGACGGGGGCATTCCCAGAGCAGTGCAACTAGCAAAGCTATTTATGGCTCATGCTACCTGCGCTTGGCACAAGTAGTGTAGGTACAACTAATACTAACTCAGTGGCTGCTGTTAGTTGCAGCAATGGCAGGTTCACCATGCTACATCATGATAACTTCAGGGGGAGAGATATACATGCCGCCCTGCAGTTAGTCTGAAGCTCCTTGCTGGTAACGTGGCCCAGATTTGTGTTACCGGTGTGAAGCTTAGTAAATATGCCCCTATGTTAGGTGGCTAGTACTGAAAACCAATACTGCCAAACTTTTTATTTTTGCCCTAACTCTTCCCCATTAGCCAGACCATTTTAGATGGCCCTCAAAGATAGGGACCTCATCCCTTTGAAAATTGAATTCTGTGCACCTTGGGCATGGATTTGTCTGCATTCTGCAAAATTTAGAAGTGCAAAAAGTTTCACTTTTTAGATTTGTTCCTCCCCTCTTGATTTAAATTGTTGTGTGCTGTATTCTCTTTTTTCTGAAATTAAAAGTTCTGTTTTTGGTTTTGCATTTCAGTACAACTTGCATATAATATATATTTATTCATACAGACAAGAAATGTAAAATAACAAAAAAAAAAAGTACTAACATAAATCCATACTGGACAGAATTAAATATTTCCTATGCTGACTCAAATATATATTTTTTATAGTCTGAGCAAAAATGCTCCGTCAGTGTCTTTAAATATTTGGCCATTAATATGACTTTGGAATATTGCAGAGTAGAGGCCTCTGAAACTTTGCATAGTGTTTAAGTTAACACACTTATAGAACTTCTAAACTTTATTATTGAATTGGACTTGGCTCATACCTTTCTTTCTCAGAAGTGCATGGTGAGTAGCATTTAGGAACAGTGGGTGTTTTTCTGTCCCCAGAGGCCTTAAAATCTAATGGGCCGATGCAGAAAGACTAGCATGCCCTTTGCGTGCAGATAACACAACTTATTCTCACAGGTTCCGCCACGCCAAATGCAGAAAAGAGATTGACGCGTGCTTAAAAATGGGATTAAAGTATGCGTACACAGCAATGCCAAGCATATTTAAATTATACACAAATGAACTGCACATATTAAAATGAGATGGTCAAAAGGTCTGCGCCCAGTGCAAAGAAACGCATAGAAGATTACATAACCAGCAAGAGTGCCAATATCTCTATGCCTGGTCTGAGGTGACTTTATTTATTTTATTTTATTTATTTAGACAGTTTTGTATACTGCCTTATCCTTCAATCAAAGCGGTCACAACACAATTGGGGGATACATTTAACACGCAGGGATATGAGACACATACACTAATACTTACAGGGAACATGGGCAATGGAGGGTTAAGTGGCTTGCCCAAGACCACAAGGAGCATCTGTGGGACTAGAAACCCCAGTCCTTCCGGCGCAAGGTTGCTGTCCTCTAGTGGGATTTGAACACCCGACCTTCCAGCCTGAAGTACCTTGCCCCAACCACTAGGCTACTCCTCCCAGACTTAAACATCTTGCGCCTATAGGGATAGATTGTTTCATGGTATGTACAGGTGAACAGTTATCTTCAACATGAAAATTTTCTGTGTGTATCTTTAGCGTATAAGCGAAAGCTCGGCGTTCAAGAACAAATGTCTTTTGCTTCTTATCCTTGTGTGTTTTGGATTTACTTATATCATTCTCCATTTACCATTAGGTCTCTTTTGTGATTGCATAAAGCAAATGTTTTTAGGCAAAATAGTGTTGATTACGGGCTGAGCGCCAAAAGAATCTGAACATCGTGTGCGCATAACGTGAGCATTTGACATTTATACACATGCGCCCATGGTCACTTGTAGCATGTCTGCTGTTTGTGCATGCGTTGGCTCCCCTCCTTTCAACTTTACGCTGAGGTTTTGCACACAGCTTATTTGCATACACCCCCTTTGCTGCATACCGGTGCAAAAGTCTTCTGCTATTGGCATGCTATGAAAACGTGTACATAGCTAATAGTGCATGACTTCAATGCTGGCTTTCTGCCTCTGCCTGTAGAGTAAAGTCAATAGCCCAAGATTGCAGGGAGTGGCCGTGGGATTCGGACCAGGTATCCCTGATTCTCAGCTCTAGCCATTAGGCAACTTCTCCACTCCAGATGGGTTAGGGTGGTAAATTTGGAATGTGTAGATGAAAATGATTTCTTTGTGACATTTCATTTCATGTTTTAGTCATTTTTTTGTTCATTTTAGAATAGGATGCCTAGGTTTGAAGGTGGAGAAGGCATCTCTTTTCACCGAACTGTCTTACACTCGCTTCAAGGCCCTTCTTAAGACACACCTTTTTTGTCAGACTTTCGATCTCCCCTTCCCTACTGATGGTGCTCTTCCCCCTAGTTGCGCCTCCCATCCCCCTTAATTTTCCCGTGCTCTCCCCCCACTGATGGTGTTTTATCCCCCTAGTTGCGCCTCCCATCCCTCTTAAATTTTCCCATGTTCTTCCCCCCTCCTCCCCTCATTTTCCTTTTGCCCTTCTTGCGTTCTTATTGTTCTCTCTTTGTTTTTACTGTCTCTCTTCCTGTCCTGTTATTTTTGGCGTTCCTTTCTTTCTTCTTTTCCAGCGGCTGTCATTTTTTATGATTGTACACTGCCCAGATGCTCTGGCCTGGGCGGTCTATCAAGTGTTTTAATAAAGTTAAGATAAAGATAAAGTATTTTATACAGACACATAGGTGCCTATGTACGTAACCAGGAACCAAAGTTTTTCTCCATCCCCAAAAGTCAACCTTAGTGAGACTGACCTTCCAGTAAAAATGAAGTAAAATATCTTGGGGTCACCTTAGATCAGACCCTCAGTATGACCACACACACACAAAGCTCACTACCAAAAAAATCTACTATTAACTCAGAATGATACAACAGCTAAGATCACTACTTCCAAACCATGACTTTAGATCAGTCCTCCAGGCGTTAATCACTCCACACTTCGACTTCTGCAACAGCATCCTACAGGATCTATCTAAACAAACCCTAAACCAACTATAGATGGCCCAGCATGTTGTGGCACGCATAGCCTGGAAGGCCCATATAACAGAACACATCCCACCTGTACTATATATATCTTACACTGGCTTCCAATCCAAAGTCGTATAAATTACAAAACGCTAGTAATAACATTTAAACTCATTAGGGAAATAGCCGCATCCTACCTCACCTCCCTCATCATCAAACCAGAAGACTCACGACTAAGAAGAGGATGCACTCAGAATAAACTAGCAGTCCCACCAGACTTCTGCAAATCCAATTGAGCCACTAACAGAGCATTCTCACACTTCGCGCCCATACTCTGGAACACATTACCTGACAAGCTAAGAGCATCAAAGATCTCCCTACATTCCATAAAGAATTCAAAACACATTTTGAAAACTTATTCAAACCTGACCATCGACCCTACCTAATATCATACCTAAAACACCCCCTATGCAATTACATGTCTCATTTTCCTTAACACAATGCCGCCAGATCCCAACACCACTTGTAGATGTACACCATAAAAGAGCATTTTCTACAACCAGCATAGATGCTGTAATTAGTGCAGAGCCAGCCAATACTGTACATTCTGAATAAGAAAACAAAACACTCCCTACATACTCATAGAAGGTACAAACATCCATTCATTGTAATTAGTTCACAATTGGGCTACAAGTTCAGTCCCAAGTTTATGGTTCATTATACATAGTTTGCAATTGGACTACAGGCTCAGTCCCAAGTTCATTGTACATAGTTACTTGAATTGTTATATGTAATTGATATTGTTTAATGTAAACCGCATTTGATATCCGGTAAAGCGGTATATAAATGCTAATAAATAAATAAATAATGCTAGAAATAATCCAGCAGAAATAGTGACTAAATTAAAGTTGCAGAATTTACATCTGCTTGGAAGCAGATATAAAGGTTAGTGCCAAAGAGCATGTATGCGAATCAGCTGTATGCAAAACTTTAGCATAAAGTTGAAAGGAGGGGAGCCAACACATGTGCAGATGTGTGTTGCAAGAGACCATGGGCGCATGCGCGCAAATACCAAGCTCTTATGTTATGCGTGCATAACATTCAGTTTCTTTTGGCGCTCAGCCCATAATAATCAACACTATTTAGCCCAAAGACATTTTTTAATGAAATCACAAAAAAGACCTAACAGTAGATAATGATATAAGTGAGTCCAAAAAACATATAAGGATAAGAAGCAAAATGCATATTGTACCTGAATGCAATTCACTTTGATCTCTCCCTAGAATAATAATAATAAGACATTTGTTCTGAGCACTGAACTTTCGCTTATATGCTGAAAGATACACGCAGAAAATGTTCACCTTGAAGGTACATACCCTCAGACAGTCTCTCCCTATGAGGCCAGTTCTGATCGGGCCCATCCAGATGTCCAAAATCTCAATGGGCCTGATCTGCACCCGATTCTGATCCCATGGGGACTATATGTTCACACGGGATCAGAATCGGGTGCAACTGGCCTGGACGGACAGGATGTGCCCTGATTCTTGCCCACTGGACATCCTCTGTCCTGCCTGGCTAGTCCAGCCTGGACCTTTGCATGGAGCCACGGTGACCATGGCACTGCGGCTCCATGCAGGAGCCCTGATCGCCCGCACTACCAAAAATGTCCTATTCCCTGCCGCCCAGCTCCCAATTTGACCTTACGAGGCCTGGATTGGGCTGAAGGGGAACCCCTTGCCTTGCTCACCTGCATCCCCAGTCCCAGCCGGCCTGGTCACCAAAGTCAGGGGGGACCTATTCCACCTTCAAGATGGAATAAGTCCACCATCTAGATCGCTGATCCTGGATGTTCAGGGCCGACACCAGAATCTGTTCTGTACGTCTGGGGTCAGGGTCCCGCCTACTCCCTGCCCTCGCTCCTCCTCTGACCCACCCCCCACCCCCATCCAGAGCTCCCCCCACATCTCTGCAGTACTTGCAGGGAACTCCTTTTGTGGAATTAGCACCCTGGAGTTTAGTGGGGATACATGTCCAACCTGGATGTATATCCCTGCTAAACACGATTCAGAATGACCCCCCCTATATGCACAAGATGTTTGTCACCTCAGATCACATGTAGAAATATTGGCACTCTTGCTGCTTATGTAATCCTCTGTGTTTCTCTGCATTGGGCACAGACCTTATTACCATCTAATTTTCATACTCAGCTCATTTGTATATAATTTAAATACGCTTGGTGTTGCTGTATGCGCATACTCATATTTGCTCTTTACATGTGCGTCAAGCTCTTTTCTGCATTTGTCATGACAGAACTTGTGTGTATAAGTTGCATTATCAGCATGCAAAGGGCCCGCTAGTCTTTCTGCATCAGTCCGTTAATCCACTACAGTCTCTCTTCTCCTCTTTCCTCAGACGTCGTTTTGCCTAAGGAAAGGGAGGGGAACTGCAGCACCACCCATGGTAGTCCTAGCTCTGACTGCCAAAACTGTTCCCCAAAAAAGAATGTAAAAACTTCTCAGTAGTTCAATATCAGTGACACAAATTCCCTCCATTACTGGTCACCCTGTAAGGAATGTGAAACCCTCAAAAAGACACAGGAGGAGTAAGTGGATGCTGGACATGGGAGGAAGTAGGAAGACAGATGAGAGATGCTAGACAGAGGTGGGGGAGGGGAGAAAGAAGAGATATTTAATTAAAGGTTGGAAAGAGAGAGGGGATGCTGAGGGGAGGGGAAGGGGGAGAGAGTGAGAGGAGAGGCTGGAAGGAGAGAGAGAGAGAAGATGCTGGGGGTGGGGGAACTTGGGAATAAGAGGATGGGGAATGGGAAAAGAGATGTAAAGCTATTCATAGATGCAGAAAAAGTCGACTGAAATCTGAGCAGATAAAAAAATAGATGGAAGAAAGTTGAAAGGAAATGATCAATGTCAGAAATGGACATAGAGGAGGAAATGAAGAATGGAGGAAAGAGAAGTAGGCAAATGGACTGGAAACCCTGGAGAGAAAGTTAAAAGAAGAGTCGGGAAGCAAAATCCAGAGACTGGGACCAACATGATTAGAAAAATAAAATGGCCAGACAACAAAGGTAGAATTTTATTTTTAATTTAGTGATTCGAATATGCCAATTTTTGGCAATTCTATCATCTGCTGTTTTAATATTTGGGGGAAATGCATTGCCTTTTCAATTTTTCTGGTGCACTGCATGCACAGTCTGGCTTCTTTTTTTGTCTACATATTTCTAGTGTGTGTTTGTGGTCATTTGTCCTGGATTTGGTGACTGTTTATTTATGTTTAGAATGTGTGACTGAGGCCAGGTACAGTATTCTGTTAACAGCGAGTGTTTGTATAGGGATCTGTAGTAATCTGGCTTATTTCATTTTCCTCGTACTGATGTATTTACAGTGCTGCCTTTTTCTAAGTAGGTCCTTATTGGTTCTTATTGTTATGGAATGGTAAATTTGTTCTGTCCAGACCAACTTTTGTAGGGTTTTGTCTTACTTTACAATACTCCTAGTACTGGAGGAGATTTATGCTGTTACTGTCAGCCAGTTTTTTTGCATGGTGACTTTGATAAGGAAATGTCCTAGTTCTTTTCTAGAGGGTGGGAGTGAAAATTAGAAGTTAGACCGAACTATAGAAAGCTAAATATTAATTTCTGGTGCTCCTTTCATTTGCAAGGCAATACATCATGCAGATCTTTCCAAATTTATACTGCGAATATGCTGTGAGAAAAACTTCACTCATTGGCAGGGCCGACCTGTTCACTAGGCAAGCTATGCGGCTGGCCCAGGTTGGTGCAACAGTGGCACTCATGGGTGACTGTGCTGCTGGGAGGGAGGTGGGCAGTGGCAGTATTTCCAAAAATGGAGGCAGAAAGCTGCCGCCGCTTTTGGAAATTCACGCCACTGCCTGCTTCCCTCTCCTGAGACAGAATCGGCGGCAGCTGGGGGTGGGTGGTGAGTCCGGCTTTCTGCTTAGAGTGGCAAAAACCCTTGTGCCAGCCCTGCTCATTGGCCTTCACTCATTGATATGGTACTGTAAATCTCACTCTTTGGGATGGTTCACCCTTGGCGCGTCTCAGCCGTAGTTCAGCATGTCCACTTCACTTCCCTTCCCTTCCCTCCCCTCCCCTCCATAGATGTCTGCCATCTCTCTCCTTACCACCCTACTGTAGCCAACCCCCTCCTATCAAAATTTCCTGCTGCAGGACTGGCAGGGGATTCCAGTGTTTTTGAGTGCAAGGCTCCGTCACATGTTTATTGTTATTGAGATAGTGCTAGCACTGTCACAAATAGATGGAAGGAGCTGTGTCAGGAAGAGAGTGGACCATGGGGATGCGGGACGAGAGGGAAAAATGCTGGACTATTTAGAGGGAATGAGGCACTCTGTCCTGTTTTCTCCCTACAGCCTTCAGTTACACCCATTGCTGCGCTGTTGGTTGGGCCCAGGGCTGGGCTGGGCCGGGCCGGCTGCCTCAGGGTAGAGGAATGTGACTTCTGGAGGGGTGGCGGTAGAGGCACTGGCTAGTTATTTTTTCTGACCTGGGGTGCCTCTTGCTACCACTCCTCCTTCACTACTGTGCTGTCCCACATGAGACGGTGTACCTGCTGAGTGCTGTGGCTGCTGCCTCTAAAATTGTGCTGTCCTAGGCAATTGCCTAGATTGCCTAATGGAAGGGCCAGCCCTGGAGTTATTGAAGTGATGGAAACAAGCCCCCTGAGTATGAGTTCTGCAGCCAAGCATTATGGCCTATACAGAGGGACTAGCTGATAATAGTGCTCTGTTTGTGGCACCAGTTTCTAATCCGGTTGGCTGGTGAGAAGTAGCTGAAGTGACAAAATATTCTCCAGAGAACTCTTCCCTGGAGACAGAAGGCAGCTGCAGTGAGAAGGGAGAGAGGATCTTATCTGCTCTGACTATGTGCGAAAAGCTAAAGAAAAGAGTATCAGAGGTTTGTTCCTGCTGCATGTGGAATTTATCTTCAGCAAGGCTAGCTGGTACAGGGAGACCTGATATGTTGGCTAATCCAGGTTGCTACAAAGGAGTCCAGGGCTGAAGATTCCTTCCTAAAGTGTAATAGGACACAAGTGAGTAAACTATCGTCCCTCACACTGGCCACAGCAGTTCATTCACATGAGGTTATGCTAATTAGAAGCTTGCAGCCTGACCTATCAAGACACAGAGACAGTAGCCAGGAGAATGGAGCCAAGGCTCATAATTGGGTTCAAACTATAGTTGTATCGGCCAAAGAACTGCAGTTTCGCTTATTTGGTGGGTGGCCTTAGTCAGGCATTTCCAGCCTAGTGGTACTCATCTGAGTTAAATACAAGCGTCTATTAATCTTTGAAAGTGCAATCCATTCCAGCTAACTATATTTACTCTTGTATTTATTATGGTATTTCTATTTTGCTGAAGATAATTGTATATACCAGATAAACGAACCTTAAATCCATTTAACACCCACTAAAGCAGAACATTTCAGCATTCTGTGATATATTTGTTTGAACTTGTAATGGGAAGGATTAGCTAGCTTCCAGTTCCTGCTTCTTTTAGGAGCATCTAAAGGAGCATCGCTTGGGTTGCTTGGGCAGGCTGCCAGTTGTTCAAAAATTGAGTTCTGTCAACCAGATGTCATCAGTCACTGAACCCAAAGAGAACTGAGAAGGAAAAGGGGATATATGAAGTAATGCAGGTTGAGAAATCTACGTTCCAAGAATATGAATGCAGATGCCTGATGAAGCCCTTGTACCAAACAGATTAATACATGCTATTTGCATGTGGTTCAGCATTGCCATCGGTTCTAGTGTTATTACTGACGTGCATAGATTGCTGAATGACTCATGTCTGTTGCTGGAAGAGGTCTTAATTTGCTGTGTAACCATTGTTAAAGACTGGATTTGTATGATCAGTAGAAGGTGTATTTTGGAGATGTACAGTGTCTTTTTATTTAACAGGTTCTTTATGCCACTTTATCATTTCAATCACAGTGGTTTACATTGTAACTTAAACTTGGTAATGTGCATTAAACAGGGACATTCATAATTTGGAGTTTTCTGAGGCAATGGAGGGTTAAGTTATAGTAGGCAGCTAGTTAGGGGCATGTTTACGAAAGTGCTTTAGTGTTTTGTTTTATTGTACACCGCCCTGACACCTAAGCATGGGCGGTATATCAAGCATTGCAAATAAAGAAAGATTTAGAGTTTTAAAAAAAATGCACGGTACGTGAAATAGTGGTGCACTAGCTGTTGTGGGTGTGTACAGCATGGCCCCCAGCAGGTGCCACACTGATTTGGACCCTAACATGCGCTGGCAGCAATCATGCTTAACACAGATGAACTTTGCATTACCCATTGAGATGGCGTTAAGAGCGCCTGCACTAACTACAACATTGGTGGCAAATGGGTGCTGCCTACCCCTGTGCTAACGGTATTCTGGAGAGACGCCCACAGTCTGCCCCAACCCCACCCATTTCCCCGTCCATTGTGCGCTCAAGGAATAGTGTGGAATTAACTTGCGTTATGTCTTGTATGCACAATGTTAGCTGGTTCCATTAACACACGCTCAAATATGTTAACAGCACAGCGTGGTAAACATGCCCCTTATTGTTGCATGTTTGTAAATTTAAATAATAATTTGCTGTGATTTATTGTGTTGCATTCTATATTACTGTTTTATGTGTGGTTTAAATGGTATTTGCATGGCGTTATTGTTGTACATTTCATATTATACTCTAGGGGTGTTCATGCTCTAAAAATTTAGATATTGCCAAGATAGCCACAAAGGGAGAAGTGATTATTTTGGATGACTTTAATCTACCTGATGTGGATTGGATTACTCCTTCTGCACATCTGGAAAGAAGCAAAAAAATTGTAGATGCTCTCCAAGATGCATTACTTAGACAAATGGTCATGGAACCAACCAGGGAAAGCCCAACACTGGATTTAGTGCTCACCAATGGTCATAGCATGTCGAAAGTCTGTGTGAGTGCCCCTGTGAGCAACAGTGATCATCACACGGTGTGGTTTGAGATAAAAGCCAAAGTACAGGCCAAACACAGCAAGCTCAAAGTCCTAAACTTCAAAAACACTGACTTCAATAAAATGGCTGAGTACCTAAAGGAGGAGATGAAAAGGTGGATAAAGGAAGAGGAATTGCAGTGGGCTAAAGGTGGCAATAAAAGGGGCAACAGATAAATATGTACAAAAAGTAAATAAAAACAAGAGGAGAAGGAAACCTATTTGGTTTTCCAAAGAAGTGGCTGCTCAAATTTATTTATTTAACATTTCTTATATATCGCCTCTCATGATATCAAGGTGGTTTACATTGAACAAACTGAAATTACATTGAACAGGGCATTATAACTTGGAGATAACTATTTTACAGGGAACATGGGCTATGGAGGGTTAAGTGGCTTGCCCAAGACCACAAGGAGCACCTGTGGGACTAGAAACCCCAGTCCTTCTGGCCTAAGTTTGCTGTCCTCAAGTGGGATTTGAACCCCTGACCTTCTGGCCTGAAGTATCTTGCCCCAACCACTAGGCCACTCCTCCACTCCAAATAAAGGCAAAAAACACAGCTTTCACAAAATTCAAAAGCTTGCAAACAGAAGAACACAGAAATGAATACAGGATCAAATTCAAAGAGTCAAAAAGAGAAATAAGGATAGCAAAATCAAAGGCAGAGGAAAAGATGGCTAAAGATGTTAAGGGTGGTGACAAAACTTTCTTCAGGTATAATTCGGGAAAGGAAGAAGATCAGAGTTGGAATTGCAGGACTCAGAAGTGCTGGGAAAGGACGTGTGGAAAGTGACATAGAAAAAGCGAAATTAGTAAACAAATACGGTACTTCTGCTCTGTTTTTACTAAAGAAAATCCTGGAGATGGACCAGCTGTGACTCTCAAATATAAAAATGGGAATGAAGTAGATACCACACCATTCACAGAAGATGAGGTGTTGGAGCAACTTGCTAAACTGAAAGTGGACAAAGCCATGGGACCGGATGGGATACATCCCAGGATACTGAAAGCGCTCAGAGGTTCTTGCAGGGCCATTAAAGATGTATTCAACAGATCCTTGGAAACAGGAGAGGTTCCTCAGGACTGGAGAATGGCTGATGTCGTACCTCTACACAAAAGTGGTGACAGGGAAGAAGTGTCAAACTACAGATCCGTGAGCCTTACCTCGGTGGCGGGAAAAGTAATGGAGGCGCTCCTGAAAGAGCGAATGGTGAACAGGTTGCAAGATCCGAGGCAACATGGTTTTACCCAAGGACAGTCTTGCCAAACAAATCTGATTGAGTTCTTTGACTGGGTGACCAAGGAACTAGATCAGGGGCATGCAATGGATGTCATCTACCTGGATTTCAGCAAAGCCTTTGATACTGTTCCTCATAGGAGGCTTGTCAATAAATTCAGTAGCTTGGGGATGGGTCCCAAGATGGTAAACTGGATTACAAATTGGTTGACTGACAGACGACAGAAGGTGATGGTACATGGAGCTCACTCGGATGAAAGGAAGGTGATTAGCGGGGTGCCCCATGGTTCAGTCCTGGGCCCGGCACTGTTCAATGTATTTGTGAGTGATATTGCTGAAGGACTGAATGGAAAAGTCTGTCTTTTTGCAGATGACACAAAAATTTGCAGCAGAGTGGACTCCCCCGAGGGAGTGGATAACATGAGGAAAGATCTACAAAAGCTGGAAGAATGGTCTAATGCTTGGAAATTACCATTTAATGCGAAAAAGCGCAGTGTCATGCACTTAGGTAGCAGAAATCCAAAGGAAATATACACAATAGGGGGCGAGAGGTTGGTGTGCATGGTTCAGGAGAAAAACCTTGGTGTGATTATCTCTGATGATCTCAAGGTGGCAAAACAGTGCGACAAGGCGGTGGCAGAAGCCAGGAGGATGTTGGGCTGCATACAAAGAAGGATTACCAGCAGAAAGGAAGAGGTACTTATGCCACCTTACAGGTCGCTGGTGAGGCATCACTTGGAATACTGTGTTCAGTTTTGGAGACCATATCTTGCAAAAGATGTAAAAAGACTGGAAACTGTTCAGAGGAAGGTGACCAAAATGATTTGGAGCCTGCGTAAGAAACCTTATGAGAAGAGACTTGAAGACCTAAATATGTACACTTTGGAGGAGAGGAGGGATAGGGGAGATATGATTCAGACCTTTAAATACTTAAAGAGGAATGATGAACAAACAAACCTCTTCCAAAGACGGGGAAACTGCAAAACTAGAGGGCAAGGTGGAAAATTGAAAGACAATGTCAGGAAATATTTTTTCCCTGAAAGGGTGGTGGATCTTGGAATGCCCTCCCAATGGAAGTGGTGGGGGAAAACACGGTGACGGAATTCAAAACAGCATGGGATAAGCACAGCGGATCCCTTTATAGCAACAGGATAAAAACAAAATAAACTGAACCATCTGACTTCTCAACAAATAGGGGTGTCCTACATGGAGTGGTGGGTTCATCCCTAAACAAAGACATGGGGAGGGGGTGGCCTGCACAGAGCGACAGGTGCACCTACTCTTACCGTATTGCTGGGCAGACTGGATGGACCATGATGGTCTTTATCTGCCGTCATTTACTATGTTACTATATTTGCATTTAAAATTATTTTTTCCCAGTTTTTGGAAATTTTTTTCTGTTCATTTTGCCTATTCTTTTTCTATGTAGTATGAGGGCAAGAACCTTTCTAAGAATGCAAATTAATTCTATACATGCTAATTTGTGCTAACTGGGGGCAGTCCGAGGCGGCACCCATCACTAACCAAGCAGTGGCAATATTGAGCTGCTGCCCAATTAGTGACACATGGCGAAAGTCAGGTGCAGGAAAGACTGACCTAACTTTCACTGCAGAAGCTTCCTGGGCAGTGGCTGAATAGTATACAACTGCCTGCTATGATTAGCTCTCTCACATAAGCAAACCGGATCCTATTTATTTTATCTTAGGGCACCTTTTACTAAGCACTTACCATGTGCTATCTACTGCATGTCCCATTGTGTTCCTATGGGCTCTGAGGCAGATAGCATGTTGCTATGTGTTAAGTAACCTCCCAGTTAAGTAACCTACATATAACTATATCTTTGACTGAAGAGGATAAACTTGCTACTTGTAATATAGTTTTTATGCATTGTTGCTGCCAATTGTTACTCAGTGACCCTAAAGTTTAAGTAAACTGTTGGTTCAGAATATAATCTCTGGACTGTACTCATTTATGAAGGGAAGAGGTGTGAGAGTATCAGGTGGCAAGGATCTCTGGGTGTATGCTGGTCCCTACAATAGAAGACCTTGATAATTGAATATGTGTTGATTTATTTATTACTGACACTTGATATCCCACTTATGGTCAACGAAGACCCTAAAGCGGCTTACAGTCAAAAATCCATATAATACATAGACAATCTATAATATATAACGATGCAAAAGACAATATAACTCCTCACCTCATATCAACTGTCATGCAGCAGGAGCTGATGGAAGCAAAGATGCAAGAAAAGAAGCTGTTTTTCATAATATAAAAGATGTGCACGGGATGCAATTCCCGCACAGAGCAGCTAGAGGGAGCAGCCGTGCACTCACAGAGGCTGACTTGGACATACCTAGCTAATTGACACCACCTGACAAGCAGCCCAGAAAGCTCAAACACAGGAAAGCTTTATAAGCAAGAGGCTGGAGACTGGAAAGGGGAGTAGGAGTAGAGGTAGAGGTGGAGGTAGAGGTGGACCAGAGAGAAGCACCAGGAGCAAAGCCGTGCGAGAGAAATGCACCATGAGCAAGGGCCAAGAAGAAGGAAGCACCAGGAGCATTGAGCTAAGCCCTAGGAGTGAAGGGGAAAGCAATGCTGAGCAAAGGAACAGTCACTTTGGGAAGCAGAGCAGTGCTGAAGGAAGAAGCCAGAAGTTAGGCTTGGAAAGAGGCCTGCGCTTACCGGAGGAACCAGTGACCAGACTGAAAGGTAACAAGAGCTTTCAGGGAAAAGACTGGCACGAGGATTGTAGCCCTGGAGAACTACTAGAAGGAGAAAGTTCCTGTTCTACATGCTGCTGGAAGCCAAGGTATGCTGACTCTGTTTTTATGAGAAAAAGCTCATCTTATAAGTGCCCTTTTAAAAGCAATGCTCGTCTTACAAGAAAGGAAAGTAAACCTACCTTGTATAACCCAGATGGCAAAAGCACAAAGGTAGGCCACGCTCACTGGAAAACCTTAGAAGAACTCTACAAACACCCAGAGAATAAGAATAGCGACTGGCCAGAAACAATAGCCAGAGAAACCCCAGATACAGAAAGGGATAACTCTGACTCAGAGCCGATGCAAGTGGAATTTGTGGAGCCTAGTCTTCTGTCTTAAGAGGAGATGGACTGTTCTCTGTGTGTTACCAGCAGTTTAGAATCACTGCTAGACTTGTAAATAATATACTGCCTCCAGAGTGTTACTTGTATGCTAAAAGGAAGAAGAGTATTGAAATGGTTGAGTTACTCTAGGAAGCCTTAATTAATCCTTGTTGCAACTGTGAAGCATAACAGTTTTTCTTTACCATGAGTTTGTTTCATTCCTGAAGTAAAGGACATTTTCCTCTATGTTGTGACCCTCCTGAATCTTTTGCGTAAAGGGAAATAAAAGCCTATGTTATCCCTCTATTCTGCATTCACAATTTACTTCTTAATAGGAGCTGAACTATTAAGACCAGGCTGCACCTGGCTCTTAAAGGAACCTCCTCTCATATAAAAATATCTTTGTGTCCAACCTACCCCTATGACCACTGGCCACCAGGGGCGGTACGCGACACAACCCAGTCTCCTGAAACTCAACTCACCCCCTCCAGTGCTTCACAGACCAGCCTTGTCTTTACCCCTTTCCAAAACTGTGGAAAATTTAATTCCATCTGCAACTCCTTTGGAAGAATGTTCCACAGCTTCGGTACAAAATATTGAAAACCTCACCTTTGGGTAATAACCAGATCTGTGGAAAACAGGGTACCTGCAATGTACCACAAGAAGTCCATCGCAAGGACCAAGTGGAACTATACAGATACAACAGATCAACGAAATACATTGGCACTTCCATTTATACACATTTGAACACCAGGCATAAAATCTTAAATTTGAGTCTTTGCCTTACTGGTAGCCAGTGTAAATCTTGCAGCAGAGGAGTCACATGTTCAAATTAACCCTTTGCATAAACTAATCTCACTGCATAGTTTTGCACATACTGCACCCATTGCAGCTGATATTCTCGCATGCCATAGTACATCCCGTTGCAGTAATCAACATGGGACATTAAGATGGAGCAGTACCCAAAATGCTCCCGTTACCCATCAGGAAAATGAGGTATCACCTTATTTTTCTATTATTTTTTCTTTTTATTTAACTACAATTATAGTGGACAAACACTGCTTCCAACCCCTTTACCCATAAGCAATCTGTCAATCCAATTGCAACTGAATAACTGCATACCCAAAATCTGCACCACCACCTGAGGCTACAAGACCACCCCATCCACCTTCAGCCTTACATTCAGCTCATAACCTCCTCTGCTACACCACAGGAACACACACTTATTTGGATTCAATCTGAAACCCCAAGAATAAAGACTGGAAGACTATAGAAAGCTCTTAGGTTGATGTGCTCCCTTGTTTGCCAGGCAGCTTGTGAGGGAGCGGCTAGGACCACACAGAAAGAAGCGCTACATAAAAATGGACCTCAATCCAAACAGGGTTATTTCATTGCATTTAATTTAACATTTATATGCCACACCACTCCATCCCTTATAGTCATTACAATAAGGTTTACAATAACAGATTAAGGGGCCTATTTACTATACTGCGCTAAAGAGTTAACATGGGATTTAACGTGCACTAACAGTATGGAAGTTTGACGGAGCATATTAATTCGCACAATAACTGTCTCAAGTGCAAAAAGGTGGAAAATGGATGAAGAATGGTTGAGTAATGTGCGGGGAGTGTGCCTTACAGTTAATGCGTGGTAAGATTACCGCATGTGGCACAGTTAACACTTCCCGAACAGGTGCAGCTAACTGCATCACATTATCTGCAACGATGTTAACGTGTGGTAAATGCATTTTATCTGCATTAATTGGGAAGATAATGGGAACAACCGCAACATTTACTGCAGATGCTTTGAATTAATTTTGTCTGCTTGATTCTCCCACCCTATTACTTAAATTATCACTAGTTGTTGTTCCCATTTATCCGTGAGTGGGATTTTGTTTACTATTACATGAGTCTTGAAGCAGCCCCTCTTTAAAATATTTGGGCGAAACTCGATTCGACTGTCGTGTCTTACAACTTTGACTCTCCGGAGGCTCGGGGGAGTTCTCTCAGCTAAGCGGTTTTGGTTGATTTTCAGTGCATTTAAAAATACATAAACTAATTATGGGCCGGTGAATGACAGGTTGGGGATTGTTGGCATGAGTCTGGTTCAGAGGCCCATATAAATCCTGACCTTCCAACTGAGTTTGTGTTTTGAATGTTGCTATGCTGTGGAGCAAGTGAAAGGTAGTTCTCACTAAGCTCTTTAACCTACTCATAGATACATTGTACACACAGCTGTTGTGCTACTATTGTGTTCATTTGTGGGCTGTATGGAGTTTATCTTCTTTTCTGGTTGCATTAATTTTGACAATTACCCCATAGTAGCTGCGCATGTTTACCACACTGTAGTAAATACGGTCCTAAGACATTAATATAAACACCACTCCCATTCTGATGTACCTTTATAACATTTACAGACCCATCAAACTATCCTCAGCCTGCCAGCCTGTTTTGGCAATTTTTGATAGATCTCAGTGCTAATATAAATTAAATCCAAACTGATTTACTTAGGAAATGTGCTGTTTGTTTCTTTCAGTGTGCACAAAACCTTTTAGTGTAGTGTGGTGAAGAAGGAAGAAGTCTGCCAGACACTGGAAGGGCTTCTCTGACCCTGAGAGAGGCAGGAATAAAACGGAAAGGCATCCTGACAAGTTCCCTGCCAGACATAGAAGAGCTTCCTTTAAGAAGGGGGGGGGGGGGGGACACAGGGCCCCCCGACAGAGCACCTTTGCTGGAGAGAGCAGGCAATATCCTGGATAAGGGGGGGGGGGGGGGGACAGGGCAGCCTGACAGAGCACCTTTGCTGGAGAGAGCAGGCAATATCCTGGATTACCTTAAAGGGCAAAAGGAGGAGGAGTTCCTCTGGGGAAAAAGAGCAATACTCCCTGGAGCCATATAAGGGAGAGAGATGTCCCCTCCAGTTGAACAGATGTCCAGCAATCAGCTGACAAGGTGGAAGCAAAATGCAGTAGACTATGGAGCTAGATGCTTACAGCTTGAACACTTTTTGGTGGGAGAGCAGGAAGAAATGGAATTTTTGGAACAAGGTAAGTGATAGGGGGGTTCTGCATGTCTTTTTTGAAGGGTTTCACATTCCTTAACATAGTGACTAATAATGAAAGGGGAAATGTTCAACTGCACCATCCAGCCATTTCAAAAATTACCTTCAGTCAATATGACCCTACCAGCATCTCTTCCTGAATAATCCTTTAAAAACACTTAATTGGAAAGCATACGAGCACCTTATATATACCGAATACAGGTAAGTTTCAGGAATGATGTCACAGTGTTTGATTCATGTCTCATCTTTGACTTTAGGGGCTAGACTGCAAGACAAAATTAATACAAATGCATATTTTTTTCAGTATGGTGGTCCAACCTTTTATTTGTAAATTGATTAATAAGCAAGCAAACAAATGTGATGTACCACCCCTGATGGCATGAACACAGGTAGGGGACTTCCAGTCACCTTCGAGGTAATGTTGGTGGTGATGTGATTTCAGTTTTTCAGAAAGCAAGCTGATTCTTAAGACTGCTATAATTGATCCGGTTTTACTAGGGATGGGAAGGGAACTTTTCTGAAATGTTTTTTTCTTTCAGCCTTATTATCATTTATTTTTTTTTATGGGATGTGTTAATTATATGTTCCTATTTCAAAGGATTCAAAGGAATGAAACTTACTGAGACCATGCACAGATCCTTTTGGGAGAAATTTCTCTCTTTTAGAATATAATGACAACTAATGGTTCATCCATCTCTTTAAAAGTCACCATAGAATTGGTGGCCTTCTAGCTATCGGGAAACCCATGGAATTTCAAATGATCCTGGTGGACCCACCTTTCTGAGCCCTTGCAAATGCACATTCTATGAGCCAGAATGAATGGTAGGGGAAGGGATGAGTAGTGCAGAATTTGGCATTTTAAGGGAAGGACTGACTGTTGAGCCTAGCAGGTAAAACATGATGTTTTCTGGCGGATGCAAAGAGAGAAGCCAAAGATATCTGTACAAATCACAAACGATGATGGGCTTCCCGGGAGGCTAAACCAGTGATGACAAAGACTGAGTGATAGATGTAAAGCCTGAGGAGAGGCAATGAGCAGTGAATGGATTACAGCATACTGTTTTTAATTTATTCAGCCCTCTCCGTTCTACATGGGCTTGGGGTGGGCTCGTTCTTTGATTGCCTAAGACAGGTGACAGGGTTAGTTCAGAAAACGAAAAATATTGCATTTCCAGTAAGGTTCATATTCTGATTGTGAAAATAATTTCCCACTGCTTAACGGCTTTAGCTTACAGCAGGTGCCTGTAAAACAGTCTATCAAACCCCATGTCGACGGCAAGTCTTGTGAAAGCAGACTCCGCACAGCAGCAGTAAAAATATCTATGCAGCCAGTCAACCACAAACTATAGCAAGCTGCATCCATGCACTACAACTCATCACTTTTTATGTAGGCCTACTCATTTTCTTTATTGTTGCGTAACCTGATTTAAAGAATGGCTTCATCCCTTCACAATGCAGATTGCAGTGTCAAGTTTAAAGAAGAGCAGAAAACAGATTAAGAACATTGTACTTTATGGTAGTCCTGGCAAGAGTCTGTGGCCAATATTCAATGGCGGCAGTCAGCGCTTCTAAAGCAGCTGGCCATCACCGTTTAAACTTAGACCCAAGTATGCAATGCTGGGGTCATGTCTGGGCCACTGGCCAGATAGCTAAACCAGCTAAAGTTAGACTAGCTTTGTATGGTCCCACTGACCAATTAACCCAAGCACTGCTCCCAGAGCACCCGGATGTTACAGTTATGTGCCACTAAGTATCCCGCTCAGCGGCTCTGATAATCCTTGTGGATATGCCCCCTTAATATTTATTTAAATGTTGCGAAGGAAAGCCACCGTATCAGATTGTTGCCCAGATGCAATAGGAAAAGCACACTTCAGCACCAATTCACCATATTTTATTTATTTAATTTTTTCTATAGCGCCTTTCCATTTAATCAAGGCGGTTTACGTTAATTTCAACTTTTACAAAGAACATTCAATTATAAACCATAACTTTTACAAAGAATTTTCAATTGTAAACAGTAACATCACATATCAAAAACTTAAACAGTCTCTTGTAACTTCATACTTCAAGATTTAAATAATCTCCAAAGAGTTTTTATGTAAATGAAGGAGAGGGTTAGGTGGGAGTTTTGAAACAAAACTATATACATTGTAGTATGAGTAATAGGAGGGGGAATGGTGCAGATAGCTTGGCTTGTGTAAATCGGCTTATGGGTTGGAATAGACAAGGTTCCATGTGAAGATTAATGAGATTGGGGATCTTCATTGAAATGTTCAATGAATAGGGTAGTTTTGAGTAATTTCAGGAAATCTTTTAGATCAGTTGTGGATCTTAGCTTTTCCGGGAGTTCATTCCAAATAGCAGGGGCAGCAAGAGAGAAGGCCCTCATGGATGTGGATTTATTGGTTCTTGTGAATAAACTAGGAGTTGGTATTGTGTTTTTAGTGCTGCTTCTGTCTGGTCTTTTGTTTACTTTGGTTCCAATGAGCTCTTGTAGTATTTCTGCTGACATGTTATTTTTGATTTTGAAGATGGCGAGCGCTGATTTATATTTTGCTCGTGAAGAGATTGGCAGCCA
Source organism: Ichthyophis bannanicus (assembly GCA_033557465.1). NCBI lineage: Eukaryota > Metazoa > Chordata > Amphibia > Gymnophiona > Ichthyophiidae > Ichthyophis > Ichthyophis bannanicus. Next base: position 601,090,383 of record CM066034.1, read on the forward strand.
GTGCAAATCATGTAGTATGGGAGTTATATGGTCTTGTAATGATGCACCAGCAATAAAACGAACAGCAGTGTTTTGGACTATTTGAAGGGGTCGAGTGGATTATTTGGGTAGCCCTTGGAAGAGGAGATTACAGTAGTCCAGCACAGGTGTGATGATGATGGCCTGGCATACTGTATGGAAGTGTTTTTTATTAAGAAGAGGTTTTAGTCTTCGGAGCATTGCTAGTTTGAAGACGACTGTTTTGGACATCTTGTTGATGTGCACTTGGAGGGTAAGTTGTTTGTCTAGTATCACTCCAAGATACCGAACTTCTTCTTTTATAGTGATATACAGAACCAAAAAACCTGTGAGAGAGTCAGTTGGTCCATTAGATGATAGAGGGGTTAAAGGGGGCACTAAGAGGCGACAATGTGATAGCAGAGAGACTGAATGAATTCTTTGCTTCGGTCTTTACTGAGGAAGATGTGGGGATGTTACCCATGATTGAAGTGGTATTTAAAAGTGCGGAAGACTTGAAGGAAATATCGATACATCGGGAAGATGTATCACAACTATTAGCTAAACTGAAGAGTAGCAAATCACCAGGGCCGGATGATATACATCCAAGGGTGTTGAAAGAACTGAAATATGAGACTACAGACCTGCTATTATTAATTTGTGAACTGTCATTAAAATCATCTGTAATACCTGAAGATTGGAGGATGGCGAACATAACACCAATTTTTTAAAAGGGTTCCAAGGATGATTCGGGAAACTACAGACCGGTGAGCCTTACGTCAGTACCAGGAAAAATGGTAGAAACCATCATAAAGAACAGAATTGCTGAATATGTAGATAATCATGGCTTAATGGGAGACAGCCAACATGGTTTTAGACAAGGAAGATCTTGTCTTACTAATCTGTTATGTTTTTTAGAAGGTGTGAATAAACAGGTAGACAAAGGTGAGTCGGTTGATATAGTATATTTGGACTTTCAGAAAGTCTTTGACAAGATCCCTCATCAGAGACTTTTGGCAAAACTAAAAAGTCATGGGATAGGAGGCAGTGTACTATTGTGGATGAGGAACTGGTTAAAAGATAGAAAGCAGAGGGTAGGGCTAAATGGCCAATTTTCCCAATGGAGAAAGGTGAATAGTGTGTACCCCAGGGATCTGTGCTGGGTCCGCTGCTTTTTGACATATTCATAAATGACCTGGAAAAGGGAATAACGAGTGAGGTTATCAAATTTGCAGATGACACAAAACTATTTAAAGGATTGTGGAAAATTGTAAGAGGATCTTGATAAATTGGAAGACTGGGCATCAAAATGACAGATGAAATTTAATGTGGACAAGTGCAAAGTTATACACCTAGGGAAGAACAACCCAAACTATGGTTACACGATGCAAGGTTCCACATTAGGAACCACCACCCAGAAAAAGATTTAGGCGTCATTGTGGATAACATATTAAAACGCTTGGCCCAGTGTGCAGCGGCGGCCAAGAGAGCAAGTAGAATGCTAGGTATCATAAGGAAAGGAATGGAAAATAAAACAAAGGATATTATAATGCCTCTATATCGTTCCATGGTGAGACCGCACCTTGAATATTGTGTGCAATTCTGGTCTCCGTATCTTAAAAAGGATATAGCGTTATTAGAAAAGGTTCAAAAAGCCACCAAAATGGTAAAGGGTAAGGGGATGGAAGGATACCCCTATGAGGAAAGGCTAAAAAGGTTAGGGCTCTTTAACCTGGAAAAGAGACGGCTGAGGGGAGATATGATTGAAGTCTATAAATTAATGAAAGGAGTGGAACGAGTAAAGGTAGATCGATTATTTACATTATCAGAATATAGAAAGACTAGGGGACATGCAATGAAGCTACAGGGTAAATAAGACTAATAAAAGAAAATATTTTTTCACTCAACGTGTAATCAAACTCTGGAATTTGTTACTGGAGGATGTAGTAAAAGCTGTTAGTGTAGCTGGGTTTAAAAAAGGTTTGGACAAGTTCCTGGAGGAAAGGTCCATAAACCATTATTAAGAAGCAACCCAGGATATCAGTGCTTGACCCAATACAAGCATTGTGGAACCTGTGTCTTTTGGGGAAACTGCTAGGTACGTATGACCTAGATTGGCCACTTTTGGAAACAGGATACTAGGCTTGATGGACCTTGGTCTGACCCAGTATGGCATATCTTATGTTCTTATATTTGAGATGTTAATAGTAGTAGGAGGAGTGAATGTGGATTCTCTTGTTATGATGATTGCTTCAGATTTTATTATGTTGTTTTTTTAAGTTGTTAGTAAGCCAGGTCGTTATTTCATGAATGTAGGTTGATATGGATGTATATAGCCTGGGACATCCAGGTGGATAGAAGTATATGCCATGATATTGTGTTTTGTATTTATTAAATATTTTGCATATAGGTTGAATATAGATGTTGAAGAGGATTGCAGATAGTGAGGAGCCTTGTGAAAAATCATTAACTATATGAAGGTGTATGATATTTGGATTTGACAATGATCTGAAAGGTATTTTTTTAGTCAAGGCAAGAAATGTTTATATAACTATATATAATTATTTTCCTTGATGGAAAGGTATACCGCCATAAAGTAACAAGTCCATAGAGAAATATTCACATAGTATGAGTCCAAGATATGGTGTCAAAGCATCAATAAAAGGGGCATGCACTACCTGTTAGCGCGGCAGATAGCATGTGTTTTTGGGCTGCATTAATAGATAGTGCAAGGAAAATGCAGATGGCGTGGTGATTTTTTGCGCCATATACTTAGCCTGCATTAACTAACCGAGTGGGTGGGTCTGCAATTCACAGTTACCAAGGTAAGTGTCAAAATTGCTGACAACATGGGTGCAGATAATACTATCTCAGTGGGTTGCATTATGTGCATCCGCGGTGCTACCGGGCCATGCCGGTTGCATCTGCAATGTGCTTTCTGCCGGGGAAATGATGTGCATGCCCCCAACAGGTAGCGCATGGCTTTTGCAACTAAGATGGCACTATTTGAACCACAATGCTGCATTAGCTACAAAAGCCTAGCTGGATTTAGTAGACATTTTCCTAAACCTTTCTGGTCAAATGGTCAAGTAGTAGTTCTATGCACTATTACAGAACCAAAAGATTCCACACAAATTTTAGAAAAGAATACCTTAGCCTTGACCCCTGCTTCTTTAGGTACTTATCCATTCCTGGGAGCAGCAGTGAATGTCGATATCTAAATCTTTTAGATCAACATGGATTCCCCTTTTAAGATGGGGAGGGAGGAGTGGCCTAGTGGTTGAGGCAAGTTACCTCAGGTTGGAAGGTCAGGGGTTCAAATCCCACTAGAGGACAGCAACCTTGGGCCAGAAGGACTGGGGTTTCTAGTCCCACAGGTACTCCTTGTGGTCTTGGGCAAGCCACTTAACCCTCTATTGCCCATGTTCCCCATTAGTATTAGTGTATGTGTCTCATATCCCCTCATGTTAAATGTATCCCCCAATTGTATTGTAACCACTTTGATTGAAGGATAAAGTGGTATACAAAACTGTCTAAATAAATAAATAAATTGATGTGTTCAGCCCACCTAAATCATACCCTGTCCCCACATCTACCTTATTTATTTATTTGTGCTTATTTACCGCTCTTCGTGAATCAAAGCAGTTTACAGAGAACTCAAAGGATTGAACATTACATTAAACAAAATTACATGTAACCTTTTAACAGGAGTGAAAAGGGGATAAGGAAAGAATTGACTTAAATCAGAAATGCTGGCAAAGTAAACATGCAAATAGTTCCCTTTCTAAAATGCCATTTACACATGTATACCTATATACATTGGAGAAAGACATAATGCCTGGCAATGTAGAAAATCACCGTAAAAGAGGAAGGCTGGCAATGAGATGGATCGATACAATAACAGCAGCTATGGATACCACTAACAACAATGAGCCGCCTGATTGAAGACCAAACAATGTTTAGGTCAACTATCCAGAGGGTCACCAGGAGTCGACACAAACTCGATGGCACTTAACAACAACCTATGTATATGCGCGGATGTGCCTAAAATAACTGCAAAATATTTGCCTACACATTCCCTGTGTTCTATGAGGCAAGGACTGTTGTGTGTTCTCCCAGTGACTGTAGTTCATAAGGAGACCATTTGTAGGCATGTATTTTCAGTCAGTGGTCCCATGCTTTCTAACGCCTTGCCTTAGGTTATCACCCATATGTGTCAAGACCATCTGTAGTTCCAGGGCCAGACCCAGAGCTGGTTCAATGTGTTGGTATCCTAGGTGAACCTTAAGTCTTACAATGTTCCTGGCTGTCAAAATATATTGTTTAGCTCTGAATGCCCTACTCTTTGCAACCTCCCCAAATTTGCTGCCCTAGGCGACTGCTTAGTTTGCCTGGTGGTTGGGCCAGCCCTGTCTAGTCCCCTCTTTGTTGTGTTTCTGTCTTGCAGCAGGGCATGTCTTCCATGTGTATAGTGCAACAAGGTATTTTCCATGTGTACAGTGCTGCATACTCCTTGTAGTACTACGCAAATGATAACTAGTAGTAGTTCTTAAGTTTTTGCAGTAGTCTTAAAGCTTATTTATTTCAAAAACTATTTGTGGTGTAACTCATGTTTCTGCATTTAATATTTTGTATTAGTTTATTTTGTTATGTGAGTAATTTGTTTCTGTGTTACTTTATTATGTATGTTGTCATATAACTGCATAGAAGATATTCTGATCAGCAGATTATAAATTAAATAAAAATAAAAATAAAAAAAATATTAATGTGACACTTAAAGCCTCTTTTATGACTAGATAGGCCATGTGGTCTTTTTCTGCCATCATGTTTCTATGTTTCTCTGATAAGAATGACATCTGGTTAGGAGGTAAATGATTGCAGACCCAAAGTAATGTTGCAGTGCTTTCAAAATCAAAAACTTAGCCTCAGGCAGGGTAATTTTCAGTTCAAAAGACATTATTATTATAGAAATTGAAATAACCATTTCATTCATATTGATATCATATAAACAGTGTACATAACTGTCGAAGCAACACCACCAAAGATATATGCCCTTAACACTAACAGTGGAATAAGAAGTAGGAACAAACCAAAATAACCCAAACACAATTAAACACAAATAATAGCCTGAGCCATAGGAGCACCTACAGCCTGATTTTTGCATAGGGCATCTAGGTAGGAACTGATGGGTCAATATTCCACCACGACAGTCAGTATTGCTAAAGCACCTGGCTGCCACAGCTGAAACAGAAACCATATATTCAGCACTGGAGACTATTTGACATCCAGCGCTGAATATTTGGTTTTGCTACTAACCGTATTTGCTATTTTATTTATCGTTATTGAGGCTTGATATACCGCCCTTGGCTAGGCAGAGACAGCAATTTACAATAAAACCATATACATATCATAGGTAGAAAATGGAAAGGAACTCCATGATGCAACAGGATAGAAGGGGAACAGGATAGAAAAGTAGAGATAGGAAAACCACATAAGATGGAGACAGCTACTTGGATTGCAGTTCTCTAGGTGGTGTTTATGCCATATGCTTGAACAATTCTCAAACAACTGCACTGGCTACCAATCAATGGGAGAATCACCTTCAAAACCCTTCTATTAGCTTTCAAAGCAATTAAAGGTATTTCAGCCTCCTCACTCACTCATCTTATCCACTTTGTCCCTCCCAACAGATCCAGAAGATCAACAACTGTAAACTTGCTTGCAATACCAAAGGCTTCGACAAAGTACAACTTGTCAACCACAAACAGGACTTTCAGCTGTTACGTACCCAAATGCTGGAATACTCTACCCCCTGACATTAGGGCCATAGCCAGCCTATATCAGTTCAGGAAGGCCCTCAAAACCCACTTGTTCCTCCAACACTTACCTGACAGCAATTGATCATAGACATACCCTCCAGGAATTGACCCAATTTAGTTAGAAAAGACCTACATGCATTATCTGACTTTTATCTATCCTTCCAATGTAAATAGATTATGTATATAGTTAACCCTGTTTTCCAAGTTTATACTCCTGTTCGATGTAAACCTGACAGCTTGTTGTTATGGTCGTTAAGTTATAATGTAAACCGCACTGATGCTAAATAGCGCGATATATAAGAAATTGTAATAAATAAAATAAAAATAAATAAATAATAAATAGGTGGGTTTTGAGGAGATTCTTAAACTTGGGGAAGGAAGGCTGCAGCCTTAGCTGGGAGAAGAGGCACTTCCAAAGAGCAGGGGTGTCATAGAAAAAAGTGGAGTGGCATGTGAAGTAGAGGAAGGACCAGGCAGTTATCGTGTAGGGATCAAAGACAGTGTTGAGGTACATAGGGGATAGTCAAGGACAAAAGGTAATGTAGTGCATGGTTGTGAAGGACTTCGTTTTTTTTAATTCTTTATTTTCGTTTTATAACAACAAAGGAAAGGAAGACATACAGCTAAAAGACAGATACATACATAGAATGTGATACATACACCAAAGTAAACCCCTGCCACCCCCCTCCCCCCTGCTTCTTCTCTAGAAACTAATCATTCCCGAAAACGGGCGTGTACTGACATTATTGTGGTACAAAACCTAACGGTGATCTGAAACATGATGAGTATACATTAAACAGACATGTCGGAGCAATGAGCAAATTGTACATAATCATTGAGCATCTGCCATTTAGACAAGCGAGAGTGAGTTTGGGTATGGGGAATAGCTCTCCGAGATATCTGCTCATATTTACTATATAAGCAGACGAGGTTCCACCATTCATTGGCAGTAATTCGAGAGCTATCCTTCCAATTCCTCGTGATTAAACATATGGCTATACCCAGCATGAAATCAAGGAGAAAGCGACCCTTCTTAGGAAGAGAGGGGACCTCCGCTACTGAGCGGAGTCCCACAATCTTCCAAGAAAGAGGCTCGTGGAGGTGTAAGATGGATTGAATACGACCCCAGACCCGCCCCCAGTAAACCTGTAGTTGAGGACATTCATAAGTAACATGAGCGAGGGTTCCCACAGCAGTATGGCAAGACCAACACTGGTCCCTAGCAGTTGTGTTCCATTTGGCTATTTTTTCTGGAGTATAAAAGCATCTATGTGCAAAAAAGAAGAGAGTTTGGGTAACAGAGGCAGATCGGGAAACCCGCACTACTTTGCTCCAGAAAACGCTCCATTGCACAGGGGTTAAAGTGGTTTGCAGTTCACGCTCCCAGGCTTGTTGAGCTCTACAAGTAGCAGTATCGGTACCCTGACATAATAGTTTATAAAAGTTAGAGGCTACCCCATGTGTACTACTAATAGAGTGAATTAGTTCTAATAGCCCGTCCTCAGTAGGGGCAGAGGGCGGCAGGATTTGAGCACTTTTGAGGCAGTGTTGAAGCTGCATCAATTGAAAGTAATGTTTCGCTGGTAACGCAAATTCCTTTTGTAAATCAGAAAAGGTCTTCCAACGAGCTGCAGAGAAGAGCTGTTGGGGTGTCCAGATCCCCCTAGAGTACCAGGGTTTCCATGCGATCGTTTTATTTAGGACTTGAATTCTGGGGTTATTCCACAGTGGGAGTCCGTCCTGAGGACATACGTTTGGGCCCAGTGACAGAATGAGAGTGTTAAAGGCCGCAAGAGTATCGACAATCATTGGGGGATGGCGGGTGTCTACTTGATGGGACATACCGGGGAGATGGATCAACGGAATTGGGCTACTAAGCTCCTCTTCTATGTCAAGCCAAACTGGTCTGTTGTCTGTTGAGGCAGCTAGCCATCGGGCACCTTGTTTAAGTAGGAAGGCTTGATGATATCTGAGAAAATCAGGAAAGCGGGTACCCCTAGTTCCTTCGCAGACTGTAGTTTTTGTTTAGCTACCCTTGGTGGTTTGCCCTGCCAGAGATAGCGGACGAGAAGGCCCTCAATATCTTTGTAGGTATGTAGCGGGAGTAAGCAGGGCAGCATTTCTAAAATATAGTTCACTTTGGGGACTATCATCATTTTCACAGTTTCTAGGCGGCCCCACCATGTAAGGGATAAGGGAGACCAACGATTTGTGAGCTCACGGACTTTGGAGACTACCTCCTTGGCATTAAAACTAATAGTGTCTTCTAAAGGAGAACAGTAGTGGACCCCAAGATATTCACCATGCGGGATTGCCAGAGGAAAGGAAAGGCCTGCATGTCAGCCTCATGTACCCAGCGGTTCAGTGGGAATGCTACGGATTTGGTCCAGTTTATTTTATAGCCCGATAATTGCGAGTATCCATCAATCAGGTCCAAGACAGTTGGAACCGAATCAAGGGATACGAAGAGCATAAGGTCATCTGCATATGCAGAGAGTTTAATCTCTCTGTGACTGAAGGGGACACCTCGAATACGTGCGGACTGTCTGATAAGGAGGGCGAGGGGTTCAAGAGCTAGATCAAAGAGCATTGGTGATAGGGGGCAACCTTGACGCGTGCCTCTTTGGAGATTAAAAGGCCGAGACTTAATGGTATTTACACAAATACTGGCAACGGGTTGAGAATACATGACTTGGAGGTATCGGAGGAAGCCCTCCCCAAAGCCATACCATCGGAGAACTGCAAATAAGAAGGGCCATTCTAGGCGATCAAAGGCTTTTTCAGCATCTAGGGAAAGACCCACCCATGGGTGGTCTAAATTGGCAGCACTGGATAGCACATGGCACAAGGTCCGAGCATTGTCAGCGGTGGAGCGGCCGGGTATAAAACCGCATTGGTCGGGATGGATTAAGGTGGCCATCCTGTCAGATAGCCGGGTGGCCAAGATCGTTGCGAAGATCTTATAATCGGCATTAAGTAGGGAGATTGGACGGTAGTTGGCGGTTAGCAGCGGGTCTCTGCCTTCTTTCTCAAAAACTACCACATTAGCTGCAGAAAAGGATCCCAAAGAGGATGTATCTACCGCAAGGGCAGTAAAATAAAGTTTTAAGTAGGGAACTAAATCTGCACTGAACGTTCTGTAGAATTCGGTCGGGAGACCATCAGGCCCGGCGGCTCGACCCGAGGCTGTTCGTTTTAGGGCAGATTGGATCTCTGAAGTAGAGAAGGGTTCATCCAGCGCATCCCTATCAGCTTCAGAAAGGGTCGGCCGCTGAATACCAGAAAACAAGCGCTCGAAGGTCTCTGATGAGAACTCACATTCAGATTGATATAGACGGGTATAGAAATCCCGAAAGAGTTCTACGATATCGGAGTCTGTGGTCAGTATGTCCCCTCCCTGTGGGGCTCGAAGGGCCGCTACGCGTTTGGCTTCTTTTTGACCTTTCAAGGCGTTGGCTAAAAGTCGACCGGCTCTGTTGCTTTCACGGTAGTATGTCCCTTGTTGAAGTGCAATACTCTTAGAAGCTGCAGTTGAGAGGATTGCATTATATTGAAAACGGAGACGCTGTAAGCGAACTAAGACGCATGGATCAGTACGTGAAGTTAGAACTCGTTCGCCTGCTTTGATTTGTTGGTCTAATATAAGGAGCTGCTGTTTACGTTGTTTCCGCAGGCGAATTTGATAACTAGTGATCGTTGCACGAATGGCCGCTTTAAAACCCTCCCACCAAGCCCAATTTGCAGTATCCTGGGGTAAATTAAAGTGGAAGTAATCCTGTATGGCCGCTCGAATTTCTAACTGGAACTCTGGTTGAGTTAATAGGGCTCTATCAAAGAACCAGGCCCCCAAATTCCCTTGAGGCGTAGTGGTGTGTAATTGAAAAGAAATAGCAGCGTGATCTGAGATATGTTGGGAGTGAATCTTTGCAGTGTCCACCTGAGGAACTAACAGTTTTGATATTAGAAAGAAATCTATGCGAGACTGGGATTTGTGAGGGGAAGAGAAGAAGGTAAAGTCAAGCTCATTGGGGTGTAGTAACCTCCATAGATCGACTAAAGCAAGATCTTTGATCATAGAGGTAAGCGTGGTGTGACTCTTGGGGGGACCACTTGTCCTAGGCGGCTGTTTGTCAATCAGGGGATCAAGAACTAAATTGAAATCCCCCCCAATTATCAATGAAGTATTAGCAGAGGCCTGCGCAACCTGAGCAATGGTAGCAAAAAAGGCAGGGTCATCTACATTAGGAGCATAAAGGCATAGACATGTAACTTCAAGGTTTCCTATCTTGAGGTGAGCCCTGGACCATCTACCTGCTGTATCTGAGCTAGTCGCAATAATAGTAGCATGCAGAGATTTCCTAACCAGTATGGCAACCCCACATTTCTTAGAGACGGCTGGGGAATAGGCAGCCACCATGTAAGGTTTAATATTGAGTTTAAGAGTTTCCTTCGAATTTAAATGCGTTTCTTGGAGGAAAATCAGGTCCGCAGCTTCATGACTTAGATAGCTTAGGATTTTCTTCCGTTTTATCGGATTATTGATGCCTTTTACGTTCAATGATAAAATCTTACATGGTGCCATCAATCGGTAATAGATATTTTAGGTAAGGGCGCTTGAAAACATACAACATAAGCAGAATCTGTACAACAATGACATAATCACCGAGTATGCTGGCTAATACACCCCATATTGAAAAGCATGTACCAAAGTAACTTAGAGAAGAAGCAAAACCCCCAATGAATATGGCGACCATATGTCTGCGGGAGGAGGCCCTAGAGAGGAGTATAGAGACATGAAAAAAAAAAAAGAAAAGAAACACCAGAGTCCATAATTAACACTGTCTCTGATATTCATCGAGGCTACTCTGGGTAGATGGAGTCGGGTCACAGATATCATCAAAATAAGGCAACAAACCGCCCTCGACAAACTCTTTGCTGAACCGTGGCAAATCCAAGATGGCAGGTACAGCGGATATGAGAACACTGGCAGGAATACTCTGGAAGTCAGCGCATCAAGTCGGCTTCTTTAGCATCCAAAAAACTCCGCTAGTAGATCAGGGTCCTCAAATGTTCTTGTCTGATTGTGAAGCGTGACTCGGAGCTTGGCCGGGTACATCAGGCCATAGCGTGCTTGTAGTTGTTGAAGCCTCGGCCGGAATTCCAGAAAGCGCTTTCGGCGATCAACCGTGGGTTTAGCCAAGTCAGGATAAAAGGAGATCTTGTGGCTCTCAAACTCCATATGGCCCTTTGCCCGAGAGGCGCTGGGAATTTGCTCCACATGTTGATATCTCAAAAGTCGAAAGATGATAGGCCGCGGGGTCTTCCTGTTGAGCGTTATGTTTGTGGGTACACGATGAGCGCGATCGATCTCCAATTCTTTGGTAAAGGTGATTTGGAGTAGGGAAGGGAGGATTTTATATAAAAACTCCTTCATGTCTCCCGATTCCGCTCCCTCCGGTATGCCCACTAATCGTAGGTTGTTGCGGCGCGCTCTATTATTGCCATCTTCCACTTCTTTCTGCAAGGCCCGCACCTGACGTTCAACTTTGTCGAGTTTGGACAGCCGGACCACATGGGAGTCTAATATGCTCTCCATTTTGTCCTGACGCGAGGAGAGCCCCTCTAGCCTGCCTTGCAATACACCAAGATCTTCCCGCAGCGCTCGGAGTGCTTCCCCGTTTGACTGCACGAGGTCCTTAACCCCTCTAATCTCTGCGAGGATTTCCTGCTGCATTTCGGGGCCCTCGCGCAAAGCCAGCCCCTTCTGCGGGGACGGGGGTTCAGTTTTGGAGCGTTTGCCGTGAGAAGCCGCTGGAGATCCAAATTCCAGGCGCGTAGGTTTGGTCCCCGCCATCTCACCAATGTGCCCCGGCAAAATCAGAGCAGAAATTCAAGTATGTCCGGTGTTAATTCAGGATTCTGAGTAGGCCTCTCGGGAGCCTCAGCGTTATGCGACCATCCCGCTGGACATCGGGCTCCGCCCCCGGTTGTGAAGGACTTTGTGTGTGAGGATGAGAATTTTGAAGTGAATCCTCTGGGGGACAGGAAGCCAATGGTGTTGGATAAGTAGAGGTGTAACACGGTCAAATTTCCTGGCATGGGTGAGAGCACGGATGGCGGTGTTCTGTATTGTTTGGAGACATTTCAGTTGGTGTTATGGGAGTCTGGTAAAGATGATATTGCAGTAATCGATGCCTGTGATGACTGTACTGAGGAGGAGTGTGGTCCAGGCTGCCTGGTCGAAGAAGAGGTGAAGGGCCCAAAATATGCAAAGAGTGGAGGGTGTGGAGCAAGTTAGATGAGAAATGTGGTTGGAGAAAAAGATTTCAGAGTCAATGTGAATACCAAGGTAGTTGAAAAAAAGAGTATAGTACAATGGGGGAGGGGGCCAGGGAAGGAAAGGTCTTAGATCCTGTAATCCAAGTGGCATTGGTCTTAGTGGGGTCGAGCTTCAGAGCATTGTTATGAAGCCAGGCTGAAATAGAATCCAATGTGGTGGTGGTGATTGAGAAGAGGTAGGGGGATGCGCTTTCAATGAGGGTGAGAAGTAGGATGTACATATAAAAGGTGACAACAAGAGACTGAATGAGAGTGACTAGGGGGCGGAAGAAAATGTTGAAAAGAAGGAGGGAGGAGGGATAAAGCTGATCTTTGTGGAACCTTGCAGTGGAGGGAGTAGAAGGCAGAAAAGTTATGCCGGAGGACTTGGTAGGAATGCTCATGAAGAAAAGAGGTGAACTAGGAGAGAACAGTATCCTGAAGACCTACATCATAGAGGCATGCAAGAAGGAGGTTGTGATCTATGAGGTCGAAAGGGGCTATTAGGTTGAGGGAGATTGCCATAGCTTAAGAGCCTTGGTCTAGAATACTGTAGATTTCACTGAGAATGGAAGTGATGATTGTTTCTGTGCTATGAAATGTGCAAAACTCGGATTGTCAGGGGTGCAAGGCCCAGGGTGTGTTCAAGGTGGTCAGATAATTGTTGTAGAATGAGGCAATCAGCGAGTTTGGCAAGAAATGGAAGATAGGGAGATAACAGTTAGGGCCATCAGGATCTAGCTTGGGGCCTTTCATATGGTGACAGATTAGTGCTTTCTTCCAGGAAAAAGAGCCAGAGCCAGTCGAGAACTGGGAATAAGCATAGAGCAGATGAAGGGAACGAAACTCAAGGAAGGTTCCCTAGCCATTCGGAGGGAAAGGGATCAATGGGGCAAGTAGATTTCATAGTTGATGAAAGAATTCTTGTCAAAGAAGAGAGGTAGAGTGGGGTAAAGCTATGCCATGTGTGAGTGGCAGAGGGGGTGAATTGATTGAGGGGACGTTGGGGGGAGGAAAGGGTCAGATGACAGTAAGCCAGAATGGGCAGCATTGATTTTGGTCTTGAAAGCATCAGCAAATGCATTTAGAAATAGTCCAATTAGGAGAGTAGAGAAAGACAGAAGGAGGAAGCTAATAGTTTGGAAAGCTGGGTGGTGATACAGAGGGTTTTGGGATCGTGGGCAAGCAGAGGCGGTGACCAGGGATGAATAGTAATCATTTTTCACAGTCAAAACCTGGGATCTGTAGTGGTGGTGGTGTGCTCTGAATGTTAAAAAAAAAAACTGGATCTTTTGACTTACGCCAGGCTCCTTCTGCTGCCCTAAGCTGCCGCTTAAGGAGTCAGAGTACAGGATGATACCACGGGGTGAATGGCAGGCAGTAGGAAGTATGTGGACTTTAGGGGAGATGAGGTCTAGCTGATGGAGCATGGAGTCCCAGAGGTCAGGCTGCTGATGCAAAGGGAGTGAGTAGAAGGGTTGTGGGAAGATCTCGGAGGCCACTGGAAATCGAGCTTTGGTCTCGGGAGTGATAGATGTCGCTGGAGGAGGGCTGGAGGAGCCAGTAGGACCCAAGAGAGAGAAACAGATCAGAGTGTATCAGTCCAGGGGAGGGGGTGAAGAGAGATATTGGAGGGGAGAGGATGAGTGTCCAGTTGGGCCAAAATCAGATCCAGAGTATGTCCTGTTGAATGTGTGGGATCACTGATAAACTGGCCAGAATTGTGATCCTCTAAGAATTGATGAATGGTAAGACCACATGATTGAATGGGCGTATGAAAGTGAATGTTAAAATCACCGAGGATAAGCAGGTTGGGGAGAGTCAGAGCAATGTCAAGAAGTATTTGATGAATAGTGTCCCATTGTGTACTGTGAAGGGAGAGGGCACAGAAGAGGACAATATGAAGGAGGTGGGAGGCACCAAACTTGATAATTAGTTTTTCTAGACTGGTGATCTCCTGAGAGTTCTGAGATTGGGAGAGTCTTTGAAAAAGGATAGCAACTCCTCTGCTCATTCTTGTGAGCCGTGGAGATGATAGGGCCATGAAGCCTGGTTGGAAACATTTCAGGAGATAAGGATCATTGCTAGTTTTTAACCAGGTTTCTGTCAGACGTAGCACATCTAGATTGTAATATAAAAGGACATCTAAGATGAGGTTGGTCTTACTTTCAAGAGATCTATAGTTGAGTAGAGCAAGTTTGAGGCTTCTGAACTGATGAACCTGGGGAGCTAAATGAGCTCTGGCAGACAGGTAGTAAGGAATCTTACCCTTGATTGCAAGTTGTGATGGGATGCCGGTCTCTGTAGAGGAGATGGACGCGTATTCCAGATGACAGGGGTGGCAGGCATAGGTGGGCATAGAAGTGGAGATGGTTGCAGGAGCAGCAGAGGCTGCAGCAGATATTGTCCTAAGTATTTAAGATCCGCAGGTCAGGCTGGAAGGTGAAAGGAAGAGGAGCAGACAGACTGAAGGTTATAAGGATAGAAATAGGCATTCTTGCTGCCCCAAGGAGCAGGATCTACTTCTTGGGCATGTGTCTATGGCGCAGATGCCGCTGGCGGCTTGAATTTAACTATTACTGCTGCTGACATCACCTTTCAGCGTCATCGGGGGTAGGGCTAAAATCAAAGACCAGAACAGACAAGTGCAATTGGCAGGAGGCTGCAGACAAAATAACTAAAAGACAGTAAAACAAATGGGGCGGGGGGGGGGGGGGGGGTAAAGGCAAAGGCAAACAAAACACAGGTAAACAGTATCTGCAGATGCTGCTGACATATTGAATTGAACTATTACTGCTGCTGACGTCACCTGTCAGCATCCTCCTCTATGATCAGCTGCTTCCACTCCTTCTGACACAGATTTCCTGCATTCGAGGGACAGGAGTGGCAGGCCATAGAGAGAAGGGGTGGCAATGCAGTGCTGGAGAGTTCAGGTAAGTGCTGTATTGCCATTTAAATGGCATTACCACAGCTGCTGGTCTCAGAGGAGGTGCAGCAATTGGTGCCCTGAGAAGATTGGCACTCTAGGTGACCACCAAGTCCAGCTATTAGGTTGTGCCGAACCTGAATTTCCCCCTTCAATCATTCATGCAAATTCCAAATCCAAACAAGCAGTTTCTTTAGAGTCAGTGTAAATGCCAGTGACCAGCTTATTTTACATATGTATCTTTAGCCATCTCACCCAAAACATGTCTATAATATGCCACCTTGGAAACTGTGCATGCTGTGAATTGAATTCCTTGTCTTTGCCTATCCTTTCTTTTCCATTATGTCAAATTATCTAATGACACTTTATTACCTGTAATATGTTAAACTCTTCTCTCGATTTTTCTCTCTCACTCGGCTCCTTCTTGTTGTTGTTGTTAAATTCCATTGAGTTGGTGTCGACTCATGGCGACCCTCTGGATAATTGACCTAAACTGTGTTCGGTTATCAACCAGGTGACTCATTGTTGATAGAGTGGTACCCATAGCTGCTGCTGTTGTATCAATCCATCTCATTGCCGGCCTTCCTCTTTTGTGTTGACCTTCTACCTTGCCAAGTATTACGTTTTTCACTAACAATCTCTCTCTTCGCATGATGTGTCCAAAGTATGAAAGTTGAAGTCTTGTCATCTGAGCTTCTAAGGAAAGCTTAGGTTTGATCTCCTGTAGTACTGACTGGTTTGTTCTTCGGGCAGTCTATGATATACACAGTATTTGTCACCAGCATCATAATTCAAAGGCATCAATTTTCTTTCTGTCTATCTTTTTCATTGTCCAACTTTCGCGCCATATAATATTGAAAATAACATGGCTTGGACTAGTCAAATCTTTGTATGGAGAGAGACATCTCTGCTCATGAGAATCTTGTCTAGGTCCTTCATAGCCATTCTGGCAAGTACAATTCGTCGTCTGATTTCTTGATTACTTATTCTTTCTTTATTGATTGTTGATCCAAGTAGATTAAAGTTGTCAACTATTTCAATTTCTTTTCCATCAATGATGAACTTATTGATTTTGCTAGTTGTCAGGATCTTTGTCTTTTTAACGTTAAGGTACAGGCCCATTTTAAGACTACATTCCTTGATCTTGAAAAGCAAATGTTTCAGATAGTCTTCACTTTCAGCCAGTAATGTGGTAGTATCAGCATAGTGAATGTTGTTGATGAGTCTTCTACTAGTCTTCACACCTCGTTTGTCTTCATTGTGCTGCTTCTCTGATGATTTGTTCTGCATATAAATTAAACAGGTAGGGGGAAAGAATGCAGCCTTGTCATACACCTTTGCTGATTTTAAACCATTCTGTTTCTCCTAGTTCCATTCGAACTGTTGCTTCTTGATCAAGGTTGTGCTAGGAACAACAAGTGTTCTGATATACCCATGCTTATTAATGTGACCCAGAGTTTCTCATGGTTTACAAAGTCAATAATACGCTATCTTTTTGATATTCTTTTGTCATTTCAAGGATCCATCTCACATCCGTGATGATGTCTCTCGTTCCTTGCCCTTCTTGTACTTCAGGCAGTTCTCATTCCAAGTATAGTTGCAGTCTCTGCTGAATGATCTTGAGTAGAATCTTGCTGGCATGTGGGATCAGAGCGATGTGCAATAATTTCCACAGTCAGCTGGATTACCTTTCTTTGGTATTGGTATTTACACAGATCTTTTCCAGTCAGTTGTCCATGAATTTGTCTTCCAAATTTCCTGGCAGAGCCTTGAAAATAAGGGAATGCCATCAATACCCGGTACTTTGTTCTTTGATAAGGCTTTCAATGCTGCTTTGACTTCTTCTCTCATCACCAATGGTTCCTGATCATAAGGTACAGGTTAAAATGGCTGTTGGTCCACTTGATCTTTATGATATAATGACTCTTTATATTCTTTTCATTTTTCTTGATGATCCCAGCATCATTCAACATGGATCCTTGAGCATCTTGTAGCATTCCAATTTGAGGATGGAAATTTTTCTTCAACTCTCGTAGCTTTAGGAAAGCCAATCTTCTTCCTCTAATAGTTTCTGATTCTATTTCCTTGCATGTGTCATTGTAGTACTTCTCCTTGTCTTGTTTTGCTACATGTTGGAAATCTCTGAGTTCTGTGATTGCCTATTTCTCTTCTGGCTTTATCTTCTCTGCTTTTCTGGGCAATTTTCAGAGTTTCTTCAGTTATCCATTTTGTCCATTTTTGTGTTTTCACCTTTTGTAAAGACTTCTCGTTTTCTTCCAACACAACCTTCTTGATGTCACTCTTCTGGAACTCTGTCATTTGTAACAAAAGCAGCAAACTGATTTTGCAGGCAGTATTTAAATTCCAGTGGTATATTTTCAAGGTCATATGTTGCTACATTAATGAGTGGCTTGCTCTTTTTCAACTTTAGCTTGAGTTTGCATACTAGTAGTTGGTGATCTGTACCACAGTCGGCTCCAGGTTTTGTCTTTGTTGATGATATTGAGTTTTTCCATCATTGTCCTCTGTTCCTTATGACCTGTAAATTACTAGACTCCTTTTATTCTTTCTCTCTTCTCTTTTCCTTTGTAATGTATTGTATCAACTACTATACCTAACCTGCCTTGATATGTATTATATTGTCACCAGTAGTCGGCCCGTAGCATAGGCATACGGGATAGATGGCCTGGGGACCCTTTATTGAAAGACTGGAGCAATGCTTTAGGCTTGCATTGCCTCCTGGGAGTTGTAGTATTTTTCCCTTTTCAATAAGATGCAGTTGTGGTGCGAGTGGCACAGGCAATGACAGGCTTTTAATTCCCCTCCCGGGGCGGATTCAAACACAAAATAACTCAGGACAAAAACCATACACTCTGGCACAAAATAAGAAAGGAAATAATAACAGCTTCTCAACTTAAATCCAAAGTTCCACGGTATTTACAGCATACAGTCACTTTGTATAAGCAAGGAAAATCCTGTGCTCTTCACCTGCCAGTTTAAACAGCTTTCACATCACCTGGCTCAGCACAGAGAAATTATATCATCTGTAACCATTAAAGTACAGTCCATTTGGTTATCTGATATTTCTTCTTCCTGAGGATCAATCAGCATTGCCTCATGCTGATTCTCTGGTAAGTACAACTTCTGCTTGGTATACAACGTTTCCAAACTTCCACCCTCTATCAGTTCCTGAGGCTTCTCTATCAAGCCCTCCGTGAGATAGGGTTCAGTATTACCATATATCTTAGAATAGCAGAGAGGAGAGTCACACCCTTTAGGGTTTCTATAAGAGAACTTCTTATAACCACTTTTATCCTTATAGTAATTAGACAGCCTACCTTCTGGCTTAGAGACAGGGGAAAGTCCGTGCACAGCCTGGTCAGGAAGGGGTTTAAACCTCAGAGGTTTTCCTCTGTACTTTGGCTTCTCAACCTCTTCCTCTGACATGCAAATGTCCTCCACCGAATACCTTTCACTCCCTGGGGCTTGCAAGTGCTTCCCAGATAGCTTTACCGGTAACGTTTCCCTCTGTGTGTCTTCCCAATAGGACAATTGCCTGGAGTTCTTGCCACAGGGTTTTTGGGCCCTGCTCCTCCAGTTATTCCTGCTGGTTACTTCCTGTATTTCTCTATCACTCTCAGAATCACAATCCTCTGAGTCACTCACGTACTTTTTCTCGTGCTTCCTTCCACACTGAAACATACGTTGCTTCTGAGACTCAGACTTCAGCTCACTCAGCTTTCCCAGCTGGGTCTGTCCAAGCTTTCTCTCTCTCTCTCTCTCTCGTTCTCCAGTTCCTCTGCTCCTCCTGCTCTTTGCTTCCCGTGCTTCTCTTGCTTCCTTTGCTGCCCTTCACACTGAAACTCTAATGAGCGTTTCTTATATGTCTGGTTTGGAGCTAATCTAGCCCTTCCCCCTCTCAGGTGAAAACTATTGGGCTCAGGAGATGGGGATTGTTTGCTAGCTGGGCGGGGCTGCTGCACTCGTGGCTGGGATTTGTTTATGTTGCTCCTGGCAACTGGGAGTCCTGTGCTTTGCCTTCCTGTCAGCAACAGACCTACTTCTCTCAAGTTCCTCTGTTTGCATGGCAAAGGACGTCTCTTCCCCATTACAATATGGAAGGTGGTATAAAAAGATTTTGAATAACTAAACTATACATATAACAGCCTTTCAAATTGCTATTTAAATATATTAGTCATTTGTCCGTGCAAGAGCGGTGCAAGCCTTGCTCTGTCCATACATATTGGTACTGGTTGCCAAACCATTAAGATGTTCAACCTGTGATTTTTGTTGTCTGTTGCAGCAGCCTCAAATTTACAGACAAAATACAGACTACCACCAAAAATGTACATTAAGTAGAGTATTCTCCTTCCAGAATTCCAGAACATTAGCAATATATAGGAGAATTTTCAACAGCTTCTTATTTCCGACCTTAGAATTAAAATGGAACAGGTCAGTGCATCAAGAGGTTAAAAATATGAATACAGTTACACTTAAATATAACATGATCTAGAATGTCTATCTCTGTCACGCAGAACCAACAGTTATCATTGTTTTTGAAATCAATCCGAGAGTGATGGAGATATCACTTTGCCTTAGAAGGTTGAGTAGATCTGCTTTGTAAGGGACACTTTTCATGCCCACTCACAAATTTTATGGTGGTTTTTACAACCTTTCTGTCTTGTTGCAACAGCTTATAAAAATAAGATGCAACACAGCCCCTATCATGTATTAGCTGGTAGATCATATCTACTTTAGCAGCCAAATCCATCAGAGTAGAGTTCCAGTTACAGGTATAATGCTGTAGTTGCAATCATTTAAAACAGTGGAAAAGGTTAAATCATCTTGGGGCTGTTTTACTAAAGTGTGGTAAGTTTTTTGCACTGGCAGCACATTAGGAGCAAAACCCAATGTGCCTTAAGTGCAAAAATCATGCAGTCACTGTCAGGGGTGTGCCCAGTATGACCTCTGCACTTCCTGCATGGAAAAGTCCCTTACTGAATGTGAAGGTCAGTTGCAATTAGCGCAGGTGACATTAAGTGCACTTGCACTAATTTCAACATTGACAGCACACAATAAGTAGTCTGCACTAACTGCTATGTGCAGTCCAATCCGCTTTCCACCCATAGCCCATCCAGTCCCTGTGTGCTGCCATGCCTGCTCTAACAATTACAGCACACTAAAATATGCAAAACTGCTTAGCATATTTTAGTCAAAGGGCCCGATAGTCGTCTTCAGGCTTGAAAAGAAAGCAGTCTTCCACCCTGTAAAACATGGCCTAAGGCAGGGGCGGTGTACTCCACTCCTAAAGTACTACGATCCAGCCTGGTTTTCAGGATGTCCCTAATGAATATTCATGAGGTATATTTGCATCCAGTTGTATGCACATATATCTCATGAATATGCATTAGGGGCATCCTGAAAACCAGGCTGGATCTGATTCGTGCTGTACCAGGGCCAGAGTAGGCCACCCCTGCTTATCAAAGTAGGCTATGATAACAACCTATTATTAATGCAGAAAACTGGATCCCACTACAATGGGAGGTGAACTGACAAAATCCATTAGATTGAAATTTGCTTGTGCAGTGCTTTAAATGCTTGGAAGAGTAGAATAAAAACAGATATAATTATTTTTCAGCAATTTGGATAAGACCACCCCAGGCAAGTAATACAGATGAAATAGATATACAAGGGGGCTTTCCACCGTAATTCAGTCAGGCACAGGCATTGCACAATTACCTAAGCATCTAAAGCTTCCTTAGCTTTAAGAAAGCAAAGTGATAGAATTAAGGGAAGTTTACCTGTAAAAGCTCAATACAGAAGGGGATGACGACAGAAAAATAAAAGGAGAAATTGGTAAGAAAACGGGCAAACTCGTGCCAAAAAAATAATAAAACCATATTAATTAACAATCAGTCTCCCCCAGTCAAAGTCATGACACATTAGAAACCAGCTGCTAGAAGGGACCATTTACTGTATGTTTAGCTTGGTAATTATAGCCAATGGTATCTTCTCATTTTCCTTTACTGTGGATTTTAGATTAGGTAAAAACCATAGTCACAGGTATTTAATTCCTTTGGATTTCCACTGAAAAGGAAAGGGGGGAAATAGTTCCTCTACACAATGCGTATTCAGAGGATGTTTTTGTATTTTATTCAGTACAAGAAAAAATGAATTTGTTTTATTTCTCTGATATTCTTGCAGCTTCCAGTTCAATTTTTGTCTTCACCTTTCTGTTTTTAATTTGTGGTCCCTTGTTCTGTATTTGTTGAGAGTCTGTATTTGCTTGTGACCGAGGTGTGGTATTCTGAGCATGTAGAGATTTGTGGCAGTCATACTTGTTCTGTTTTACCGGGAGTAGGTGTACTGGTGTTCTAGGACCCAAAGTAATATTTGTAGTGCTGTCTATTCATAGGTAACGTTCTTGCTGTTTGAATTGGAGAAATTAATGCTACTATGGTGTGGCAGGTTTGCTGCATGTGCATTCTCTGGGTATTATTTTCAAATTTATATTATTTGATAACGTTTATGGCAGTGGAGAGATTTATGTTGATGTTACTCAGATGACATAAGAATCTGAATATTTTTCGTATAAGGATTTCCATGGAGAAATGCCCCATCTCTGTTCTGCACCCATTGTTGGGGGAAGGTAGAGTTGCGGTGGATGCAGAATATATTTGCATTTAACTCTCAAGAGCTGTTTATGCAATGTTAGACCATAGTGAGCATTGTCTGTCAGGTGTGTCCAGACGGAAAAAAAGTTGAGAATTGACATTTCCATCAGGATCAGCGATAGAAGATCTTGAAAATCCAAAGCATAAGCCATTTAGATGGGAATCAGAGGAGATACAGCTTCTGCCTCTACTTCACTAAATGTTTGTAATATTTGCCTTTGATATCCAAAGTGTGAGACCATTAAAGTCAAGAAGCGAGTTAAGTGGTATATTGCCATGACCGTAGGTTCCACCCCCAGAAAGGGTCATTTTCAAAACCATTGTTTAACCTATGGAAAATGGCTTTTCTAAAAATTTGTTTGGACAAAGTTTTATGCTCATACGAATTATAAAGGCATATTTTACAAATGACATCTAAGTGCAATTTGGAACATCCAAGCCAGAATGTCTGTAAAAAAGGCAGGCACATCCAAGTTCAGGCACGATTTCACAAGCATGAGCAAGCCTGATATGGACATCTACCTACAGGACAGTCCACATAAATGTCCCTGGAATAGAATTTAAGACTGAGGATGTTTAATAGACTAATGGTTGGAGTAGTGGGCTATGGCCACTGTTCAAATCCCACAGCTGCTCCTTGTGATCTTGGGCAAATCATGTAACATAGTAACATAGTAAATGACGGCAGATAAAGACCAGCATGGTCCATCTAGTCTGCCCAGCAAGATGGCAAGAGTAGGTGCACCTGTCGCTCTGTGCAGGCCACCCCTCCCCATGTCTTTGTTTAGGAGTAAACCCACCACTCCAGGTAGGACACACCTATTTGTTGAGACGTTATATGTTCAGAAGTTAGATGGTACCGTTTATTTTGTTTTTATCCTATTGCTGTAAAGGTATCCATTGTGTTTGTCCCATGCCTTTTTGAATTCCGTCACCGTGTTTGCCCCCACCACTTCTATCGGGAGGGCATTCCAAGCATCCACCACCCTTTCAGTGAAAAAATATTTCCTGACATTGCCCTTCAATTTACCACCTTGCAGCTTCATGTTATGCCCTCTAGTTTTACAGTTTCCCCATATTTGGAAGAGGTTGGTTTGTTCATCATTTCTCTTTAAGTATTTAAAGGTCTGAATCATATGTCCCCTGTGCCTCCTCTCCTCCAAAGTGTACATATTTAGGTCTTTAAGCCTCTTCTCATAAGCTTCTGATGCAGGCTCCAAATCATTTTGGTCGCTTTACTCTGAACCGTTTCCAGTCTTTTTACATCTTTTGCAAGATACGGTCTCCAAAACTGAACACAGTATTCCAAGTGAGGCCTCACCAGAGACTTATACAGTGGCATAAGTACCTCTTCCTTTCTGCTGGTAATCCCTCTTTTTATGCAGCCCAACATCCTCCTGGCTTTTGCCACCGCCTTGTCGCACTGTTTTGTCACCTTGAGATCATCAGAGATAATCACACCAAGGTTTTTCTCCTGAACCGTGCATACCAACCTCTCGCCCCCTATCGCGTACATTTCCCTTGGATTTCTGCTACCCAAGTGCATGACACTGCACTTTTTCGCATTAAATCGTAGTTGCCAAGCATTAGACCAGTCTTCCAGCTTTTGTAGATCTTTCCTCATGTTAGCCACTCCCTCGGGGGAGTCCACTCTGTTGCAAATTTTTGTGTCGTCTGCAAAAAGACAGACTTTTCCATTCAGTCCTTCAGCAATATCACTCACAAATACATTGAACAGTGCCGGGCCCAGGACTGAACCCTGGGGCACCCCGCTAATCACCTTCCTCTCATCCGAGTGAGCTCCATGTACAATCACCTTCTGTCGTCTGTCAGTCAACCAATTTCTAATCCAGTTTACCATCTTGGGACGCATCCCCAAGCTACTGAGTTTGTTGACAAGCCTCCTATGAGGAACAGTATCAAAGGCTTTGCTGAAATCCAGGTAGATGACATCCATCACATGCCCCTGATCTAGTTCCTTGGTCACCCAGTCAAAGAACTCAATCAGATTTGTTTGGCAAGACCGTCCTTCGGTAAAACCATGTTGCCTCAGATCTTGCATCCTGTTGGTTTTGAGAAAGTTCACTATTCGCTCTTTCAGGAGCGCCTCCATTACTTTTCCCGCCACCGAGGTAAGGCTCACGGGCCTGTAGTTTGACACTTCTTCCCTGTCACCACTTTTGTGTAGAGGTACGACATCAGCCATTCTCCAGTCCTGAGGAACCTCTCCCGTTTCCAAGGATCTGTTGAAGACATCCTTTAACGATCCTGCAAGAACCTCTCTGAGCTCTTTCAGTATCCTGGGATGTATCCCATCCGGTCCCATGGCTTTGTCCACTTTCAGTTTAGCAAGTTGTTCTAACACCTCGTCTTCTGTGAATAGTGTGGTATCTACTTCATTCCCATTTTTATATTTGGGAGTCACAGCTGGTCCATCTCCAGGATCTTCTTTAGTAAAAACAGAGCAGAAGTATTTGTTTAGCAATTTCGCTTTTTCAGTGTCACTTTCCACGAGTCCTTTCCCAGCACTTTTGAGTCCTGCAATTCCAACTCTGATCTTCTTCCTTTCCTGAATATACCTGAAGAAAGTTTTGTTGCCACCTTTAACATCTTTAGCCATCTTTTCCTCTGTCTTTGATTTTGCTATCCTTATTACTCTTTTAGACTCTTTGAGTTGGATCCTGTATTCATTTCTGTGTACTTCTGTTTGCAAGCTTTTGAATTTTGCGAAAGTTGTGGTTTTTGCCTTTATTTGAGCAGCCACCTCTTTGGAAAACCAAATAGGTCTCCTTCTCCTCTTGTTTTTATTTACTTTTCTTACATATTTATCGGTTTCCCCTTTTATTGCCTCCTTTAGTTTAGCCCATTGCAATTCCACTTCCTTTATCTCCTTCCACCCTGTCATCTCCTCCTTTAAGTACTCTGCCATTTTATTGAAGTCAGTATATTTGAAGTTTAGGACTTTGAGCTTGCTATGATTGGCCTGTACCATGGCTTTTATCTCAAACCCACCATGTGATGGTCTCTGTTGCTCACAGGGGCACTCACGCAGACATTCGACACACTATCACCGTTTGTGAGCACTACATCCAGCGTTGAGCTTTCCCTGGTTGGTTCCATCACCATTTGTCTAAATAATGCATCTTGGAGAGCATCCACAATTTTTTTGCTTCTTTCCAGATGCGCAGAAGGAGTAATCCAGTCCACATCAGGTAGATTAAAGTCACCCAATATGATCGCTTCCCCCTTTGTTGCTATCTTGGCAATATCTATAATCAATTCATTATCTCTCTTTTCAATTTGAGTCGGAGGTCTGTAGACTACATCAATATGGATGACGGTGCCATCTCCTCTTTCCAATGCAATCCAGAGCGCTGCTTCTTTTCCCCATGTCCCTTTCATTTCAGTAGCTTTGATATTGCTTTTGACATACAAGGCTACTCCTCCTCCTTTTCCATTTTCTCTATCTCTTCTGAATAGATTATAGCCAGCTATGGCTATATCCCAATCATGTGATTCATTAAACCATGTTTCTGTAATAGCCACAATGTCCAAATCCGTTTCCACCATTAGGGCTTCCAGGTCTGGAATTTTGTTGGCTAAGCTTCGATCATTTGTGCTCATTGCTTTCCAGCATTTACCTGGCTTGTGTGTATTTTGCATTGATTTTGTTCTGCCCACTTCTTCCCACATGTTTTTGATGTGTGGTTTAAAAGTGTGGCTGTGGCTGATGATGTTCTGCTTTTGCTGGGGGTGGCATGCAGATGTTGACCTTCCACATCCGTCACCCCCTTTTCCTAGTTTAAATGCATATCCACATACTGCCTGAATTTTTCACTTAGGATTCTTTTCCCTGCGACAGAGAGATGTAGTCCATCAGCACAGTATAGTCTCTTGTTGGTCCATCTGTTGTCCCAGTTGCCAATAAATCTGAATCCTTCTTGTTTGCACCAGGTCTGGAGCCATGTATTAAAGCTGTTAATGCGATGCAGCCTTTTTGTCCCCTTACCAAGAACAGGTAGAACTTCTGAGAATGCAACAGTGTTAACAACGTGCTTGAGTTTCTCTCCCAGAGATTGGAAGTCCTTTTGGGCTGTAGAGGCACTGTTTCTAGCCAGGTCGTTTGTGACTAAGTGGATAATAACATCAAGTTTGGAGTGTTCACTTTTTGCACTAAGTAATTCAACAACTTGGTTTGTATTCCTGCTGGCTGAAGAGCCTGGTAGGCACATGACTATCTTCTCTCCTTTGAACTGTGTTCCCAAGTTAGTGCCTCTGATGATGGAATCTCCAAGTAGTAGTAGTTTTTTGTTTGGTGAGGTTTTCTTCATATTTGGTGCTTTAGCAGGAGATTGGGCATTGTCTGACTCATTTAAGGGCCCTTCAGTTTCTTTGGATTGGGCATCCTCATTAGCCAAGGCAGGGAAGGCATTGTGCAGGGATATCTCTTGATGTATAGGATGTCTCTGTGTTACAGGTCGCAATCTACCAGAACCCACTGTGATCCATTTGTTCCTGGGGTGTTTGATTCTTTGTGGGAGCGGTGGTGGACTTTGTTCAGTTTGTATCCTAGAAGAGGTGCGCTTCATTGCAGCTAGTTCCTCCCTCAGTAGAGACACTTCTTTATGCATGGCAGCTAGGTCTTTCCTTAGTAGAGTCAGTTCTTCATGCATGGCAGCTGACTTTAGGCATATAGGACAAGCTCTTAGGCTCCAAATGATTCGTCTTTGAATGAAAGTACCGCAGTTATTGCACTGAATACACGACATGTTTATGCAGTCCCAGAAGAAGAAGAAGAAGAAGAAGAAAAGATGAAGACGATGTGGCTTTTATCCCAAGTTAGGAACGATAGATGGCAAGTATGTGACCACTATATAGGCAATGTAGCCCCTGGGGTGGGTGGGGCGAGGGGTAGGGTGGGTGGGAAGCTAAGTGTCTCTGGCCAGTAGGCTGTTCCTGAACTGTGGGCAGACACAATGGAGTAGGTAAGGGAACCCACCATTAAGGACAAATTAGATAGATAAAGATTTGGAGACATACAGACTCACAGTTATTTGGAGACAAACAGACTCACAGTTATGCAACAAACTCAGCAAAAATCACCTTTTGGGAGAGCTCTGGAAAGCACTCCTCTTCTTAAGGAACAGAAAGGCAATCTGAGCAAGCCCACGTGCAGCACAGGAAATGGAGTAGGTAAGGGAACCCTCCATCTTCTCTACACCCTCTGGATGTCTTCTAGCCAAAATGAGTACTTACCCGATGTTTCTGAAATTGAGTGGGGACATCTAAGTCCATTACACTGCCTCAGATATGCCTCCATCACACCCCCGCCTACTTGGACATCTCCACACTGGAGAGGAGTCTTTCAAAAGCCATTTGTGAAATGGCTCTGAGAACATCTCCACAGTTTGGACATCTGCATGCATGTTTTTGGACGTCCAAATCACAACTAAAGATGTTAAAATGACCCCCGTAGCCTGCAGCTGTACCTGCAGGTTGAGGTGGCATTTCCAAGTGTGGGGTTGGCGTGCAGTTTGCAGTTATGCACATTTTACCTTAGAAATATTGTGTGCCAAACAGCAGGTGTAAAAATGAATGGATTGTGTTCCTGGTGTAATTTTTTAAAACAAAATATGCATATGTTTTCTCTTTGAGTCCACTATACACCTAATTTTCACTAAAGTGAGCAAGTGTAAGATTAAGCCCTAAAGACAGATGTTCAATTAAAAATGTCCATGTATTCAGATAATTCTTGTGACAATGACCAATGCATTTGCTGATTAAAAAGATAACAATTGAAACACTTTTCTTTCTAGAACAATGGCCACAAGGGGAGTTAATGACATATGGTGTCTCAAAAAACAAGCTAAAACTAGAAATGGGTCAATGTGCTCTTTTCGTCGGCTCTCAGTGGTAGCATTGATGTTCACTGGCTAATGCTACTTGCCCAGATAATTAAAGGGAATTCTGAAGTAAGTGAGAAATTAATATGTGTGGAGGGTAATTTATAAGGTGTGCCTAGTTAGTGTATTTTAAGGCACCTTATGTTAAGCCTGTTTTATAAAGAGAAGTAGGGCCCTACTTGTCATTATAAAATACTAACGTAAATAGCCTAATGCACGCCTACAATTCTTGCCCATATATTTTTTGAAGTATTTTATAATCTACTTGTGCAGGAAATAAGCTGTTGCATCTACTGACAGCACATTTTGGTGCTAAATTGTCATGCAAGTAGCTGCAACACCTTATTCCCCCCCCCCCCCCCAAGCTGTGCTCTGTCATGTCCAGCCCTAGCTACGTGAACAGATCTAGCTGTTCACTGAGTAAAGGCCCTGTTTCCCAGCTCCTCTGCAGCTCATCACACCAGCAGCCCTCACACATCTATGCTGTGCATATGCAGATGTGAACATCATATTGTCTAGACTGACATTGCTCTGTATGTAGATGTGTGCCTATTCTTGCAGCAGGTATACTCTTGTGTTGCATGCCCTGATTTTTTTTGACTGGCAGGCTGTAGTGCTCTGCTATCATGGCAGATGCACCATGCTGTGTGTCTGATTCCAGTTATCCTAGGGGAATGTCTGGTTCAGTTATGCATATCGCCAGTCAATTTTGTTAATGTTGATATATGTGGGCACTGTGTGAAATTTGTACCTGGATCACGGGTTGGTAGCGCACTAGCAATGCAGATGCAACTACCGCTTGGTTGGAAGCTAGTGGTAGTTGCTGGTATGCTAGCGACGTCTTTCATGCCCAGACACACAAACAGCGTAGCTTCATCTGCCATGTGTGGCTGCTATCAGTCACTCTCCACCTCGTTTCTGCTCTAATCCAGCCTATTCATGTGAGGCCCAATATTCCAAGGCATATTCCAAGGAGTGGAGGAGTGGCCTAGTGGTTGTGGCAAAGTACTTCAGGCCGTAAGGTCGGGGGGTTCAAATCCCACTAGAGGACAGCAACCTTGGGCCGGAAGGACTGGGGTTTCTAGTCCCACAGGTGCTCCTTGTGGTCTTGGGCAAGCCACTTAACCCTCCATAGCCCATGTTCCCTGTAAAATAGTTATCTCCAAGTTATAATGCCCTGTTCAATGTAATTTCAGTTTGTTCAATGTAAACCGCACTGATGCAGAAAAGCGCGGTATATAAGAGAATTAAAATAAATAAAATTTACACGGTTCACAGACCTGTAAATCCACTTAGGGGGCATTTTCAGTGGCACTAACATGGTTAGTGCCGCTGAATATCCCCAAGTGGCGCCACTATATGGAAGAGGAGCAGAGGTGAAGGCAATCACAAACTGGTCAGAGGTGATACTGGGCCACTGCCTCGTTAGCAATCTGTGGTGAAAACCAGGCACAAGAAACCCTGGCCTAACTTTCACTCTGTATCGCTAACTGGGCAGTAGCTCAATATGACTCCTGCTCGGTTAGTGCTCGGGCTCTATGGTGACCCAGATATTCAATGCTGGGGCTGGATATGACCCCCGGCAATGAATGTTCGGGTTTAATGTTCAGTGCCAGCAGCTAGCTGCTGTAATCACACTAGTCACTGGTGCTGAATATCGGGCCCATTGTGCTCAGGTAGCGTGGTGTTTTTAGCATGGTTGCATTTTGGCAAAGAGCTCCTGGTTAATGCATGGCCAAAATGAGCATTAGCCTCGCACTAAACCCCGTGCTCCTGGTGACCACATTTTAGTAAACATGCCCCAAAAGCTTCACAGAGTGTTGGCGATTTAACATGTGTTGCTACCACATCTGCCTTGCATGTTTTTCCTCTGAAGTTTCTTTTGCAAGAGAATGGACCTCCATTTTACATGTATTTATTTATTTTCTGCACTCTACAATGCCCTAGACGGATGACGAGCTGAACATAGATAAAGGGCCATGTTTCCTGAAGTGCGCTAAGGAAGCTAAAATTAGTGCGGGGGTGGTCCAGGCGAGCTGACTGATGGGGACATGCCTAATATTTTCTCATGAAGTGTGGGTAGGAGGACTCTACCTTGCTAAACAGGCACATACTCTTAACACGATGGAGCTTACTTCCACTCTTTCAGGTGGCAATACGTGCACCCATGCTAACTGCACAATGCATGGTTTGTGTGAGCTAATGGTGCCCACACAAACCACATTGTGCAATCAATGCCTTCTCTCTGCCCCACATCTGCCCTCTTACCTCCCTAATTCACATAATGACATGGAATTATTACTGTGGCAGCTATCTTAGCATGCAGTAATAGTGACCATGGTCCCATGCTAACCGCTAAATGCAGGATTTAGCAATCAGTAACAGTTAATCAGTTTAGTAAATAGGCCCCAAAATGCACATAGAATACAACCCGACCAATACAAGTGGCAAATAAAATAACCAATAAAATACAAAAGAATTAAAACAATATACAAAGGGGGTCATTCCAGAACATGAATAAAGGGTTTATACATGCGGCGGGGACGTTTATGAGCTGAAAACGTCCCTGACCGTATTCTGAAACACTGCTGTCATGCACATCCATGGCACTAGAACGAGGATCTCAGAACGTGTCCAGAAGAGGTGGAATGGAGCCATGGTCAGCTGCAGTGACATGCATAGTGCATTCCGGAAAGGCCCGTGTACGTTCTGCGATATCCCTGCAGACGTCCCCATTATTACAGCTGAAACATGGAATAAAGCCAGGACTTAGAAAATATGCTGCTGTGCTCTTCAGTTCATCCCACATTGAAGAATGGTTGTGACAAGTATGTGCTGAACTGGTGTGACTACAGTCTGGAAAAATGCAAGAAGCAAGTTAAAAGAACAGAAAGCAGAGGTGAGGGAATGTTGTAAGGTAAAGAAACAGTAATAAACACCCTTACAGAAATATTAAGAAAAGCAATGGTGTTTGTTCTGGCTATGCTGAAATGTGCTATTTGTGCAGAAAGAACTAATACAGGGGACCATAACAATTCCTGCATTCTGAAAACTGGGACCATTGATGTAAGAATAGTATGTGAGTGAGTCTGGATACAAATCATGTAGGAGTCATAAAAAGAAATGTGTGTAGTCCTGGAACTACTACTACTACTACTTATCATTTATATAGCGCAACCATTCATACGCAGCGCTGTACAGACATAAAAGAGACAGTCCCTGTTCGTCAGAGCTTACAATCTAATTAAGTCGAGACAAATCACAGAGTAACAGTTGACATATAATACAAAGTGAAAACACAAAATATAGAGCTTGCTATAGTAACTGTGGATCATAGGTTTGTTTTGGCAGAATGGTGTGTTTTGTGACTGCAAGTGAGAGAGTGTGGTATGGGGGTAGCACTGGAGAATGTGGTGTGCTGCTCTGCAATTCAGGAAGGCTGGTACGTGGACCATATGGATGACTGCAGTGTCACCGTTTGCCAGTGTGATAGGGCAGCCATACAGCAGCTGTGTCAACATCCCCCTGATTATACTAGTCCATGCTGCAAGAGTGGTGATATATCTGGGGCAGTGCCACAAAGCAGAAGGCAGACAGAGTGGCCCACAGATAATGGATGTAACAGACCGACATATGCCATAATAGAACAGGTATAACTGTTGAGAAATGCCAGTACCCAGATATATGGAACTCGGATGCCATAGCCAGAAGGACATACTATCACTACTACTACTACCAATCATTTGTAAAGCGCTACAAGGCATACGCAGCACTGCACAGACACTTGTAAAAGATGGTCCCTGCTTAGCAGAGATTACAGTCTAATCAAGACAGACAACAGAGCAGTTGTGTACAGGATACATCCAATAGCGGCAGTGACGAGCGTTCACCCTGGATTTGAGCGTTCACCCTGGATTTGAGAAGGGCTAGAGACTCAGGTAGTTTGTTCCAGGCATAATGAGCAGCAAGGTAAAAGGAGTTGGCAGTAGAAGAGAAGGGCACAGATAGAAGCGATCTGTCAGAAGAGCGGAGATACCACGGAAGGGTGTAAGGAGAGACAAGAGAGGAAAGGTAGTGTGGAGCAGCAGAATGAGTGCATTTGTATCCCATAGGCATGAAAAGGGCATAGATTTGTTGCTCAGCAATATTATGCATTTTTTGGGGAACTGCAGTGTTAGTTTTGCGTTTTGTGCATTTGGTAATGGTCTATCCTTAGCTGTTTAAAGTGTGCTTGTAGAGATGACACAGGCAGGAATCACTGGGGCCATTTTATAATACCAAGCACCATTTGATATGTATGTCCTGACATACACATTCATATTTACGTTCTCTTATACCATATTAGGGTGCACTGAGATTACCTAGCATCTTTCAGGGCATGAAGAGAACTGGTATATGGTCCACATTGCAGCAGCAGTAATTTCTCATTGGCATCAGCAAACTAATTTCAGTGTGAAGGGCAGTTTAGGAGATGCATGTTTTACCTAGAAGGTGTGGCATCCACGGGTACATCGCAGAAACGTGCAGGATTCGAAATGTGCAGCTTTTCAGAATATAGTAGGCACGGGGATGTCCAAAACATTTACCCATGTCCCCTAATATGGATGGGGGATATGTTTCTCCATTATATTGCATGGCCTGTACCTACTCCTGTGTATGGGCCAGTTGAATAGCGCATTGCCTGTGCTGCACTAGACATGTCTACCTCCCCGATTCCGGACCTGAGGGCATGTCTAGACCCGCGGATGTAGAATTACATTCAAGCGGGGTCCGTTTTCAATCTGTGGGCTGGACATGCATATTACTGAATCTGCCTCAAAGTGGACTGCAATCCATTGACATGTGTAACGGTGAGAATTCAGATGTCCTTCACATGCAAAATATGGTGACCAGTTCTCAAGTGCGTATTAAAAATGTGTCCTAATTACTTGGAAATGCTTGTGAAAATAAGTAGAATTTTAGCTTTTTTCGAAACATTACCATTGGGGTTATCAAATGCGAGATGGTTGTATTTGTGCAGGTTGAATGTTACACATGCTGGAGACAAAGGCAGAAATTTGAGAGGGGGCTCCAAACTCACCAGCAGACGGTGCTTCCATTAGCTTTAATCAGGCCACCTGTAGCATGGGGGGGGGGGGGTCCATAGTAATTGCCCCGATTGTACCCCCTTAATGCTGGCCATTTATTGGTAAAAAAAAACAACAAAAAAAAGTTTTGGAAAGGAAATCTTGTATGTGGTTTTGTTTTCTATGAATAGTTAATGAACTGCTTTTCATAATTTAGCATCACAGCAATCCATTAAATATTCATTAAGATCAAATTTTACATAGGGTAATGACTGGGGGGGGAGGGGTGCTCATTGGGCCAACTGGCTAAACTAGAATTGTTGATTTCCATGGAGGGGGGGGGGGGGGGAATCAGCGGCCCAAGTAGCTAGCTGGGATTAGGACTTTTAAATTGGGGGTGGGATGGATGGGAGGCAGGTGTGCCCAACTGGTCAGCCAGGCTTTGATCTTGGTCTGGGAATGCAGGTATTCTGGGTCTCTGTGGTAAGTCCAACACCTCCATAGTATCTGCAGTGCGAAAACTGGGAATACCCCCCTGAAGATACCACAGGGTTTTGGGACTTACCATGGGACTTCTGCAGATATCACACTGTGATAGCTGCAAGAGGCTACCGCGGTTTAGTAGACATGCCCCTATATGGAGTGTAGTTTATCCCATTCCTTCTATAGTTTGCACTCTCAATTAAATAATTTACTTTTGTTCCAACCCTTTCTCAAATGTACAACTAGCTTTATAGTAATTTAGTCTTCTGTTTTTCATCTTTTCTATCATTAAAGTGCTTGCGCTTAGGGTTGTTTGCCTTCACTTCCCTTTACTTAGGTACCTTGATGTTTTTTCTTCTTTGGTGTTGTTTTTTGCTATCAAAGGATGTTCAGTGCAGATCTCTGCAAGAACCCTCATCTTCAGGCTGAGCACCCCCCTCCCCCCACCACACACACTTATGCAGTGACTCCAAACCTCTTTTAATTCTTGCTGGTTAGGGTGGTTGGTGCAGAACTCCTTCTAGGTGGATGAGTGCCGGGGTGCCAGAGGCATTTGCCCCTGAGTGTAAATATCTGCTAAGACATGCTTGAGGGCCAAAGACAAAATAGTGCCTTTGGGTAAAGGTTATTTTATAGGTAGTGGACTTTACCTTCCCCAAAGGGTTTCCTCCCATCCTGAATTGACTGGTAGGGGGAACCTCCCAAGATTCTGAAAAATACCAGTCCTTATCCTGTATAATTCTGACAATTCTTAGTAGGGACATGGGTTGATGTTGATTCTAGCTGTAAAATCCAAGTAGTCTCTACAGACAGAATCAGAGATGCACACATTTATCTGCATGTACATGAAGAGTCAGTGTCCTGTATTTTGTGCAGTACTTGAAAATACTGTAAGTTAATTGGTTGAACCCTGAGCTCATGGAAGTTGCTCATCCGTGCCATAAGATTAGCAATGAGCTGTTTATGCTACGTTTATGCTATGAAAGGACAGTTCTCAAATGAATTCACCTGGGTAATTAAGCAGCTAGATGAGCTAAAAGGGGGTGGGGGGGGGCTGGAAATAGCCCTCCCTCTCTGCTGGTAAAAGTACTCCTGCCAAAAAGGAGCAGAGGGAGGGTAGAGCTAGGAACCAAAGGGGGATATTTACTAAAGTGCATTAGCTGTCATCACGGCACTAACATGAGAAAGATAGTGCCATGGCTGAAATGCAGATATCAGAGGCAACTTTCTATGATATCTGCATTTCCCATAGTAGAGAAGGGCAGGATCGGGGTGGGAAAAGACATGGCAATGGGAGCTAGCCATCCCACATACAATGAGTAGGTGATGGCTGCCTAAATCAACGCTATTGCTGCTGCAGATAATGTCACCTGAAATGGTGTTATCTGCAGACATCAGCTGCGGCCACAGTGGAAAGAATCAATTCCCCCCCCCCCCCCCGAAACTCACTCAAACCTCTTTTAAATCCAGCTACACTAACAACTTTTGCTACATCCTCAGGAAACGAATTTCAGAGTTTGATTACGCTTTGAGTGAAAAAATATTTTCTCTGATTAGACTTAAATGTGCTACATTTTAGCTTCATTGCGTGTCCCTTAGTCTTTCTACTTTTTGAAGGAGTAAACAACCAGTTACACTCCATTTATTATTTTATAGTCCTGAACTATATCTCCCCTCAGCCATCTCTTTTCCAAACTGAAGAGCCCTAACTAAGCCCTAAGCCTTTTCTCATAGGGATTAAATAAAAATATCCTTCTATCACCTTTACCATTTTGGTGGCTCTTCTCTGTACCTTTCCTAATTCTTTTATATCCTTTTTAAGATGTGCGACCAGAATTGCACACAATTTTCAAGGTGTGGTCGCACCATGGAGTGTTACGCTGGCATTATAATATCCTTCATTTTATTTTACATGCCTTTCTTTATGATGTCTAGCATTCTATTTGCTTTCTTGGCCATGGCTGCACACTGGGCAGAGTGTTTCAATGTGTTATCCATGATGATGCCCAAATCTTTTTCCTGGATGGTGATTCCTGATGTGGAACCTTGCATCATGTAACCATAGTTTGGGTTGTTATTCCCTAAGTACATTAAATTTCATCTGCCATTTGGACGCCCAGTCTTCCAATTATTCAATGTCCTCCAATTATTCAATGTCCTCCTGCAATTTTTCACAATCCTCTTGTGTTTTAATAACTTTGAATAATATTGTGTCATCTACAAATTTGATCACCCCTCATTATTCCCATTTTCAGGTCATTTATAAATATGTTAAAAAGCAGTGGGCCCAGCACAGATCCCTGTGGTACTCTACTATTCATCTTTCGCCATTGAGAAAATTGGCCATTTAACTCTACTCTCTATTTTCTATCTTTTAATCATTTGCAAGCCCACAATAGTATATTGACTCTTATCCCATGACTTTTTAATTTCCCCAAGAGTCTCTCAGGAAGGACTTTGTCAAAAGCTTTCTGAAAATCCAGATACACTGTATCAACCAGCTCACTTTTAACTATTTGTTTATTTACACCTTCAAAAATAAGATGAGCTTAGTAAGACAAAACTTTCCTTAGCTAAATCTCTGTTGGCTTTCTGCCATTAAATCATGACTATCTGCATATTCAGTAATTTTATTTTTTATAATGATTTCTGCTATTTTGCTCGGCAGTGACATCAGGCTCCACCAGTTTGTAGTTTCCTGGATCATCCCTGGAATCCTTTTTAAAAATTGGCATTGCATTGGCCACTTTCCAGTCTTCAGGTACTACAGCTGATTTTAATGATAGATCATAGATTACTAATTGCAGTTCTGCAATCTTTTATTTCAGTTCCTTCAGCATCCTGTGTATGCCACACGTTTATCAAGTGGCTGAATTACATCTTTCTGATACATCACCTTTAAATATCATTTCTGGCATGGGTAAGTTTCCTACATCTCCTTCAGTAAAGACTGAAGCAGAAAATTCATTCAGTCTCTCCGCTATGGCCTTGTCCTTTTTCAGCGCACCTTTTACCCCTCCATCATAAGAAGATAAGAAATGCCATTCTGGGTCAGATCAAAGTCCATCAAGACTAGTATCCTGTTTCCAACAGTGGCCAATCCAGGTCACAAGTACCTGGCAGGTTCCCAAAAAAGTACAGATTCCAGAATGCTTATCCTGGGATAATCAGTGGGTTTCCTAGGTCCTCTTTAATAATGGTTTATGGGCGTTTCCTTCAGGAACTTATCCAAACCTTTTTTTAAACCCAAATACACTAACACCTTTACTAGTAACTCTAGTAACAAATTCCAGAGTTTGATTACACGTTGAGAAAAAAGATATTTTTCCTATTAGTTTTAAATGGGCTATATTGTAGCTTCATTGCATGTCTCCTAGTCTTTCTACGTTTTGAAGAAATAAACAACCAATCTACATTTACCCATTCCACTCCATTCATTATTTTATAGACCTCTATCATTTCCCCCCCAAGCCGTCTTTTTTCCAAGTTGAAGCGCCCTAACCTTTTAAGCCTTTCCTCATAGGGGTATCCTTCCATCTCCTTTACCATTTTGGTTGCTTTTCTCTGTATCTTTTCTAATTCTGCTATATCCTTTTTAAGATATAGCAACCAGAATTGCACACAGTATTCAAGGTGCGTTCCTATCATGGAATGATACAGAGGCATTATAATATCCTTGGTTTTATACTCCATTCCTTTCCTTATGATTCCCAGCATTCTATTTGCTTCCTTGGCTGCCGCTGCACACAGAGCAGAGGGTTTCAATGTATTATTATCCATGATGACACCTAAATCCTTTTTTTAAGGTAATGGTTCCTAATGAAGAACCTTGCATCATATAACTGCAAATGCAAGGCTATGCACTTAGGAAAGAACACCACAAACTGTGTTATTTCCTAAGTGCATAACCTTGCATTTGTCCCCATTAAATTTCATCTGCCATTTGGACGTCCAGTCTTCAATTTTATCAAGGTCCTCTTGTAATCTGTCACAATCCTCTTGGGCTTTAACAACTTTGAATAATTTTGCGTCTTCTGCAGAATTGATCACCTTGCTCATTATTCCCATTTCCAGGTCATTTATGAACATGTTAAAAAGCGGCAGGTCCAGCACAGATCCCTGGGGTACTCCATCATTCACCTTTTCCCATTGAGAAAATTGTCCATTTAGCCCTATTCTCCGCTTTCTATCTTTTAACCGGTTTCTGATCCACAATAGTGTTCACTGCCTCTTATCCCATGACTTTTAATTTTGCAGAGTCTCTCATGAGGGACTTTGCCAAAGGCTTTCAGAAAATTGAGGTCAACTATATCAGCTGGTTTACCTTTATATTACTCTTCATACACACCTTCAAAAAAATACAACAGATAAGTAAGAGAAGATTTTCCTTTGCAAAACCCATGTTTGCTTTCTCCCATTAAACCATGACTATCTGTATATTCAGTAATTTTATTTTTTATAATGGTTTCTACTATTTTGCACAGTACTGACATCAGGCTCACCAGTCTGTAATTTCCTGGATCGTCCCTGGAATCCTTTTTAAAAATTGGCATTACATTGGCCATTCTCCAGTCTTCAAGTAATATAGATTATTTTAATGATAGTTCACTGATTACTAATAGTAGGTCTGTAATCTCATATTTCAGTTCTTTCAGCACTCTGAGATGTATACCATCTGGTCAAGGTGATTTGCTACTCTTTAATTTATCAAATAGTTGTAATATATCTTCCAGGTTTATCAAGATTTGTTTTGAATTCTTCCAATATATTTTTTGTAAAAGCCACTTCAGGCACAGGTAACTTCCCTACATCTTCTTTTGTAAAGACTGAAGCAAAGAATTCATTCAGTCTCTCCTCTATGGCCTTGTCCTCCCTTTTATCCTTCTATCTATCACCGCTAGGCTTGTTGTGTAGGACAGGAGCATTTTGCCCAAAACTGCGAGGTCTTCAGGAGAAAAAAGGTATAGTTAAGAGAGGAATAATACCCACAGTGGTAGGAGAAGCTGTGCAGTTACACAAGAGCATTTAACTGGATGAAAAAGAAGCAGCAGAGTGGCAGGAAGCAGTGGCAGGGGTAGTATGGTGTGCAGTGCAGCCAAAGCTTAGGAAACAGGGGGAGGGGCGAGCAACCACAAGAGTTGGTAGTGTTGGTAGAGTTGGGCTTCCTCTACAATGCCAGAGACAGGCCAGTCTCTCAAAATAGAAGAGTATTGAGACAGGCTGGAGGGGAAGGACAGGAAGCTAGTCAAACGTTTGTGCAACTGCAAGTTCCTCTGCAACACACAAAGAGTAAGGAAGACAATGGATCAAGACAGGCACAAATGTAGCCCAGTCACAAGACTAGAGCAGCTGTTTCTGAAGTGATGAGGAGAGTAGGAGATGCGGTGGGGGGAGGGGGGCAGAGCAGGGTGGGGGCCCTGGTTTGCAGTTAGCATGCACGCTTAGCGTGATTGCACCGCTGAAGTCATGTCCCACACAAGTTGAGTATGGGGGCCCTAGTTGGCAATACATTGATATCTTTCTTCCTTAGTGTAAGCTCAAGAGGTAAAGGATAAGGAGTAGGAGAGAACAGCAAGGAGGAGGGTATAAAAGGCAAAGCACAAAATTTCCTAAATTGGAATAGACATGGAATGCTAATATCTAGCATATAGGGTGGGACCAGGAGGACGTTATACTGAGGCTTACTGAGATATATGGACATGATAATGTGGGCCTACAGAACCTACACTGGGTGGGTTTGCTAATGTTAAGATGGTCAATTTTGAAAGTGTTTGACCAGGTACAAGCCCAAGGCCCGGGAGTATGGAGATGTAGACATTTGGCTGACTGAGATGATCCCGGGCAGTTTTGAGTATAGCAGAGTAGCTGGTCTATTCTTGGTCAAACCGGGTTTAAGGAGACAGGACTCCCTGATATTTAGCAAGGGGCAGGAGTAGGTTTCTGGAAATGGGTTAGACAGGGTTCCAGGTTTCTTTATCTGGCTGCGTTTGGGGGGGGGAATAGATTTTGATTGCTTTCAATTCAACACAGGCAGTGTGAGTGGCTGGCTTGCTGCTTTTTGGCACAAATGTGCCTTGTGTGGAGGAGGTCACTTGACATTTTGGGGCTTGGTTTTATGCTGGGACCCTGCGAGAAGGGGGCCCTTTCAGACAGCTGCTCACTTCTAGGCAGCTATTCCTATGCAAGGTTCCTCCTTCAATTAATTGTAAGATGCTAGAGTATTGGCTGCAGGGGTACCTGGATAGAGCAGTAGTGCAACTTCTGGGAGAGGGTTTCACCATTTGTCCAAGCTCTTTCATTCTCTTAAGATCCAGGCTGCAATTTGAGTAACAAAAGCCTCAAATCCTGTTGAGAGTAAAGTTTCACCAAGCCAACCCGGTTGAGAAAAAAAGAGAAAAGGTGCTGTATCTAAAGATGAGTACTGACCCTAGGGTAAGAAGTAATTAGGTCTTACCTGCTAATTAATGTTCCTGGAGAATCTACAGTCCAGTCCCTGCATCCTGGTTTGTGCCTCTCTACCTGCAGCTTGGAGATTGAGCCAGTCAATCTTCTGACGTCACCAGGACCCATATAACCAACTGGCACACCCACCAGCTTCAGTATCCTGTTGACAAAGCAAAGTAACCGGAGAGACAACTAACAACTAAACACTAACTAACTAACCACACTCAACCACGCCCCTCCCGCCCAGACTGGGGAGGAGCCGGGTTCCCCCTTCCCAAGGCAGAGGAAGGAGGAGGAAAAGCAGGAGGCTTACAGAACCTAGCCCCCCCAAATTACTAAGGACAAACACAGCACTCAACAGGGCTCCGCCGCAGTCCCAACCGCCCCGTCACCAGAGCCGCAGGGCAACACGAGCAACCGCCACTCTGGAGCCCACTATCCCGAGGCACTTCGATCCAGCACTAAAAAGTGGGGTGGGGCCAGGGACTGGACTGTAGATTCTCCAGGAACACTAATTAGCAGGTAAGACCTAATTACTTCTTCCTGATCGCCTCTACAGTCCAGTCCCTGCATCCTGGGATGTACCAGAGCAGTTCAAATACGGGAAGGGCCCGCCAAGCCAGATCGAAGCACCTCTCTACCAAAACTGGCATCTGCCGCGGCCTGCACATCCAGCCTGTAGTGCTTGGCAAAGGAATGCAACGACGACCAAGTCGCCGCTTTGCAGATATCCAGAGGGGGAACCAGACTGAACTCGGCCCAGGATGCCACCTGAGCCCTCGTGGAATGCGCTCGCAGGCCCACCAGGACCTGTCTACCCTTCACCATATAAGCTGATGCAATGGCCTGCCTGATCCACCTAGAAATTGTGGCCTTGGCCATCGCCTCCCCCTTACGCGGCCCTCCAAACAACACAAATAAGCGTTCCGACTTACGAAAAGCCTTAGAGCGCTTCAAATACCTCCTTAGAATTCTACGGACATCCAGGAGCCGCAAACGAGCATCCCCCTCCTCCTGCCCCCCGGCAGCAAAGGAAGGGAGAGACACCGACTGATTAACGTGAAAAGGCGAGACTACCTTAGGCAAAAAGGAAGGAACCGTGCGCAACACTACCTTCTCCTGGAAAAATACAAGAAAGGGCGGCCGACAGGACAGCGCCTGCAACTCCGACACTCGCCTAGCTGAGCAAATGGCCACCAAAAATACAGCCTTAAGCGTCAAATCCTTCAGGGAAGCTCTACCAATCGGCTCAAAGGGCGCACCAGCTAGGGCGTCCAACACCAAATTCAGATCCCAAGGCGGCACTACCACCCTCCAGTGCAACCGTAATCTCCTAACCATCCTAAGAAAGCGCACCACGTCGGGGTGGTGCCCCAGGGCCTTACCTTTCACCTTACCTCAGTAACAAGCGATGGCTGCCAGCTGGACCCGCAACGAACTGGCCGCCAGCCCCTTCTCGAGCCCCGCTTGCAAAAAATCTAGCACCTCTGCCACAGAAACCGCCAGGGGACGCTTACCTCGCTCCTCGCACCAGCTCTCAAAGATACGCCAAACACGCACATACGCTAAGCAGGTAGACCGCTTGCAGACCTTCAACAGAGTCGAGTATCCTTTCTTCTTCCGCCTCGCCCTTTCAATAGCCAGGCCGTAAGCGAGAACCGACCCACCTGCGGCATCCTGAGTGGTCCCTGCCTGAGAAGATCCTCCCGGACCGGGAGCTGCCAGGGACGGTCCACCAGCAACCGAACCAGATCGGCATACCAAGGCCGCCTTGGCCAGTCTGGCGCTATCAAGATTTTCACTCCTCGATGCACCTCTATCCTGTGCAGAACCCGACCTATGAGCGCCCAGGGAGGAAACATATACAGCAGCCCCTCTGCGGGCCACCTCTGAACCAGAGTGTTGAGCCCTTCCGACATCCTTTCCTTTCTCCTGCTGAAGAATCTGCCCGTCTTGGCAGACGACCACCGCGCCATCAAATCCATCACCGGCAGCCCCCACCGGCGCACTATCTGGTCGAAGATGTCCTGGCAGAGCTCCCACTCGCCATGGTCCACTCTGTATCTGCTGAGATAGTCCGCTGTCACATTTTCCACTCCGGCGACATGCTGAGCCGACAGGCCTAGCAGATGCTCCTCGGCCCAAGCGAACAGATCGGCCGCCTCCTCTTCCAAGAGTCTGCTGCCCGTGCTGCTCGTGCCGCCCTGCCGATTGATGTAGGCCACCGTCATCACATTGTCCGAGAGAACCCGGACTGCTTTCCCCCGCACCAAGGAACGGAACTCTCTGAGGGCCAGCGTTGCCGCCCTCAACTCCAACTTGTTGATGGGCCACCGAGCCTCTTGAACACTCCAAGCCCCTTGGGCAAAATGGCCTTCGCAGTGAGCCCCCCAGCCTGACAGACTCGCATCGTCACCTGAATCCAACAAGGGGACTCTAGAGGCGCATACCCTTCTCCAGGTTCCCCGGTGAGAGCCACCACCTCAAGGACTCCCTGACCTCCTCTGTACAGGGAAGAACCGTCGTCAAAGACTGCGTCTGGTGGGACCAGTGCCACAGCAGCGCCCATTGCAGAGGCCTCATATGAGCCCTGGCCCAAGGAACCAGGTCCAACGTCGCAGCCATGGTCCCTAGAACCTGCAAATAGTGCCACGCTGAGGGTGCCTCCCGTGCTAGAAACTCTCGCAGCAGCCGACGAAGGCTCTCTACCCTGTGAACTGGCAGAAACACCTCACCCACACTGGTGTCAAATCTTGCTCCTAAGTATTCCAGTTCCTGGGAGGGAGTCAACTTGCTCTTCGCCTCGTTGATTACCCATCCCAAGCTCTGAAGAAATGCCACTACTCTGGCCATCGCCCTCACACTTTCCTCCGCAGACTTGGCTCTGATCAACCAATCGTCCAGATAAGGATGGACCAGGACACCCTCTTTGCGCAGGGCCGCTGCCACCACTGCCATCACCTTGGTAAAAGTGCGAGGAGCCGTCGCCAGGCTGAATGACAACGCCTGAAACTGAAAATGACCCTCTGGCACTGCAAACCGCAGGAACTGCTGATGGGTAGCGCGGATGGGAATATGTAAGTACGCCTCGGTGAGATCGAGCGAGGTAAGAAATTCTCCTAGTCGCACCGCTACTATCACCGACCTCAGAGTCTCCATCCGAAAGTGCGGTACGTGGAGACACCGATTGACGTGCTTGAGATCCAAAATCGGACGCCAGGAGCCCCCCTCCTTGGGGATGACAAAATAAATCGAGTACCGACTGCAGCCGCGCTGATCGCCTGGCACCGGAACTACGGCCCCCAGCGCCACCAATCTTGACAGCGTTTGTTCTACCGCCGCACGCTTGGTCACTGTCCTGCACGGAGACTGAACGAAAGAAGGAAGAACCGGTCTTGAGAACTCCAGAGCATAACCGAACTGTATGACCTCCAGAACCCATCTGTCTGAAGTGACCCGGGCCCAGGCAGGAAGGAACTGCCGCAAACGCCCTCCTACCGGCAGCATCCCCACCTGAACCCCCGTTGTCTCATTGGGGTTTCCTTGGGCCCGAGGAAGCGGAAGAGGTGCCAAAACCCCATCCCGCTCCTCG
Source organism: Ichthyophis bannanicus (assembly GCA_033557465.1). NCBI lineage: Eukaryota > Metazoa > Chordata > Amphibia > Gymnophiona > Ichthyophiidae > Ichthyophis > Ichthyophis bannanicus. The sequence goes on from CM066034.1 coordinate 601,133,605, forward strand.
AAACCCCCGAAAACCTTGGCCTCTGGAAGAGAATCTGCCCCTCAGAAAGGAGCCCAGGCGAGACGGTCTAGGTCTCCTGACGTCCTGCTGTTGAACGCCCCCCGGGAGCAAAATGACTTTGCCGCGGCTTATCCTCTGGAAGCCTACCCCTTTAGACTCCCCCAGATCCTTTACCAACTTGTCCATATCCTCTCCAAAGAGCAGCTTCCCCTTAAAAGGAAGCCTGCTAAGGCGAGCCTTGGAAGAAGCATCGGCAGCCCAATTTCGGAGCCACAGGTATCTACGAGCCGCAACCACAGAAGCCATATTCTTAGACAAACTCCTAATCAGATTGTATTGACTATCCGTCAGGTACGCCGCCCCCGACTCTATGCGCGCGGCCTCCCCCAGCGCTCCAACTTGCGACTCCCCAGCCCCCTGCAACTGCTGGGACCACCGCAGGCATGCCCTGGTCACCCAAGCTCCGCACACCGAAGCCTGAAGGGCCATAGCGCTAATGTCAAAGGCCTGCTTTAGCAACGTGTCCAGCGTCCTATCCTGAACATCCTTCAGTGCTGCACTGCCCTCCACCGGGATGGTGGTCTTCTTGGTCACGGCTGCCACCACCGCGTCCACCCGAGGAGACTTCAACATTTCCTTCTCCGTCTCCGGTAGGGGGTACAAGCGTGCCATGGAGCACACGCCCCTAAGGCTCGCTTCGGGCTGATCCCACTCCTCCTGGATCATCTGCTGAACTACCTTATGGACGGGAAAGACCTTCTGGGACTTCCGGACCGCCTGTATCAGTGGGTCCTCAAAGGCTTCCTCATCCTCTGGGGACCCCACGGACATGTTCAAGGCCTTCAAGGACTCACCAATCAGAGCCGGTAACTCTTCCTTGCGAAAAACCCTCACAATCCTTGCCTGCTCTTCCGGGATTTCTCCCTCTTCGAGCTCCTCTTCCCCCCCATTCTCTATCCGATTCCACCAAGTCCGACTCTGGGGAAAGGGGCTCCTCTTTGTCCGGTCTAGGACGCTTGGAGGGAAAAACAGTCTCCGTCAGATACTTGTCCAACGACTGCCTCTTACGGGGACCCCCCGGACCTTCCTGCTGTCCCATACAATAAGCCTTATGCAATAAGAGAAGAAACTCCGGAGAGAACCCCCCAAGGCCGTCCTCTACCGAGGAAGGGCCAGGCTGGGGTTGGGAGGGAACCTGGTGGCCTAAGGGAACAGATGACAAGGACCCCTCGCCCCTGGTGTCCCCTAAAGGCTCTACCGACGGCACCGCCCCGGCAGCTGCCGGGAGCAAGTCAGTCCCAGAAGGAAGCTCCTGTTCCACAGAAACTGCCTCCAACGCGCAGCCCCTGCATACTCTGGTCTCGGACACCGCCCCTCTGCGGGCCCCACAGACCAGGCATTGAGGGCGAGCAGGCATAACTCTGCTTAATACTTCTGTTTCTGTCCTCTTATTTCTTCCTGGTTTTTTTTTAACACACCAATGCTTAAAATAGGCAAGCCTATAAATAAAATATATATCTAGCTTATATAATAGATATAGCTATATATGCCTATATATATACCTCTCTACACCTGTATATATATAGAGATATAAATATATGTATAAAGCCTTTAACCAAGAAGTAAAGAAATAAAGAAATAAAGAAAACAAAACAAAAGAAATAAAGGCTATATGGCCCCTTTCCCCCCACTGAAACGGCTGAGCCCAACCAGCTTCATTGCTCACCAAGCTTACACCCCCCGATGCAGCACAGGCCGCCTTGGGCCTTGCACGGGAAAGAACCACGCTGCTATCCCCCCTGTTGTGCCACAAGCGCAGACAGCACGAGTCCACTACCTCCACGTGGCTCGGCTGCTCCGCCCGCAGCCATCTCCTTACCGCTGCTATCCACGGTGCTCTGCAAGCGCCTCCAAAACGGCGTGAAGAGGAAAGAGGAGCCCCGGTCTTCCCGCCCTCGTGCTCAGCCGCCTGGGGGCTTCAGCAACGAGGCAGGAGACTGAAGAGGAGGCTCTGCCCCGGCCAAAGTATCCAGCCCACCAAATCAGCCGGTCTGCGCCGCTCCGAAGTCCTGCTTGCCTTAATTGCTCTTTTTTTTTTTTTTTTAAACACCGATCCCGGTGCTGCAAGCCTCCTCCGGTGGAGGGGTAGGGACCAAACACTAAAAACCCTGCTACAGGAAACAAAAGAAAATAAAAATATAAGAAGTCCAAAGACTTAAAAAAAACAAAGCTTAAACCAGCCAAAAACCTACACCTCTCCAGCTAACTAGCTCAGTAGGTTGCTCCTCTCTCCAGCTGCTTGGAGACTGAATACTGAAGCTGGTGGGTGTGCCAGTGGGTTATATGGGTCCTGGTGATGTCAGAAGATTGACTGGCTCAGTCTCCAAGCTGCAGGTAGAGAGGCACAACCCAGGATGCAGGGACTGGACTGTAGAGGCGATCAGGAATGGAGGATTCCTTGCGCTATCCTTCCACATATCTGTGAGAGGAAAGATACTGCATAAGAGCACAGAATCCGCTGGAGGGAAGCTGAAGGAGAGGACATGAAGTGAAAAGTATTTTTTTTTGGTGACGGGTGAGGGGAAAATGTCAGATGGGTGTCCTCCTGGGTTCAGGGATTCCATGATGTGAGTGAGGGGATCCCTAGAGAAGAAGAGGAGAGATCCTGTCTGATACTCCATCAAGAGTTGGAAAGTGAAGAGATATTACAGAGGATCCTATCTGAAGGAGCCCAAGTGTAAAGAGAAACTATGGCTACCTAGTCCACCTACTGATAGCGCCAGTCCTGGTTAGCTCTACATTCAGAGACTGAGATCATACTTAGCATACCCTGGCTTATTATTGCTATGGTATGCATAAAACCAGCCCATTTGGAGACATGGCTCCCAAGCAAAACATATAGGGCCAAATATTGAGAACCAGCAGCTAGACAACAGTACAGCGTCTAGTCATCGTTGCTAAACTTAACCCCGGATATTCATGCCTCTCAGCCGCCATTGCTAACTGAGCAGCAGCGATATTGCATGTTTCCTTGCCTATCTTTTAGGCACAGTTTGCTAACCGGGCAACATGAAATATCGCTACTACCTGGGTAGGAACAGTCACTGCCTCTGCTCCTCCCCAGAACGCCCTCGACATGTTCCGATGCTAAGCAGTTAGCATCAGGGCATGTAAGGGAGAAGAGAGAGGATATTCCGTGGCACTAACCATGTTAGTGTCGTTGGATATCCCTCTTAGCAGCAGTTACACAGTTTGCAGGGCTGTAAACCGTGTAACTGCCCTTTGAATATCAGGCCCATACACTACAGTAGTAGCCTAGTGATTAGAGCAACTGCCCAGTACCCAGAAGATCATGTGTTTAATTCCCACTGGCACTCCTTGTGACCTTGGGCAAGTCACTTTACTCTCCATTGTCTCAAAAGAAAAGGCCTGGCAATCTACTACCGGTGATACATTGCCAGGAAAACCCAGAGGCAGCTGGGTCACCAAGAGTCAGCACTGACTTGACAGCACTTAAAAAAAAAACACACACACACACTACACCACACACAGCCCCCAACCACACAACCCTTGGCATCCTACCAAGACGCACTTTACCATGTCTCTCACCTTCAGCTCTCCTTAACAGACATACCTGATTTTTCTAGCAGAGGAAGGAGAAATGTGCTATTGTGCCACACCATAAGGATGAATTTTCCAACTTCGTGTTGAGCATATGCTATCCAGAGCATACTTTTGTAGTAGTAACTTTTAAACATAGAAGTGATTTTCTTCTTAAAGAAAATAGAAGTTTTATGAAAGTACTTTTTATTATTATTATTATTATTATTATTATTATTACTAAACAGAACAACAACAGATATGACGCAGCAGAGGTGAGACCAACATTATGATGTTACAGTGCGTCCACCATACAATGTGCCTGGAATACATTATTCATAAATTACATTCTAGCATACAGATATACCGTTCACCCTCCCCCTCGTCCAGCTGAAGGACAATGCGATCTGTACCGTACCATGACATGTGTTAAAAAGACATTCGTTAAAGGTAACAACAACAGCAACAACAATAACCCCAGCATTTCCACAACAGCCCCAAAAAGCAGTTGGGACGGGAAATAACAATGGATTCCATTGGGAAGGTACCTATAACAGCAAAAATTGTACTACTATGACACTCACTCTCGTTACAAAGCTGTATTCAGGGACTGCCCACTTTCTACGGATATGGAGAGCGAGTTCCTCCCACTCCGTTCCAGGCTTTTAAGGTGTATGCCCAGTCCTCCGCTGCACTTCTCTTCTCTTCTCTTCCACACCCCCCACACCCCACCCCCACCCCTTTTCCCTGCCCCCCTCCTCCCTATGACCAGCTTACCCTCCCCGATCTCGGCTCCTAGCTCTCCCACTCCGAAGGCGCTGGATGAGATCTCCTAACCCGGGGGTCACAACCTATCGTCCTATCCTCCAGGGAACCTACCCAAACCAGTTATCCAGGGAAAACTCCCACCCCCTCCCAAATCTGCGCGACCACCTCAACCCGCTTCGGCCCCAGCATGTTAGCTGTTTTCAACTCCATACAGTACAAGTCTCTCATTTGGGTCTCCCATTCAGTAATTCCCGGGGGATGCCCTTCTAACCAATGCCGCAGAATACAGTGTTTCGCTATGATGAATCCCTTTTCATACAGCTGTCTAGACTGCTTCCCCACCACCCCCTCCCCTGCAGGGACCCCAAACAGACACCACTGAAGGGAAAAATCACTACCCACAGACCTCCAACCTATCAGTTTGTGCTCCACTTCATGCCAGAAACTCCGAATCTTGGAACAGTGCCAGAAGCGATGGAGCAAAGTCCCACGCTCTGCTGTGCAGAGCGTACATATATCAGTCGAGACCAGTCACATCTTGGCAGCCCAAACATTGGGAACATATGCTCTCCATAAAAATTTATATTGTAGTTCTTGGAGACGTACCGATTCCGAGATATTTTCGACTTTGGGGAATGCCTCCTGCAGCAGACGCCCTGTCATCTGCGGTACCCCATCAGCAACCCATCGCTGCGCCAGCCTCTCTAAAGCCCCTCCATCCCCTCCTGGCCAAAGCTCCTGTCGGACAGCCCGTGCTGAGACACCCCCTTCCATCGATACAAAAAACTCCCACATAGCCCCCTGACCTATCCGCAATCCCCATCGCTGTTGAAGGCCCCTCACATAATGACGCACTTGCAAATAGAAGAAAAAGGAATTATGTTCCAAATTATATCACCTTGCCAGCGATTGAAAAGAATCCAATTCACTACCATCTGCCATTAGTAAGTGACCAATACATTCAATTCCCTTGTTCCCCCAGCTCTTAGAAGTCAGGTTCTGCAAGCCCGGAGCAAAATCCTTATTCCTCGCTAATGGGAGGCAATCCATACATTTCCAATTTACACCTTTCTGCTGACACAGTATCCTCCAGATTTGCCTCATTGCCCTCAGGTATACCGATGCTTTCCAAGCCTCCGGTAAAATCCCTCCGGGCGCATATAATAAATAAACCGGATGATATGGCGCCGACAGCCCATCTAGTAATTCCAATGGAAGGATGTTACCAGTGTTCCCTATAAGATCCACCAGAGGCCTGAGCAAACAGGCCAAGTTATACTGGCGTAAAGATGGTAGACCTATCCCCCCCTCCTCCCTGGCTTTCATAAGTACCGAAAACGCTATGCGAGATCGTCTACCTCTCCATAGAAACAGCCCAATGTGTTTCCGCAGCAGCTGCATGTCTTTCTGCGCCACCCATATTGGGAGGTGGCGTAACACATATATCCACCTAGGAAGCTCTACCATTTTCAGCAGAGCCACACGCCCCATAAGCGACAATGGGAGATCTCTCCACTTCTGCAACCTAGCAATGGTTTTATCAATTAAGATTTTAACGTTTATCTCATACAATCGTGCCGTATGTTCCGGTATATAAACGCCTAGGTACCTCAAGCTACTCCGGGCCCACACCAAAGGAAAGGTGCCCTGCCAATTATCTTTGACTCGTCCCCCCACATCTAAGGCCAAAGATTTATCTTGATTAATACGCAGCTCTGAAAAGGAGCCGAACACCTCCATGAGCTGCAAGGCCGCTGGTAAGGAGTCCCTTGGGTTGCACAAACATAACAGCATGTCGTCAGCAAAAGCACTGAGCTTAATACCTCCGCCCTCCCACTCTATCCCTTCCACCTGCTGCTCCTGGATAAGCCTCCGAAGTAAAGGCTCTAATTGCAGCACAAATAGTAAGGGGGACAGGGGACAACCTTGTCTCATGCCTCGCCTCAGAGAAAAGGGCTGGGAGACCCTACCGCCACTAACGACACAGGCCAACGGATCCATATATAACGCTGTCACCCATGCCAAAAATGCGCCCGTAAATCCAAACTGAGCTAACACCTCAAACATATAATCTCAAGATACTCTATCGAATGCCTTTTCGGCATCCAGACTAACCAGTAGCAAAGGAGTATTTCGCAGCAAGCATCATTCCATTCCCAGCAAGACTCTCGTGATGTTTGTAAAGGCATCCCTGCCTCTGACAAATCCTGATTGATGGCTCCCTACCAGTCCAGGCAAAACCTTTTGCAGTCGCCCTGCCAGGATCGAAGCAAGAAGCTTCATATCATAGTTAATTAAGGAGATGGGCCTATAAGAGGCTGGATTCTCCGGATCCCTTCCCACTTTTGGGATGATGGTTATCGCTGCCGTCCGCATATCCCTCGGGAAAAATCCCACTTCTCTCGCCTCCTCATAGAGAGCCATCAGTGTAGGGGTAATCGAAGCCGATAAAATTTTGTAAAATTCCGCGCCATATCCATCAGGCCCAGGGGCCTTATACGGCTTCCCCTGTGCAATGACCCTCTGCACCTCCTCCCCAGTAATATGCGCATTCAGTTCTTGCAAAGCCTCTTCCGTAAGCTGGACAGCCCGCAAGAAATCCCGCTGCTGGACCCTATTCTCGTTCTCAGGGGTATATAGATCTTGATAATACTGCCCAAACACTTGCAAAATTTTCTCTGGATCACGTTGCCGTATCCCAGCCTGATCCCTGATAATCGTTACACTCTGGACACCCCCGCGTTCTTTTACCAATCGCGCCAGAAGCTTCCCCGTTCGGTCCCCATATCGAAACAACTGATGTCGATAATATTGTGTGGAATATACCGCCCTTTCCTGCAACGCGGCATTGAGAGCTTTCTGCTTCTGCAAATAGATTTCCAGTCTGTCTTTGCGCGCTAGAGCAGCTCGCTTGGCCTCCTTGAGATCCCGGGTTAGCTCTAGAATGGTGGTATTAACACGCTTCCTCTCCTTCACTACATATGTTATAATGTGGCCCCGGAGAACGGCCTTTCCGGCCTCCCATAAAGTCGACACTGACAAGTTTGGGGACTCATTCAGACTGAGATATTCCTCCCATTTTTGGGCTAAATAGTGGCAAAACTTCTCATTTTTCCACATATGCCTTGGGAAGGCCCATCTGCCTCTGGATGGGGACCGCCCTTTTAGGTCTAGGAATACCTTAGCATGATCGGAAATAACCATTGGCTCGATCTCTGTGCGCAGCACCTTATCAAAGAGGTCCCTGGAAATCAAGATATAATCAATTCTGGACCAAGATTGATGCGCCCTCGAGAGGTGCGTATAGTCTTTTTCCTGCTCATGCAAAGTTCTCCACACATCCCACAAACCTCCCCATTGACATAAATAACCCACTCCTTTATTTTCCCAGTTCCCCCCTCCTCCTCCTCCTTTCCTCAAACCCTGCAACCTATCGAGTACGGGATCATGTGGGCAGTTGAAATCCCCCGCAAGTATTAATGGAATCTTAGGTGCCCCCATGATCTTCTGCAAGATCAATTTAAAGAAGTTATGGTCATAATTATTAGGGGCATAAATATTTCCCAAGAACATTTCCTCCCCAGCAATTCTGGCATGCAGAAAAAGAAATCGCCCCTGAGGGTCAGAGTCCTCGCTGAGAACCTCTACCGGGATCCCTCGCTGGATCAAAACTGCCACTCCTCTTTTCCTTCCCCCTGAGGAGGCTGAAAAAACCTGTCCTACCCAGTCTGTTTTTAATTTACCGTGTTCCCGTTGTGTTAAATGGGTTTCTTGCAGCAGGGCAACTTGTGCCCTCCCTTTCTTTAAAGCCTGCAGGATTTTCGTCCGCTTTACAGGTGTGCGTATCCCACCCACGTTCCACGTGGTTATTCTTAAATCAGAATCTTTATCTTTTATCTTTATCTTTATTAAAACATTTGATCAACCGCTACTGCCGAAGCATAGAGCGGTGTACAATAAAAACGTTTCTACTGCAAATTATAGAAAAGAACGCCATAAAATGAAAGGAAAGTAAAAAAAACCACACACATATAGATAAGATTACATAACCAATTAAAGAGACCTAACATAACCTACTAAAACTAAAAAAGGGTAACAACAACAACAGACATAAAAACACACACCAGCAACGGGGGAACAACTTCAGGGAGGGGGACTGGGAGGAAGGTCAAAAGCCTGAGTAAACAGATGTGTTTTGAGTAATGACTTGAAATGAGGGTAGGAGGATTCTAATCTGAGGGAAGGTGGTAAAGAGTTCCAGAGGAAAGGGCCGAGAAAGAAAAAAGCGGAATGACGAGTCTGCTCTAACCGGACTTGTGACAGAGAGGGGAGCAAAAAACGGTTAGTGTGAAATGACCGAAGTTGGCGGTAGGGAGTGTGAAGAAAGACCAGATCTGCTAGGTACAGCGTTTAAAGATGGCCACGGCTATCCGTGCAGGATCTACTGCATTAGTTGTTGTTCCAGGCCGCCCAGCCTCGGCCCCGAACAAATTAACACTCCCTGGCAAACCACCCCCTCGATCTCTCTGAGCAACCCTCGTAGCACATAAGGTGGAAAAGTAAACTGGTCGTGGATAATGCTCCCTTGCCCCTCCCGTCCATTACCCTCCGCCCCCCCACCCCCTCCCCCACCCCCTCCCATCCCCTTAAAACACATCAACAATGAAACTCAGCCTCCCCTGCTGAGAATGAGATCCCAACATGTAACATGCAACAGGGCTGCCCCCAGCCTTGCTCAAGTTCCACCCGTTTCGCTATGTGATCTCTACCCAGAGCTGTAGTTACGCTCATAGTCACACACACATAGATATACAAGCCAACTATATTCACTCACACAACTATACCAAGTTTTTGCTCCCTCTCACTAGATCCCATAGGATCTTATATCTGAGTCCTGCTTGACATCTTCTCGGCTTGCCTGCTGTCCTCATAACAATACAAATAGTCTCTGCTGTCAGCATCATACTTTCAGCACTGATCGCTCTTCTGCGCCTCTCCCGCGCTGTCAGATTCTCCTCTCCTCTCATCCAAAAAGCGTTGCGCTTCCGTCGGGGTCGAGAGAACAATGCTTTTCCCCTGGTGCCAAACTCGCAATGTTGCTGGAAAAGCTAACATGAAGCGGATTTTCCGTTTGAACAGCGTCGCACAAACCAAGGAATGCGCTTTCCTCTGTTCTGTCACCAGTACTGAATAGTCTTGAAACATTAAAAGTTTTTGATTCTCCCATTTGAGCTCGCCCTTCTCTCTATAGGCTCGTAACAGTTGCACCTTATGGTGAAAATTGAGGACTCGGAGAATCACAACCCGCGGCCTCTGTTGCTCTTCGCGCCTTCGTCCAAGTCGGTGCGTTCGCTCAATTTTCAATTGCCCCACCAGGGAAGCAAGGCCCAGCTCCTTAGGCAGCCATTCCTCCAAGAGTGGTAGCAGCATATGATCTGTTTGTGTCTCTGGTATTCCAACAATTCGTAAATTGTTTCTTCTGGATCTGTTTTCCAGATCATCCAGTTTGGACCGAAGAGTCTCTATTTGCTTCCGCTGCTCAGTTAATTCTCTCTCCATTTGCCCCTCGCCCTCTTCTACGCTGGAAACTTGATGTTCTAGCTCCTCCACTCGCCTGCCCATTTCTGCGAGGGAGTCTCCTAAAGTGTCCAGTTTTTTCATTACTTGATCAAACTTTGGCTCCAGTAGGCTCGCCACTTCTCGGGCTAAGTCTTCCGCCGTCGAATCCGTGCTCAGCGCACTAGGGGAGGCCGGCATCGCCATTGCTGTAGCTGAGGCCCCCGGTTTGCCCGGCTTTTCCTTATCTTTTTTCAGTGGGTTTGGCATATCTCCGCCCGCTCTCAGGCCCCGCTTCATCTACTTTCCAGATGGCAGAGTCGGCAGTCGTGCAAGATAGTTTTTTGGTGGGTTAGGATTAATAAATGCAGAATATTGCTCAGGGCAGCCCCGGAGCAAGCAAGAATCCGTCCTGCTCACTCACGCATCACGTGGGATCTCGAAAATAGAAGTTTTAATTGGGTTTTCTGAGATGCACTGGGCCTTTCAGCACTTTTTTCAAAATTTAGAAAAGAAAAAAAATATTTAGAGGGCAGTCTTCAAACTGTTAACATTTGGAGAGAGACTATAGGTACTATTTACCTGTGAATTCTACACAAACTTTCAAAAAGAAAATCTATGCATGCTTTCACTTTCAAATTTTCTGCAGGTACAAAGTGTGCATAGATATTTGCAGCTGTTCTTTGTGTGTGCAGAATTCTTTGCACACTGAGCTGAAAATACATTTCACATGTGTTTTTCTGGCCTCCCAAAGCATCTCTGTTAACTGCAGCTAAAAATATATGTAACCCCCTGTTTCACTATCGCCTTGAACACAAGAGTTGCTGGTATGCCTTTCTGAGGCTCTTGGGTTCTTGCAACTAAGGGGAAGACTTAGGGGCTTGTTTACAAAGTCGCATTAGCGGTTTCCGCTCGTTATCGGAGCCGCGGCCCCATTGATCGGAAACCGCTACCGCGGCTTTGTAAACAAGCCCCTTAGGGTTTTAGATGCTCTCTGTTACCCAAGTCCAAACAACCTGAACAGAAGGTGAACAATGAAACCAAAGTGGCAAACAAATTTAGACAAAAAAATCAATAAATACATAAATAGATCATCCAAATGTATCATAAAATGCAAGAGAGTAAATAAAAACCACAGAATATACATTATTTAAATTTCAACTTGGCTACATTTCGGCATCTTGCCTGTATCATTGGTATATATAAAAAAGCAAAAACAAAATAGTGTGCACATGAGAATAACATACAAATAATTTAAAAGCTCGATGCTACATAAATCCAAATTCAGATTCCTATTAAAAGGCTGAAGAAGAAAAAAGGAAAAACGCGAAAAAAAGGTGGAGAAGAGATGCACACTGTATTTTTTTAATGTTTATATATATATCGCTGGTACATTCAAGATGCCAAAACATGGCATTTTGAATTTTAAATAATGTATACTTTGGGGGTTATTTCAGAATCCTTATTTGTGTTTTGAACATTTGAAAATGCACACTCAGATGTCCAAATCATATAGATGTCCCTGGAGCCATTTTAGAAACCGGGTATATGGATGTCCCTAGTGTGAGGATGTCCAATGGGGGCATGCTTGAGGGATGGCCTAGGCGGAGCAAGGAAGATGCACATTGCGGTGCAATTTCAGAACAGCATAAGCACATTTGCCCCTGGTTGTTGAGGTGTCCATGCCTATACCTGCCCCTGACTATGAAAAAGGAGGGAAAAAAGTGCTTGTTTCATAGCGGAAATGCTACTAGGGGGAGAGTACAATACGCTGTAATCATCACAGTCAATATTTTCTGGCCAAAGAAACTAGCATGTAAATACAAACCCCAAACAGATTACTAACCTGCTTACAGCACATCTGAGTTTCAGCAATGTCACTGAACATGGGTATCTTTTTCCCCCTGCTGGAAACGCTGACCAGGACATCCAAAAAGTGATTTCTGCAGCTGTCCAATTTGGGGATATCCACTTTTCTAAAATTGGGTCAAAGATTAAATGTCACCAGCTTTTTCTCAAATGTTATGCCCTAGATGTCCCAGATTGCATCTGGATGCCTTTTCTGAAATGCCACTTTATGTATTTTTATATTGATTTCTTAATCTAAATTTATTATAAAAAGTTATTTGCTTTTTATTGATTGTTTAAATTATTTGCAGAGTTTTTTCCACTTTGGTTTTACTATGTTTCCTGCTCTGGTTGATAGCCTCTGCAAATAATCAAGGCAATTCTTTTTTATTCTCTTGCCATTATCTGTTACCTCTAATAAAACAAGTGAGGTTGTTCCAGAATTAAAACGTTTACTGAAATAGTTGTAAAATACCTATTAATGATGTGACAAAATACACTTCTTCCTGGTCATACCTGTAGTAGAAACACAAATCCAAACAAAGTACAGTTCCTCAATTGATAAATCATCTACACAGTGAGACTGGCTTCCTCCTCCCAGAACCTTGCAAAGATAATCTGTTTTAAATTCATTCTTTTAGTGCAAACATGGAAACAATGACATAATACACCAGTGTGTTACAATACAGCAGCTTAAGGAAACGAACATAGAGGGAGATGCCTTTTAGGACACATGGCCTCCACGGTTCATGTGACCCCAAATGCCCGTCTCCACATGAGAACAGCTCAGTGGTGCCTCCGGGATCAGTGGACACAAGCCACAGGGCAGCTCAGAGACAGGATCAGAGTGTCCAAACGACTACTGAAGTGGCTTCAGCCATCCAACCTGCTCGAGGGAGTGTCTTTCCAGCCTCCCTCACACACAAGAGTGCTAACGACGGATGCATCCCTACTGGGCTGGGGAGCCCATTGCCAGGACTCATCCACCCAAGGGTTGTGGTCTCCTCAAGAGAAGACACAACAAATTAACCTCTTAGAGCTTTGAGTGATACGCCTAGCTCTTCGAACCTTCTGTCATGTTCTCTCACATCAGTCTGTCTTGGTGCAGACAGGCAATCAGGTGGCTATGTTCTACGTGAACAAGCAGGGAGGGATAGGGTCCCGTATCTGTGCCAGGAAACACTGGACCTCTGCTCCTTTGCAATCTGACAGGGTATATCTCTCAAAGCAGTTTACCTGCCAGGTCAGGAGAACTTCCTAGCAGACAAGCTAAGCAGAATTCTTCAACCTCACGAGTGGCAACTGAATCCAGAAGTGGTCCAGCAGATCTTCCATCCGTCCATAGATCTCTTTGCCAGTCCGCAGAATCATCAGTTGCCCAACGTTTGCTTCAGACAGCCACATCCCCAAAGGATGGCTGCAGATGCTTTTCTAATCTCCTGGTCCGTGAGTCTCCTGTATGCGTTTCCTCCCACGCCTCTGGTGGCCCAAGCTCTATTCAAAATCCTTCAGGACAAGACCTCGGTCATTCTGGTATCCCCCAGATGGCCAAGACAACTTTGGTTCCCGCTTCTCCTCCAGCTGGCAGTGGAAACCCCACTCCCTCTGGGGACAGAGCCCGACCTCCTGTCCCAGGAGCAGGGCTCTATCTTACATCCCAACTTCAGGTCCCTCAACCTGATGGCATGGCTGCTGAAAGGGTAGTGCTGGCTCCTCTCCTCTTATCTAAGAATGTAGAAGAAGTGTTACTGGCCTCAAGGAGGCAGTCCACTAGGAAAACCTATGCCTTCAAGTGTCGTCAGTTTGAGTTGTGGTGTAACCAGCACAATGAAAACCCTTTCTCTTGCCTTGTACCAGTGGTGTTGCAGTACCTGCTTCACCTCTCAGAATTAGGCCTCAAGTCTAACTCTGTCAGGGTCCACCTGAGTGCATTGTCAGCACACCACTCTCCAGTGGAAGGACAACCTCTTTCAGTTCACCCCTTGGTGTCCAGATTCCTCAGAGGTCTATTTCTACTAAAACCCCCGGTTCGCCCTCCGGCAACTGAGTGGGATTTGAATGTGGTCTTGCAGCAGCTTACTCGCCCACCCTTTGAGCAGATGTCTGCTTGCCATCTGCACTTCCTCTCCTGGAAGGTACTCTTCCTGGTGGCACTCACATGTACCAGATGAGTGAGTGAGCTACAGGCTCTTGTTTCAGAAAGACCTTACACACAGTTTTATAGGAACAGGGTGGTCCTTCGTACCCACCCCAAGTTCCTTCCGAAAGTGGTCTCTCCATTCCACCTCAACCAAGAGGTGGTTCTTCCAACCTTCTTTCCCAGACCGCATGCTAGCCGGGCAGAGGTGGTTCTGCATATCCTTGATTGTAAAAGGCCATTAGCCTTCTACCTGGAGCGTACGCGGGGACATCGAAGGGCTACTCAGCTCTTCGTCTCTTATGACCCCAGTATGCTGGGGCTACCTGTCTCCAAGCGCACTTTGTCCACCTGGGTGGCAGACTGCATTGCCTGGGCATACAGGGCGGCCGACCTCCCGTTGCAGGGTCGAGTCTGGCCCACCGTGTCAGGGCTAAGGCCACATCAGTGGCTCACTTCCATTCTGTTCCGCTGGCAGACATCTGCCGGGCTGCGCCTTGGTCTTCAAGCCAGACTTTTGCAGCCCATTACTGCTTGGATGGAGAGTCCCAACGGGACAGTGCTTTCGGCCAGGCGGTACTCCGTAACTTATTTGAGGTTTAGGCAACTCTTACCCTCTGGCCCTCTGGTGTCAGGCTACCGGGGGTGTTGCGTCTCCGCTGAATTCCTTTCACAGCTGCTGCAGCTCTTCTAGAGGGAGCCATTTTTCAGCTATAGGTTCTCGGTAGCCTATAGCTAGGGAGTCACATATGTGAGGACTGACTTCCTGCTTGTTCCTGGAGAAAGCATAGCTACTCACCTGTAACAGGTGTTCTCCAGGGACAGCAGGAATCAGTCCTTACGACCTTCCCTCCCCCCCTGGCGTTGCAGTCCTGTTATTGATTTTACTCATTTTTCTGTCGTTTTAGCTATGTCATTTGACTGAGCAAGATGGCACCCTTGGGCGGGAAGGGGACACACATGCGCGATGCAATCCCAAAGGCTTTCTTTGAAAGCTGGGGAATTGCTCCGCACGAGGGCTACGTCGGCACCAATGTCACCCATATGTGAGGACTGATTCCTGCTGTCCCTGGAGAACACCTGTTACAGGTGAGTAACTACGCTTTATTTCACTTCATGCTCCCAGCCAGAGCACTGCATGCGCTTCATGGACAGCGTCTGCGGTATTCTTCTCCCACTTCAGTTAATTACAAAAGCACGTGCGAATCAGCTTTTTCATTAGCGGTCTCCACCCTTTGGAACTGCCTGCTAGCTCTAATTCACTGGGAGCCTTGTTTCAAGAGCTTTAAAAAGGCTCTCAAGATTTGTCGTTTTTGAAACCTCTTTTGACCTATTCCCTGCTTCCACATAGGAGCCTCAGTCTCATCGCAACCCTAGGAATTGTTCTCTTCTCAATGTTCTGAATGTTCACCCTTTGAAGTAGCTAGGTCTTGCTTTTCTGACTTATGCTTTCCTGTCATTGAATGGAAGTTATTTTTTCCTACTTCTACCACTAATGCTTTTATGAATTTGTAAACTGCATAGCATAGGCTGTATATAATGTTGCCGTTTATCAAGTGTCCAATAAACATAAACATAATTTTGGTTCCAGTGTCGGCCTCTGATAAGCTGCCAAAAGGAGGTTTGTAGCACCAGGTCAACCTGCAGAGGCTCTTTCCCGACTCTTGAACTGCCAGTTTGCATTAGGTACAAACCATAGCACCAGGCGGCAAAACTAAAATCCAGCCTACCAAAGGCTTTGCTGTCAAAGGGGGTGGAATTAAATAGGGTGTCCCTTAGCAAGACCCTTCACATGGCCCCTTTTATGGCTAATCTGAAATACATTTCAGTAAATTTTTTTCTGCTGAATGTAACTTTGGATTGAACAGGTTTAACTGAAGCTTGCTGTTATTTTCCATCTGTCTTATTGGTGGAGCGCTACCCCAGATGAAATCACAGGGGGAACCACATTCCTAAAATACGGTCCAGTCCTGACATAAGCAGGAGCCAGCAGAACTGAATACATTTGCTATGAAGGCTTCTCTTTTTGTGGTGGGTTGCATTATGAGTTGCACAGTTCTAGTAATGGTTGTCAGATGTCAGATACACTCAGACAATAACTAATAAGCTGAAGCCACCAGCGCTAGAGAATTTCATATCTGCATTCAGTTTCAATGAATGAATTTAAGCATAAAAGAATGTTTAATTTAACCTGACCTTCAATAAGCTAGTCACTACAAGATTGTTATAATCTAAAATTGTAATAGTGCATGATCGCATTAAAGGGGGAGGTTAGCATCTATTTTATGTGGCAGAAGCATGGTTGTAAACAGGGGATCTTTTTGAACAAAGAGATCTTTGCTCAAATGGATACAAAAATAAATACCAGCTCACAATGTAAGGGGAAAATGGGAGAGTGGCAGCCATTGTAAGGGTAAGTTTATCAGTTATACTCCAGGAAATTTTGTGCCAAAAATTTCAAAATTATGCACTGAAAAAATCTGAATTATGCAAAATTAATTATTTATGTATAAAGCATTTTTATACTGCCTTCCTGAACAATCATACAAAGTGATTCACAACTTTAAAATAATAAAAATTACAAGATTACAAAAATTCAAAAACCTTAAAAAATGAATCAGGTGATATACATCTGTACCACCCATCAGGCATAGGTTCCCAACCATCAGTCTGACCACCTCCAACACTGATTTCTGAAAATGAGCAACTCAAACAGGTTTCTTTTGAAATGGCAGCGGCCCTTTTTCCAGATATATCTTAACAGACAATGAGTTCTATAATTTTGGACCCACTATTGCAAAGGCCCTACCCTAGAAGTTGTTTCTCCTCATTCTTTTAGCAGATACCATAGACAACGCTTGTCTCTGAACAGAGTGTAAACACCTAGCTAGAACATACACCCCTTCGGCCTCTGATCAAAGCCTTTGGCCATTGATTATTCAGCACTTGAAAGGCCATCATCATCAATTGAACACACTCTCATTGGTAGCCAATAAATTTTGTACAGTACAGTGCTAGATGGACACTCTCTCTTCACAGAATATCAGTCAAAATTCTGGCCCTATATTTTGAATAATCTATAAGATCTGCATTGTTCTGATCAGTGGCCCAACTTAAAGACTGTTAAAATAGTGTAAAACACTGCCTACCATAGCCTGCATGACCAACGAAAGCAGAGTATGATCTAAATAGGGTTTCAACTATATTACCAGCCTTAATTTATAGAAGACAGTTAAGTAACCTTTGTAATCTGTGGCTGCAAAGTAGCTTTACCATTCACCAACACTCTGATTCCTGCTAGAATCTTTAATTTTGAGCCTTTGTGACAGTTTGACCAATCCAAAAAACTTTGGCCATTGATTATTCAGCACTTGAAAGGCCATCCGTCTTGGCGGTGGCATATCTGCATCCTGGCTTTATGTAATCTCACCATAGTGCTCTGTGAAAAGTAAGGTCTTTAACTTCTTCCTGAAATCCTTGGAGGGCCCTGAGTTCTTCCGTGAGGGAGTTCCATAGTGCCAGAGTGTTTAGTGAGAACGCTTTTTATTTTTCCTCCTAAAACCTCCTCTCCTCTCCTCTTCCTCCTTTCTCAGTCTCTGTGGATAACTCTCTACTCCTCCCTGTTTCCTTAGCTTGCAACCCTGGGGTTGTCTTTGACTCCTCTCTCTCCTTCTGCACACACATCCATCTGATAGCTATTTCTTTCTCTATAACATCAACAAAATCCGCCCATTCCTTTTTGAACACACTACTAAGACACTTATCCACTCCTTAATCACCTCCCCTCTTGACTACTGTAACCTACTACCTACTTGCTGGTCTCCCTTTGAATCATCTCTCTCCCCTTCAATCTGTTCAGCACTCTGCTGCGCGGCTAATCTTCCACCAGCCTTGTCATGCTCATATTACCCCTCTTCTCAAGTCACTTCATTGGTTCCCTATCCATTTCTGCATCCAGTTCAAACTTCTCCTGCTGACCTATATGTGCATTCACTCTGCAGCTCCTCATTACCTTTCCTCTCTTATCTCTCCCTACACCCGCCCTCAGGAACTCCGCTCTTCTGTGCCCTTCTCTTCTATTGCTAACTCCAGACTTCACTCCTTTCATTTTGCTGCATCTTCCTTATGCCTGGAACAAACTACCTGAGTCTGTACGTCAGGAGCCTTCTCTGACCCTTTTCAAATCCAGGCTGAAAACTCACTTCTTCGCTGCCACTTTCAGATCTTGACTCACCTGATCTCCTTTTGTTTCCCTTGTGTTGTCTGTCTTGACTAGATTGTAAGCTCTGAAGAGCAGGGACTGTCTCCTACATGTCTGTGCAGTGCTGCATGCGTCTTGTAGCGCTATACAAATGTTCAGTAGTAGTAGTAATTATGTAAAAATAAATACACAAATATATTCCAGGAATCAGATGTTTCAGGCCATTTACTGACTGTAACTGCATATGTGTTGGGTGGGGAAGTGGGGGTGATATGTTTCTGAGTGTTTGACTACATTATGTAGTTGAACCATCAGACTTCAGAATGGTCATACTTGCAATGATTAATCCCCATACTGTAATAGCATAATACAAGGTCTATCCAAGCAAGCATTAGCACACCTTCAACTGGCAAAGAATACAGTAGCACGGGTAATCATGCGGGCATCGGGATCTGAATACATAACCCCAATCTTGTACAAACTACACTAGATTCCTATCTCCAGTAGAAGCAAATACAAAAATCTAATCATCATTTTCAAATTGCTCCACAATATATCACCATCTTACTTTACTACATTAATATCCAAAACCCCAGACACCAGACAGAGAAGAGGATGCACACAAAACTCCCTATCCATCCCAACTGATTTCCCCAAAACATACAAAACAACGAGCAACAGAGCTTTCTCGTATTATGCACCAATATTATGGAATTCCCTCCCACCAAAATAAGAGTTATAAAAGACCTTCTGAATTTCAGAAAAAGAATAAAGACACTACTCTTTATGGAACACTATGGGTCACACCATGCATACTCAATTACACACACAACATAAATAAATAAACCACGTAACCTCACTTGGTTTGCAGCTTGTCGTGCTGTGAGGGCTTGTGTGCATCAGTGATGCTGAGAGCTAAACTATCGGTAGTTTAACTACTGGCAGGGTCTCCCAAGATGGACAGGTCTCAGCTGAGGTGCCAGACCAAGACAAACCACCCATCTGGGCAGCAGCAGAATGGGATAGTGTTGACGGCGGAGGATCACATTTCTGTGACAACGGCAACAACACCAAACTTAAATTGCGCAGAAGAAAGGCCCGGCAATCTACTTCTGTATCTTGCCATGAAAACCCAATGGATAGATACAACAAAACAAATTGTGCTGTAGTGCTGAAAGTTGAGACCCACAGATCGGAAGGCACTCAACTAGCTAATGGGGAAGAGCTGAAGATTTTTCAGAGTAAAGCCAGCATTTATGCTACTGGGGAAGAGCTGAAGACTTTTCAGAGTAAAGCCAGCATTTATGATGTGGTTGGATCAAAGCCCTCACGACGTCTGACTGATGATGTAGCTGCGCATGAAATGAGAGTCAGAAGCTGTAAAGATGTCTTACACATTGGAACATGGAATGTACGAAGCATGAACCAAGGGAAGTTGGAGGTGGTCAAGAATGAAATGGAACGTGTACAACTTGATCTGCTGGGTGTCAGCGAACTGAAATGGAGCGGCATCGGGCACTTTGCATCAGATGATCACATGGTCTACTATGCTGGAAATGAAAGACAAAGAAGAAATGGTGTTGCATTTATAATAAAGAAGAAACTTGCAAGAACTGTAATGAAATACAATGCAGTCAGCGAATGCTTAATCTCTATTCGCCTACGAGGAATGCCTATCAACACAACTATAACTCAAGTATATGCCCCAATAACAGCTGCAGAAGATAATGAAATTGAAGAGTTCTATGAACAAGTACAAGCTGAAATTGACAGAACATGCAAACAGGATATCCTGATAGTCATGGGTGACTGGAATGCAAAAGTTGGCAACAAAGAAGAAGGCAAAGTAGTTGGAAAATATGGACTTGACGACAGAAATGAAGCTGGAGAAAGACTGATAGAATTCTGCAAGACCAACGATCTATTCATCTCAAACACCTTCTTCCAGCAACACAAGTGGCGACTGTACACATGGACTTCACCCAATGGATTGTATAAAAATCAAACTGACTACATCTATGGAAGTCAATGATGGAAAAGCTCTATAACATCAACAAAGACAAAACCTGGAGCTGACTGTGGTACAGATCATCAACTACTAGTATAGTATAACTACTCAAGCTAAAGTTGAAAAAGAGCAAACCACTCATGAATGCAGCAAAATATGATCTTGAGAATATACCACTGGAATTTAAAGACTGCCTGCAAAATCGATTTGCTGCTTTAGATACAAATGACAGAGCTCCAGAAGAGTTATGGAATGACATCAAGAAGGTTGTGTTGGAAGAAAGGTGAAAAAGAAAAAACGGCCAAAATGGATGACGGAAGAAACTCTGAAAATTGCCCAGAAACGCAGAGAAGCTAAAGCCAGAGGAGAAAGAAAGACAATCAGAGAACTCAACAGAGATGTCCAACGTGCAGCAAGACAGGACAAAGAAAAGTACTACAATGATGCATGCAAGGAAATAGAAGCAGAAACTATTAGAGGAAGAACAAGATCGGCTTTCCTAAAGCTATGAGAGTTAAAGAAAAAGTTCCAGCCTCAAATTGGAATGTTACAAGATGCTCAAGGTTCTATGTTGAATGATGCTGAGAAGATTAAGAAAAGATGGAAGGAATATACAGAGTTTTTATATGATAAAGATCAAGTGGACCAACAGCCGCTTCAACCTGTACCTTATGATCGGGAACCATTGGTGATAAAAGAAAAAGTTGAAGCAGCATTGAAAGCCTTATCAAAGAACAAAGCACCAGGCATTGATAGCATTCCCATAGAAGTATTACAGCAATCTGATGCAGCTGTTACCGTACTTACAAGGCTCTGCCAAGAAATATGGATGACAACATCATGGCCAACTGACTGGAAAAGATGTGTGTTTATAACAATACTAAAGAAAGGTGATCCAATTGACCATGGAAATTATCGCACAATCGCTCTGATCCCACATGCCAGCAAGATTCTACTGAAGATTATTCAAAAGAGACTACATCCATACCTGGAACAGGAACTACCTGAAGCGCAATCAGGGTTCAGGAAAGGGTGAGGAACAAGAGACGACATGGCGGATGTGAGATGGATCCTTGAAAAGACTAAAGAATACCAAAAGGATATCTATTTGTGCTTTATCGACTATAGCAAAGCTTTTGACTGTGTAAACTATAAGAAACTCTGAGCCACATTAAGAAGCATGGATATACCAGAACACCTGATCATACTCTTTCACAATCTGTACATTGATCAAGAAGCAACAGTTCGAATGGAACAAGGAGAAACAGAATGGTTTAAAATAAGCAAAGGTGTAAGACAAGGCTGCATACTTTCCCCCTACCTGTTTAATTTATATGCAGAACAAATCATCAGAGAAGCAGGATTGTATGAAGACAACAGAGATGTGAAGATGCTCAACAATCCCCTACTTCTTATCAACAACTAATTTAGATGATGCTGTTAACAACTGGAATGATACTATCAATAATGCAGCTAAAAATAATCAACCAAATAAAAAGACCATATACACCAAAACAAATAGCTCACCATGGTTTAATAGCACTCTAAGACAAATGAAAAAAGAACTAAGAAAACTTGAAACGAAATGGAGGAAATCCAAGTTGTCTGTGAACAAAGAAATATACAATAACTATCTAACAAAATATAAGGAAACAATAGACAACACAAAGAAAAATTATTATGCAGCAATCTTAACAAACTCATACAATAGACCTAGAGAGTTATTTTCCATAGTCAGAAAATTAACTAATAATGAGCAAACTTCAAGCAACGAAATCACAGACATCTCAGTTCAAACCCTAGCTAACCATTACCAAAATAAATCCAAGAAACCTGCCATGCCCTTAGAAAATATCAACATCACTTATCAACCTGTAGAAGTATGGTCAGAATTTTACCCCATTTCAAAAGCAACATTAAAAACAATCATCTCCAGCCTAAATACCACAACCTCGAACTTAGACCCATGCCCAGTATCATGGATAAAAAACACACTACCAACGCTACTATCCTATATTCTCCCAATAGTAAACCTCTCACTCACCCAAGGATACCTCCCACCCCTGCTCAAACATGCACAAATACGTCCAATTTTAAAGAACTGCAAACTAGATAAAACATTGCCAACGTCATATAGGCCCATCTCTAGCATACCATTCTTGGCCAAAGTAATTGAAAAGGTAGTGCAACTACAGACACAGGAATTCATAGACTTATCTTACCCACTCGATGAACAACAATATGGTTTCCGGCCCCGCCATGGAGTAGAAACACTTCTTACAGTACTAATAGATACACTTCTAAAAGGAATTGACAATCACAAACAGGCATTCATTCTCCTTTTCATCGACATATCAGCAGCGTTTGATAGCGTGCACCACTCAATTTTGCTCAACAACCTAAGACAGTTAGGCATAAACTCCACCGTACATAAATGGTTCACCTCATATTTACATAACAGAACACAAAATGTAAGAACAGGTAATCTAACATCCAACACATACAAACAAGAAATAGGTTTACCACAAGGCTCAGCACTGTCAGCCCTACTTTTCAATATCTATATAAAACCGGTCTGCAATATCTTTAAAAAATTTGGAGTACAATATCACCTTTATGCGGATGATATCATGATGTATATACCTTTTACAATTCCTAACCTACCGATTCAACTTCTATCAGACTGCTACAATGAAATTACATACTGGCTAAAAACTCAAAACCTCCATATAAACCATGCTAAAACCGAAGTCTTAATCGTAACAAAAAACCATACATTCACTCCTCCAACCCACATAACATTACAAAATCAAGAAATTAAAATAAAAAATGAAATAAGATATCTAGGTGTCATTTTAGATACACACCTTACTATGGAAACGCACATTAGAAATACCTTAAAGAAAATCTACTTCAAACTTAAAATCCTCAAACAATTACGCCCCCTTGTATTCATACAAGATTTTATCAATATAACACAGGCTACCATAACTCCCCACTTCGATTTCGCCAACTTAATACTTATAGGCATTTCAAAACAAAACATCAAAAGGATCCAACTTGCGCAAAATGCCACAGCGAGAATTATATTAAAGATAAATTCACTCCAACACATTACACCAATACTAGCATCCCTTCACTGGTTACCAATACAAAGTAGGATTATATACAAAACAATAATAACTACATTCAAAGCCCTAAATGACATGGCCCCGAAGACACTCTGTAATCTTATAAGCAAAGAACCTCCTAAGCCCACTCATAGAAAAGGGCAATCATATAAACTTAAGACGCCAAAAGAATTTATAAGAACTCACAAATTAACAAATAATAGAGCCTTTTCCCACATAGCCCCAACAATCTGGAACTCTTTACCAGAGGACTTACGATCACTAACAGAGATAATGGAATTCAGAAAAAAATTGAAAACGTATTTTTTCACTAAACACTATAATACCATGGAAATCCCTCCACTCAACTTAGATAAAGGCTAAACATGAACCTGCCCAATATCAAGCTTTTACTCCCTACTACAAGCAACACGTACAAACCTAAATGAATAATCACTCCATTCCTATGCATTGATACCCAACTTGTATATAGTTACAACTGTTATAGAGACAGTACTTTGTTTAAATAGTTACACAATCTGTGTTAGTTGAATACTCCGCTTAGTTTTAAGCCCTTTGTTGTGCAAGTTAAGATGTTCTATGTAAAAAGTTATAATTGTTCTATGTAATACAAGCTCTGCATTGTAAATTGTTGTTAATTGTACACCGCAACTGATCGCTGGAAGATGCGGTATATAAATAAGTGTTAAATAAATAAATAAATAATAATAAGATTGGTGGAAGACTCATCAACAACCTTCGCTATGCTGATGATACCACGTTACTGGCTGAAAGTGAAGATGA
The DNA here is from genome assembly GCA_033557465.1 of Ichthyophis bannanicus. Taxonomy (NCBI): domain Eukaryota; kingdom Metazoa; phylum Chordata; class Amphibia; order Gymnophiona; family Ichthyophiidae; genus Ichthyophis; species Ichthyophis bannanicus. The sequence goes on from CM066034.1 coordinate 601,157,637, forward strand.
TCTGAAACATTTGCTTCTCACAATCAAAGAACATATTCTCAAAATGGGCCTGCACCTTAATGTAAAGAAGACAAAGATCATGACAACTGGCATAATCAACAGGTTCATCGTTGAAAGAGAAGAAATTGAAATTGTGAACAACTTTAACCTACTTGGATCAACTATCAATAAAGAAGCAACAAGCAGTCAAGAAATCAGACGACGCATTGCTCTTGGCAGAATGGCTATGAAAGACCTAGATAAGATTCTCAAGATTTGACTTGTTCAAGCCATAGTATTTTCAATAACATCATATGGATGTGAAAGCTGGACAGTTAAAAAGATAGACAGGAAGAAAACTGATGCCTTTGAATTATGGTGCTGGCAGCGAATACTGTGTATACAATGGACTGCCCGAAGAACAAACCAGTCAGTACTAGAGGAAATCAAACCTAAGCTTTCTTTAGAAGCTCAGATGACAAGACTTCGACTTTCATACTTTGGACACGTCATGCGAAGAGAGAGATCATTAGAGAAAGACATCATGCTTGGCAAGATAGAAGGTCAAAGCAAAAGAGGAAGGCCAGCAATGAGATGGATCGATACAATAACAGCAGCTACGGGTGCCAGTCTGTCAACAATGAGCCGCCTGACTGAAGACCGAACACAATTTAGGATAGCTATCCAGAGGGTCGCCATGAGTCGACTCTGACTCGACAGCACTTAACAACAACCAATGCAATTAATGTATCAGATAACACACCATAGATACCTTCTATTAACCGCATTGTAAATATCCATTGAAGATGAACCACAACTAGTTGTACTGTACTCCAACTAGTTACTCTATAAATAGTTAAGTGCTGTTTGATGACACCAAAACAGCCTCCATTGCCCATGTTCCCTGTAAAATAGTTATCTTCAAGTTATAATGCCCTGTTCAATGTAATTTCAGTTTGTTCAATGTAAACCGCCTTGATATCATGAAAAGCGGTATATAAGAAATGTTAAATTAATAAATAAATGTTAACAATATCAACTAGTGGCACTGTATACACAACTAATTACACTGTACATAGTTAATTTCTGTTTTTGATGTACAAAGTTAACTCTATTAGATGTAAATGTTTGTTTTGTTCCTTGTAAACCGCTTTGATTGCCTGATAAGATGGTATAAAAAACTTTGAAATAAATAAATGACTGACTGACTGACTGATTGCAGTGTGTTTGAAATGTGTCCCAAGTGACTGCTAGGAATGAGTGGGTGGGGTGTGTGTGTGTTAGGGTACGCATTTGGGGTTGGCATGTTTGAGTGGGTAGGTGATTATTGCATGTGTTTGCCCATGGATGAGTGGGTATGCATGGAATATATAGTTTGAGGTAAGGTTGCAGGTAAGGTGTGTCGAAAGCTGAGTGTCTACAAGTGTGTAGTTTGTCAAGTCTGCCTGTGCATGGTTTGTAAATGTGACAGAGTGGATGGATGTGCTCTTGAGACCCTGGGCATGTTTATTAAAGTGCACTTCCAGTAGTATGGAGTTTAGAATGCAGTAAGAGTGCCACTCTAAAATGTAGCATGGGGGCCCATGCTAAAAATCCCACAGTAACCGAGTAACACACAATGGGTCAGAGCGGAACGTAGGCATTGATAGCAATTCACAGTTAGTGCGGTGTTCGTTTCTCATGCTAACTATTCTTGCTGCCATTAGTGTGGGTGCACTTAACGCCACTTCAGTGGGTGGTGTTAAGAGCATCCACATGCTGGCCTCATGCAGTTCACATGCACGTTATAGCACAGGCTTTCGTCAACATGCCCTCCTGATTTGGCTGGGTGTACTTGTATGTGACTAAAGACTACGGTGTATTTATTTCTTTGCTGCTGCTTTCTCGCTCTCCTTTCCCCTCCTTCCTTTTCCCCTCTGCTCCTTCTATGGCTCCCTCTCTCCTTTTGGTATTTAGGGTACACCTGCCCTGCCGAGACCTTGATTGCCCTCTTACTCATTCAATGTGGAAAATAACTTTTAGCTGTAAATTTTGCTTAAGCTCTACAGAAGCTTTCATGAAGCTACAATTTTATGCACTATGATGGCATCATCATGAAAAGTTGTTAATCAAATAAACATAATCAAAAAAATTATTTAGAAGATTGTAAAACTATTCAGATACATGTGTGCTAGCAATAGTATTTAGAAACTAGGGAAACCATTTTTTTCTTCAAGTTTACTCTTTTGCATTTGTTTTTAAAATTTTGCTTTGCTTATTTTTAATAGTTTTTTTCACTTGTTTATTTCTTTTTCACTCTTCTTACCTACCTCTCCAGTGTTAGCTTCTTCATACCACAGTGCAGCCTCTTGACCTGCCTGACCTCCTCCTTGTTGTAGTCCAATGTCAGGGAGCTATCTGTGGCTGCAATGTGCTCAAAATGGCCCCATGGAAGGGGTTGCTGCAATGATGGCTTCTCCTTGGAGCAGTTCAGCAGTACGAAGCATGCCTTTCTAGAACTTCTAGGTCATATGACACTATGGGCTAGATTTACTAAAAGACACTACCCACACTATTGCATTATTATACATTAAATGACGTTTTTTTACCACAGGTCCTATTTTAAACAATGGGATCTATTTATTGTACTAGTAGCATGTTAATGGCGTTAGGATACTTTAGAAAATCTAGCCCTATGTTTGTAGTATAAATAATGAATAAAAAAATGAAAGGCTTGATTAGTCACAAGCACTTCAACACCAGAATGCCTGAAATAGGGCCAAACGTGACTAGACCAGATTTGTCTGCAATACTGATTACCATACTGCACTTTTCAAGAGATTAACTTGCATTAGCTTTGTGTTACATTTTTTAATTGTACACGACATCAATACATATACGGAAGTATGAGTGGCAGCTCCTTTGCTCAGGATGGATTATCCTCCAAATTAAGGTTCAGAAGTAGCGCAGCAGTAAATTAATGGCTTTTCACTTTTACATTTGTGCAAACATCTTTAAATAGCTCAGCAGTGTACTCTTAGTCAATTTTATGTGATATGTCCCCCGTACCACAGTGTAACCCCTGTAAAATGTACGTAAGTTACTGTTACTGTGCATAAGTTTTGTTTGTTTACTGTAATAATTTGTTATCTTTGTTAAATGTACACGCTTTGACATGGTGAAAAGCGGTATTAAAAAAAACTCTTAAATGTGCACTGTAAACCCTTTCAGTTCTTACCCAGTGACTGTTTTTTTTAGAGTAAATACAATATATTAGTGTGAGTTTGATACAAATTAGAAACAATTAACTAAATAAGGAAATGTGAAATTAATAATAATAATAATAATAATACAAGGAATGTTATCTCTGGGCTTTCTGGATTTAATTTAGAAATCAGCAATAGTAAATCACAGTGAAACCTGCTTCCTATGCGTGGATATGAATAGGGGGCACATTGGAGAGCTTTGGGGCATTTATGCATCCCAGGGGGCTCCCTATTTATTTATTTATTTAGCTGTATTTATATCCTGCTTTTCACCGGGTCAAAGCGGTCAATTGGGAGATACATTTAACACGAGGGGATATGACACACGTACGCTAATACTTACAGGGAACATGGGCAATGGAGGGTTAAGTGGCTTGCCCAAGACCACAAGGAGTGCCTATAGGACTAGAAATCCCAGTCCCTCCGGCCTGAGATTGCTGTCCCCAGGTGGGACTTGAACCCCTGGCCCTCCGGCCTGAAGTACTTTGTCCTAACCACTAGGCCACTCCTCCCACGGGTTCAACCATAAGATACTTCTACCATAGCTGGTGTTTGTTTCAAAAGTAACCCAATTTACCGAAACACTAGATGAACTGTAATCCTCTGATAAAAGTACATTCCTTACATGATGTACTGTATACAGAAGAAAATGTACACAGTCACAAATACAGTTCACCTAGCAACAAAGAGGCTTCCTATGACTCCAAAGACCTTCCAAGATCTCCTTAGTTATTTGGGAGAGACTCCTCTTTGGGTACTTGAATTCAACTGGTGAATTATCCTTATTTATTTATTTATTTGTTTCGTGTACATTTGTATCCCGCTGCTTCCAGCGATCAGCAGCGGTTGCTATACATGGTGAGAGTGGCTGTACCGGCCATGAATTAGAAATATATACATTGCGATTAGGGAGGGAGAGGTAGTGCACAGCAAACATAGGGTTACAGATTACAGTTGATTGGTGTTAAGACTTCACATAGGATACTTTATATACATATTTACACATGACTGAATGCAGTTCTCGTTGTGAATTTACATAGGGTATGGTGGTTGTCCCACGCATGGAAGACAGTTGGTAGCGGGAAATGATAGTAGTGGGGTACAGGGCCTAGGTTATATTGTAATGCGATTGGAAGAGGTGGGTCTTAAGCTTTTTTCTGAAGTCTTTCAGGTCACAGTTTGCACGCAGTTCACATGGCAGCCGGTTCCAGAGCGCCGGAGCTATAAATGAGAAAGCTCTGTTACTAGTACATGCATTAACCTTTCTGATGCACTTCGGGAGACAGAGGGTATTGAGGTTCGCTGTTCTTCTATTTCTGTTGTTGGGTAGATTGGATATTAAGCTGTTGAGGTGTGAGGGCGCTACATTATGGATGAGTTTGAAAGTAGTGACTATCATTTTGTATTGAATGCGGGCCGCGATGGGGAGCCAATGTAGCTCAATTAGAACTGGTGTAATGTGGTCAGAGAGATTTTTTTGCATAACGATTCTGGCAGCAACATTTTGTGCCATTTGTAGAATATTTATAGTTTTCATTGGCAGGCCTTGCAGTATGGCATTGCAATAGTCTAGATGTGGAATGATGAGGGCTTGAGCGACAGACCTGAAGTCGGCATGATCGAGGATGCTACGTAGAGGCTGCAAGACTCTTAATTTGTGGAAAATGGCCCGATTGGTAATTCGACGGTGTTTGTCCATTTTTAGGTTGCTGTCAAGCATCACTCCTAGATATTTTATTTCTGTCTTGATGTTGTAATTGTTATTGTTCATGGTGACTGTTGTTGGGGGCTCGAAGCCCGGTTTCCTGGAGATACACATTGCTTCTGTTTTCTTGTGATTAATGGACGTTATTGCGTTGAAGCCAGATTTGTAGCTCGAATAGGCATTTTTCAAGCTTGTTGAGGTTTGGGTTATTTATGTTGAGTTGAGTATAAAGCATTAGGTCATCTGCGTATATATGGTAGTTGATCTCGTGGTCCTGGAAAATCTTGCATACTGGTTGTAGGTATAAGTTGAATAGGAGGGAGGAGAGGGCGGAGCCTTGAGGAATGCCTTGGGTTTGTGGGAAGGGGGCTGCTTTGTCATTGTTGAATTGGACCTGTTGCATTCTGTTGGTTATGTAGGAGGAGAACCAATTTAGTGGGGTTCCTGAAATGCCTATGGACTCAAGTCGCTCCAGTAGTGTGGGGTGATGCACTGAGTGGAAGGCAGCTGATATATCTATAAATATAAGCATATACATCTTACTCTTGTTTTCTAGGCCTTTGAGTAGGTTGTCCATTAGGGCTAGCAGGAGGGTTTCTACACCGTGATGTTGCCGAAACCCGTATTGATGCACATCAAGGGCGTTTGTGTCATCAATGTGGTCCTGCAGCTGCTGCTGCACTGCCTTTTCAATAATCTTGGCGAGGAAAGATATGCTCGAAATTGGGCGGTAGGAGGTTGGGTCGTCCTCGTTGAGTGCTTTGTTTTTCAAAATGGGTCGTATGAGAGACTTTTTAAGAAGCGATGGCATGAGACCTTGCAGTAGTGAGAGGTTCACTATGTGAGAGATGTGCTGTGCCATTTCTTGCTTGGTTGCCTTGATCCAGGTGGCTGGACAGGGGTCAAGAGGGGAGGTTGTGGTTTTTAGGCTGGTAATGATGTTTTTTATTTGCTGGTCATCCACTCTCTGGAAGGTTGACCATTTTCTGCCCTGGTCTGGTTTTCCCTGGGTGTTAATTTTTTGTAGGGAGTTAGCCGCATCTAGCTTTGGAGCGAGGAGGGCAGGCGCTGTGGGACTAAGTTTGCTGGCATAATGATCTGCTAGCCGTTGGGCTGTAATGGATCTGCTGGGATTGCTGTCATGCGGAGCCTTGGTGAGCGATTTGACGAGTGCGAAAAGCTCCCTGGGCCTGTTGAGGGCCTTATTGAGTGTGTTTGTATGGTGTGTTTTCTTTGCCTGGTTGACTTCATTCTTATATGTTGATAGGAGGCTGAGGTAATCCTTCCTCCGTTCCTCGGTTTTGAGCTTTCTCCATTTTCATTCTCGCTTTCTCAGGTCCTTCTTCAGTTCCCGTAGGGTTGCGGTGTACCATGGTTCCGACTTGGTTTTGGTTGGGTTCTTTGGGTGACTCCAGGTGGGTTTTGAGGTAGCCTCGATTCCTACGTTCCAGAGGTTTGTCAGAAGCTCAAGGTCCAAGAGATCCAAGTGTATGTGGTCTGATACGGATTCAAGGAGAGCTTCTTTGTTGAATTTTTGGAAGCACCTTCGTGGGTGTGTTGTTCGTTCAGATTGCGACTGGTCAGGTCCTGTGGGAAGAAGTAAGGAGAATTCAATTTGATGATGATCTGACCATGGTACTTGCGTTATTCGCGGTTTGGATTTTAGTAGCTTGGGATGCTTAGTAGGTAGAAACACCATGTCTAGAGTATTGCCTTTGATGTGGGTTGCGTCATGGATGATTTGCTCATAACCCAGTTGCTCCATAGCTTCATGGAAGATATTTGATTGTGCTGCGGGGGTAGAGGCTAGATTCAGGTCACCCAGGGTGATCTGGTTCTTTTTGAGAGCAGTAGACGAGATGACTTCCAGAGCTGCTGCCAGGGATTCATGTGGGGATGTTGGTTGCCTATAGATAAGACATATGGATATGGTTCTGTTTTCAATTTTGAGTATGTCAATGCTGTCGAGCATGCTCTGTGGTGTGCTTGTTAGCGATAAGGCTGATCTGGCCATAATTAGAACTCCTCCTCCCCTTTTCTTGGAACGGGGACCGTTATAAGTTGTGTATCCAGGTTTGCTTATTTGATTGATGATTACTGGATCTGTTTCGGTTATCCATGTTTCGGTGATGCATAGAATATCAGGCTTTATATCCGTGATGAGGTCATGTATTATGTGGGTTTTATTTCTTATTGACCTGGCATTGATTAGTATAATGGAGATTGTGGACTGCGTTGGGTAGACAGTCTGCGAGTTCTTGCTTTGCTTGGTGGTTCTTGGTTCATTTGGACGGCGCTCCTTTTTTAATTTGGAGTTGTGGTGGGATCGCTGTTTTCTATTGGGAATTTTGTTAGGCCCTTGACTGGGTTGTATAGTCACTTGCGTGCGTGAAGGCATGTAAGTATTGTGCATTGCAAGGGCAGGTTCTAGTATTGGGTTGCATACAAATATTGGTTGTCAAGCATATGGGGAGTAGTAGTGAGGGATGGGGTTTCCTATACATGTGGCTAACGCTAGGCAAAGGAACAAAAGTACGGAGATGTTAAATGGATCCATTTTTTTTTCTTTTTTTGTTTTTTTGCTTAGTATGGGTGTAAAATGGGAGCACACCTAGTACGCTTTTGATGCAATGTTCTGAAAAGTGCAATTTTCTGAAACATCCAGTTTACCCTAGTCAACTGAGTACATTTATGCAGGTTAAACATACAGTAAAATTATGTTGTTATGCTTATATATATTATAGATGAGCAAATATATGTTTAGGGCTAAAATAGGATTGCATGCACCGTGAAATTTCGCTAGTAGGCAGGACTAGGTAAGTTTGCTACCATACAGGTACAGCTATGCAAGGAGAAGCATATCCTTCTCCTCTGTATCCACAGGGCAGATTCCCAGAAAGATAATTGGTTACTCAAGCGATTCTCCTCTGAGATTGCCTTTAACACTCCCCCTTGAAAGAAATTCCTGCTTCTGACTCTGCTTGGTCTCGAAGTTCTCCACTAATAAACACACACCTTGGTGCTTGAGCTACTCCTGATCATATTTCTGCTTCTCCACAAATTTTGCTAATCTGGGTCACTTCCACAAGAACTGGAAACCTGGGAATTAGCCTCTCCACCAAATGAATTTTTTTCCATTTAATTTCTGAACTTACTGTTCCTCCAAGATTCCATTCCCTTACTTGGGGGCCCTTTAGTAAAGGGAGCTAGGTATTCTACGTAATGTGCCCACCATACTGCTCAAAACCAAAACGCATTAGGAGCAACACCACCATGTTAATTATTAGGGGCATGGAAAGTAGGGGTGTGCAGTCCAAACATTTTCATTTCATTTATTTTTTTGTATCATATTGTTATTGCTCAATAGGGTGCGTGAATAGTAAGAACTGTTGCTCAGTAGTGCTCATTCTTGTGAAAGAGCATACATTATTGCAGGGCACGACAAAGCCCAGGTGCCAGGTCGCCATGGCAACCTGAAATGTAGATCTGGCACCTGGGATTTGCCCCCCCCCCCCCACCCCATCATGGGCAGAAAAGGAGATCTGATCTGAAGGAGATCTGATCACCTGTGGACACAACAGGAGGGATCTTTGCCATGGTGGGGGCTTAGATGCAGTAGACAGCCTGTGGGGATCTGCTGCCCATGGGCTGTCTGCCACATCTAAGCCCCCACTGTGGGAAAGATCCCTCTTGTTCTGGCCACAGGAGATTGGATACCCTGAGGCAGAACAGAAGGAGAAGCTCAAAGCAACAGAGAGCTGTGGGGACCAGAACTTTCAGAAAAAGAAAATGACAGAGAGAGGGGCAGAAAACATTTAAAGGGACAGTATCTTAAAAAAAAAACAAAAACAAAGTGAGGAGGATAGGAAAATGGAGGGGAGGGAGAAGGGGGGATAGTCTGGAAGGGGAACAAAGAGTGGAGAGGGCTAGAAGTGAGAAGGGAAGAGTGCAAGGTGAAGGTTAAAGGGATAAGAAATGACATACTGGGTCAGACCACGGTCCATCAAGTCCAGTATCCTGTTTTCAACAATGGCAAATCTAGCTCACAAATTTCTAGCAGTTTCACCAAAAGAGAGACAGGTTCCACAATGCTTGTATTGGGGCAAGCAGTTGATTTCCCGGGTCCTCTTTAATAGTGGTTTATGGACCTTTCCTCCAGGAACTTGTCAAAACCTTTTTTTAAACCCAGCTAACTAAAAGGTTTTACTACATTCTCCGGTATCGAATTCCAGAGTTTGATTACATGTTGAGTGAAAAAATATTTTCTCTCATTAGTCTTAAATGGGTTACATTGTAGCTTCATTGTATGTTCCCTAGTCTTTCTGCTGTCATTCTGTTTATCCGCTCCACTCCATTCATTACTTTATAGACCTCTATCATATCTTCCCTCAGTTGTCTCTCTTCCAGGTTGAAGAGCCCTAACCTTTTTATTCTCTCTTATTTATTTAACCAGTTTTGTATACCACCTTATCCTTCAATCAAAGTGGTTGACAAGACAACAAAGGACTTACATGTTGAGGGCATGGGAAGATCAAATACAATACATTACAATATAAATACAGTATCCTTCCCTCCCCTTTACCATTTTAGTGGCTCTTCTCTGTACCTTTTCTAATACTGCTTTATCCTTTTTAAGATACGGCGACCAGAATTGCATTCGCACCATGGAACGATACAGAGGCATTATAATATCCTTTGTTTTATTCTCCATTCCTTTCCTTATGATTCCTAGCATTCTATTTGCCTTCTTGGCCACCACTGCACACTGGGTGGAGGGTTTCAATATGTTATCCACGATGATGCCTAAATCTTTTTCCTGGGTGGTGGTTCTTAATTTTGAACCTTGCATCATGTAAGCATAGTTTGGGTTCTTTCCTAGGTGTATAACTTTGCACTTGTCCACATTAAATTTCATCTGCCATTTGAATGTGTAATCTTCCAATTTATCAAGGTTCTCTTGCAATTTTTCAAAATCCTCTTGAGTTTTAACAACTTTGAATAATTTTGTGTCATCTGCAAATTTGATTACCTCACTCGTTATTCCCATTTCTAGATCATTTACGAATATGTTAAAAAGCAATGGATCCAGAGCGGCGGAGCCTGATGTCCAGCGGGTAAGACGCTTCGCGTTGAAGCTCCCGAGAGGCCTACTTAGAATCCTGACTTAATACCTATACAAACTTACTATTTCGCTCCGAGCTGACCGGGGTACATCGGGGGGGGATGGCGGCCCATAAACCAGCGCGCTTGGACTTCGGGTCTCCTTCTTCTTCTCACGGAAAACGCTCCAAAACAGAGGTGTCCTCCCCACAGAAGATGGCTCCATTTCGTGAAAACCCCGAAATGCACCTGGAGATTTTAGAGGAAATACGCGGCGTGAAGGAATTGGTGCAGTCCAATGGAGAAGCGCTTCGAGCCATGCGAGAAGACTTTGGGGTGCTCCAGGACCGACTTGAAAGTCTCTCATTCCGGCAGGACAATATGGCGGGGGTCCTCGACTCGCACGTGGTGCGCTTGGGCAAACTGGACCAGGCTGAGCGCCAGATACAGAATCTTCAAAAGGAGTTAGAAGATAGCAATAATCGAGCCCGTCGCAACAATGTGAGGCTCATTGGAATACCGGAGGGGGTGGAAGCCGGAGATATAAGAGAATTCCTGCTCAAAACTCTTCCCTCCTTGCTGAAGATCACTTTTCATAGAGAACTGGAAATCGATCGTGCGCACCGTGTTCCTACCCACATGGCGCTCAACCGAACGACCCCCGGCCTATTATCTTTCGCTTGCTACGATATCAACAAGTGGAACAAATTTTAAATGCTGCCCGGACGAATCATCATTTGGAATTTGAAGGTCACAAAGTCTCCTTCTTCCCTGATTTTACAAAGCCCACCGTTGACTGTCGGAAGAAACTCCTTGCTTTTCGCCCTCGACTTCAACAGCTACAGGCTCGCTTTGGCCTGTTGTATCCAGCGAAGCTCCGCGTGACTCTTCACAACCAAACCAGGACATTCGAAGATCCTGATCTACTGTCAACATTTTTTGGACTCCAAAGAAGCAGAGCAGATGCGCTAATCCAAAAACTTGGACTTTTATCTGCCGGCTCTGTCCGCCATTTTGAAGGGCCCGATGCGGCGGTCATAGCCAAGCACAGAGACTACCTGGACTTTCTTTCTTTCTCTATATGACCTTTTGTTTTTTGGTCTCCTATCCCTCCATGATGTGTGCCTCGGTCGGATTCGGAGCACGCACAGTCCTACAGGTCATGTGTTTTTTTTTTTTTCAATTTTGGCCTTCTCTGGGGTTTCTCCCCGCAGACACATGGTCGCCAGTAATTTCTGGGGTTTTGCTTCTTCTCTACCGCACTGCGGTTTTCTTTTTTAATGTGGGGCGCTCCATTGTATTATCTTAGCCTATTTTCTTTCATGTCATATGTACAGCCAGATACAGTCAATATGAGGGACATTGTGAAATTATGTGCGCTATCATGCTCAGAACTTTTAATTTTCTGAATGGCCTTATGTAAAATTTTATCACTCAACGTAAAAGGCATTAATAGTTCAATCAAAAGGAAGAAACTCCTTAGCTATCTTAGCCATGAGCATGCTGATTTTGTGTTTCTTCAGGAAACGCATCTAAACTCTGCTGCAACACTGCAACTCAATGCTAAGTCTAACATGGTGGCTGCCTATTTTCCCGCCGTTTCCAAACGGTGCGGGGTAGCCATTCTGGTTAAGAAGTCTTTGCAAGCTACTGTAATAGATACTAGCGCTGACAAGGAGGGTAGATGGGCCCGTGCACACCTTAAGGTTGGAGATAGTGAATTCATGTGTATTTGTATTTATGCCCCGAATGTAGACGACCCTGCTTACTATGCAAGTATTGCGCAGTAGGCATAGGCCTCTGCCAATGCTCCATCAATACTTGGTGGTGATTTTAATCAAGTGTTCCATCACTCTTTTCTTCTCAAACAAGGCGCTCGTTGGCTGGACGATCCAGTACCGAGTAGACCTGTGTGACTAGACATAGAAGCGGATCTTTGCAAACTGATTCCTCTTACTTTTCTCCCTGGTATGACTCTCCCATCAGACTCCCACTATCCCCCAATGCTTTTAGACACTTTAGGTGCCTTTAATACTCTAATGCACTCTTTAGACTCCTGACTCTGTCCGTTCGACAGGCTCCCGCTTTGGTACAATACTTGATTTCGAATACAACATAAGTCGATAGCGTGGAGCCCCTGGTACACTAGGGGCATTTGGATTCCTAGCCAGTTGTTCCATGATGGTCACTGGAAAACTTTTAGTGAATTGCAAACTGAATTTGGTCTCCCAGCGGGGCACTGCTTTCAGTCGAAGCAACTTCGGCATTGCCTTCGGAGTGCTAGGGTACTTCCGCCATCGGCATCCCCTATACAAGGTTGATCGGAGACTATCCGATCTATCGGTAGTTCCCCGGGTGTAGCATCCAATTTTACAAAACCTTATGTAATGCTATAACTAGCGATACCCCTATTGCGCAGAAGCATGGGAGAGAGAATTGCATGTGACTTGACCTTGGAGCAATGGAGCCTTGTCTGGAGTAGAGTGACACGGGTTTCCCGATCCGCCTCACTCACTCAGACACTCTTCTTTCTAGCCCACCGGTGTTTTTACACTCCTGACAGATTAGCCAAATGGAACACTACTCAGGGCAATAGTTGTTGGACATCCCATGCGGCCATTGGCTCACTATCTCATGTTATGTATGAATGTCCCGCACTACAGTATAACTGGCGTCGGGTCTGGGGTCGTATCCAGTCTATTTTGCACTTTCAGGAGCCCCTTTCTTGGAGTATGGTGAGACTTCGCCCAGTTGCGGGGATCTCCTCTCTTCCAAAAACGGCTTACTTCCTTTTGGACTTTATGCTTGGCATTGCTATTTCCCTAATTAAGAAATACTGGAAAATAGCTCCCATCTGAGCCCCAATGCATGGTGGAATCATGTTTGTCTCTACAGTACATATGAACAAATACCTTGTATGTTTGCTTCCCCCGTTCAGACTTCTCATTATTGGTCTAAATGTAAGATGCTCAATGACTATGTACATTCTGCTAAATACTCTCATCTGACTGTCTAAATTTGTATATATTTTGGTCCCATGATCATTATGTATCGTAGATACTCTTTTGACCGTTTTGATGTATAATCACTGTTAATTGGAAGCGCTCACATGCTGACCTAATCGGCTAGAGAAGAAGCATGGGGGTGGGGGGTAATTGGGTTTACTTTTCCTTATTGTATACTTGTTTTGTCTCCTTTGGTGTGTTGTTTCTTTTGTTTGTTGCAAAATGAAAATAAAAGTTTAAAAAAAAAAAAAAGCAATGGATCCAGCACAGATCCCTGGGGTACTCTACTATTCACCTTTCTCCATTGGGAAAATTGGCCGTTTACCCCTATTCTCTGCTTCCTATCTTTCAACCAATTCCTGATTCACAATAGTACACTGCGTCCTATCCCATGACTTTTTAATATCGCCAAGAGTCTCTCATAAGGGACCTTGTAAAAGGCTTTCTGAAAATCCAGATGCGCACTATACTGATCGGCTCACCTTTACCTGTTTATTCACACCTTCAAAAAAATATAACAGATTAGTAAGACAAGACCTTCCTTGGCTAAAGCCATGTTGGCTTTCGCCCATTAAACCATGACTATATACATGTTCAATATTTTTTTTTTATAATGGTTTCTACCATTTTGCTTGGTACTGACATCAGGCTCACCGGTCTGTAGTTTCCCAGATCATTCCTGGAACACTTTTTAAAAATTCGCATTACATTGGCTATTCGCCAGTCTTCAGGTATTTCAGATGATTTTAATGATAGTTCACAGATTACTAATACTAGGTTTGCAATCTCATATTCCAGTTCTTTCAACACTCTTGGATGTATATTACCCAGTCCAGGTAATCTGCTACTCTTCAGTTTATCAAATAGTTGTAATACATCTTCCCGGTTTATCGATATCTCTTTCAGTTGTTCTGATGCATCACTTTTAAATACCATTTCAGTCATGGGTAACTTCCCTACATCTTCTTCAGTAATGACTGAAGTAAAGAATTCATTCAGTCTCTCCGCTACGGCCTTGTCCCCTTTTAGTGCCCCTTTTACCCCTCTATCATCTAATGGTCCAACTGACATTCTTACAAGTGTTTTGCTATGAATCTACTTGAAAAAGTTTTTATTATGCGTTTTTGCTTCCAAAGCAAGCTTTTTTTCAAATTCTCTCTTTGCCTGCCTTATCAATGCTTTGCATATAACTTGCCAGTGCTTATGATGTTTCCAGTTTTCATCATTTGGCTCCTTTTTCCATTTCCTAAAAGATGCTGTTTTTGCTACAACAGCCTCTCTGAATTGAATGCATTGGGACAAAAATGACAATCTGTATATGCCCAATGGTGCATCCACCCACCCGCCCCCACCCAGAACATTCATGCAAGCACCTAACCTCCAAACTAGACAAACACAAACACACACCCCACCTTCACATGACAGAGGCACCACACACACATACATGTGCGCACACACATATGTTTCACATCCACACCACACATCACATACACACAGTCTTCACAGCTCTGTAGCATACACACACGTGCACTGCAGCCCTGCAGCTTCTGCCACATCCCACAAACCCACAGAGACATTTGCTATTTGAAACTATGAAGCATAGTGTAGGAACTCTGGGGCTGGTCTCACAAAAACATGAGACCAGCGTGGGACCGGAGGGACAAGAAGGTCACAGAAATTGGCTCCTAAGATTTTGACGTGGCTCCTAAATCCACACAAAACTTGTCAAGGTCTGCACTTATTGACAGGAACCGGCAAATGATGACAAATTCACTATTTCCTGTTTCGCCGGGTTCTCAGCTTTTGTTTGAAATGAAAGCACATCCCTAGTGGAATGCATGTTCCTGATTCACCCTGACCTAACATAGGCCAAAATTAGCAAGGGTGCATTTACCTCCACCTAGGCAGCGTGCTCATTCTGCCCACTCTAACCCCAATGCACAGTTAGCATGAAAATCAGACCATGCCAACTATGCTGGCCCCATGCTAACAGCCTGGGTTACAGCATGGGGTTAATGCCTGTTATAACCCGTGCTAACTGCTTAGCGCCTTTTAATAAAAGGGCCCCTTAGAGTCTCAGGTGCTCCTACCCTGAGTCCTTGATTCTTTTAGAAAAGAGAGCCAGTAAAATAACAATTTCTGGGCCCTCGGCATTTCTATTCAGCCTTAAATCAGCATTGTCTGAGCACTCCCGACACTACTTTTCTGGAATCATTTGCAATGTGTCTCGGTAGAGAAATACATCAATAGTAAAGGTCAGGAGCCTTTAGGACCCCCTTCCTGGGGCAGACCTGAATTTAGGTATGGGCAATATAGATAAGTGCCTCCAATGCCTAATTGTGATAGGCCTCTATGCCTCCATCTGGACATGTCTTTTGTTATTTTTAGTGTGGTTGAAAGTAATATTAGCCCCAAAGTGAAAATTGAACATGAAGCCTGCCTGCCTTTGTGTTCAGAACCTCTGACAAGTCCTGCAGTGCGTCACCTCTTGCACAGGTTTCCAGGATAATGGGAAACCCATGGAGAGGGGAAAGGAGATTGGTTAGAGGCTCAGAGAATGAAGGCTCAGGCTTCGTTTTCAGGTTTCATTTTGGGGTTCTTGCTACTGCTTTGGCTGTCCAGCACAGGAAAAACAGGAAGATGAGAAGGGCGAAGTGAGGGGAGGATGTGGGTCACAGCAATTGGGTAGACAAGGAATAGCAAAATTTCCCGCCCATTCCTTTACATTTGCCTATGAGTGCCCAAAATGTAAATCCGTCTCGGTCCTGGGGATGGGCAGTAATTTGAAATGAACTCGAAAATGTTAATGACACTTCCTATTTTCTTTTTTTTTTTTCATTTCCAAAACAATGGAAAGAAAACATGAACAAAATCACCTTTGTTTTTTAGTTTTATTTTGTTTTTTTGTTTTTGTTTTTTACCTGTTTGTCCAGACTCCCCCCCCCCCCCCACACACTCTCTGTGGACCTTTGCAGGCCCCACAGATGCCTCCAGTTGTTCTGGACCTCCTTAATATATCTACTGTCCTTTGTGAGCAGGAGCGATCTGTTTTCACTCCTGCCCAGCTGCTGCTACCTGAGGTCAGTGCCATTTTGAAGAAACCAACACTAGCTCAGAAGTGATTGGGGTTTGCTCCTGTCGATAGAAATCAGTAGATGCAGTAAGAAGCAGGTTGAAGGGGATGTGAAAGCCTGGGGAGTCTTTGGTGGGGGGACATTGGCAGCAGCGGTGTCAGGTGCTGGGAGAAACTGACAACTTTTTTAGGGGGGCTAGTTTTTTTCATTTGTTGTTTCATTATAAAGAAATGAAACAAAGAATGAATAAAATAAAACGAAAGGGAAAAATGAAAAAAAAAACATGAAAATGTTCATTGCACACTGAACTAACATTAAATGAAGCAATATATATTACTTTTGAAAGAATAGTCTTTTCTCTGAAAGCTCTGCCTCATGCTGCCTTTTTCCCATTCCTGTCCATGACAACTGAAATATACTTACGGGTCGATGCTCAGAGGGAATTATGGTTTATGGTTCAAGGTTTATTAGGTTCTTGATATACTGGCTTTCACAAACCAGCAAAGCTGTTTGCAATAAAATATAGACATAAATTACAATAAAAGATACAATAAAATAAATAGGTATAAGATAGTAATAAATAGTAACATAGCCAGAGTAGGATAACTTAATTGTGAATAAAAAGGAAAGACTTCTTTTGGTGCAGCTCCCGGTGGTCAGGTGCTATTAAATGAAGGCAGACTTAAAAAAGGAAATCTTTAAGTCCTCCTTGAATGACGTTTCAGAGCGTAGAAAAGGGAGCAGTGAATTCCAACATATAGGGGCTAAGATATTGAAAGCTGAGGTTCTAGTAGGGGGTATGTCAAGTGGATTTCCATATCGTCCTACTAGACTAGGCCAGTCCAGACAAGTGGGTTGTATTTGCCTACCAGCAGAAGTGGAGAGAGAGAAAATTCCAAAGTATTCGGAGGAGGGAGGGACCAGACCTTCTTAAAGTGCTGGGAAAAGGCTTGGGGAGGGCATTTCGGCTGCCTGCTAGTGTCCTGGGCAGGGCAACAGCAGACAGCCGAAATGCCGGGGCCCCCCCCCCCCCCTAGCCTTTGCACCCTGTGCAGCTGCACTGCTTGCACAGGTCTAAGTACGGTCCTGTTTGCACACCAAGGAACTAAAAGACAGCAAGAACCAACAGCACAGTTTATACAACTAAATTATAACTCATTTTTATGTTGTTATAAACTGTGTTATGGTTCTTGCTTTTTCTTTTTCAATATATATTTTGCATCCACAGTAGGTGCAGAGCAGAACCAGGACATTCACTCAAAGAACTCAATATTTTAAAAAAAAATCTGATTCTGATCATCTCACTAACAACAACCACTATTCTCCAGTACCAGGCATATTGTGAACTAATACAAAACCCTACAACAAAGAGCAAACCTACCATACCATATCAGCACAAACTTCCAAAACTCACGTAAGGAGCCCATCTAAAAAAAGCATCACTGTAAATACTAGTGAGCCCTGGAACATCCATACACCTATTTGAAAAGCTGAATAAGTCAAATTAGTACAGTACAGTATAGATCTTTATGTGCAAACTGCATGTTAACAGAACACCTGACTTCAGTCACACACTCACAACATCGACCCTCACCAAGTACAGAATAAGTAACCACAATCTAAAGTAAAAATAAAAATATGTAGACAAAATTTAAATTGAAACCCCAAGAAGTCAGAGTCCACATGCAGTGCAACATCAGATAAATAAGAGATGCAATTCCCCAATACTGTGTAAAATATAAAGATAGCAGAAAGTCCAATCACTAAAATTAAATAAAATTATTTTTTCAACCTTTGTTGTCTGACCATTTTTTTCTCTGATCATGCCAATTCCGATCTAAGGCTTCTGCATTCCTATCTTCTCTTAACTGTCTTTCTGTAATCTATGGTCCATCTGCCATTTCTTATCTCTTCTTATATTTTCTTCACTACCTTCCATCAGCCAAGTTCCAGTAACCCTCCCCAGAATCAGCCCCCTTTCCAGTCCTCCCCTCCCTGTACCTTCGAATGTCAACCACCTTGCATTCCCATGACTGCCACTGGGGTCCATTCCCTTCCAGTCTCCCTCCTTCCCCACTGTCCAGCCCCTTC
Organism: Ichthyophis bannanicus; assembly: GCA_033557465.1. Taxonomy (NCBI): domain Eukaryota; kingdom Metazoa; phylum Chordata; class Amphibia; order Gymnophiona; family Ichthyophiidae; genus Ichthyophis; species Ichthyophis bannanicus. The sequence continues at coordinate 601,175,836 of CM066034.1, forward strand.
TAGTCCAAATACCATCCCAGATAACAGCTCATGTCCACTCTTCGGTGCCACCCCCCCCCCCAGTCAACTCCCTTCCAGTCGCCCTACCCTCTGCCCATCCCCCTTCCAGTACCATTTGCATGTCAGCACCCTTCCAGCCTCCTCCCCATTACTCAACCACCTACCACTCCCATTCCCAAGTGTCAGCTCCCTTCCAGTCCCCCTTCAGTACATCCCAGGTGTCAGCTCCTTTCCAGCCCCCTCCTTCCCTCCCCCCCGTGTCAGCTCCCTTCCTGCCCCCTCCTTTCCCTGGCAGACCCTCTCAGTATCTGCTCCCTTCCAGTCCTATTCTACCATCCTCCCACATCAGCCCATTTGTAGCCCTAGCCCTAGTTTTCTTCCAGGGCCAGCAGCACTCCTCCCCTCCCCCATTAGCCCATTTCCAGTCCTATCCCCCTTACCAGCCCACTCTAGTCCTAGCCCCCCAATCAGCCCATTACCAGTCCTAACCCCCCCAATAAGTCCATTTCCAGTCCTTTCCCCCCAATCAGCCCATTTCCTGTCCTAGCCCCCCTAATCAGCCCATTTCTATACCTAGCCCCCCTAATCAGCCCATTTCTAGGCCTAACCCCCCATCAGCCCATTACCAGTCCTAACCACCCCTCATCAGCCATTTCCAGTCCTAGCCCCCCCCCCCCCAGCCTATGGGAATTCAAAAAACAAACAAACCTGGCATTTCCTGTTCCCCATCAGCACCGGCGGGCTCAACTAACAGCTGCGAGAAAGGGAAACTCTCCCTTCGCGGCTCTGAAAAGCAGCTGGCACAGAGAGAAAATACAAAGAGGGCTCTGCCGGGGAGGCCGCCTCAGCGGGGCACTTCATTTTGCCGCTGCTGCGGCTCCTCTGATCTGGGGGGGGGATTTTAAGGCTAAGTGAGGCAGTCTTTTTGGGGGCAATTTTTGCTGCCCCCAAAAGGTTGCCGCCTGAGGCCACCGCCTCACTCAGTCTCATTATAGAGCCGCTTCTGCTGATGACAGATGTTGGTCTGTTCAGCTGGGAAGCTCATTGCCAATGGGGGGGCTGCCCAGTGCCACTGAAGGAAGAGGGGGTGACTTGGCTTATCGATCGGATGGTGGCAAGGGCCATTTGCTTGGCTCTCCTACATCTCTGGAATATAGTCTGAGATGGGCAGTGCAGATCTTTTCAGGCAGTGCCATGGCAGTGGCCTATATCAACCATAAAGGGGACATGAAGAGTTCTAGAGTCTCCCCAGAAAGTGACCTTCCTGCTCCCTTGGGTGGAGCAAAGCATATTTTATTTATTTAAAATATTTTTATATCGCTTAATCATAAAATTCAAAGTGGATATTAAACACATACAATAATCTAATACACGTATTATATAAGTGGTCAGCATGGAAGTCGACTATCTCGTGTTTCGTTCCCCCAATCCAGGGAGTTGAAATTAAGCCGAGTGGCGTTCCTGAGGATCCTGGGCTGATAGGGTCACCCCAAGATGGATTTGATAGTGACCCAGGCCATTGCCAAAGTGCACAGGTTCTTCAGTCACCACAAAGAGGTGGACTTCGAAGGCATGGTCACACTAGTTCATCCTTGGCCAAGGCACTTTCTGCTGTACATGTTTCCTCTGTGGGCTCTCATGGACAAGTGCTTCACTGTGTGGAGTGCCATCTGTGTCCAGTGGTGCTGGTGGCACTGGCCTGGCTGAGGAGGCTGTGTTATGTGGATCTGCTGTGCCTCTGGCAGGGTGCCCACCTGTGCCTTTCATCGGCATGGGGGCTCTTGAGGCAGGAGACAGTCTTGCTCGACAGTCTGGCTCCTCTTTCGATTTCAGCTTGGCTCTTGAGAATTTATGCTTAGCACATAAGGGCTATTCTGATGTTGTGGTTTCCATGCTTCTGAATGCGAGAAGAGGCTCTCCTGTCTTGCCTATGTGCTTATCTGGTGTCTTTTTGAGCACTGGTGGTTTAAGTGCCACATCAGCCATAACATGACAGCCTTGATAGCTCTACCTTCCTCTGCCAGGATGGATTTGGCAAGGGCTTTTCTTTCAGCTCATTGAGGATTCAGATGATTGGCTTGGCTTGTTCTAGAGGGCCAATGATGGGATACTCCCGGGCCTCACACCCAGACATGGTTTATTTCTTGCGGGGGGGAGGGGTGGTTCAGCATTTGCACCATTGCCAGTGCTCAGTGCTTCCTTCCTGGGTTCTCAGTTTGATTCTTCAATCTCCAGGAACAAGCAGGAATGTAGTCTTCACATGTGGGTATCGTCGGTACCGACAGAGCCTGTGCAGGAACGCTCCCCAGCATCCAATAGGAAAGCCTTTGGGAGCATCCCACAGCACCTGCGTGCTGCCTTCCCGCCTTTCCCAACTGTCCCTCTCCAGTTCTTAGTTTTCCACAGAAAATAATTCCCTTCTATTCTTCTTTTTTGTGGTCGTGTCTGCCTTCCTTCGACGCTACACCGGTACCCCCGATTCTTATTTCTTTTTTTCCAAACCCCCCCCCCTTTCTTCTGGAGTCTTTTCCAGTTATGTTCTCCTCAGGTGCCATGCGCCATTTTGGGCACTAGGCCCAACCTTTTTCCTTTAAAATGGAAAAACCCGCTTCGGGTTTTAAAAAGTGTTCCAAGTGTGGCGGTACCATCTCCATCACCGACACCCATGAGTTGTGCCTCAAATGTTTAGGTACTGACAACTCTATTTCGGAGTGTATGGCCTGTGGGATGATGTTGAAAAGGGGCCGGCAGAACCGAGCTGCTAAACTTAGCACCCTTTTTCCCTCCGATGCTGCCTCTGTGGCATCGACATCTTCCAGGGCTTCGTCTTCCTCCCTTGGATCTCAGGTAACTAAACATAAATCTAGCCGGTCCTCAAAGGGTAGATCTCCCTCTAAGCATCGAGATGCCTCTGGCGTGCCCTTGAGGGACTTTCACTGGCAAAATTGCCCCGGCGGGATGCTTTGACTTCCAAAGCACTAACGGGGCTCCAGGATGTTCTCGAGGCCTCAACCTCGGCAGAACTACTGGTTCCATATTCCGGGATACCGGCTGCTTCATCAGGTACCGATACCTAAGCATCGGCAGCGTCGATAGACCAGAGATTCTTGACTATTGAACGCAGTCTGGCGGCTCTTCTCATGGCCTCAATGCCCCTGAAACCGCTTCAGATAATTCAACCGGTACTGGCACCGACTGCATCGATAACGGAAGGTATTCTACCGGGACTGAGTCATGCTTATCCATCCGGTTTTGACAGATCGATACCAGACCCCCTCCGATGCCGACTTCGATCAGTACCAGTACCATGCCTTGCATGATCACCTGGATCGGAGATACTTTGAATCCTCGGATGAGTCTGAAGACTCTGGAAGCTCTGCCGATACCATAGTACTTCTTCCTGAGGATTCTTCTTCTCCTCAGCATAGGATGTCTCCAGCAGAGGATAGGTCCTTTCAGGATTTTATCCGAGATGTGGCTCGAAGTCTTTCCATCACAGTGGCTCCTGAAAAAGAGCCTAGGGCAAAGGAATTAGAAATCCTACAATACCCTAAAGCTCCCAAGGAGGCAGCTACCTTACCTATTCATGAGATCTTGCATGATCTCATGTTAAGGATGTGGGAAACATCTCCAACCACATCTCCTCACTCTCGAAGACTCAACACCATGTATGGAGTTCCTCCTTGTCCTGGGTTTCAGAAGACTCAGCTACCACACCATTCCATGGTGGTGGAATCAGCTATGAGAAGGATCAAGAGTGCAAAAAGGCATGCATCTAATCCTCCAGGACGTGAGTGTAGGACTCTTGATGCCTTTGGACGTCGAACCTTCCAGGCTTCTATGCTTTCTTCCAGGATCAGTTCCTATAGATTATATATGGGAATGTTCCTTAAGGAGGTCACGGGAGATTTAGAGCTTATGAGCCTTCTCCTTCCTGATGATAAGAGGCTGGATTACCTCGCCCTTGTCAAACATGCTCAGGATGTTTCCAAGTTTGTGAATCGTGCAGCCTTTGACTGCTTTGAGTGCATAAGCAGAACCTCTGCTATTGCCATAAGTACACATAGGATTGCCTGGCTCCAGGCATCTGACTTGGAACTTTGGGTACAGGATAAACTAGGGAATTTTCCTTGCACAGGAGAGAATCTCTTTGGCAAGAACTGGCAGGAAAAAGCTAATGAGATAGATGCTGACAATATCACTTTGGATAGATTGTCTAAATCTACAGCTGATCCTGCAAGGAAAAAATCCTGCAAGAAACCATTCTTCAGTAAGAAGAAGATGTTTTATCCCTCCTATACCCAGCAGGGGCATCGTTTAGGTCAGTCTGCCCAAAAGGGACAGCAGCAACAACCTAGGCAAAGAAAAACAAAGGCTGCTAAGCCTCAACCGGCTCATTAGACTCAGCCTCCACAGGGGCTTTGACTCCTATCTAGAGAACTTTGCCTTCCTGGCCCCGAACGGCCCAGAGCCTTAGACCATTCCAGGAAGGTTATGTCATTTTGCCCCCAGATGGGGTCAGATTACAGCAGAAAATTGGACTCTGTCTATTGCAAGTGAGGGGTACAAGCTTCATTTCTTCAGCATGCCCCCTCCTACAATGGTAAGACAGTTCAATTCTCAGACCTCTCTCAGTGACCAGTTAGGTCAAGAGGTCACTATGCTTCTTGCCCAAGGGGCAATAGGTAGCCATTCTCCAACAGGGTACAGGGTTTTACTCTCCCTATTTCCTTATTCCAAAGAAAACAGGAGGACACAGACCCATTTTAGACCTCAGAGAATTGAACAAATTCCTGTTCAAAGAGAAGTTCAAAATGATTTCTCTAGGAACTCTGCTGCCATACCTTCAGAGTCAGGATTGGCTTTGTTCTCTAGATCTCAACAATGTGTACACTCATGTCCTCATCCATCCAACTCATCGAAAGTTCCTTTGCTTTCTATTTCAAGGGAAGCACTACCAATACAGAGTTCTTCCTTTTGGCTTGGCCTCGGCACCAAGGGTGTTCACAAAATGCATGGCTGTGGTGGCAGCATTTCTTCGCACCCTAGGAATATTCATCTTCCCTTACTTAGACGACTAGCTCATTCGAGCCCCTTCAGAGCCAGAGGCCAGGGTTGCTCTCTCTCGCACAATGCGCATCCTTCAGTATTTGGGACTTGTCATAAACTTCCCAAAATCCAACCTTGCTCCCACTCAGTCCCTAGAGTTTATAGGAGCACTGCTGGATACCAGACAGACAAGGGCCTACCTTCCACAGCCCCGCTGCCTTCGCATTGTGCAGTTACCTTCCCAAGCAGTTCCAAAACCTCACCTCACTGCTCTGGAAATGTTACAATTGCTAGGCCACATGGCATCCACCATGCATGTGGTTCCTTATGCTCGCCTCCATATGAGGGCAGCCCAGTGGACTTTATCCACTCAATGGACTCAGACGTCAGGTTGCCTGTCAGACAAAATAGCAAACTCAGATCGCCTTATTTCGTCCCTCCAATGGTAGCAATCACCCCAAAACCTTTTGGTGGGGTCCCCTTTTCAGCAACCTCCACCCCAAGCCACTCTAACAACAGATGCCTCACAGGTGGGTTGGGGAGCCCACCTGCAAGGCCTCTCTACCCAGGGTACCTGGACTCCACAGGAGACCTATCTACATATCAATCTCCTGGAACTCAGAGCAATCTTCCTTGCTCTTTGAGTATTCCACACCCAGCTCAGCTACAAGACAGTCCTAGTTCAAACGGACAATCAAGTAGCCATGTTCTGTGTGAACAAGCAGGGCGGAACAGGCTCTCTGTCGCTATGCAACGAAGCTTTGCGACTCTGGGCCCTCACCAGAGAGCATCATATTCATCTCCTTGTGGTGTATCTTACAGGCATTCAAAACTCTTGGGCAGACAGACTCAGTTGAGTTCTGCTTCCACACGAATGGTCTCTCCAAGCAGACCAGGTGGCCAAAACTTTCCAAATTTGGGGAACCCCGGACATAGACCTCTTCACAAGTCTGCTGAATGTCAAACTTCCCTGGTTCTGTTCCAGAATTCCGGCTCAGGGGGCTCAGGCCAGGGATGCTTTCCTCCTCCATTGGGGCCAGGACTTCCTGTATACCTTTCCACCCATTCCCCTAATTCCCAAAACCCTGTTCAAGCTTCAGAGAGACAGAGGTCATATGATTCTCATAGCTCCACATTGGCCACGGCAAATGTGGTACCCTCTGTTCCTACATCTCTCTCAAGCTCCACCTCTGGAGTTAGGATATGCTCCAGATCTCCTTTCTCAGGAGGACGGGATGCTGTGGCATCTCAATCCCCAGTCTCTGCATCTCAGGGCCTGGTTGCTGAAAGCCTAGAACTTCACGGTCTTAACCTTTCTCAGCAGGTAAAGGATATCCTTTATGCTTCCAGGAAGCCTTCCACAAGACACTCTTATGCTTTCAAGTGGAAAAGGTTTACCATATGGTGCTCGCAGAAGAGTCTTAACCCTCTTGCGATACCTCTGGAATCATTACTGGAGTATCTCCTTCATTTATCTAATGCAGGCTTAAGACCAATTCAGTGAGAGTTCATTTGAGTGCTATTGCAGCTTCTTTCAAGCCTCTAAATGGGCAACCTATTTCCTCTCATCCTCTCATAGCGAGATTTATGAGAGGCCTTCTTTTAACTAAGTCTCCCATTAAGCCACCACCGGTGGCATGGGACTTAAATTTGGTTCTTGGCCAGCTTATGAAACCGCCTTTTGAACCATTAGCCACTACCTCCTTGAAATTCCTTTCCTGGAAGGTCATCTTTCTTATTGCAATCACATCAGCACCTCGCATCAGTGAATTGCAAGCATTGGTGGCTGATCCTCCTTATACAAGGTTCCATCATGATAAGGTAGTCCTTAGGACTCATCCACACTTTATGCCAAAGGTGGTGTCAACTTCTCATTTAAACCAAGCGGTTTACCTTCCTGTATTCTTCCCAAGGCCTCATGCCTCAAATGCAGAAAGGAATCTTCATACTTTGGATTGTAAAAGGGCTCTGGCCTTTTACTTACAAAGGACACAGCAACATAGAAAGTCCTCTCAACTTTTTGTTGCTTTTGATCCTAGTCATTTGGGACTTCCAGTCGCCAAAAGAACACTGTCAAACTGGATTGCACAGTGTATATCTTTTGCCTATGAGAGTAAAAACCTTCCTCTGGAAGGCCATGTCACAGCTCACAATGTGAGAGCCATGGCAGCCTCTATGGCTCATCTTTACTCTGTGTCTATTGACGACATCTGCCGAGCAGCTACTTGGGCTTCGGTTCATACCTTCACAGCCCATAACTGCTTAGACAAGGACTCCCGCCGGGATGCCTTGTTTGGTCAGGCTGTTCTTCAACATCTGTTCCATACTTAATCAACTCTTACCCACCATCCCTGATAGCATGCCAGAGATCCATGTGGGGAAGTGGAGCCCTTTCAGAAGGGCACACAACTTCTGGGGTTTTTCCCTGGCATCTGTAGCTGGGGAGTCCCCATATGTGAAGACTACATTCCTGCTTGTTCCTGGAGATAGCATAATTACTCACCTGTAACAGGTCATCTCCGGGAACAGCAGGAATTTAGTCTTCACAACCCACCCACCTCCCCTAGGAGTTATATCTCTCTATCTCTCTCTTTCTCTCTTTCCCTCTCTCTTTTGTCTCAGCTTTAAACTCAACTGGAGAGGGACAGTTGAGAAAGGTGGGAAGGCAGCACGCAGGCACTGTGGGATGCTCCCAAAAGCTTTCCTATTGGATGCTGGGGAGCGTTCCCGCACAGGCTCCGTCGGTACTGACGATACCCATATGTGAAGACTAAATTCCTGCTGTTCCCGGAGATCAGCTGTTACAGGTGAGTAACTATGCTTTCCTTGGTGACTGAGCCATTTGAACCCTTGCAGAGGGCTATGCTCAAAGACTTTTCCCTCAAGGCTGCCTTTTTGGTGGCGATCTGCTCGGTAACGTATCTCGGAGTTGCAGACCTGGTCATGTCTAGATCCCCCATCTGTCCTTTTCAGAAAAGGCAGTGTATTTGACTCATTCCTTTTGTTTTTCTTAAGTTCTATTGGTTGTCCATATCAACCAGATGGTCTGCTTGTCTTCATTCCTGAAGGAACAATGCTAGGTGAAAGATATGAGCCTTCTGCTGTTGGACTTTATATGGGCTTTTCTTAGATACCTGTAGGTTGCTAACCCCTTCTAAAGGTCGAACAGACTTTCGTCCTCTATGATGGCCTGTGTAAGAGTGAAGCAGCCATGACGTCTTCCTTGGGCTGCTGGATAAAGGAGTCTATAGCCACAGTCTATCTGTTGCGGGGCTGGTTGGTCATGGAGGGTTTGCATATGCATTTTACATGGGCTCAGGCTTCTTCCTGGATAGAGCACAGCTTGATTGCTCCCTTAGACACTTGTCAGGTGGCAGCATGGTCATTGCTTTCCACATTTATCAAGCATTTCTGCTTGGATGTCCACATTCGGGCGGGCATGGCCTTCAGTGCAGAGGTTTTGATGGCTGCTGTGTCTTCTTCCCGCACAGTGTATGCATAGATTTGGTATGTCCCACATCTGGACTGGCCTAGCAGAAAAACATGGAAGGTGACACTTTACTTACTGGATAATGTCCTTTCCTTGAGTCCTGCTAGGCCAGTCCAGGTCTTGCCCCTGGTATCTCTTATGTTCTGGTCTGATCTGCTGTGATCTGATATGTTCTGGTATGACCTGATATGCTCTGGTCTGAGCTGATATAATCTACTGCAATCTGTGATGATCGGCTGTTTTCTCTGGTTTAGCCCTGTGGGCTATATTCCTCTTGGTTGACCTTCTGTACACAGGGTGTTCTGTATATAGTTCTTTTCTTGGACCATTAGTCCTTGTTACCCTCACTAGTGCTTGTGCAGCCAAGAGTTCTTATCCATGGCTTGGGTATGAATACTGAGGTTGTATGCCCTCTAGTTACTCCCGATATAGTACAAGATGAGGTCATCAGGAGACTGGGTTTTTCTGTCTCCACTTCTGGTAGGGGGACAAAACCCACTTGTCTGGACTGGCCTAGGAAGACTGGAGGAAAGGATATTATCCAGTAAGTAAAATGTCACCTTGTATTTTGTGAGTGGAGAGTATGTTTAGGAGCATAGATGAGTTATCCAGATAATTTCCCTATATGCAACTATCCATAGACTTTTAATGACACTATACAGACAGTGCATCCAAAAATACTTCCAGATGACTTCAGCACTATCTGGATAGCGCCAAAGTGGAGCATAAGTAGCGTGACAAGTTATATGGAGAATGACAATATTAAGCCAGATCCTGAATAAAGATCTGGATAAATTTAGAACAGCAAAAAGACTGTCATACATGTACCTGCTCGTATCATTATCAGGAGAGCAGGCTGCTATCCATCTAGCTCTAGTGCTGGCAGTGATCTTGATTACAGCGCTGAACATACTAGACCCAATATTCAACGGATTTATGCTTTTGAGAGTTATGCTCCTAAGTTGGCCTCTTTGAAAATTAACTAGGGCTGAGTACCTAAATTTTTACTTAAAATTTCACTAAACCTATACATTTAGGAGCATAAAAAATAAGTGGCAATAGGGGAGGATTTACTGTGTGGAACAAAAGTTAGAAGCTTAGAACTGATTTTCAGCACTAGACATCTAAATTAGTTTCATAAATTTAGGAAAATGAATGGCAGTCCTAAATTCAGGGGCATATATTTTGAGCTCCTAAATTAGGATGAATTTTCAGCTGAAAACAGTCTCCTAAGTGTGGCTGAAAATAAGGACAAATTCAGGAGCCTAATTTAAAAGGCTAAATTTAGGAGCTCAGCTTTTTTGGAATATCGGGCCCACACAGTTTATTTAAGCACTACAGTTGGCTTTCAAAAAAGAGCGCTGTCCTTGATGTTTAAATATTGATCTGCTATTTTATTTAGCTTAGTTGCCTTGTAAGGGAAAAATGCAAGAATAAGAAAATACAAAGCAAGTTATTAGACAAGAGACCACTTTGAGCTTATCTTGGTTCAAAGTTTTCATTGTAATAAAGTTAACAGCACACAGAAATTGACCTGTGTTGTATAGTAATGAAAGTTACTTTCAGTTTCAAGCAAACTATTACTTTGTATTAGAGAGAGATTTTGGGAAATGATTATACTGTAAATCAGGCCCATACGTAGCCCTGTGCGAGCAGTGTGGCCGCACTGGGCGCAAAGGCTTAAGGGGCGCATTTTAGCTGTCTGCCGTTGCCTACCACCGCCACTTTTTCTTCTCTCAGCGGTGGCAGGCAACGACAGACAGCTAAAATGCGCCCCTTGAGTCTTCTCACCGGCACTTGCACATCGGGCGCACCTCTTCTCTCCCGCTGGAGGGGCGGGGGGGGGGGGCGCACGCCTGATGTGCATGTCGCACAGGGCGCGATTTACACTCGGTACAGCCCTGCTGTAAATACATGACATCGCTCTAGCTCCAACTTGTATGTAACAAAGTAAATTGCCCAGTCTAGCTCCCCAGCATAGAAGTAAAATAAAGTGACAGTCTCATGCTTTCTCTTTAGGAGGTGAGTCTTGAGGCAGATTAGCTGTTCAGGCTTTTGAACCTCCTTCAGGCAGACAGCAGCACTGCTCCCATAAATAAGGCAGGTTATATTTTATGATGCCCAAGCTGTCTAATCTCTGACCTGGACAGCAAGTGACCATGGTACTCAGGAAGATGGCATCAAAGGAAGAATTTTTGGGGAAGCTCCTTTTTATTTGTTCTTTCATCAATATTAAGACATTTATCCAACCTTATCAGTTCTGCATGCAAATGCGCAGGTTCTGAAAAGTATTCATAATGTGGCTATACCAGGGCATACTGATATATTGTGATGATGAGAGCTGTGCTGAGCCGATGGAAACAGAAGAAAACAGTGAATATGCCTTTAAGGTGAGAGACAGACAAGGTATTCACAGGGTTCAGACTGCAGGCAAAGGAAAGAAGCACATAGTTGCTGAAGCCAAGCCACACCCAAGCTCTAACGTAAGTGCAGGCTTGGAGGGTAATGATAATCACCTGTGCAGAGACAGGGGAGTGTTAGGAAACAGCTTTATAAGCCCTGTTCAGAGGAGAGGAAAAGGAGAAGTGGGAAGTTTGACTTTGAGTTGGAGAACGGCTCCAGCAAGAAAGGAAGCAGCAACAGAGGAAGCAGTCCTTGTAAGAGAGGTACTCTTAATTCAGAAACCAGCAGATGGGTGGCTGGGAGAGTTGCTGACAACGAGGAACAGATTGCAGTGCAGAGTGTTCATGAACCAGCTCAGAGAATTCAAGCTGCCAGAAGGTGGGTGAATACGGTTACAACTGGAAGTGACCAGAACCCAGCCGAGGGCAGAGGACCAGAGTTGAACACAATTGAAGCATTGAGGCAATTGATCCAGGGAAAGAAGCCCCACTCTCAAGGTACAAATATTCCATATCAGGGAGAGCAGCTGTGGAAGGAAATTCAGAAGTTCCTACAGAACAGTAAGCTTGAAGGAGTTAATGAAAACCCAGAGACAGACAAGCATTTCGTAGCACAGGAAGAAATGCAGATTGACTCTTTTGGGCAGGATTCTGTTACTGAGGAGTCTCCTATGGACTGTTCTTTGTGTAAGAAGAAAGTTTGAAATTTGGTGATAAAAAGTGTTAACAGAAGAAGCTTTTGAGAAGCAGGGTTTTACCTAGCCATGTGAATGCCAGGAACTTCTTCTAAGGTAAAGAACCCTTGCTTAACCTAGAGTTTGATAACCAAAGCAGCACATGATAAATGAAGAAATTTAGCTGTGCTGGATGAACAAAGGAAGCTGTGATTTACTTGCTGAAGTGTTTTGCTGAAAACAGCTGCACACGTTTAAAGGTTTTTTCAGTTTCTTCAGTTCCAGTTGCATATGTCTCCTGTTATTATTTACTTGGAGAATAATCCTTATGTCTGCGTTGAACCTTAGTGCTTATGGGAACCTAAATAAAAATTCTTGTTTTGCCTTAAAAACCAACAGTCTCACGCTACTTTGTTTTTGAGTAAACGAATCAACTACAAGTCCCAGAGTTCCCTGCTGGAGACAAGGATAGCAACTCTTTATTTAAGGACAAACATTGGCAGCCCTATGCCTGTAAGCCTTTGGCCCAGGGGAGGGTCATGACAATATAAAGGCAACTTAGAAATGTCTTTTCACGACCAAATAGGTCCACAGCAGAACCAAAGCACTGAGAGGTGGATACTGGTGAAAATTCCTTTCTAACTGCACCCCTCTCTTAGAATCTTCAAGGTCACTAAGCCCATTAACCACAGCCACCTTCTTTTGGATTGTATCAGTAGTTTTAAGAAAAGAACCATATGGAGGAGTAGCCTAGAGATTAGAGCAATTGTCTACTACCCAGAAGAGCAAGGGTTCAATTCCCACTGGCACTCCTTGTGACCTTGGGCAATTCACTTTACCCTCCATTGGCTCAGAAGAAAAGACCTGGTATTGATACACTGCCTAGAAAACCTAAAGGCAGCTGAGTCACCAGGAGTCAACCCTGACTTGACAGTATTAAATAAAAAATAAAAAACAAAACAAAGAACACTGGCCTTTCCCCCTCAGTCTCACTGTAGCATCCAGTCCAGAATACTATACTATACAGCTCCATGTGATGGGACTTCAAATGTGGTTTCTACAGGCTGAATTATTGGAAGTGAATTTTGCCTGCTTGGTTTGATGGTTAGTTTTCTGCTCACATGGTATTTCAGCCGGTATCCCATTTAACTACTAACCAGGATATGACCCTGTATAGCCAGGCATATATATGCAAGGGGAAAAAAGCATAAATGTTAAACCAATACTCTATGCACTGGTGGCAGTTTATCTGTGTCTGAAATATTTTGGAGTCTGCAGACAGAGCATTTTCTAAAGTCCTTTAAAATAAGAGGCTGAACATTGCAAACAGAAGGCTTTTAATGATGATCACTTCGTCTGGACCCAAGAACCATGGTATAATGGCTTTTAGAATATTGTTACTGCAGAAGGCGGCTGGGTGTTTTTTTTTTTTACTAAGTGCTGACTGTTATCTAGAGGTCAAAAGTCTTTAGAGTCTACAATAAGCATTTTCTTTTTCACGGCAAGTGAAAACAAACAGATGTTCTCATTTTAAGTACAGTTTACACTTAGCTGGGACTAAAATTCTAAGAAACCAAAAAAATGGAATTGAAAGTGATCAATCATGGATGGTTTGACACTAAGGCTTTCTCCGAGAAACAGAAAAGTTGATTCAAAATTAACTCGGTGACAGTTTTGAAGCTGGAAAAGTAGTTTTGAGAACAAAAATATTTCATGATTAACCCTTAGGGGTATGTTTACTAAACTGTGCTATTTGTAACCAGGTCGGCTCGGCTTAGTAAACATATCCCTTAGTCACAGGGAGGTTAGCACATGTGGACAGGTGTTTCTGTTGACTCTCAGAGTAGCTCACAATCCTGCACAATTTGACACTAGAATGGAGGTTGTAAGGTGCAAAGTTTCTGGGAAAATCACTCAGTTTGATTTTGGAAAAGACATGCCTGATTTTAGAAAATTATCTAGTGACCAGCAATAGACCTATCATTGTAGGGGACCCAAGGATTATTTGGGGCTGACAGCATTGTAGAAGTAGCACTGACAGCCTGGAATGAAAACCCAGACATTAGTATATATGGTGCCAGCCTGAGTAGCAAAAGGATGCCTTTTGTATAATGAGCAGTAAGGGGAACTGCAGTTCTTATATTCTTGCTAATAGCATTTCATCCCTACTATTCTCCATCACTGGAAAGATTTTATGGCATTCAGGGGGAATGGCGGCGGCTCATAAAACAGTGCAAGCTGTGGTTCCAACTTTATCCATACACGTACCAGTCTGACTTCCTCAAAGTAAGTTTTATCATTAGCTTACTCACAAAGAAGGCCCTGGCATGGGCAACTCCCTTGTTGGAACGGAACAATACCACCTTGGACAACCAGCAACATTTCTGGCTTCCCTTTTTCGAATGCTTATATGCTTTCGAAGAAGCAGACTGAAGCCAATTTGCAGAAAACACCATGATCACCCTCTATAAGGGCCAATAAATAGTGACAGAGTAAGTTACAGAGTTCTGGCATTGGGCCAATGACCTTGACTGAATAATTTGACTCTCAAATTGAATTGGCATGGTTGCACCCACTGACTTGCCTAACGAAGTTATTCACTCTATGTATCACATAGAAAGATGCTTATCAGAATGCATTCTGGTGAGATATGCCGATAGGACTGAATCCAGGTCACAGAAATATACCTCCTGAATTACAATTACCACAAGAGGAGCCCATGGTAATGAGTACCATGAGGTGGCACCTCTCTGCAGAGGAAAGGGAAAGGCGATGCTGGGAAGGACTGCCCTTTACAGTATTGTGGTCTACCAGGGCTTATGTGAAATACCTGCAGAACCAGGCCTCAAAGCCATGAGCAGTCCCTGGGGGAACAGAAGGTTGGGAGCAAGACTAAACTTTGTGATGGGTACCTCTCTCTATTATTAACAATAGCCTATCATCTGGCACTGTTCCTTGTCAGAAAGAAGCTTTTGTCCGCCCTTTACTCAAAATATCCTCCCTCAATAAATCTCTGGCAGCAAATTACAAACCTATTTCCAAAATCCTTGAGTAATTGGTACTTTCACAACTCAATAACTACCTTGAAAAGACCAATGCACTTCACCCACGTCAATCTGGTTTCCGTCCAGATCATAGCACGGAAACCAGTCTCACTTTGCTTCTCAGCGATGTACATAATTCACTCAAAGGTAATATCTATCATTTCTTCCTCAATTTTTCTTCAGCTTTTGATCTTATTGATCACTCTATTCTCTGTTCCCACCTTTATGATCTTGGCCTGCGTGACACCATTTTTCACTGGTTTCTTTGTTCTTTAAATAATTGTTCTTTTTCTTTCTCATTTGGCTCCACTACCTCAGCTCTACTTCCCTTCGCTTGTGGTGCTCCTCAAGGTTCTGTTCTTGCTTCGCTACTCTGTTTTTCTTGCACTATTGAACCTCAGTATTCAGTACTCGGGCATCTCAGCATATTGCTATGCCTTCTTGTTTTCCATACTCGCCCAATTTCTCCTGATTTAATGCTTATCAATGGCTGTCTTTCTCAAATTGCTTCTTGGTTACAGATTAACCTTCTCAAACTTATTGTCCATAAAACTTCTGTAACCTGGCCTACTGGTCCCTTCACAACCTGGACAGTCTCATCTCTTCTTGAAGGAGCTCCCCTCACTTCTCCTTTGACCTCTCTCCTGATAATGCAGATACCTGAATTTTTATTCCCTGTGCCCTCCTCTCTTTAGTGTATGACTGTTTAAACTTTTTAAATATGTTATTATGCATTGTTTTTTATGTAAACTGCTCTGTTGTTTCTGAAGGGCAGTATCTATAGTTTTATTAAACCATAAACCATACCTGAACTGCTCATGTGGTCATGCCAATCTGCCTTTTGTGGAAGGACAAGGAACTTCTTGCATATGTCGTGATCGACTCTGGAGCCTCAGTATGCTTTACTAATCTGACTACTGCTCAGCAGCATCAAGTTCTAGTATGTGAGAAGGGGGTGAGCATAACTGTGGAAACTATTGACCCCTCACCTCTGTCTTTGGGCCCCACTACTTTAGAGACTGAAACTCTCATAGTGACTATGATTCAGGATCATCAGGAGATGATGCAGTTTGATTTGGTTTGTGTGTCATACTTTGTCATAATTCTGGGGATGCCCTGGCTAGAGTGGCATGAAGCTCATTATCAATAGAAAACTACCATTTAAGTTATGACAAGAGAACTGTTTCCCTAATTTAGAAATGAAAAAGGATGACCCAGAGGGGATGCTGCTGTGGAAATCCAGGGATGTGCATCAACCTAGAAGGAAACTGGGTGCCTCCTGGAGAAATATGCAGGAGCCCCGTTATCCCGCACAACAGCAAAAGAGTTTTTCCCCGCTGCCTGACCCCTGGAGGGGACTACTAAGGCCAGAATTGGGTGGCAGGGATCTCCCTGCCCTGCTCACCTGGTCGGGGGGGGGGGGGGTCCTTCCACGATGGCTGCCATCCTTGGGGAGGGACTTATTCCATCTCCAAAGTGGAATAAGTCCCCCGTCTAACTCCTCAACTCTGGACATACAGGGCCACAACCGAAATCGGCCCTATATGTCCAGGGTCATAGGCCCATCTCCACCCCATCCATGCTCCTCCTCCAGCCCTCCCCCCCCCACCCCCCGTCCAGAGCTCTCCGCACAATGCCGCTGTACCTGCGGGGAACCGGGAGATGGGAATTCATTCCCTGCGAATAACAGGGGCTGGACGTCCAATCCAGACATCCACCCCTGCTATTTGCAGATCAGAATGACCTCCTAAGTGCATAACTTTGCACTTGTCCATATTAAATTCCATCTGCCATTTGGATGTCCAGTATTCCAATTTATCAAGACCCTCTTGCAATTTTTCACCTTCCTCTTGTGTTGAAACAATTTCGAATAATTTTATGTAATCTTCAAATTTGATCACTTCATTTGTTCCCATTTCAAGGTCATTTATAAATATGTTAAAAAGCAGCAGCCCAACACAGATCCCTGGGATACTCCACTATTCACCTTTCTTTATTGAGAAAATTGGCCATTTAGCTCCACTCTCTTCTTTCTATCTTTTAACCAGTACCTGATCCACAATAGTGCACTACCTCCTATCCCATGACATTTAGTTTCGTCAAGAGCCTTTCATGAGGGACCTTGTGAAAGGCTTTCTGAAAATCCAGATATACTATATCAACCGGCTTATCTTTATCTACCTGTTTATTCACACCTTCAAAAAAACACAATAAATTAGTAAAGACTTTTCTTGGCTAAATCCATGTTGGCTTTGTCCAATTAAATCATGTCTATCTACATGTTCAATAATTTTATTCTTTATAGTGGTTTCTACCATTTTGCCTGGTACTGATGTCAGATGCACCAGCCTGTAGTTTCTTGGATTACCCCTTGAAGCCTTTAAAAAAAAAAATTGGTGTTACGTTGGCCATTCTCCAATCTTCCTATATTGAAAATGATTTTAATGATAGTTCAAAGATTGCTAATAGAAGGTCTGCAATCTAATATTTCAGTTCTTTCAGCATTTTGGGATGTATACCGTCTGGTCCAGACGATTTACTATGCTTTAGTTTATCAAGTAGTTGTAATAGATCTTCCTGGTTTATAGAGATTTGTTTTAATTCTTCTGATACTGTATATCACCTTTAAATCCATTTCAGGCATGTGTAGTTTCCCCTACATCATCGTTAGTAAAGACTAAAGCAAAGAATTCATTCAGTCTCACCGCTATGGTCTTGTCCTCTCTTAGCACCCCTTTTACCCTTCTATCATCTAATAGTCCAACTGATTCTGTCACAGGTTTTTGCTCAAATGTACTTGAAGTTTCAATTATGCATTTTTGCTTCCGAAGCAAGCTTCTTTTCAAATTCTCTCTTTGCTTGCTTTATCGATTCCTTGCATCTAAGTTGCCAGTGCTTATGTTGTTTCCCATTTTCATCAATTAGTTCTGTTTTCCATTTCCTGAAAGATGCTTTTTTGGGTACAAGAGCCTCTTTGACCTCACCTTTAAAACATCCTGGCAGTCATTTAGCCTTCCTTCCACCTTTCTTAAAGCATTGAATACATCTGGTCTGGGCTTCCAAGGTAATATTTTTAAACAATGCTTATGCTTAATGCAAATCTTTAACCTTAGCAGCTATTCCTTTTAATTTTTTCTTAACTATTTTCCTCATTTTATCAGTGGCTCCCTTTTGAAAGTTAAAAGCTAATGCTGTGGATTTCCTTGCCATCCTCCCTCCATTTATTAAATCAAAAGCATTCATATTATGATCACTATTGCCAAGTGGTCCCACCAGATCTTTTGTTCCACTAAGCACTAGGTCTAAAATAGCTCTACCTTGTGTTGGTTCATGAACTAGCTGCTCCATAAAGCAGTCATTTATTTCATCTAGAAACTTTATCTCTCTAGCACGTACTGCTATGACATTGATCCACTAGATACCAGGGTAATTCAAATCACCCATTATTTTTATGTTGTACCTTTGTTAGCTTCCCTGATTTCTTTTAGCATTTCATCACCCATCTATTCATTTTGGCCAGGCGTTTGGTAGTATACTCCCATTGCCTTACATTTTTTACCTGGAATTTCTATCCATAGAGACTCTATGGTGTAATTTGTTTCCTGCCAAACCTTTATGCTGTTTGACTCAATGCCCTACACAGAGTACAACCCCTCCACCAATTTGAGGGGAGGAGTGGCCTAGTGGTTGGGGAAAGGTACCACAGGCCAGAAGGTCAGTGGTTCAAATCCCACTAGAGGACAGCAACCTTGGGCCAGAAGGACTGGAGTTTCTAGTTCCACAGGTGCTCCTTGTGGTCTTGGGCAAGCCACTTAGCCCTCCATTGCCCACATTCCCTGTAAGGATTAGTGTATGTGTCTCGTATCCCTCAACTGCTTTGACCCAGTGAAAAGCAGGATATAAATACAGTTAAATAAATAAATTGATCTATCCTGTTATTGCAATATAATTTGTACCCGGGTATCATGGTGTCCCATTGGTTGTCCTCCTTCCACCAAGTCTCTGAGATGCCAATTATATCTAACCTTTTATTTAGTGCTATATATTCTACCTCTCCCATGTTATTTTTTAGACTACTAGCATTTGCATACAGGCATTCCAGAGGTTGTTTTTAATTGTATTAACAATCTGGTTATTAGTTGACGGGGAAATTTGGACTCTTTCAGCACTGCTCTGTACGTAAAGGGATTTGAGTTACTGTACTTTTACCTTTATTGGAACCTGTCTATCTGGATGCCCTAACTTCCCTCTTTTGCTAATATCCCCTCAAGGATACATCATTCTGAACCATGCACGCTTAGGTGACTGTCTGCTTTCCCCTATATCTATTTTAAAAGCTGTTCTCTTTCCTTTTTAAAAGTTAATGCCAGCAGCCTGGTTCCACCCCCCCTTTCCCAGAATGTTGCCCAGTTCCTAATAAATCCAAAACACTCCTCCTTGTACCATCATCTCATCCATGCATTAAGGCCCTGGAGCTCTGCCTACGTTTTGGGTCCTGAACATGGAATGGGAAGCTCTTCTGAGAATGCTACCCTGGTAGTTCTGGATTTCATCTTTCTATCGAAAAACCTAAGTTTGGCTTCCAGAACCCCCCTCTCTCATTGGTACCAACATGTATCAAGGTAGTAGGCTTCTCCCCAGCAGTATCTAAAACCTTGTCTAGGTAGCACGTGAGGTCCACTACCTTTGCACCAGGCAGGCATGTTACCAAGTGATCTTCACATCCACCAGTCACCCAGTTATCTACATGCTCAATAATCAAATCACCAACTATAACTGCTTTCCTAAACCCTTCCCTCATGAACAGGTTAGGGCAACCTCTCTGGAAGATCTTGGCAGTGACAAAGTTGCTGGTTCCAAAAGATATACAGGAGATCCATCAGTTCTTGGGATTTGCCAACTTTTATCAATGTTTTTTCTAGGTGTTCTCCAGAGTGACTTCTCTACTGACATTAATCCTGAAAACAAAGTACTCCATTAAAATGGGCTGGCAGTAATAGTGAGCATTTTATAGGGGCAGATGTGAATGCTGTTTTGATGCTATCTTGATATATCCTGACCCAGAAGAGCCTTTCATAGTGAAGGATGATATATCCAGAATAGCAATTGGTACTGTTATACTCCCAGAGGAACCAGGAAATCGCCATTAGTGTGCATTCTACTTCTGGATGCTAACTGTAACTGAGAAAAATTACAACATCTTAAACAAGGAGTTATTGGCTATTAAAACTAACTGAAAAATGGCACCACCTTTTGAAGGAGAACATCATCAAATTCAGGTATGGAATTTCTTAAAACCTCATGTGGTATGAACTCTAGACAAGCTCAATATTTGCTTTTCTTTTCCTGTTTCAATTTTGTTTTGACCTACTGACTGGGCACCCACAAGAACAAGGTCATTGCCATCTCCTGGAGAGAAGGGATGAGATGCTAGAGCCAGTCTACCACAATCCTCTGTCCAGAGAACTTTATCCAGGACAATCATAGGATGGAGCATGTAAATGATAAGTTTTCACAAGATCCACATCAGGGAATGACGTGATTTGAGAGATTGAAATCATGCTCCACATACCCTAGCTCAGAGGCGTGAGTGAAGAATAGATTTTACATAGAAACATAGAGATATGATGACAGAAAAAGACCACATGGCCTATCTAGTCTGTCCTTCCATATCAACACCTACAACAGTCCCCTTTTTACCTTTAGAGATCCTCTGTGTTTGTCCCATGCTTTTTTGAATTCAGTTACTTTCCTCATCTCTACCACCTCCACTGGGAGACTATTCCATGGATCCACTACTCTTTCCGTAAAGAAATATTTCTGCATATCACTTCTGAATCTCTCTCCCTTCACCCTCATCCCATGTCCCCTCGTAGTAGAACTTGCTTTCAATTGAAAGAGGCTCTCCCCCTGAACATTTATGCCACGGAGGTATTTAAACATCTCAATCATTTCACCTCTATCCCGCCTTTCCTCTAAGGTGTACATGTTAAGATCCTTCAATCTGTCCTTTTAGTATCACTTGTGGCAGTGGTTAATGTATGTTCATGTACAAAACTAATCTATTTGGAGAAATTGCCCCGGAAATGACAAGAAAAGGGAAGAAGAAAGGTTGGAGCTTGAATAAAGTATTCCTGGATAAAAGAAATGAGCTTTATATATCCAAATTGCTAGTCACACCTGGAAGTGCTTCACAGCTGCTATGATACCCTCTAGCAGGTCACCTTGGCATTGGAAGGAAGGACAAGAGAGTTAGTGGACTGAGACATCTAGTGAATTTTTATTTTATTTTATTCTCTTATATATCTCACTATTCTGCATCAGTGCGGTTTACATTGAACAAACTGAAATTACATTGAACAGGGCATTATAACTTGGAGATAACTATTTTACAGGGAACATGGGCTATGGAGGGTTAAGTGGCTTGCCCAAGACCACAAGGAGCACCTGTGGGACTAGAAACCCCAGTCCTTCTGGCCCAAGGTTGCTGTCCTCTAGTGGGATTTGAACCCCTGACCTGAAGTACCTTGCCCCAACCACTAGGCCACTCCTCCACTCCAAGGAGTGAATAGAAGTAGGGCCAAGAAATTAAGGAATATGTTGCAGCCTGTGAAGTCTGTGCCCAAAATAGGGTTCCATGGGACAGCCCCTAAGGATTATTAATGCCTACCTACACCTAAACCCTGGGAATAGATTTCCCTCAGCTTTGATTACAGATTTATGCATGTTGCAAGGAAAAGGCACCATCCTGGTAGTTGTGGACTCTTTCTCAAAGATGGCCCGCTTTATTGCTGCTGGCCTCCCATCCACAGGTGAAATGATGAATATGCTGGTACAGGAGGTGATCCATCTTCACAGATTGCCTTCCTAAATGGTCTCTTATTGAGGCACCCACTTCCCCACATGATTCTGGAGAGAAATGATGAAGTTTCTAGATATTCTGATCCACTTGTTTTCAGCCTACTAGCCATAATCCAATAGGCAAACAGAACATGTCAACAGGAGCTTGGAACAGTGTCTATGGTGCTTCTGTACCCAGTTATTTTCCATGGGAGAATTTGCATACAATAATTCAGAATATTCATCAACCAAGTCCTTGCCTTTTATTTTTTACACTTTCATCTTCATTTCCATTCCAGAGAAGTCAGAGACACCAGGGTTCCAAAGGCATCAGACTGGGCTAAAACTCTAAATGATCAACCCTATGGCGTTCAGAGTGCAATTTCCAGTGATCCTCTGCATCCATTCATTATTTCACATATCTCTATTGAAATCCTATATGAAGAACACATTACCTGATTGTCAACCCCTGCCTCCACAAACAATTGTTATGAAAGACCACCAAAAATTTATTATTCAGGACATACTGGACTTCAAATACTTCCAGGGCCATCTGCATTATCTTATAGATTGGAAAGGTTGCAGCTCAGTGGAATGCAGTTGGGAGTCTGTCAAACATGTCCATATCAATAACTTGCTGGCTTGGTTTCATCATGAACACCCTGGAAAGCCTGGTCCTAAGGCCGTAGGAGGGGCCAGCAGGAAGGTGGTTATCCTGTCATGCATTCTGTCACAGTTGTGTAGCTGGAGCCATAGAAGCTATAGAGACTGAGCTCAAGCACTACTACTAAGTCTGTAAGGAAGAGAAGGCGAAACGCTTCCCCTCAAAGGAGCCTATTGGACCAGTGAGAGATGTTTGTTATGAGCCACCAAATATAAGGAAGCCAAGCCAGACACACTCTTGTTGGTTCAACAGTTTTTGGTGGACCAGAGGTGTGTCTGCTGCTATCCAGCTGTACTTTACTGCGTCATTGAAATGTTCTTTCTACTTTATCTGGCTCCCATGTTACATCCAGTTTCTGCTCCATGCCTGGTTCCTGATCCTGCCTGGCACCTGCACTGTTCCACCCTGTCTGGGCTTGGCCTCTCCACTACACTCCTGCTGAGGGTAGACCCTAAAATCTGTATGTATTGTATGCTTACAATAAAAGAGATGGTTACTTGCAACTTGCTACTGTCACCATACCCAATACAATACCCTGTAGTTTTCCCTGTTCTACATTTGGAGAGGTAAAGTATAGGAGGAAGACTGTGAATGAAGAACAAATAGGGGAGGGAGGGGGCAGGGGAGCAGGAAAGTAGTGAATGTGACTCTTGGGGAGAGGTGTTAAGAAAAGGAGTAAATGAAGGTCCATGGTAGAGGTTCAAAAATGTATGTTTGCAAGAGCCCAATAAAATGTTAATCTAGCCCTGGAGGTTAGTTGCGCTCTTTACTTTGTCCTCATGTTCACCCGTGAGATAGCACAATCTAGCTATGTTGTATATCTGAACTGAAAAATAAAAATGAATAACAAATCTTAATGCTTTTGTTTATCCAGGCCAATCGCCTTCTTGGTGCTCAAGTATGGAGGCTCCAGATCTTAATCATCTACTGCATGACAGACTTGTCTAGTTCCTTGACTATAGCAATGCTTGCAGCCTTCAAGACATAATCTCTTGTGAAAATTTAGTAGCAAAATATAGGCACATACCCAGATTTATCACATTTGGAGAACAAGAACTAAATCAGGATGCCTAATGACAAGTCAAGGAATTTATAAGAATGCAACTACTCTTGCTGCCTTGCTGGGTAGACTAGATGGACCATACTAGTCTTTATCGGTTGTCATATACCATATTACTATGTTACTATTAATCTATTTCCAGTCACACCTTGCCAAGAAAAGCCAGGGGCTGGGTGGCCAGGAGTCAGCATTGACTCGATGGCATGCATTGCATTTGCATCAACACATAAGAAAATAAGAATTGCCATATTAGGTCAGACCATAGGTCCATCAAGCCTAGTATCTTGTTTCCAATAGTGGCCAATTCAGGCCACAAGTAACTAGTATATCTCAAAAGCTCTCATGTTATTTGAATATTTCTTCAACATAGTGGACCAGTTGGTACAGAGATCACTATCTGGTTTTGTGCCTCTTAGATTTTATATTTGGTTAAATGCTGGTAGAGTGACTAAGGTTGTTCAATCCTTTTTTACACATATACATTGTAAGTCATGCTCTGTGGGCCCACCCCCACCCTCCACATCATACCCCTCCTTTTCCCCCTTCTTTTTCCTCCTTTCCCTCTTCCCTCCCCCTTACTTTGTTTACAGTATATAATCTATTGGTTTGTGTTTATAATAGAATCAATATATGCCTGATTTGTCCAGAGGTGTCTTTTCTGTCGAAGTGAGTACTCCTTTATTTCCAGTGATGGCAGAGATATCTACATATATTGTCCTGGTCTTCTATCCATGCTAGTGGCTTCTACTTTTACTTCTTTCCTCATGCATTCATGTCTATTCATGAGCTGCTTTCAGGTTTTTAAATTATATATGTATTTATTTATTTATTTATTGTTTCTTATATACCGCACTCTTAAAAATCAGCGCGGTTTACATACAACAAGATTGTGCGGGGAGCACTTACAATGAACTGGAGCTTTAAACTTGGAAATCAATTGGGCGTAACTATGTACATCAAATTCAACTTATTTACAAACTGTATCTGCAGTATTTACATACATTGACAATGTTCATGTGTTAATGGTTGGGTGCATGCTAGGGGGTGTCAGGTTGGTAGGCTGTGAGTAATGTAAGAGAAAGAGGTGGTGTTTAAGCGCTTTTCTAAATTGTGCTAGGTCTGTTATGGCTCTGACAGCTGCTGGAAGTGCATTCCAGCAGCTGGGTGCATAGAACTGGAAAGCTCTATTCCTTGTTGACTTGGTACATTTTGTTATTTCCATGGGGATCAATAGGGTATTAGTGCATGTTCTCCTTTCTCTGTTGGCTGACACAGGGTGGATCAGGTCCAATAGGGCTGGGTGGGCTAAATTGTTGATTATCTTGAAAGTGATGATGATTACTTTGTAAAATAGTCGACAGTATATTGGTAGCCAATGTAGGTCCTTAAGGACCGGAGTGATGTGATCACCTCCGGCGGCTCCACTCAAGACACGTGCAGCAGCATTCATAGCTAGCTGTAGGGGGTTTAAGGTGTTCTTGGGGAGGCCTTGTAGGATTACATTGGCATAATCAAAGTGGGGGGGTCACCAGATCCTGGAAAACTGTTCTGAAGTCCTCAGGTTGCAGCAAGGGACGAAGATGTCGTAGGGTTCGTATCTTGTGATAGATTTGCTTGATAGTGTTACTGATGTGTACTTTGAAATTGAGATGTTGGTCTAGCGTCACACCTAAGTAACGGATGTTAGGTTTGCACATGAGTTCTGCATCTCTTGTCTTTATTGTTGCTGGAGGAGAAAAGGCTTGGTTTCTGGTCACAAATAGTACGTCAGTCTTGTTAAAGTTGATCTTGAGACTTTGGGAGAGGAGCCAATCGGTTATGGCATCGAAGCAGTTTATCAGTCGGGTGAAGTCTGGATCATCAATCATAAATGGGGTAAAGAGCAACACATCATCAGCATAGAGTAGGCAGGAGATGTTAAATGAGCGAATTATTTCACAGAGGGGTTGCATATAGATATTTAATAGAAGTGCAGACAGGGATGAGCCCTGGGGTACACCGTGAAGTTGTTGGAAAGGCTGCGAGGTTGTCTTTCCTGTTCGCACCTGCTGCCACCTATCGGTTAGATAGGATTTGCACCAGTGCCAGGCTGATTCACTTATTCCTTTATCCTGTAGCCGCACAAGGAGTTGTTCATGGTTTACAGAGTTGAATGCGGCAGCGATGTCTAGGAAAATTAGTGCATGTCCTTTTTTGATGGAGTCGATCCCAGTGATAAGTGTGTTGATGAGGGTGGTGAGGAGTGATTCGACACCATGGGATTCTCTGAAGCCATGTTGGCTTGGGTTGAGGGGGGCGTTGGAGTCAATGTGATCTTGTATCTGTCGTTGTACAGTCTTCTCAATTATTTTTGCTAGCAATGGGATGCTAGCTATGGGTCGGTAAGATTCCACCTTCAGAGCGTTTAGTTTGGCAGTCTTTAGGAGTGGCCTGATGGCTGTCAGCTTAAGGCTTGAGGGGAATTGACCAGTGGAAAAGGAGTGGTCAATGATTTTGGCTATTATTGGGCTGACCTCTTGATGTAGTGACCTTATCCAGAAAGCTGGACAAGGGTCGTTAGGAGCAGTGGTGGCATTGATATTTGCTATGATGTTCTCAATGCTTGCTTCTGACGGTGTTGAGAAGGCGGTGAGTTGCTTAGGTGGATTTTTGGTAGGGCTGTATATTGTTCCTTTGTTGACGTTATTGTTTTTAGCTACCATGTAATCTGCATAATCCTGAGGAAGTATCGAGGTTGCTTGTGATG
Source organism: Ichthyophis bannanicus (assembly GCA_033557465.1). Taxonomy (NCBI): domain Eukaryota; kingdom Metazoa; phylum Chordata; class Amphibia; order Gymnophiona; family Ichthyophiidae; genus Ichthyophis; species Ichthyophis bannanicus. Next base: position 601,201,805 of record CM066034.1, read on the forward strand.
CTGATGGTTCCTTCGTTAGAGTCTTTACAATGTTGAACAAGTCATGTGGCTTATTCAGGGATCGACTCAGCAGTTCTGAGTGGTATTCTTTAATTTTGGAGAATATTAAACCTCAATGGGCATGCAGGTGGGAGTTATAGAGTGTCAGGCCTGTTGCGCCCCAGGTGCGTCACCATTTTCTTTCTAATTTTCTCAGGGTTTGTAATGAGATCTTGAGTTCGGCGGTATACCAGCGTGGAGATGCCTTTTTATTTGGTTGCTTGTCCGTGATATGTAGTTTCGTTAGGGTAGGTACACATGCACTGGCACTCAGGTTGTTATTCCATGAGTCCAGTACCTCTTCGATATTCGGTGAGGTAGTCCTGATGTTGGGAAGGACGTTTTTGATGATTTCCTCACTGTCAAAGGGTCTGAAGCGTCTGGTGTATGCTCCTCCTGATTCGTTTGGTTCAGCGGTTTGTACTCTTTCTTGCTGGAAGGGTAGTTGGAAAGTGATTAAATTGTGATCGGACCAAGGTATGGGAGAGATGGTTATGTTGAACTTATGGTCTGGCTTGACCTCAGGTCGGGGGCTGAAGATAAGGTCTAGCGTGTTTCCTTTTTGGTGTGTGGGGGCATCTACTATCTGATCATAATGTAGGTTGTTGAGTGCTTCTAGGAAGGCTCTGGAATGGATGGCCTGTAGGGCTGGTAAATTAAAATCTCCCAGTATCCAGTTGGGCTTATGTGAGTTTTGTGGGTTGGATGCTAGTTCAATTATAGTTGCAAGATCGTCGGTGGAAGGGGATGGGGATCTGTAGATTAGGTTAACTGTATTGTGGTTGTTAGCTATAGTGATAGTATCTAGGTGAGTTGAAGTGTTGGAGCTGATTGTTTGATAGTGTAGGTCTGTTTTGGCCAGAATGAATGCGCCACCTCCCCTGTGGTCAGTTATATGACAGGTGTGAATTGAAAAGTCAGGGGGGTGAGGTTGTTGATGAGGATGGAATCTGAGCTATTGAGCCATGATTCTGTCACTAGTAGCATGTCTAGGTTAAGGTGTGATATGAGGGCAGGGATGGCTGGCCACATTTTACGGACAGAACGTGCATTTATTTTATTTTATTTATTTATTTAACATTTCTTATATACCGCGCTATTTGTCATCAGCGCGGTTTACATCAAAACAATAGAACACTTGACCAGATACATTGGCCGTCGTTTACATAAAACGGGGAGTTTTATGAGGGCACATCTTAAGTTGCGTGGGTCTTGGAGTTGCTTGGATTTCGTGGGGCGTAGAAGTGGTATGTGGATTAAGTGAGGGTGGGAGTTTTGAGAGTGCTCTGAGGGTGAGTGGTATGTATTGCTGTGTTCTCTCCTTCCATACCCTCTTATGACCATAATTGTGTTGAGATTGGCTGCTTCCATGAGGGACCTATTGAGGGCATTACTGAGTAAGTATATTATGCTTAGGATTATGCTGAGTGAGAGCATTTTTACTGGTGTGAGCCGTGAATCTTATCACGCAGAAAGTTGGCTATGCAGAGTATGTTCAGTAAGTAGCAGGGTATTAATGACTGCAGTGGGGCTCCTCGCAGTGAACAGTACAATTCATTAGTTACTAGCAGTACACTATTACATACAGTACAGTGTTATTAATTATTATACCTGTTATTAATTATTCTTAAAGCTTTTATTTATATTTTCTCCTTGGTATTATTTTGAATGTGATGTTTTATTTTATTCACATGTTCTTCACAATGTTTATTATATTTTGATACATTTTTTCTGTATGTTTCTTTTCTATATTTATTTGCATGATGCACTTTGATATTTGTACTTTATATAAGTTGTATTTTTGTTTTTAATAAGATCCCACTACCCCTGACGAAAAATCCTACCAGCTGAAACACAGCCCGTGTAGGGAGGAACTACAGGACAATCTAATTAAACCTTTTTGCGATCCATTCCATGGTGCGATCCATTCCATAGTGGCCCTGCTCTTTTGTACTTTTGAATAATAATTAAAATTTACATATATGATACCTTTGGAGGTATTGATGCTTTGTTTATTTCACAGAGGTCTTTCATAATTTCTTTTAAAGAAGTTGTTAAGTGCCATCTAGTTGGTGTCGACTCATGGCGACTCTCTGGATAGTTGCCCTAAATTCTGTTCGTTCTTCAGTCAGGTGGATCATTGTTGACAGACTGGCACATGTAGCTGCTGTTATTATATTTATCCATCTCATTTCTGGCCTTCCTCTTTTGCGTGGACCTTCTACCTTGCTAAGCATGATGTCTTTCTCTAATGATCACTCTCTTCGCATGATGTGTCCAAAGTATGAAAGTTGAAGTCTTGTCATCTGAGCTTCTAAAGAAATCTTAGGTTGGATCTCCTCTAGTACAGACTGGTTTGTTCTTCAGGCAGTCCATAGTATACACAGTATTCTTTGCCAGCACCATAATTCAAAGGCATCAATTTTCTTCCTGTCTATCTTTTTAACTGTCCAACTTTTGCATCCATATGACGTTATTGAAAATGGCATGGCTTGAACAAGTCAAATCTTTGTATGGAGAGAGACATCTCTGCTCTTGAGAATCTTGTCTAGGTCCTTCATATCATTCTGCCAAGAACTTGCATCATCGGACTTCTTGACTGCTTGTTGCTTGTTAATCCAAGCATGTTAAAGTTGTCCACTATTTCAATTTCTTCTCCATCAACAATGAACTTATTGATTTTGCCAGTTTTCATGATCTTTGTCTTCTTATCATTAAGATGCAGGCCCATTTTAAGACTGTTTCTTGATCTTGAGAAGCAAATGTTTCAGACAGTAATAGAGTATCATCAGCATAGCGAAGTTGTCGATAAGTATTCCACCAATCTTCATACAATCCTGCGTCTCTGATGATTTGTTCCGCATATAAATTAAACAGGTAGGGGGAAAGTATACAGCCTTGTCGTACACCTTTGCTGATTTTAAATCATTCTGTTTCTCCTTGTTCCGTTCGAACTGTAGCTTCTTGATCACTGTAAAGGTTATGCAAGAGAACGATCAGGTGTTCTGGCAGACCCATGCTTCTTAATGTGGCCCAGAGTTTCTCATGGTTTACACAGTCAAAAGCCTTGCTGTAGTCAATAGTGCACAAATAGATATCATTTTGGTATTTAGGCTTTTCAAGGATCCATCTCACATCCGCGATGATGTCTCTTGTTCCTCGCCCTTTCCTGAACCCTGCTTGCACTTCAGGTAGTTGTCGTTCCAGGTATGGCTGCATTCTTTATTGAATAATCTTCAGTAGAATCTTGCTGGCATGTGGGATCAGAGCGATTGTGCGATAATTTCCACAGTCAGTTGGATCACCTTTCTTTAGTATTGGTATAAACATAGATCTTTTCCAGTCAATTGGCAATGATGTTGTCTTCCTAAGTTCCTGGCAGAGCCTTGTAAGTATGCAAACAGCTGCATCAGATTGCTGTAATACCTTTATGGGAATGCCATCAGTGCCTGGTGCTTTTTTTCTGATAAGGCTTTCAATGTTTCTTCCATCAACAATGGTTCTGGATCATAAGGTACAGATTGAAACGGCTGTTGGTCCACTTGATCTTTATCATATAAAAACTCTGTATATTCTTTCCACCTTTTCTTGATCATCTCAGCATCTTTCAACATAGATCCTTGAGCATCTTGTAACATTCCAATTCGAGGCTGGATTTTTTTTTTTAAACTCTCGTAGCTTTAAGAAAGCTGATCTTATTCTTCCTCTAATAGTTTCTGATTCTGTTTCCTTACATGCATTATTGTAGTACTTCTCCTTGTCTTGTCTTGCTGCACATTGGAAATCTCTGTTGAGTTCTGCAATTTATTTATTTATTTTATTTATTTACAGTCTCTTATATACCGCACTATTCGGCATCAGCGCGGTTTACATGGAACAAAAATGCTCAGTACAGTTAACATGTAAGAGTTTACAGATAACAGGGCAAGTAACTTGGATAACAGGGGTAAACTATTTACAGCATTTGCTACATAAACTTGTATAACAGTGGCAAACTATTTACAAATATTGCTACATAAAGTCGTATGATCATGAATACCATAGAAACAAATGCACCACTAAGGGTTAGGGAATCTTTCTTAGCATGTTGTTGGGAAACCATATAATTGCTTAGCGGGTTGCATCTCTGTCTCAGTGGGTGAGGTTGGGTTCTATGAGGTACTTATTGAAAAGATGGTATTTAAGGGCTTTCCTAAACTGTGTGAGGCTCTTAATCGCCCGGATATCTGGAGGTAATGCGTTCCAGCATCTTGGTGCACTGATACTAAACGCCCTATTGGCTGTAGATGTTGTGCACGCTGTTAATGCTTTCGGGACTTTTAGGGTGTTTGTAGCTGTGGATCTCCTTGCTCTATTAGGAGATGTGATATGGATGAGGGCCGTTATTGACTCAGGGGAGAGCTTGTTAATAGCTTTAAAAGTGATTAACAGTGTCTTGAAGACAATTCTAGCCTGGATAGGTAGCCAATGTAATTGTATCAGCAGAGGTGTCACGTGGTCACTTCTGGAGGCTCCATGGATGACCCTTGCTGCAGCGTTCATGGCGAGCTGTAGTGGATGTAAGGTGGATAGGGGCAGGCCTTGAAGGATGGCGTTGGCGTAGTCAAAATGAGGTATGATCAACGCCTGGTATATAGTCCTGAAGTCATTTGGTTCTAGCATGGATCGTAAATGCCTAAGTGAGCGGATCTTATAGTATACTGCTCTGACAGTGTTCGCTATGTGGACTTTCATGTCCAGGCGTTGATCCAAAGTGACTCCTAGGTAGCGTATTGAAGGTTTAGAATGTAACTCTGCTCCTTTTACTTTAAGGAATGGTGGTGGGGTGAAGTTAGGGTTCCTCGTAATGAAGAGTACTTCCGTTTTCTTATGTTGTATTCGGAGGTTTTGGGAGGAAAGCCAGTCAGATATTGCGTCGAAACAGCTCGTCAATGAGGAGAGGTCCGGATGTTCAGTAGAGAAGGGTATGTACAACAGGACATCGTCAGCGTATAGCATGCAGTCGACATTGAAGGATCGGATGATCTTGCAAATTGGCTGCATGTAAATGTTAAACAGGAGGGCTGAAAGGGAGGAACCTTGTGGGACTCCCTGGCTTTGGTGGAAAGGTTCGGATGTCATGCCTCCGGAACGCACATGTTGCCATCTTCCGGACAGGTAAGATCTGCACCATTCAAGAGCTCTACCAGTAATGCCTTTCTCAATTAGTCGACCTACGAGAAGCTCATGACTTACTGAATCAAAAGCTGCAGCGATGTCCAGAAAGATGAGAGCAAAACCTTGCCTGTTTCTCCTCTGGCTTTAGCTTCTCTGCGTTTTTGCGCAATTTTCAGAGTTTCTTCCATCATCCATTTTGACCGTTTTTGCTTTTTCACCGTTTGTAGAGACTTTTCGTTTTCTTCCAACACAACCTTCTTGATGTCATCCCATAACTCTTCTGGAGCTCTGTCATTTGTATCTAAAGCAGCAAATTGATTTTGCAGGCAGTCTTTAAATTTCAGTGGTATATTCTCAAGGTCATATTTTGCTACATTCATAAGTGGCTTGCTCTTTTTCAACTTTAGCTTAAGTTTGCATACTAGTAGATGGTGATCAGTACCACATTCGGCACCAGGTTTTGTCTTTGTTGATGTTATAGATCTTTTCCATCGTTGACTTCCACAGATGTAGTCAATTTGATTTTTGTGTAATCCATTGGGTGAAGTCCATGTGTACAGTCACCACTTGTGTTGTATGAAGAAGGTGTTTGAGATGAATAGATCATTGGTCTTGCAGAATTCTATCAGTCTTTCTCCAGCTTAATTTCTCTTGCAAGTCCATATTGTCCAACAATTTTGCCGCCGCCTTTGTTGCCAACTTTTGCGTTCCAGTCACCCATGACTATCAAGATGTCCTGTTTGAATGTTCTGTCAATTTCAGCTTGTACTTATTCATAGACTTCATCAATTTCATCCTCTTCTGCAGCTGCTGTTGGGGCATATACTTGAATTATAGTTGTGTTGATGGGCATTCCTCATAGACTAATAGAAATTAAGCGTTCACTGACTGTATTGTATTTTATTACAGTTCTTGCAAGTTTCTTCTTAATTATAAACGCAACAACATTTCTTCTTTGTCTTTCATTTTCAGCATAGTAGACCATGTGATCATCTGATGCAAAGTGTCTGATGCCTGTCCATTTCAGTTCGCTGACACCCAACAGATCAAGTTGTACACGTTCCATTTCATTCTTGACCATCTTCAACTTCCCTTGGTTCATGCTTCATACGTTCCATGTCCCAATATGTAACACATCTTTGCAGCTTTTGACTCTCATTTCATGCACAGCTACATCAGCAGTCCTGAGGGCATTGATCCAACCACATCATAAATGCTGACTTTACTCTGAAAAGTCTTCAGCTCCTCCCCAGTAGCCAGTTAGGTGCCTTCTGACTTGGGGGTCTGATCTGCCAGCACTATAGTGTAATTTTTGTTGTGACTATCCATTGCGTTTTCATGACAAGATACAGAATTAGATTGCCAGGCCTTTCTTTAGTGCAATTTAAGTTTAGTGTTGTTGCTGATGTCACAGAAATATGGTCCTCCACCGCCAATACTGTCCCATTCTGCTGCTGCCCAGATGGATGGTTTGTCTTGGTAAGAAGCTCTTAAAGAGATGAAATATTGGTATTGTGGTGTAGAAGGTCCCTCTGATCCCTTAGAGAGAGGTAAAACGGAAGAGTTAGCTTCAGTAGCTGACAGAAAACAAAAGCACATGGCTCATGGTTTCCAGGGAAACCACAAGCAGAGTGAGTCACAGGAGAGGAAAACACGCCCCTGCTGCAGTTTAGCTCCACAGTCACGAGTTGAGGCAGAACACCTGCTGGGAGGAGGGGTCAGGTTAAACCCTAGAAGGCAGAGATATAAAGAATGCTCATTAGAGAGAAAGTTAGAACCAGGTGGAGAACAGCCAAGAGAACAGCCACGAGAACAGCTGAGAGAACAGCTACGGGAACGGAGAGAAAGACCAGAGCCAGAACAGGAGTTAAGCTCAGAAGCAGAGGAACTGCTTGGGAATGAGGACCCAGAGGAGCTGATGGTAATAGAAGATTCTCTGAGGTTTAATTCAGAGAGGGAAACCAGCAAGAGAAACAACTGGAGAACCAGTGCCAAGAAGCCAGGTAGAAACAGCCCAGGTTTGGTGCCGTGTCTGAAAGGCAGCCAAAGGGAAAGATTACCAAGAAGGCTGACTTGGGAGCACTCACAAACTCCAAGGTTTGGATCTTTAGCTGACCCTGAAGTGCAGAGAGAATCTCCTGTAAGAAAACCAAAAGGTAGGCTGAGTGATTGGTTTAAAGACAAAACTGTTTTTAAAAAGTGGTCTTGTGTTAGCCCAGAAGGGTGGGGTTCTCCTCATAGTAAATACTGTGGTAATTCTCAACCGTATCTAGCAGAAGGCTGCAGAGAAAAGCCTAGGGCTGAGGAACTGGGTGTGTGCTTGGAAACACCGTGTAGCCAGTTTCAAACATTCCCAGCTGATAACCATTATGAAGCAATGGAGACAGAACCAGCTGTAGAATACATGCCAGTGGAAGAAATGGACTGTACATTATCTGTTTCTGATAATATAATACCTGTGTGCTAATACTAAGCTGTTCAGAGAGCTGCAGGAGGCAGCTGGAAGAAAAGCACAAAAGGTTTGAGCAGAGAAATGCTTGTTTAAGTTGGATTACTGTGAAACGTATGTGATGCTGATATAAGAAGCTATTTTTGTTCAATTCTTATATTATTTCCTGCCAGAAGATGTATGGCAATTTGTTCTTCATTTCCTGTATGTAAAGCCGCCCGGAGGGGAATTAAAATCCTGTTTATTTGCCTGAAACCATTCGTGCTCAACTACTCTCTTTTATTTGGATAGTAAATACTACAACTCCCAGGAGGCAGTGCTTTCCCCAAGCTCTGTTCTACTATCTAAAGAAGGGATCAGGCCGCTTAACTCTGCATGCCCAGGCTGTGGGGTACTAGCGTGTTACAGTATGAAGGCACATTTAAAAAGAACATAGAAAGGGGAATTCACATCTCCATGTCAGGATGTGGAATATTATGACAGTATTTTACAAGAGTTTCTTCCAAATGTAGAGCCCCTTGTAAAATAGGTGGATAACTGCATGAGTATACCACTCCCAAGTCTGGTAGGAGCAGTGATTTTAAGAAGCTACATGGGGAAAAAAGCTTTGAACCCCCTCCCACCTAGGCATGGAAACAGCCTCTTAAAATTGCTGCTCCGGCACAGGTGACATAACCGTTTTAGCACCACAGGTCGGGCCACCCTCCCACCAGTCGCAGCTCCAACCTTAGGAACTCCCTGTATTGCCCCCAGACTCTACCCAGTATTCAAGCCCCTCCTTGAAGCAGTTCCGATTCTGCGCCTCCTCTAAAGTTTTAGATCCCAGTTATATTTTAATCATAATCAAAGATTTTCCTCTTTCTCTTGTTTCCCTGTTTGGAATATCGGTCTCCAGATTTATTTATTTATTTAGTACACATTTGTATACCGCTACTTCCTATGATCAGCAGCGGTTTACTTTACACATCAGGATGGACTGTGCAGGACAGTAATTTGCAAGATATACATTTTGATTAATAGGATTTGCACACAACACAGCAGTTGGGTCACTGAGTATACACTTGATTGAGTGTGGGTGTCTTTACATATGTACATATATACAATATTATGATGAATTGTTGTGCTATGCATTCCTTCCTAATTGTCTCTGTCTTGTTTATGTGGTCGTCTGTGTGTTTAAATTGTTACCATTTTGGTCATAATCCCTTTTTATCTTTGTAAACCTCCATGATGCTTTTCGAATGGTGGTATACCAAACTTTTGAATAAATAAAATAAACAAAAACGAAGACACCCCCCCCCCCCTCAGGCAACTCCTATCCCCGTTTCCCCACAAATGGCCACTTCTGCTTCCTGATCCACCTTATAATGATGCCCCATCACGAAAGGCCTGCCCTAGTAGACGCCTATACCCCAATCCCCAAGCCCAGGCTTACAGGGGGTCATTGGTGGGTAGTGAGAGCAAGAGTGATGACTGATTGCTTCTGCTCAGAGCGTGGTCAGATCCAAAATGGGGCTGATGATGCCTAGAAGTAATCTCATGGTTCTGTGAGTATCACGAGGTTACTGCTTAGGGGGTCATTGGCGTCATTTTAGATCTGATCTTGTGCTGAGCAGAAGCTATTAGGCACTGATCCTGTTACCACTGTCCACCAATGTTCCCCATTAAGCTCACGGTTGGGATCAGGTGTGAGGGATAGGCAGTCTGCCAAGCAAAGTGTCATGGAGGGATAATTTTGGGAAGAGAGACGTGTTGTGGGCTGGCAATTTGGAGGTTTGTCTTGGGGGAAGGAGAGTATTGTGTTGTAGAAATGGCCATTTGGGGGGAGGGTAAAAGGGTAGGAGGGGCTTGGTTGTGCTTCTAGGAAGAGGTGGGGATCGGAGCTGCTTTGGGGGTGGTTGGGGGATGAAGACTGCTTCAGAGGGAGGGGGCTTTACACTGAGTAGGGTCTGGGGGCAGCATGAGGGGGTTCCTGAAATCAGAGAAGTAATTGGGGGGGGGGGGCGGCTTATGATGGTGCCATTCATTATTGTCCTTACTAGCAGGCACTTATTCGTGCCTAGGGCAGATGTAAATGCCCACATCTGAAAGTTTTCAATGAGGCATAGTTTTGGTTTTAGCATTTAACTATTCATCTTTCTCCTTTGAGAAAAATTGACTATTTAGCCCTACTCTGTTTTCTATCTTTAATCAATTCTAAATCTGCAATAGGACATGGCCTCCTATCCCGTGACTTTTTAATTTCCTGAAGAGTCTCACATGAGAGACTGTCAAATGCTTTGTGAAAATCCAGATACACTATATCTACTTGTCTCTATTTTATTCACTTTTTACATAAATTAAAAACTATAGGCCCGATATTTTTCTGGGACAGCTATGCACTGCTACGGCGCATAGCAATTGCTGCCGACCTTTTACCCTGGCTATTCAATGCTGGGGTCATATGTGGCTCTGGCATTGAATATCCAGGGTCGCTGCACAGCCCAGAAGCCCATAGAAGCCATCCAGGCAGTGGCAATATTGAGCAGCTGCCTGATTAGCTTCTATGGGTAAAGATAGGCCGGCTTTTACTGTGCCTATCTTTCACCTGCGGGTGCTAACCGGGCAGCGGTGCAATATCGCTTTTGCCCGGTTAGTGACTGATGCTGCCCCTGGACAACTCCAGAATGCCCATTGGGGCATGTAGTGGAGATCATCGGGGACATTCAATGGCACTGACTGACTGTGTTAGTGTCGCTGAATATCCCTCTAAGTGGCAATTTAGATGGTTTACAGGTCTGTAAACCATGTAAATGCCTTTCAATGTCAAGCCCTATATACAAAAATCAACAAAGGAATTGAGACGGTTCTCAGGAGGCAATGGCATGTGGTACATGCCCCTATGTGTAGTACCATAGTAATGAAGACACATAGCTCTGTCCTCACTCCCTGCATCTCTGCTACAACTGTGGCAAGGTTGCCCTGGAATAGGGGATGCTAATAAGCTTAAGGAAAGGTGACTGTTTATAACCAAAGTTCCTGCAAACTTGAAGATTATAGATATATTTCCCTCATAATTGGATAAAATACCACCTCCAAATGGTGTTGGTGGGTGGTAAAAGTAATGGTGAAACTGTCTAAGAGTACTTGGAGGTGGCAGTGGTGCATGAAAGAAAACATACTAAACTTGAGTGCCTCTCGCCATTGAAGCTGTAAGTGAGGAGCAGGAAGTCATACCAATGACCTTGGCTATGGGTATGGCTATGGCAGTAACTTGACTATGGCTGAAATTACCTGGCCCGGCTGAGGTAGGCTATGGCCTAGCATAGCCTGCTATTATGAAAGGCCTGTAAGTTAGGCCTGGATCCTAATTTCCATTACAGCTAGAAAAGAGCTATAAATCTGTGAAAAATGAAAAGGATGTTTTAAAATGCTTAATAAGAACTTTTTATGAATGCATAAGTCTTCTATTATTCTCTTGTATGTGAAAGAACCAGAAAGTAACAGTAAAAGTAACAGTATATGCATTCCAGAAGCTGAAGTTAACCATGTAGTAGAAAAGTTACCACGTCAAGACTATACCATTGTTCAAGCAATCCTAAAGGAGGGGGCCGGTTGCTAGGCTCCGGAGGGATTTCTAATTGGACAAATGAAGGGAATGTATAACCAATGAGAAGTTTGTATGTATCGAGCTAGAACCAATAGAACGTTTTCATGTATCAAACTGAAAAAGCGGTATAAAAAGTTATGTCTCTGTATAAACCTCCGCTCAGTACCTTTTGAAGCTTGACTGACTGGGCCTTGTGCACAATAAACTGACTTGGACCCTGTCTATCGACTCCTGGACTTATTCATTGATTGCACTTTGCTACAGCATATTCTTGGTGCGTTGGCCGGGAAGTGCGAGTGGTAAATGGTATTCAAGTGAATAATCCACGTAATTCGCCTTGAGGTTTGGCCCGGTTGGAACCGTGTCTGTCCGACCGCGGGGGAAACCTCAGGCGCCGCCGGCCCCTTTGTGCCGGTGAAGGTTCCGCCTGCCTCGGCGGGCCATCGGGTCCAGCTGGCCAACACCTTCGACCCGGGGGAGTCCAGGTTCCAACTCAGAAGCTGGTGTGGTATCGGGGACCGGATCCGGTGAGTAGACATTTTTGTGATTAAAGTAGTCAGAAAGAACAGCCTGGGACAGCGTCTTGCGAGTGGAAAATCAATTTGGTAAATTTGGTATAAGACTAACTGGGAAATTTGGGAAATCTCGCATGAGTGTGCGCGAGACAAGGGAGCCTGATCACCTCCCATAAGGGTGGTCCTAGTAAGCTCCGCGTAAGGAAAGCGGAAGCTGAAGCCATCGACCCTTCTTGTTTGGAATAGTCAGTTAGTCGGAAATCCTGGACACTTGAAATACTGAAATATTGATATCTTGTTGAAATATGCTTGTGTGTGAGTGAGAGGTCTTGAAATACAGAACAAGCGAGAGTGGACTCCTAAGTAGCGCAGTTCCTGGCCGGGCGACCGCGCCCAGGTCGCGAAAAGGAGGAAGCGAGTGGTGTTTGTTCCCCCCCCAGTGTTTTGTGGGCTGTACGGACCCCTTACCTGCAGCCATACTACCTATCCTTATTGTTCGTTGTTTTGTACGTCATTACGTATACGTAGGGACGCAGGGTACGTAACGTACGCAGGTACGTTGAGTACGTAGGCAGCATAGGCAGGTACGATTACATTTTGGGAGGAACGGAGTCCACGCAAACTCCGTTGGCATGTATGATCAAGAATTTCCGTAAAGGATTTTCGGGAGATTATGGTATACAAATGACTTCATCTAGATTAAAAATGTTATGTGAAAAGGAGTGGCACACATTAGCTGCTTCATGGCCCCGAGAGGGAACCTTTGATTTCAAGACAGTTTTACGAATTCATCAGCTTGTACTGAGAGGGTATCCCGACCAGTTCCCCTATATAGATTCCTGGTTGAGTGTATGTGAACGGCAGCCATCATGGATGAGGCGCTGTTATGAGGAGCACTGTAAAATATTTGTAGCCACTACTAAGGGAACCACAGAAAAAGTTAAGGAAGCAAAGCCACCAGTATATTCTGACCAAGAGTCCTCAGATAGTCTGGATAGTTTACCCCGGCACCCACAGAAGTTAGTCCCCACAGCCCCGCAGCTTGAAGTAGAGCCCGAGGAGGAACCCAAACAAATACCAAAGCAACAGCCTAAGAAGCGCCCTACCCCGAGTGAAAGTTCTGGGTCAGGCCCAAGCACAGCGGGGGGACTTGAGTCTTCTGATGAGATAGAAAGCGGAGGCTCTCCTGCCAGTTCAGGGTCACCCACCAAGGAAACTAGTGTTCGGGAGCCTTATTTATTTATTTATTTAACTGTATTTATATCCCGCTTTTCACCGGGTCAAAGCGGTGCTTACGACTTAAGAAGCGTTACTCCCAAGAAGAAGGAGAAAGCGGGGCACCTAATGCCATTACGCCAAGTGCCTGGAATTCCTGTTTTAAATGATCAGGGCCAAATGGCGCCAGGACCAACCAGCTTAGTTTATGTACCCTTTTCTACCACAGATTTATTAAATTGGAAAACGCATTATGCTTCCTATACAGCTAAGCCCCAGGAATTAACAGAATTAATGTCTAGCATTATGCAAATCCATCAGCCTACCTGGGCCGATTGTCGTCAGCTCCTGTCCACCCTCTTCACTACTGAGGAGCGAGGCCGGATCGGGCAGGCAGCCCTCCGGTGGTTAGAAGAGAATCCCGTAGAAAGGGGGGCAGTAAATCCCCCGCTGGTAGCAGCTGCAGAATATCCTAATGAAGATCCTGGGTGGGACCCGAATGATGAAAGGGGGGCGACGGCCCTAACCTTCACCAGGCCCTAGTGCAGGGCCTAAAGAAAGGAGGCCAGAGGGCCATGAATATCGGGAAAGTATCAGAAGTTCTCCAGGGTCCAGATGAGAGCCCAGCGGCCTTTTATGAGCGGTTGTCTGAAGCTTATAGACTGTATACTCCATATGATCCCACCGCTCAGGAAAATTTACGCATGGTAAATGCGGCTTTTGTTAGTCAGTCCCAGAGAGACATCAAACGAAAATTACAGAAGTTAGATGGATTTGCGGGCATGAATACAGCTCAGTTAATGGAAGTCGCTCAGAAAGTATTTGTGAATCGTGAAAATGAACGAGACAGAGAAAGTGAGCGAAAGATGAAAAAGAAAGCAGATCTTCTCGCTGCTGCAATAACCGAACGACGTGGGGGAGGTATCCCTAATCAAAGGACCAGAGGACGTGGAAGAGGCCGTGGAAGTGAAAGGCCTCCATTAGGTGCAAATCAGTGTGCCTACTGCAAGGAAGAAGGACATTGGAGAAATGAGTGCCCGCATTTGGACTCCGCCCCTGCGAGGGGAGGAGGGAGCCCTGGAGGCCAGGAGGAAGATTTCGAAGGAGAGGAGGAATGAATCGAACACAGTTCCAGCAGGAGAGGGAAGAAGCCATTGAGGGAGTGGCAGTAGCAACGGGCTATGACCTGGATGACATAGATGAAGACTAGGCCAGACCGGGCTCCAAGTTCACCCTGGGTCCCCAGGAGCCTATGGTCAGTTTAAAGTTAGGGGACCAATACATGGAATTCATGGTAGATACAGGAGCAGAACATTCAGTAGTAGCCAAACCGGTAGCTCATCTGTCCTCACGATCTGTCACCATTGTAGGAGCCACAGGAAATAAAGCTACAAAACCATTCTTGCAGAACCGCACGTGTGAACTAGGGGGACAGAAGATAACACACCAGTTCTTGTATATGCCTGAGTTCCCTATTCCACTACTGGGCCGAGACATGCTTGCCAAGCTCCAGGCCCAAATATCCTTTGCTGAAGGGGGAGAAATGAAAATGACTGTGAACCCAAAGCCTTCTGGATTAATGGTGCTTACTGTTCCCCGAGAAGAGGAATGGCGGTTCTATAGCGCACACCCAGCAAAATCAACTAGTCCCTGTATACCTACCAACCTCATAGCCCCACCTGAAGTTTGGGCAGAAGACAATCCACCTGGCCTAGCAAAGAACATAGCCCCTGTCATTGTCACCCTCAAGCCAGGAGTGGAACCAGTGCATGTGAGGCAGTATCCTCTCCCTCGCCCAGCCATAGAAGGAATTCATTGTCATTTGATGAAACTACTAAAGTATGGACTTCTCAAAGAATGCCAATCACCTTGGAACACCCCCCTTCTCCCAGTCAAGAAGCCTGGGACAGGAGACTACCGTCCAGTACAAGATCTGAGGCGAGTAAATGATGCAGTTGAAACTGTACACCCAGTAGTACCTAATCCTTATACTCTCTTGGGACTGATCCCCGCTGAGGCTACTCACTTCACCGTCCTGGACCTGAAGGATGCCTTTTTCTGCGTGCGTCTAGCACCCACCAGTCAACTCTTATTCGCTTTTGAATGGCAAGACCCCACAACAGGAAGGCGGGGTCAGCTTACCTGGACCAGATTACCTCAAGGATTCAAGAATTCACCTACTCTCTTCAGTGCTGCCCTGATTCAAGATCTTTCAAGTTACCCAGTGGACCCAGGAAAAAGGGTTCTTCAGTATGTAGATGCCTTGCTCATAGCCACCAACTCAGAAAGTGAATGCCTACAAGCTACTAGTGAACTTTTGTACCTCCTCAAAGATGCTGGATACAAAGTTTCAAGAGCCAAAGCACAACTATGTCAAACTGAAGTCAAGTATCTGGGATTCCAGATGTCCAGTGGAATCTGACGTTTAGGACCCGAACGTAAAGAAGCTGTATGTAATATCCCCACACCAACCACTAGGAGGCAAGTAAGAGCCTTCCTGGGGGCCGCGGGATATTGTCGCATATGGATCCCCAACTTCGCCCTGATCGCAAAACCACTATACCAAGCCACCAGAGGAATGGAAAAATCACCACTAGATTGGGGACCTGAAGAAGATGCAGCATTCCAAACTTTGAAAAAGGCTCTGATGTCATCTCCATCTTTTGGTCTTCCAGATGTTCAGAAGCCTTTCCATCTTTTTGTCCATGAGTCACAAGGAAACGCATTGGGAGTATTGACCCAATCACTTGGATCCTGGCAACAACCAGTAGCTTATCTGTCAAAACAATTGGATGTAGTTGCAAAAGGATGGCCCCCTTGTCTGAGAGCTGTTGCAGCAACAGCCCTCTTAGTGGGAGAAGCAGACAAACTTACCTTAGGACAAACTCTTCAAGTCACCGTGCCACACTCTGTATTGACTCTCATGGAACACAAAGGAAACTTTTGGCTAACCAATGCACGAATGTTGAAGTATCAAAGCATGTTGTGTGAAAACCCTCGGATACAGTTGAAAGTGAGTCAAGCTCTAAACCCTGCTACATTGTTTCCAATTGGTCCTGGGCCACCTGATCATAATTGTTTAGAGACTATGGACACTGTATTTTCAAGTCGCCCTGATCTGACCGATGTCCCACTAGAGGACCCAGAACGAACTTTCTTTGTAGATGGAAGCAGCTTGGTCATCAATGGACATCGTTGTGCTGGATATGCAGTGGTGACCCTTGATCTGGTAGTTGAGTCCTCAGCCCTGACCCCAGGAACTTCTGCACAGAAAGCTGAATTGATAGCCCTCACCAGAGCCTTAGCATTAGGAGAAGGACTCTGCATAAATGTGTACACAGATTCCAAATATGCCTTCACCACTTTGCATGCACATGGAGCCTTGTATAAAGAGCGAGGGTTAATCACTTCAGGGGTAAGGACATTAGGTATGGGTCCGAAATATTGAAGTTATTAGATGCTGTTTGGGCCCCCAAACAGGTGGCAGTCATGCACTGCAGAGGTCATCAGGCAGGAGCAGGGGAAGTTGCACGAGGGAATAGATTTGCAGATGCTACAGCCCGAAAGGCAGCCACCACAGGACAAGTAAGGACCCAAGATACTGCAATGCAAGCAGCCCTGTTCCCTGTGCCCCTCAGTTCCTGGGCACCCTGATACACTACAAGAGAGTTAGACTATTACTGTGAAAAGGAGGGAGGAGTCTTAACAGAACAAGGTTGGATAGTGCTACCACCTCCAGAAGATAGTCCATCACCAGGTCCTACAGTCATCCCTGAAGCACTAGGGCCAGCCTTTGTCCAAGCTTTCCATCAAGCCACACATTATGGGAAAACAGCCATGGAAAAAGCCCTCAGACCCCATTTTTGTATTTCATTGCTAGGATCGCTGACAGCCTCAGTGGCACAGCAATGTCTGATATGTGCCAAAAACAATGCAAAGCAAGGTCCTGTTCCACCCCCAAGAGTTCAGTCAGTAGGGGTGACCCCCATGAGTGATATACAGATAGACTTTGCTGAAATGCCCCGTGCAAATGGATATCACTATATGTTAGTGTTAGTCTGCACATTTTCAGGGTGGGTAGAAGCCTACCCTACCCGAACTGAGAAAGCTCGAGAAGTCACTAGGGCATTGCTCCATGAGATTATTCCTCGATTTGGAATACCGTCAACTATAGGGTCAGATAATGGTCCATCATTTGTATCCCAAGTGACCCAACAGTTAGCTCAAGCCTTGCAAATAAAATGGAAATTACACACTGCTTACAGACCCCAGAGTTCAGGGAAAGTAGAACGCATGAACAGAACCCTGAAAGCTCAATTATCCAAGCTTTGCCAAGAAACACATCTGAAGTGGCTCCAGGTTTTACCCGTAGCCCTTCTTAGGATACGTTCAGCTCCCACCAGATCCTTGGGAGTCTCCCCTTTTGAGATTTTGTATGGGCGACCTCCACCCATAGTGCAGGGAATAAGAGGAGACATGAGACAGATAGGATCTGAAATAACTAGACAAGAACTATTAGCTTTAGGTTCTGTTTTGCAGAAGCTCCAAACGTGGGTGCAAGAACGACTACCCATCAACCTGACTGAGCCTCTGCATCCCTTCAAGCCAGGAACGTCTGTGTGGGTGAAAGAGTGGAGAAAAACCCCGCTGGCACCGCATTGGAAGGGACCTTATGTCGCCATCCTGTCGACCCCCACTGCAGTGAAAGTCGCAGAAGTTGAACCTTGGATCCATCACAGTCGAGTAAAGCCGGCAGCTGCTCCTGATCCTGGCCAATGGATGTCAGTAAATGATCCTGAGACTCCATTGCGACTCACCTTGAGGAAACGGCCAGTTTTATAGAGACTATCTACGTCACGCGAAAGTGACCATCGCAGCAGAAATAGAAGAAAACTTCAACGAAGTTCATCATCCTTAACTTTCCAGTTAACCTTCAGAGACTGTAATCATAATGTTCTTCCACTATTACCTTGTGGGAGTGGTGATTCTGGGAATCCTGGAAAAGACTTTTGCCCTACCCCCTTGTGCAGCCTGCATAACCACCACCCGCACTGGACAAAAGATTACTCAGACTTTGATCTATCATTCCTACTATACCTGCACTGGTACAGTCAGCCGGTGTATCTACAATGGTACTGAATTGAACATTTGTACAAAGGGGAAACGTAAGACTTGTTATAACCCCCGACAAAATCCATCCTACTATACATTCGAGATACGTTGGAATGATGAGGATGGAGCCATCTTGAATATAACTAAACCTCTCACCAACCCCACAAAACCTATCATCTTGAACTTTGATGCTTGTGGGGCCATCAACAAAAATGCTTACCACAGATGTGCATCCTGGTCATGGGAGCGAGCATATTACCATGATTATAAGTATATCCAGAGGGAGCCTATGGATGGGGAAAATGTACTGGAAAAAGTACAGCGGCCACCATCTACTCCACTGCATCTCGGCATGATTACTTTTGCCCAAAATGGGAGTGTGTATATTTTGCTAGCTGGAAGAATGCACCTATGGGACGAGATGGAGATCATCGGAAAGGCAGTCTAACCAAGATTAAACTGTCAGAGCCTACGAAATGTCACAGAGGAGCTTGTAATCCTCTCCAACTTTTCATAGCCGATCCTAGCCAATGGAAGCAAGGATACAAGTTTGGGTTGCGCATAGCAGGAGGTGGTGTTGATCCTGGGACTATTTTATATCTGCGATTGAACACCAACACTCATGTATCCTCACCTTATCGCATACATCACTCCTTCTATGAAGCCATGAAATCAGAGTTTAAAATTCCTCCTGCTTCCCAGAACTTATTTCTTGAATTAGCAGGAGCAGTCGCATCTAGTCTCCGTGTTATGGACTGTTTGTTTTGTGGAGGAACAACAATGGGAGACCAATGGCCTTGGGAGGCACAAGAACTGAACTATTCTGTTCCATATAATCAGACTAATATACACAATACCACAAGTGAATGGGTACTGGCCCACTCTATTGTGGGTAATCTATGTTTTTCTCGCTATGGACCAATGTTTAATATGGAAGTGGGGCAGCTGGTCTGTCTCAATCAGAAGTTCTACAATAGCACCACTAAAAAGACATTGTGGTGGTCAGGAGTTAACACTACCGAACCTTCCAATCCTCTGGTGCAATTCCCCAACCTTGCCAGTATCTGGACTAATTTAGCAGCATATAATTCCTGGCAAGCACCACCTGGACTGTACTGGATTTGCGGAACCCAAGCATATGCTAGGCTTCCTCATCACTGGGGTGGTGCATGTGTATTGGGAACCATACGACCTTCCTTTTTCCTTCTGCCTACATCCCAAGGAGAGCAGCTGGGATATCCTGTGTATCGGAGTCGACAACTGAAAGAAGCCTTGAAAATAGGCCAATGGGACAAATGGGAAGGTGATGAATGGCCACCAGAAAGAATCATTGCATACTATGGACCTGCTACTTGGGAGCAGGATGGGACTTGGGGATATCGTACCCCTGTTTATATGATTAATCGAATAATACGTTTACAAGCTGTTGTTGAAATAATAACCAATGAAACTAGCAAAGCACTAACCCTTCTAGCAAAGCAAAGTACGCAAATGCGCACAGCCATTTATCAGAATCGTTTAGCTTTAGATTATTTGTTAGCAGCTGAAGGTGGAGTATGTGGGAAACTGAATCTAAGTAATTGTTGTTTACAGATTGATAATAATGGGCATGTAGTTGAAGATTTAGCCATCCAGATGAGGGAGCAGACATTCGTGCCAGTCCAGACTTGGCACAGTTTAAAGATGGATGGGTGGTTTGGCTCATTGTTTTCCTGGATGGGTGGATTGAAATCCCTTATGTTGATTGTCTTATTCATATTAGCCATGTGCTTATTGCTCCCTTGTCTCTTACCCCTTTGCTTACGCATGATAACATCATCCCTTGATAACACTATTGAGCGGAAGGCAGCTACAAAAGTCTTAGCTATGTGGCGATATCACCCTATACCCCAGAATGCTGATGCTATTACACCTGTATAATGTGTACATTGACTAATGAGTGATTTAATTCTCACCCTTTCTCACTTGCGGGTGAGAATAATCAAAGGGGGGAATGAGGTAGGCTATGGCCTAGCATAGCCTGCTATTATGGAAGGCCTGTAAGTTAGGCCTGGATCCTAATTTCCATTACAGCTAGAAAAGAGCTATAAATCTGTGAAAAATGAAAAGGATGTTTTAAAATGCTTAATAAGAAGTTTTTATGAATGCATAAGTCTTCTATTATTCTCTTGTATGTGAAAGAACCAGAAAGTAACAGTAAAAGTAACAGTATATGCATTCCAGAAGCTGAAGTTAACCTTGCAGTAGAAAAGTTACCACGTCAAGACTATACCATTGTTCAAGCAATCCTAAAGGAGGGGGCCGGTTGCTAGGCTCCGGAGGGATTTCTAATTGGACAAATGAAGCGAATGTATAACCAATGAGAAGTTTGTATGTATCGAGCTAGAACCAATAGAACGTTTTCATGTATCAAACTGAAAAAGCGGTATAAAAAGTTATGTCTCTGTATAAACCTCCGCTCAGTACCTTTTGAAGCTTGACTGACTGGGCCTTGTGCACAATAAACTGACTTGGACCCTGTCTATCGACTCCTGGACTTATTTATTGATTGCACTTTGCTACAGCACGGCGATGTCCCAAGCCTCTCCTTTTAACCCTACGAACGCTTGTCATCTGATTGTGCATATCGTATATACTGTAGGTTATCTCGCTTAGCAATCCCCGCATGTTTCCCTTTCCCCTTGCACCATGTCACTTTGTAAACTGTTCAAGTTGCTCTGTAAACCTCTTTGATTGTAGGATAAGGGGTATAGAAAACCTGTTAAATAAATTCATTTATTCTGTTTATTTATTTTAAGAAGATATCCCTAGTCTTAAATGACAGGCCCATACTACAACATAACGTCTCAATGTGATGGCATTCCAGCAGCAGGTCCAATCAGAGCCGATGCTCTCCATGCAATGGATGGCTAAGTCAGAGCGGGCCCTAGAGAAAAGCCTTGACATGAATAATTAGTCTAGTCTTAGTAGTCTTCTTATAATGGGAGTTCCCATTATAAGGGCCAGGATGTGCAAAGATTTTACAGGAAATGATCCTGAAATTACTTGGCTTCACATTTGATTTTTTTTCTTCAAGATTTAGAGAGCTCACAGATTGCCATCACATCAGGTGGCACATGCAAAAATCCCCACAGCTGATCACTGCTAAGATTCTATGTTTACCTACAGCC
Organism: Ichthyophis bannanicus; assembly: GCA_033557465.1. Lineage (NCBI taxonomy): Eukaryota > Metazoa > Chordata > Amphibia > Gymnophiona > Ichthyophiidae > Ichthyophis > Ichthyophis bannanicus. The sequence continues at coordinate 601,223,051 of CM066034.1, forward strand.
TCTAAAAATACTGCAACCAGGAAAGCGGAGAGCTCCCCTCAAATATGAGAGCAAGATAATTTTGATCCTGCTAGATTTGTCTCTACCAATGCAAAAGAACACAACATACATGCAAAAGTAATATAGTATATCACGGCAGATAAAGATCAGTATGGTCCATCTAGTCTTCCCAGCAAGGCGGCAAGAATACGTGCACTTGCAGCTTTGTCCAGGTTACCCCTCCCCATGCCATTTTTAGGGGTGTACCCACCGCTCCGTATAGGTCACCCCTATTTGTTCAGATATAAGAGATAGGCTTATTTTGATTTTATCCTGTTGCTATAAAGGGATCCATTGTGTCTGTCCCTTAGAGATGACTTGTGGAAACTTAATGCTAGATATGGCCTTATTATATGACTTGAATGAGGATCACTTTGAACAACAGAATGATTCGGCTGCATTGTGGGCCTTCATTGAAATAACTGGCAGTGGGTAGATGGAATAGACACTTTCCATCCCCCTTCTCCTATTATTCCTCACCAGAATCTGCAGCAGAGGCCTGGATCTGGACAGCTGCAAAGAGGAGAGAACACAACCAATCATAACCTTGTCAGCACTAGTTTAGAGACTCAACCATGCAAAGACACTATCACAAACTGGTCCTCCTAGCATAGCTCTCTGGATAAGGAACTCAGAAATAACTCCCTTCTCATAGATAAGAAAGGCAACTAAAATGATAAAGGGGATGGAAAGATGATATGCTAAAGAGGTTATAGATCTTCAGCACCAAAGTGATATATAATGAGTGATACACTGCCAAGTGCCCCACAGTTTGAGTTTGTGTGGCTGTCAGGATCTATTGTTTTGCTTTGACTGCCCTTCAAACGTTGCTGCTCTAAGCAATTGCTTTTTCTTGCCGAATGGTTAGGCCAGCCCTTTTAAGCAACCCAGGTGTAGGTGTGCTCTGGGGTGGCTTTTGGGCAGAGCCCAGTCAGTCATGGTTTACATGTATATTTTATAAAATATATGCAAGCATTTACACTTGCTCCCAGGCTGTGGTTTCTGTCAGCAGTGGGGGCACAAGGGTTTCTGACATCCTAGGCAGACCCTCCGTGCCGTTCCCCAAAAAAGACTGTGCTTCCGTCCAGCCTGCCATGCCAACCTCCCCTGTGCTAAAGCGGTGGTGGCTAAACTGCTTCATTGCTTTGTCTGGCCTTAAAGTGCCTGTGCGCATGCGTTCTAATGCCCGCTGGCTCCTGCCCCCCTCTGATGCAACTTTCTTGCAAGGCAGGCAGGAGCAGCAGGCCGGCACTGCGAGCAGGTGTTTTAAAGTCCACTATGGCGCTGAAGTGGCAGTTCATCTGCCGCTTCTGGGGGGATTAGGGAAGTGGTGTTGCCTACCAGAGTCTTCTGCTCTAGGCGACTGCCAAGTTTGTCTAGTGGATGGGCTGGTCCTGTGTGCCCATTTGCCCCTAGTATTTTATAAAATATATAGGTGCCTACATGTCACTATAAAATAGATTTTAAAGAGATTGCTTCCCAATCTAGGCAACCTATTATAAAATTGCCTTCTCTCTCTATATAGGCGTTCTCGGGAACAGAGTATAGGTCAATGGGGGGGGGGGTAGTAAATGAAAACATACAGTTGGTTCCTCTTGTTTCTGTACTGCATACATTCACACCTGCCTTGGAACAATTTTGTAACTTAAACATGTAAATTCCAGCATTTAAATACTGAATTTCTCAAACCTGGATGTCCAACAGGAGCCAGGTAATGAATCATCCCAGAGGAGTTAGCTGTGCATATTGCTGTTACAAAATAGGAAATGCATGTCTATGGTTCCTTACCAGGCAAGAATTATTCTGTGGAGAGACTGGGGTACATATTTCATGGGAGGTAGCATTGTCTGTGTAGGTCTGCCACCTGTGGTATTCAGGGTTCTGGAACAAGACCAACTAGGGCTGAGAGGCCATTAACTCTTGGGATCATTCTCTGTGCTACTATTTCTACATCCAAAAACTCACAGTCCAGTCCAGAGTTTCTTCTGAACCAATAAAGTTTACAGAAAGTCTTTAAGTGGCCAAAATCAACATGCAGAATATAAAAAAAGATTAAAAATTCAGTTCAACCATTGTTCCTTTCCTTCTACCCTGAGGTATGGAAACACTCCTCTTTAGTTCTTACTGGGAGTTTCCTCCTAACCTGAGATTACAGTCATTCTTCATCTTCTCCACCTTTACTTCTTCTTTCTTGGAGGCTAGTCACAGGCACACAACTACGGATGCTCCATATCTGGGCCTCCGAGAGCTAGATTCTTGCAGATGTCCTGTAATTTCTGAAGACTGGATGTAGACATGGTGGCAGGTGCATTTGTACAAGAGAGAGGGGCAACTCAGGCAATCTGCTGCCTGAGGTGAAGGATGAGATGGTGCCCCCCCCCCCGTACTGGGGGGGGAGAGCGCCTTCTCAAAACTCCAGTCAGGGACTGAACCAAACCAAAAAGCTGATTAGATAATATGGAGGAAATGCAAGATGTTTGCACACCAAGGAACTAAAAGAATGAGCGAGAACCACAGCACACTTTATAAAACTAAATTATAACTCATTTTTATTTTGTTATAAACTGCATTATGGTTCTTGCTTTTTCTTTTTGAACATATATTTTGCATCCCAAAAAACCCCTTCCCTCAACAGTGGGTAAAGAGCAGAACTAGGACATTCACCCACAGAACTAAAAAAAAAAAATCTGATTCTGGTCATCCCACTAACAAATATTCTCCAGTACCAGGAATATTTGGAACTAATAATGGTCTATAAACCATTATTAAGAAGGGACCCAGGATATCAATGCTTGACCCAGTACAAGCATTGTGGAACCTGTGTCTTTTGGGGAAACTGCTAGGTACGTATGACCTAGATTGGCCACTGTTGGAAACAGGATACTGGGCTCGATGGACCTTGGTCTGACCCAGTATGGCATATCTTATGTTCTTATGTACTGCTCTAAAATCAGGGACATCTGGTAACTAGCTTCTCTCTATCTCAGTTCAATGCTGAAATCCAATCTTCCAAGACTTTCCTCTAGATCTGCATGCCTGCAATTAGGCTGCTCAGACCAGGCCAGCCTGGGGAAATTGTTTGTTCACAAGGCCTAGCTGGCCATGGTGGGGAAGCTCCCAACTGCTTCGTAACAGCCTAGAACCCCTTAAGGATCCTGCAGCATTTCTTGGTGGCTTTTTATAGTTGCCTCCAGAACCATGATGTGGAACACTCTTATCAGTGATGGGTATCCAGGCACATCCTCCATTGCATCACCTTACACAAGGAGATTAGTAGCAGGCTCCATATTGTCTTAAAAAAACATTTAGGGGGAAAGTTGGTGCCCTGATAAAGATGTATTGGACAATTTGCACATGTAAATCCATTATTTACACATGCAAATGCCACACAAGCCTTCTAAAATGACCTCCTAAATTTGGACCAGGGGTTCTGAACCCAGTCCTCAGGACACACCTAACCAGTCAGGTTTTCAGGTAAACCACAACGAATGTGCATATGAGAGATTTGCATGTTCTGGCTCTATCATATGCATATTCATTTGTTTATTCTAAAACCTGACTGACTAGCTGTATCCCAAGGACTGGATTGCAAACCTCTATTCTAGACAAATAGGTGTCAAAAAATGCTCAATGCTTCAACTGATAGTTAAAAAAAAAAGAAAATAAAAATGCCTTTTATTGAACTAACTTAATACATGTGTAGATTAGCTTTTGTAGGTAAACCTTCTTCATGTCAGGACATTAATGCCAAAATATATACAGGAATGTATAAAGCATTACGTAGGCAGGAAGGGAGGGGGAAGCCTAGTCACTCTCTGATCAACTACTGATCAACTGTCATCACTTCCCCCTCCCTCTCCTTCCTATGTAATGCTTTATAGATTCCTGTATGTATTTTGGTATCAACATCTGTTGCTCTTATTGTTCTGACCTAAAGAAGAAGGTTTTACCTTCGAAAGCTAGTCTACAAATGTATTAAGTTAGCCCAATGAAAAGGTATCACCCTATTTTCTTTTTTTATTCAGCTGCCATTATAGTGGACTAACATGGCTTCCGCACATTTTTATCCAGTGCTTCATTTAAGATCCTAAGTTATATGCACCTGGATTTATGGAAAACTTTAAACCAAGCTTGAGCACTGAAAGTTGGTCTGTGTTAGATGGAAGTTTATTTTTTCTTCAATTCCCACTTCTATTTTCGGAGTACTGCTTTTGAACTATCTGTATTTATAGATTGTTCATGCAAATTATTTCTGTGCAAACTTCTGTTGTAATGTAATGTTGTACTTAGGATTCCGATTTTAATTAACCAGCCTTCCGTGGATTATCTCATATAAAAACCGGCTATCTCTGAAATTAAATTGTTATTGGCACACATATCAAAAGTTTGATAACTGGCGAATCAAATTGTACTAGAGTTCATTGTTAGGCTTTAGATCTTTCTAGATGGACTGACAAATAATGAAAATTGGGTTTGGTTTAGTTACATGTTTGAAATCCCAAGTGGTGCCAGTTCTTTGTAAAATGGCTGCACATATGTGCTACGTACAATGGGGGCAAGTTTCTAAAGGAATTTTTGCATGTACATGTCAGTAAACACGCATAAAAGGCCTCTTTTTATAATTACATCATGCATGAAAGTCTGCATGGTGCAAGCAGACGTGTGCGTGTACCTGACTTTAGAGTAGGCATATTCAGGTGGGAAGTTTCCATGGAGTGTGGTGGAGTCGCGATTTACACATGTATTTTATAAAATATGCATGTACCTGTGTACTTTATGTGCTAATATTTACATCTGATCCCAAGCAAGCCTAATGTCCAGGGGTCAATCTAGTTGCTGTCTCTGTAGGTTTACCCCTAATATTTTATAAAGACACGTAGTGCTCAGTTTTAGAAAGCACATGGATAGGGGAATTCACACGCCCAAGACGGTACATGGAGAATTCCCATAATAGAGGTGTAGGACTGCACACTGATGAATTTATGTCCACCGTGGGGGAAAAATGTGCAGATATTCCTTGCATAGGTTTGGGAGCAGCTTTCTAAAATCGCTGCTCCGGGTGCATGTAAGGAGACATCAGGGGCAGCCGAAGGGTGTTGTGGGGCCATTTGCGGAGACTAATTGCAGGGCCTCATTTATGTACATATTTGCATATCCACTGGGCCTCATTTGTATAAATCTAATTAATTTTATTTTAAAATGCATATGCTGCCCATCTAAAATTTTAAGCGGCTTTCAAAGGAGTCCTTCACAAAACTCTTTTTTGTCCTAACATTGACTTAGGGGCATGTTTACTAAACATTAATGTGTGTTAAGTGCCACTGTACCCATAGACATAAATGGGTGTTGCTGCACTTAGCACACATTCAAATTTGTGAAAGCACATTAACCTTTGGTAAACATGCCTCTTAACGAGTGTCTAAAAACCTTTTGCATGTACAGCGAGGATAAAGAGAGGCTATCCTCTAGTGCCAATTGCCAGGTGCATTACTACAAAACCCTGTTCATTTAGAACCCATAGCAAACCCGCCATATCATAACAGCACTATCAGGACTCACAGAGCACCTAACCCTATTTATCAAAAGGTAGCTGTACAAATATAGAAGGTAGTACTACAAATCTCTTACTGGGAAAAGAGAACAAGTGGGTCTACTACACAGAAACTAGACGAACAGAATAGCACAGTCCTGTCATGCATGCAAACCAGACAGACCATTATCAAATATAGAACAAGGGATCACGATTTAGAAATATGAAGACAATAATTGAACTGGGAAGCTCAAAAGCCAAACATTGAATGCACCACAACAGTGTAAAAATTAAGCTATGAAATTAATTTCCTCTTATACTGAACACATTGCAAAGACATCAGCACACATTTTCCAGAGCAGACACATTCCGGTTAATAAATTCAAAATAAAATGCTTTTTTTTCTTCCTTTTGTAGTTTGCGCATTTTATTTTTCAGTCGCACTTGCCCCAGTCTCTCTCTTCTGTGTTCTTCGTGCCTTCTGCTAACTCTTCATTGTCTGCTGTCCATTTGTCTTTTCTTCTATTCTGTTTGCATTTTCTGTTTACACTGACCTCTGACATACTGATCTTTCGCTTTTTGTTCTTTTCTCCATTTCTTTCTTTACTCATTCACTTAATTTCAACCCTCCATCCACAATCCCCTTTTAACTTTTCACCTAGCAGCTTTCCAGCCTAGCTCCCCCATTTCTCATCTCACTACTTCGCTAGCCTCTTTTACCCCTCTGTGCCTCCTACATCCCTTCTGCCATCCAGTTATTTCCTTCTTTGATATTCATTAACTCTGCCTTTCCTCCTTCTTACTCAGCATTCACTCTTATGCCTCTCTTTCAACTCTTCCCTCTATATGACCTTTTTACTTCCCTCCCACACAAAATATCGGTTCCCCTCTCCATCCTCATTCCCCACCTTCTTTTTTTTTCTCCTGTCCAGCCCGTCCCAGCCTCACAAACTTCTAGTCCTCCCCCAGCATCAGCTCCCTTCTAGTTCCAGCCCTCCCAGCATCCGCTCCTTTTCAGTCCCATTCTCCCCATAACCCAGCATCAGCCCATTTTCAGTTCTAGTCCCCCAGTATTAGTCGTCCTCCAGTCCTAGTTCATCCCAGCATCATCTCTCTTCCAATCCCAGTTTCCCCATCCCCCAGCATTAGCCTATTTTCAGTCCTAGCTCCCCCTCCCCATATCAGTCCCCTCCAGTCTCTCCCAACATCATCACCCTTCCAGCCTCCATTCCTCAGCATCAGCCCTTTTCCAGTCCTGTCCCTCCCCAGCATTATCCCCCCTTTCAATTGCAGTCTCCCCATCCCTCAACATTAGCCCATTTCCCATTCTAGTCCTCAGTACCAGTCCTCTTCAAGTTCCAGAGGCCCCCCTCACACACAAACATGATCCTGCCCCTCAGGGGGAACTGCGCCTACCTGACCGGTTTCAGAGGGAGGGAGTGAGGCCCGAGGTCTGGCACCCTGGCTCACTTCTGTATAGCCATGGGAGTCAGAGCCGGTGCTAGGGTTTCTGGTGCCCCCCTGCAACCCATAAGGAGAAATTTCACTTACCGTTAATTTCCTTTCCTGGAATACTGCTAGACCAGTCCAGACAAACGGGTTGTGTCCCCCTGCCAGCAGATCTTGGAGACAGAGAATTCTACCAGAGCTCTGATAGGCTGGACTTTGGTGATATGGTCCTACCCCTAGGGGTCTCCCTCAGTATTGTCTGTAAAGCGAACCCAAACATGTAACGCAAATAAACCATAAGACCACACATAGTGGACGTTTAATTCAACTATGTACAAGGGAGCTGAAAGTATCCCCAGAACTGAAGGCTGCTAAGACCGATAACGCAGCCATCGGGCCCCCATGGTGAGGCATACTGACAAGGAAGGAACAGAGGCCAGCGGCTTCACCACACTAGCAGCACCATAACTGACAGCAGGGTGGGTCCTGGACTGGTCTAGCAGTATTCCAGGAAAGGAAATTAACGGTAAGTGAAATTTCTCCTTCCAGGTCATACTGCTAGACCAGTCCAGACAAATGGGCAGTACCCAAGCTACCTGCTTTCAAGGGGGGTCAATGCCAACGACAGCACTGCAACTCCAAACTGACCCTCCTGCCAAGCGTGAACGTCCAATCTATACTGACGGACAAACGTGGACAACGATGACCAAGTCACCGCCCGGCAAATGTCGAGAGGGGCTACTTGAGACCGCTCGGCCCAAGATGAAGCCTGAGCCCGAGTGGAGTGAGCTCGGAGCCATGCTGGAACCTGCTTGCCTTGCAGTATATAAGCTGCCTCAATAGCTCCTCGCAACCATCTAGAAATGGTGGATTTGGAGGCTGCGGACCCCCGTCGAGGGCCCGCAAACAGGACAAAAAGATGATCGGTCTTACGGAAGGCGTTCGTGATCTTAAGATACCGCTAAAGCACTCTCTTCAGGTCCACAGCACGCAATTGACGAAGGTGACCGGAACACTGCTCTCTTTCAAAGGTAGGCAAGAAAAGAGGCTGGTTGACATGAAATGGGGTAAGCACCTTAGGTAAAAAGGATGGAACAGTTCGAAGAGAAACTCCCGCCGAAGAAAACGAGAGATAGGGGTCTCGACAAGAGAGCCTGAAGTTCGGAAATCCGACGTGCCGAGGTTATGGCCACTAGGAAAACTGTCTTTAGCGTTAAATCCTTAAGGGAACATGCCTTAAGGGGCTCAAAGGGAGGAGCAACAAGGGCACGGAGAATGAGAGCGAGATCCCAAGAAGGAACTAAAGGACGTATCGGGGGCCGTAATGTCTGAACCCCTTTAAGAAAACGCGAAACGTCCACATGCGAGGCGAGAGAACGCCCTGCTATCGGCCCTCGAAAACAAGTTAGCGCGGCAACCTGCACGCACAAGGTCCCGAGCGCCAGACCCTTATCTAGACCGGCCTGCAGAAAGGAAAGAATATCCGGGATGCTGCAACGCCAGGGCGAGATGTGACGTAGCGAACACCAAGTGTCAAAGAGACGCCACACACGAGTGTAAGCCAGCGACATCTAAGACCGCCGTGCCTTAAGCATTGTCGCCACCACACTCGACGAATATCCCTTCTGAACTAACCTGCGGCATTCAAGAGCCAGGCTGTAAGCGAGTAAGGAGCCGGGTTTCCCATTTCCACCGGCCCTTGGAGCAGGAGCCCTGGGAATGCCCCCAGGCGTAGAGGAGACGGCCGAGACAGCCGGACGAGATGCGCATACCATGGTCTGCAAGGCCAATCCGGTGCCACCAGGATCATCGGGCCGCGAAGCTCCCTGACTCTTTGGAGAATCTTGCCAATCATGGACCAGGGAGGAAAGACATACAGAAGGAGATGGGTTGGCCACACTTGAGACAGAGCATCTTTCCCGTGCGACCTGTTGTCTCTCCAACGGCTGAAGTAGATTGGTGCCTTGGTATTCTGTGCCGTAGCCATGAGATCCATTGCCGGTAGACCCCATCGTTGAACAATGGACTGAAAGGACTCTGGCGCCAGAGCCCACCCCCCGGATCCAGAGCATGTCGGCTGAGGAAATTGGCTTTTACATTGTCTACCCCCGCGATGTGTTGCGCCTAGATCGCCTGCAGATGCCTCTCCGCCCACGGAAGGAGAAGACCCATTTCCTTTGATACACCTGGACATTTTGTGCCCCCTTGGCGGTTGAGGTATGCCACTGTCGTAGCGTTGTCAGACAGAATTCGAACCGCCTGACGCCGCAGAAGAGGCTAAAACGTTTGCAAGGCTAAGCGCACCGCTCGCGTCTCAAGGCGATTGATGGACCACCGGGCCTCCCGAGGAGACCAAATCCCCTGCGCTGAGTGCGAGCCGCAATGCGCTCCCCGACCGGAGAGACTGGCGTCTGTCGTTACCAACACCCAGCGCGGAGGGAGACGAGACTGCGGGGCCGGAGCCACCAACGGAGGCAAAGTCTCACCGCCGGTAGTAGAGGCAACCGAACTTGATAATCCTCTGGACACCATGCTCGAGGCGAGACCTGTGCTAGGAGACTGCGAACTTGAGAAGTAAACTTGAGGAATCGAGGCATTGACAAAAAGACCCAACCTAAGGCTGTATCAAATCAAGCCCCCAAAAAATTCAATCTCCTGGGACGGCTGAAGACAACTCTTGTCGCGGTTGATTACCCAGCCGAGGCTTTCGTGAAAGGCAACAACCACCGAGACTGTGCTGCAAGCCTCGAGGAGAGAGTCTGCGCGAATGAGCCAGACGTCCAGATAAGGATGAACTCTGATGCTGCGGCTGCGTAAGGCCGCAGCTACTACCACCATTACCTTGGAAAAGGTTCGAGGCGCCGAAGCCAGACCGAAGGGCATCGCACGAAATTGGAAATGTTGACCGAGTGCCGCAAATCGAACGAGTCGCTGATGCCCCTCTCGAATGGGAATGTGAAGAATGCTTCTGCGAGATTGAGGGAAGCTAGAATTCCCCCTTGCGTACCGCTTGAATAACTGATCGCAGAATCTCCATTCAAAAGTGTGGTACCCGCAGACTGCGATTGACACCTTTGAGATCCAAGATAGGACGAAAGGAGCCGCCTTTTTTTTTTTTTGGCCCCACGAAATAGACAGAGTAACGGCCTAGTCCTCTTTCCAATGGTGGAACTGGACGAATGGCAGCTAAACGCTGGAGTCTTTGAACGAATCAACATCCGCTGCCCATTGACACAGCCAGAGCCATCTTCGAGCTACTGTCACCGGTGCTACGGAGCGAGCTGACAGCCGCAAGAGATCAGAGAAGGCCTCTGCCATGAATGCAGCAATGGATTCTAAACGAGCCAACTCGGGATCACCTGGAAGCTGCTGAATCCATCGAAGGGAGGCCCGTGCTGCTAGACCTGCGCACACCCCTGCTTGAAGGGAAAGAGCGGACAACGAAAAACCCGTCTTAAGCAGACTCAACTTTTTTTTGGTCTTGCTGGTCGCGGAGTGCCGCTCCGCCCTCAACCGGAATTGTGGTATGCTTGGTGACCCCGGTCACTAACGCATCAACTTTCGGGTATGTCAGCCAACGGTCCAAGTCAGAAGGAGACCAAGGGTATAACTGACCAATACCGCGTGCCGTACGTAGAGAGGACTCTGGAGAGTCCCACTCTCGAGATACCATATGCTGTAACTTGGCTGGAAAGGAAAAAGCTTTTGGAAGGCTTACGAATGCCCTGTAAAATGGGATCCGGCTGCAACAGGGTTTGAGAACTCTGAGGATCAGGCGTGTCGACTAGGCGTAGCGACTCCATCACCTGTGTGATTAGGGCCGGCAACTCCTCTTTCCAAAAAAGTCTGATATCTTGAGAGCCCTCGTGAACTGTCAGCGAAGAATTAGACGGAGAATATTCTCCATCTTCTTTCTCCAGTGAGTCAGGGCTCACCTTCGACGATTTAAAGTCTTCTGGAATATCCGTAGTGTCCCGCAAGCCACATGCAACGTTCCTGGAAGGACGTGCTGCTTTAAGGTCTGAGGACTTTCGGGACCGCTTGCAAGACCCCACCATATCCTTGTGTGCTACCGGGCGGGTGCTGAAGGTATACCAAAAGACTCAGAATGCCACAGGTGCCATGCCTGGCGGAAGAGCGTCAGGAACTCACTGTCAGCCAAGGCTGCCGTGGCTTCCAGCGGCTGTGGAAGCAAAATGGGAGCTGACTGAATCCTTTCTGCAGGAAGATCCTGCTGCAGGGGCTCTAAGGAGGGAGGCGTTAAGGTGCTGATGTCCCCACCTGGCAGCGCAGTGGGAATGGAGGAAGAAGATTCTCCTGGATGCAGCATGCAGGTGAACACAAGCAATCTATTAACTCCTTTTTCTTATTATTACATATAATACAGCTGTGCAGAGAAACAGGCATTGCAGAGGCTTAAACCCTTTTTTTTTTTTGTAAACAAAAATCAAGGTAGGCTTAGGGAAACAGAAGACTCTTCAAAGAAAAGGGATTTTGAAACTCCCTGTGCCTTCACAGCATGTTTAAATGTTTTGAAATGGCTGCCCAGAGCTGCTCCCTCCAAAAAAAACACTGAAGAGAAATCCCTCCTGATTTTCAAAATGGCCGCCAGCACAGAAAAACTGCAAAATAAAAGTTTCCTAAGCCCTAAAAACCTTAAAAATACAGCAAAATCGCTGGGGAAGAGGCAAGGAGTGCTGCTAGCAACTTAAAAATCAAATCCTGATGAACCCTGAATCACCAGAAACGGAGGGGAGAAGGAAACTGTCAGTTATTCACTGTGCTGGTACAGAGGAGCTGAGTTCCCATGGAGGGGAAGAGAAACTTTCAAAGTCAGTGTAAGGTAATTACAGTGACTGAAAGGTAGGGAAATTAGAGTTTGATCCCTCTGCAGCCACTTAGACCCTCATGGCAGGGGCTGGAAGGTGTTTCTGGAGAGAAGGGGAGCTGCACAGACAGTGAAATCAGAAGCTCAAACCCTGTTGTATTGCTGATTACAGAAAATACAGCTGTTAAGGAGGGAAGCCTGGGAAACCCAGAGAAACACCTCTTGTGTGCTCTGGGTGCATCCAGGAAATAAAAATGAAGAAAATAGGAACTTCAAAACCCAGTTAAACAGACCCTGATGAAAGCGGAAGTGAAGGAATCAGGTCAGAGACAGCCGGTCCCGATGCAGTTGAAATAAACCCAGGGCAGCTGAGGCAAGTAAGAAAAACAGTTTACTTACAGTTTCTCTCAGAAATTGATACCTGATGCTCCTGCTGTCTAAGCTCTCGTGGCAAAGACTCAGCGCTGCTTAAAGAAAATCAGGAGCTCTACTAAAGCCAGGCCCAGGAGCTCCACAAGTTTATCTGGGGAATCAAGTTGCTGGGAAACCCAGAGTAACACCTCTTGTGAAATCTGGGTGCATCCAGGAGCCTCAAGATACAGAGAAACCTGATTTTAGGGAGGTCTTCGTCCAGCTAACAAGCCCTCATGGCCAGATGCTGGGGATTCTTCCTGTCAGCGAGCTCTACTGTGTCAGAAACAGGAGCTCAGCTGCAAACACCCTGGTGCACAGTGAAACTATACTGGCAGCAACAGGCAAGTGGAAATATCAGTCCCCAAAGGGATTCTAAATAATTTTAAAGATTTTGAGGGAAAAACAACAAAAGCAACCAGATCTGCTGGAGACAGAGAAATACTGAGGGAGACCCCTAGGGGTAGGACCATATCACCAGAGTCCAGCCTATCAGAGCTCTGGTAGAATTCTCTGTCTCCAAGATCTGCTGGCAGGGGGACACAACCTGTTTGTCTGGACTGGTCTAGCAGAATGACCTGGAAATCTGTGCTCCCTCCCTTATCATTAATGTTGGCTACATTGTAGGCGGGTCTTACCTACAAAGCATCCCTAATTGTCACCAAGATTGCCTGGGCACATGGGAGCCATACACCAGGAAAGAACTCAGATCACAGTCACTTGTCAGCAAAAACTCTTTATTTGGTACAAGCAACAAAGCTGTAAGCACAAATATACAAGTGTCTGTCTGAGGGATCTGAGTGCAGGCAACGTTCTCTGCCCCACAACAGGGAGAGGGAAGGTTCCCTCCCAAAGCTGTATAGTTGCTTTCTTATATACCTCTCTGTCCCAAAGTTCCAGAAAGTTCTGCATAAATTCTTATGTCATTTGCAGCTTTCTCCAAATCTCTCTCCCTGGACCCTCCCATGTATATCAGGTTTCACAGCTGAAGTTTCAAGGTCTGCTTATCTTTTGCTGCCTTCCGCAGCCCACTGCCTCCTTCCTGTATTCCGTACGTGTCTCCTGGCACTATTTTATTTATTTATTTATTTAGACAGTTTTGTATACCGCCTTATCCTTCAATCAAAGCGGTCACAACACAATTGGGGGATACATTTAACACGCGGGGATATGAGACACATACACTAATACTTACAGGGAACATGGGCAATGGAGGGTTAAGTGGCTTGCCCAAGACCACAAGGAGCATCTGTGGGACTAGAAACCCCAGTCCTTCCGGCCCAAGGTTGCTGTCCTCTAGTGGGATTTGAACCCCCGACCTTCCGGCCTGAAGTACCGTGCCCCAACCACTAGGCTACTCCTCCCTCTCCCTATTTGTAATCTTCAAGGCTCAGAGTATGTGTGTTCTTTGTATCCAGCTTGGCCTGTATTTTCTCTTGCTAGGCCCAGACCCTGCACACTCCTGCACAAAGTATGGTTACCCAGACTCTTTCATAGTAGGCCGCATATACTCTGTCTTGTAGCCCACATGCTTGTCTTCTGTGCCATCCATCTACTGTGTGCAGTTACAGCAAGCAAGGGTGCAGTCATATAAAGCAAACATATAAAGCAGACCTGAGCCAATTATCCCTTCATTAGCCAATTATCCCTTCAACATCCCACTCTCCTTTTTCCCAAAACTCTTTTGTGAACTCTTTTCACGTGATGCTAGTATTTCTCCTTCAAATTCAATATTGTAAGAAAATTGCAGTGAAAGGGCAAATGCATAGCCAGAATAAAAAGAACTACTTAGCAGTAAATACTTAGCATCATACAAACAGGCTGTGATAGTCCAAAAAAAAAAATCTGATTCTGGTCATCTCACTAACAACATAAGCAGTTTGCAGGCATACTGTACCAGGCATATTGTGAACTAATATAAAACCCTACAAAAGTCACAAAGATCTACAAGGCCAAATCTATCATACCTTATCAGCATAAACTTCCAAAACTCATACAATAAGGGACTTACCCAGAAAAAGGAAGCACAATAAATGTTGCAGCGGGCCTTAAAACATCCATACACCTATTTGAAAAGCTGAACAAGTCAAATAACTACAGTATGGATCCCTACGTACAAACTCCATGTTAACAGAACACCTGGCCTCGGTCACACACTCAGAACACAGACCCTCACCAAATATAGAATAAGTGTCTACAACCTAAAATAAAAATATGTAGACAAAAAGCCAGACTCCACATACACTGCGACACCAGATAAATAAGAGGTGCAGTTCTCCATAATGTGTAAAATATAAAGATAGCACAAAGTCCAATTACTAAATTGAAAATGAAATTGTTTTCTACCTTTTTTGTCTGACCATTTTATTCTCTGATCATGCTGGTCCCACTCTTATGCTTCTGCTTTCTTCTGACTTCTCTTAGCTCTCTTTCTATAGTGTATAGTCCATCTGCCATTTCTTGTCTCTCCTTTTGTTTTCTTCACTTCCTTCCATCTTGGATATTGATTTTTTTTCCTTTCAGCTTTCTTCCATTTATTTCTCTCTCTCTCTTTGTCCCCCCAGATTTCAGTACTCCTTACTATCCAGTTCTTTTTTATCCTTCTACTGTACCTACTGCTTTTCAGTCTTTACCCCAGTCCTCCCATTCCACAGCTCTTCTTCCCTGGTCCATTATTCGCTAGTCTTTTGCTCACTCTTTCTCCCCCTCTATGTCCAGAGAGGTATGCTGTCTGCCTGGTGCCAAAATCCAAGATGTTACGGAGAGTTTGCCGAGACTCATCAAGCCCACTGACTATTATCCAATGTTGCTAATTCATGTTGGAACAAATGATACTGCCAGGTATACCTCGGAACGTATCAAAAGTGACTTCATGGCTCTGGGACAGAGGGTGAAGCAGTTAGGTGCACAGGTGGTGTTCTCTTCAATCCTTCCTGTTGAGGGTAAAGGCCAAGGCAGAGAGGCTCGCATCCTGGAGATGAATGCATGGCTGCGTGGATGGTGTCACCGAGAGCGTTTTGGTTTCCTAGACCATGGGATGCTGTTCCAAGGGTTGCAGAGCAGAGATGGCATCCATCTGTCCAAGAAAGGTCAACGCATCTTCGGTAGTAGACTGGCTAATCTACTGAAGAGGGCTTTAAACTAGATTCGTTGGGGATGGGTGAAGAAAGCCCCCAGGTAAGTGAAAGCCCCCAGTTAGGTGATACATTAAATACCTTTATGGAAATGGGTAACAGGGGTAACATATGGAAAGCAGTGTGTATTAATGCCCGTAGCATGGGAAATAAGATCCCTGAAGTTGAAGCTTTGGTGGGAGTGGCTGACTTGGATTTAGTGGCAGTTACAGAAACATGGTTCACAGAAAACCATGACTGGGATGTAACTATACCTGGCTATACTTTATTCAGAAAGGACAGGGTAGGAAGAAGGGGAGGAGGAGTGGCACTATATGTAAAAACTACTATTAAAGCTTTGGAATTACAGAGCTTAAAAGGGAGAGAGGAGGCATTGTGGGTTAAACTAGAAAGAGGGAAAGAGAAATCTATTTGCATTGGTGTGATATACAGACCTCCCTCACAAGAGGAAGAGGTGGATAGAGAGTTAGTTGAAGACATACGCAGCATTGCTAGGAAAGGGGAAGTGCTACTGATAGGGGATTTCAATATGCCAGATGTTGATTGGCACATTCCTGCTGCAGTATCATCTAGAAGTAAGGAGATCCTGGATTCTCTACAGGGAGAACTATTCAGGCAATTGGTAACAGACCCCACACGTGAAGGGGCCATACTGGACTTGGTGCTTACCAATGGTGAAAGTGTTTCTGATGTTGTAGTGGGAGATCATTTTGCATCCAGTGATCACCAGATGGTGTGGTTCAGTATTAGGACTAGGGCTGTTAGAATCCATTCCAAGGTGAGGATCTTAGACTTTAGGAAGACTAACTTTGCGAAGATGGACCAATACCTCAGGGAGTTGTTAGTGGGATGGGAACAGCTGGGGGATGTAGAAAAACAGTGGGCAAAACTGAAAGGGGATATTTTAAGGGCAACCAACCTTTTTGTTAAAATGGTAAATAAAGGCAAAAGGAAAAGGAGACCGCTATGGTTTTCGAAGGAAGTAGCTGAAAAAGTGAAGAAAAAGAGGGAGGCCTTCATGAAATACAAGAGATCACAGAGAGAGGAAGACAGGCATCTGTATTTGGAAAAACTTAGAGAAGCTAGCAAAGTAGTCAAGAAGGCAAAGATTCAAAAGCAGGAGGAAATAGCCAATGCAATAAAATGGGGAGATAAGACATTTTGGGAGTGAACAGCATTTTCCTTCACTCTCGTGGCTGTGATAACTGACGGCCTGTCAGCACGCTGAGTCTGTAGAAGTCAAAGAGGGGTATTTCCTGTCGTGACAGTTATCATGGCCGCGAGAGTGAAGGGAAATGCTGTTCACTCCTAAGGCTTTGCAGAGGTGAGCCGGAGTGCCAGGCTTCGGGCTTCACGGGCTCCCTCTGAAGCCAGTCAGGCAAGTGTGAGGCTCCCCGAGGTGTGAGGCCATGTGTGGGCAACATTCCCGCACAATGGTTGGGCTGGCACTGGGCAACATCAATGTACAGTACCAGTTCCTCTCAATCACCCCCTGTATTACCTCCATCTCGACTGTTGATTCCTTCTTCCAATCCTTCAAGGCATCTGACAGCACCTACCCCCCTGACAGGCCAGCCACTTCTTAAGCTTTCCAATTCTCTTTCTCTTAAGAATCCTGTATCAGAAACTCTATGCCACAATCCCCCCTCCCCCCAAGGCCTCTCCCTGGCAGATCCCCCTACTCTACCTTCCTGTTGCCCCTCCATGGTCTTACCACAGTCTCTGATGTCTAGTGGGAGCAGAAGCGATACCCATTTGCTCCTGCTGGTATGATTGTGGCTGCAAAAATGGCCACATGATTCCTAGTGGTAATACTGCGAGATTACTCTTAGGAGTCAGGGCAGCCATTTTTTCAGCTGTAGCCTTAAGAGCAGGAATGAGTGGGCATCACTTTTGCTACACTAGACACCAGGGATCTCAAAATCAGAGGAGGGAGATCATGGGGTGAGGGGGCTACCAGGAAGGCCTGAGGGGAGTGGTTATACCATAGGAGGTTGGGTGTAAAGTTCTTTATTTTATTTATTTATTTACCAGTTTTTATATACCGCCTTTTCATTTAATCAAGGCGGTTTACAATAACTTTAACTTTTACAAAAAACTTGAAAATTTAAACAATAACAGAGAACTTGCAATTTTAAACATTTAAGAACTTGCAAATTTAAGCAATAACAGAGAACTTGCAATTTTAGGCATATCATTGTGACTTCGAAAAACTTAAACAATCTCTTGTAACATCAACTCTACTTACGTACATCTTAGTAAGTGTGGTTGAAAGGTTGACTGGTGTAGATGGTTTTGCTTGTGTAAATTGGCTTGTGGAGTGGTTAGTGTGATTGGGGGTATGCCCAGGGGTGGCCCAAGGGGGGTGCGGGGCCTCATTTGCATAAGGGGCCTCATTTGCATAACTATTTGCATAATGTTACCATACACTATCTTTTAGTAAACATGCCTCTACTGAGTGTATGGATAAAGAAAGACTAAAAGATTTCTACATTACTATAATCCAGTGCCAACCGCCAGGCACATTAGGAACTACTACAAACACCGCCCATTTAGAACCCATAGCAAACCCGCCGTATCCTAACAGCACTACCAGGACTCACAAAGCACATACTCTACCTATCAAAAGGCAACACTGCAAATATTAAACCAATACATTTCAGAGAATAACAATACATGACCTACTGGGGAAAGAGAACAAGTGGCACTGACAAATAGGAATTACATAAACAGAATACCTCAGCTCAGTTATACATGCAAAACATAGACCATCACCAAACAAGGAATCACAATTTAGAAACAGGAAGACAATAATTAAACTGGGAACCCCAAAAGCCAAACTTGGAATGTACAACAACACTGTAGAAATATAACTATAAATTAATTTCCTCTTGTACTAAACAAAGCACAGACGTTAATGATGCACATTTCCCAGAGCTGACATAGTCCAGTTAATAAATTCAAGATAAAGAGATATTTTCTACCTTTTGTGCATTTTTTTTCAGTTGCAATTGCTCCAACCACGTTCTTCTGGTTTCTTCGTGTCTCTGCTAACTCTCCATTGTCTGCTGTTCATTTGTCCTTTCTTCTCTCTTCTAGCTTTTTTCCATTCTCTCTCTACATTTGCTTTAACATACTAATCTTTCTCCTTTTGCTGTTTCCTCATTCCTATTTCATCCACTCAAATTTTACCCCTCCATCCTCAATCCCCACTTACTCTCCCAATACCCGGCCAATTGTAGATTTGTCTTCCTCCCACACAAAATATTTTTCCTTCTCCATTTCCCTCTCCCAGCTCCATCCCATTCTAATCCTCCCCCAACATCAGCTCCCTTCTAGTTCCAGCCCCACCCAGCATCTGCTCCCTTCTAGTCCCCGCATCAGCCCATTTCCAGTCCTAGAACCCCCCCCCACTCAGCCCATTTCCAGTCCTAGCTCCCTCCCCTCACAGCCCATTTCCATTCCAAGCCCCCCTCCCCATCAGCTATTTGCAGGTCAAGCCCCCCTTCCACTCAGCCCATTTCCATTACAAGCCCCCCCTCCCCATCAGCTATTTGCAGTTCAAGCCCCCCTTCCACTCAGCCCATTTCCATTCCAAGCCCCCATCCCCATCAGCTATTTGCAGTTCAAGCCCCCCTTCCACTCAGCCCATTTCCAGTCCTAGCAACCCCCCCCAGCCCATTACCAGTCCTAGCCCCCCCATTGCCCATTACCAGTCCTAATCCCCCCCATCACCCCACTGCCAGTCAGCCCCCCCAATAGCCCATTACCAGTCCTAACCCCCCATCAGCCCACTTCCAGTCCTAACCCTCCATCACCCCATTTCCACTCTTAGCCCCCCCCCCATAGCCCATTACCAGTCCTAACCCCCCCATCAGCCCACCTCCAGTCCTAACCCTCCCATCAGTCCATTTCCAGTCCTAGCCTCCCCCGTAGCCCATTACTAGCCCTAACCTCCCCCATCAGCCCACTTCCAGTATTAGCCCCCCCATAGCCAATTACCAGTCCTAACCCCCCCATCGCCCATCGCCAGTCGTAATCCCCCTCCCCTCCATCAGCCCATAGATTAAAAAAACAAACAAACTGGCTGCTGCTGCTGCTACCGCCGTGGCAGCAGCAGAATCAAGCGTCCCGTGGGGCCCCCCCTGCCCGGCAGAGCCCTCCCGGCATCAGCTCTCAAAGTGTGGGCTTTTCAGAGCCACGAAGGGAGAGTTTCCCTTTCTTGCTGCTCTGTTAAGCCTGCCGGGGCTGATGGGAAACAGGAAGTCTCATCAGCCCTGACGGGCTTAACAGAGCAGCGAGAAAGGGAAACTCCCTTCGCGGCTCTGAAAGCCACCGCTGATAGAGATGATGCCAGGAGGGCTCTGCCGGGCAGGGGGGGGGGGTCCCCGCGGGACGCTTGATTCTGCCGCTGCCACGGCGGTAGCAGCAGCCAGTTTGTTTGTTTTTTTAAATCTATGGACTGATGCAGAATGTTGTTTGCGCGGAGCCCCCTGAAACACGGGGCCCTGTGCAAACAACATTCTTGCTCAATGGACGGGCCGGCCCTGGGTATGCCCTAGGACAGTGATGGCTAACCTTTTTGAGCCCGAGTGCCCAAACTGCCGCACAAAATCAAAGAATTTCCTCAAAGTGCCAGCACGTCAATTAAACCTCAGCTCAGTTACACATGCAGAACATAGACCATCACCAAACAAGGAATCACAATTTAGAAACAGGAAGGCAATAATTAAACTGGGAACCCCAAAAGCCAAACTTGGAATGTACAACACTGTAGAAATAAAACTATAAATTAATTTCCTCTTGTACCAAACAAAGCACAGACGTTAATGATGCACATTTCCCAGAGGTTTCATATTCCAGTTAATAAATTCAAAATAAAGAGATATCTTTCTACCTTTTGTGCATTTTTTTTCAGTTGCAATTGCTCCAGCCACTTTCTTCTGGTTTCTTCATGTTTTCTGCTAACTCTCCATCGTCTGCTGTCCATTTGTTCTTTCTTCTCTCTTCTAGTCTTTTTTTCCATTCTCTCTCTCTACATCTGCTTTAACATACTAATCTTTCTCCTTTTGCTCTTTCCTCATTCCTATTTCATCCACACAAATTTTACCGCTCCATCCTCAATCCCCACTTACTCTCCCAATACCCGGCCAATTGTAGATTTTTCATTCCTCCCACACAAAATATTTTTCCCCTCTCCATTTTACTCTCCCAGCCCCACCCCATTCTAATCCTCCCCCAACATCAGCTCCCTTCTAGTTCCAGTCTCACCCAGCATCCATTCCTTTCTAGTCCCTGCATCAGCCCATTTCCAGTCCTAGCCCCCCATCAACCCATTTCCAGTCCTAGCTCCCCCATCCATTTTCAGTCTGAGTCCCTTCATCAGCTCATTTCCAATCCTAGCCCCCCATCAGCCCATTTCTAGTCATTTCCTAGCCCCATCATCAGCCCATGTCAAATCATAGCTCCCCTCCACTCAGTCCAATTCCAGTCCAAGCCCCCCCCCCATGAGCCTACTTCCAGTTCTAGCCCCTCCATGAGTCCATTTCAATTCAAGCCCCCACCACAGCCCATTTCCAATCTTAGCTCCCCCCAACAGCCCATTTCCAGTCCTATCCTAGCTGCTCCATCAGCCCATTTTCAGTCCTAGCTCCCTTCCCTCACAGCCCATTTCCATTCCAAGCTCCCTCCCCATCAGCTATTTGCAGTTCAAGCCTCCCCTTCCACTCAGCCCATTTCCAGTCATAGCAACCCCCCAACCCATTACGTCCTAGCCCCCCATCAACCCACTTCCAGTCCTAAACCCCCATCACCCCATTTTCAGTTTAAGCCCCCCCTATAACCCATTACCAGTCCTAACCCCCCATCACCCCATTTCCAGACATCCCCCATCAGCCCAAAGCCCATTACCAGTCTTAACCCCCCCTATAGCCCATTATCAGTCCTAACCCCCCCATAGCCCATTACCAGTCCTAACCCCCCTTCAGCCCACTTCCAGTCTTAACCCCATCAGCCCATTTCCAGTCAGCCCCCCACAGCCCATTGCCAGTCCTAAACCCCCCCCATCAGCCCACAGCCCATTACCAGTTCTAACCACATCAGCCCACCTCAAGTCCTAACTCCTCCCCATCAGTCCATTTCCTGTCCTAGCCCCCCCCTTAGCCCATTATCAGTCCTAACCCCCCCATAGCCCATTAGCAGTTCTAACCCCCCATCACCTCATTTCCAGACAGCCCCCATCAGCCCACAGCCCATTACCAGTCTTAACCCCCCCATAGCCCATTACTAGTCCTAACCCCCCCAACAGCCCACAGCCCATCCAGTCCTAACCCCTCCCCATCAGCCCATTTCCTGTCCTAGCCCCCCCCCATAGCCCATTATCAGTCCTAACCCCCATCACCCCATTTCCAGACAGTCCCCATCAGCCCAAAGCCCATTAGCAGTCTTAACCCCCCCATAGCCCATTACCAGTCCTAACCCCCCATCACCCCATTTCCAGACAGCCCCCATCAGCCCACAGCCCATTAGCAGTCCTACCCCCCCAGCCCATTAGCAGTCCTACCCCCCCAGCCCATTAGCAGTCCTACCCGCTACCCCCCCAGCCCATTAGCAGTCCTATCCCCCCCTAGCCCATTAGCAGTCCTACACCCCCCCCCAGCCCATTAGCAGTCCTAACCCCCCCCCCCATGGCATATTAAAAAAAAAAAAAAAAGCTGGCTTTGGCTGCTGCCGCTGCCGCGGCAGCGGCAGAATGCAATGTCCCGCGGGGCCCCCTCCGCCCGCTAAGCCCCTCTGCAAGGGCTTTCAGATTCGCGAGGGAGAGCTTCTCCCTCGCGGCTCTGTTAAGCCCGCAGGGGCTAATGGGAAATTTCCCATCAGTCCCTCGCGTCTAAAGGGGCTGATGGGAAATTTCCCATTAGCCCCTGCGGGCTTAACAGAGACGCGAGGGAGACGCTCTCCCTCGCGAATCTGAAAGCCCTTGCAGAGGGGCTTAGCGGGCGGAGGGGGCCCCGCGGGACACTGCACTCTGCCGCTGCCGCGTCCGCGGCAGCAGCCAGAGCCAGCTTTTTCTTTTTTGCGGACCTACCCGCGTGCCAGCTGCAAGGCCTTCGCGTGCCACAGCTGGCACGCGTGCCATAGGTTCGCCATCGCTGCCCTAGGAGATGGGGGGAGGGAACAGCTATCGGGGGCTGGGTGACTGGGGAGGGGTGTGTGGGCTTGGACCTCGACATTGACAACTGTTGCTTTACACAGGCACTTATTTGTGCCTGGGAAGGTATAACTGTCAGTGCCTAGATTTTTCACAGCCATGTGGATTCCTTTTAAAAGATAGGGAATCCACAGTGATGTATTAGGCCCACCCAAATCATTCCCTCTCCCCGCCCTTCCTATGCCTCCTGGATACAGCGCTGAGTACGCCTTGTAGTACTATACAAATGATAAGTAATAGTAGTATCTAAATGTGATAAGCATCCCCATGTTTAGAGAAGCTCTGGTCTAAAATAGCATGTGGGCCAATCAATATGCAT
The DNA here is from genome assembly GCA_033557465.1 of Ichthyophis bannanicus. Taxonomy (NCBI): domain Eukaryota; kingdom Metazoa; phylum Chordata; class Amphibia; order Gymnophiona; family Ichthyophiidae; genus Ichthyophis; species Ichthyophis bannanicus. The sequence continues at coordinate 601,245,971 of CM066034.1, forward strand.
AAATGCTGCTATTTAGACATGGGGATGCTTCTAAAATAAGGGCCATAAGCATCTGAACAGATGAAGATGAGGCTGTTTGTGCACTTTTAATGTAATGTTTTCAAGAGATGCAAATTGGTCGTTAGTGTAGCACTGTTTGGTGCAAAAGCCATATTTAAAGGGGAGACTTCAGTATTTTTAACAGCACTAGGCTGGAGCTGGCTTTGATCCCCCCATAAGTAAGTTTTCTTGGCAGTTGTTGCACTGTACTTAGTGTTTCTGCACTAGGTTATGGTCCCTTCAGACATACGATGGAGCTGTTTTGTGTTTCTAAAGGGTATAACCACTAATTAATTTATTTTTCATACTAAGGGGGAGGGGGCATTTTAAATTGCTTAGATGTGATTTCTACATCCACAAATGTGTACATGGATGTCCATATCACAGATGTCCCTGGAACGATTTCAGAAACAGGTTTTTTGGATGTTTCCACTTGGGGACATCTAAATAGGCAGGGGGTGTGATGGAGGCATGTTCAGGGTGGAGCTATGGACACAGAAGTCCCCGATTGATCTTAGAACCCTTGGGGATGTCTGCACTGCATTCAAAACTTACCTGCTCCAGGCACGAATAGGCATTGGAAAAGTGCTCGCTTCTGGAGTATGTCTAGAGGTTGGCACTACTCTATCCTCTCTACTCTTCACAATGGCAATGCTATGTGTGTGTAATTAGAAAACTTATTTGCATTTGCACTTTCGCTGCATATCTCGTAGATATCTTGGATTTAAATCCTATACTAGGAACGTCTATGCATATGTCCCTGTAGATGTCCATATCGGGCGTGTCCACATTTGTGAAATTGTGCCCAAACTTGGACGTACTTGCCGTTTTTATGGACATTCCAGCTTGGACATCCCAGTTTGCACTGTGACATCTTTTGTAAAACGTGTCTTCATGGCTACATTGTGATGGGTTTGACCACAATATGACAATAGATCTGTGCAAAACTGTATGTTCTGAGATTAATTATAGTACCATGGTCCTTTGTGCTGTTATTATGATCATTAAAAAAAATCTTGTGGGTTTTACAGTGCTTTCAAAATAGATATATTTTTTTAAATTATAATTTATATAACTGGTTTTAGCTTCTTTAAGTATTCACAGAAGAGCGACTCTGGTACACATGTATCACTCTCACTATGGGACAGGTACTACATGGTAACATTTTATTTACCAGTTAATTTTCTTTCCTTGAGTCCTGCTACTCCAGTCCAGGCACATGGGTTTTGTTCCCCCACCATCAGATTGGTGGAGACAAAGAACCAATGAAAAGATAGATTTCAATGACATCACTCCAATGCCTCTATTCACCTCGGGTACCAGAGATTCCTTTAGTATTTGTCCCAAGGCATATGGGAGAAACATGGCAAGCCTCACACAGCCTCAATCATGGGCAACAAAGAGTAATCAACAATAGAGAACGATGTACAGGAAAGCATAAACAGAAGGTTATTAGTAGAAGATGAACCTGCAAAGCAGAGTATAAAAATCATAGCAGACCCATGGGTACTGCAGCATATGAACAGATCAAATATATTTTCAGGGGTGGGCCCTGGACTGATCTAGCAGGACTCAAGGAAAGGACATTAAATGGTAAGTAAAATGTCACCTTCCATATTGTTCTGCTAGACCAGTCCAGACAAGTGGGATGTACCAAAGCTACAACACCACTGGGCGGGAAGAAGACACAGCAGCTCGCAAAACCCTTAAGACACAGGTCATGTGCGCCCGCATGTGGACATCTAAGCAGAAATGATTGACAAGCGGAAAGCAATGTCCACATTGCTGCGTTACCATTATCTGCGGAGGCCACAAGGACGCTCGTTCTGGGATAGAATGGGCATGCAAACCTTCTGGAACCGGCTGGTTCTGCAACAGATATGCTGAAGCAATGGCCTCCTGAATCCAATGCTCCATAGTCAACTTGGCCGCTGCGTCACCCTTGCATGGGCCGGCAGACAACACAAAATGATGGTGGGACTTATGAAAGGAATCCATAACCTACAAGTATCGGAGAAGCAGCCTCCGGACATTCACAAAGCTAAGATCCTTATCCTTTTGCTAGCACTGCTCCTTGGAGAAGGAGGACAGGCAGATCATCTCGCTCATGAGAAAGGAGAAACCACATTAGGCAAAAAGGAAACCACCGCCTTTGATAAAGAAACATATAAGAAACAGAAAGAGACAGCCTTCAGCTCAAAAAATCCACCTTGCAGAATAAATTATGACTAAGAAGACTGTCTTGAGTATCAAATCCTTTAAGGTAGTATGTTTCAACGGTGCTGCCATCAAGGCTCTGAGCACCAGACACAGATCCTAGGAAGGAATCGCCGATCAAAGGGGAGGACTCAGATGGCGAACCCTTTGGAGAAGTGCAAGAAGTCTGTGTGCAAAGACCAGAGGCTTACCAGACACCGGACCTCGGAAACAGGCCAAAGCTGCCACCTGAGCCTTCAGGGAGCTAGGGGAAAGGCCCTTCTCTAGGCCATCCTGCAGAAAAGCCAGCAGGGAAGGCACCTTGGCCACCTCAGGAGCCAACTGCCAAGGGCTGCACCTTCACTCAAAGAGGAACCAGATCCACACGTATGCTAGCTTGGGAGATCTCCTCTGGACTCCAAGCAGAGTACAGTCCCACTGCTGGGTAGTAGCTCTTATGTGTTAGCTGTCTCCTTTCAAAAGCCAAGCCATAAGCAAGAAATCAGGCGGGTCCTTCAAGACGATCAGTCCCTGCTGCAATAGGCCCTGAGATGGAGGCAAATGAAGAGGAGGTGCCTGCAGAAGCTGCATCAGGTCACCAAACCATGCTCTCCTTGGCCATCCTGGTGCCACCAGAACAGTCCTGCTCAGGTGGCATTCTGTATGCCTAATCGCATGCCCCACCAGGGGCCATGGAGGAAACACATACAGCAGGTGCTGACTTGACCAAGTCTGGGTGTGGTGACTGAAGAAGCACAAACTTGGCATTGGAGTAGGTCGCCATCTGATTAATTTTGGGGCAACACTAGTGGCACAGAATCAACTGAAATGCCTCCTGACTTGACTCCCACTCTCCAGGATCCAGAGAGTGCTGGCTGAGGAAATCTACTTCCACACTGGCCATCCCAGAAATGTGCAGAGCCAACAGCCCAGGCAAACAGGAGATCCATCTCCAGAACTACCCCAGCATTCCTCATGCTGCCTTGCTGATTGACATAAGCCATCACCGTGGCATTGTCTGAAAACACTCAAACTGCCTGGCCCTTGACCAGGGGCCAGAAACGTAGAAAAGCCAACCTGATGGCCCTCTGGCATCCATTGTTAGGAGGATCCCAGAGAAATTGTATAGTGACATGCCCTTCCTCAGAAGACAGGACTGCTGCCATTACCATAGACTGAACGTCACCATCAATGGGAGTAGGAGCCTATGCTTGAATCCCTGAGACCATCGAATCAGCAAGGACCGTTGGAATGGTTGCATGTGAGAGCACACCATTGGCACCATCTCTAGTGGAGCTGAAGATAATCCCAGACTCTGTGAGCCTGCTGCGCACAGAACAGTGCCAGGCAATCCAACAGTCTTTTGACTTTCTGCCTCAGCAGGAAAACTCTGCCCACTAGAGTGTCAAAATGTGTTCCCAGAAACTCCAGGGACTGGAAAGGCAACAGCTGGCCTTTTCCTTGACTGATCACCCGGCTGAGACCTTCTAAAAGAACATCACTTGGTATGCCACCCAAGATGCTACTGGAAGGGAACGGGCCTGGATGAACCAGCCATCCAGATCCCTTGGCGTTATAGTGCCACAGCCACCACTCCCACCATGACCATGGAGAACATTCTTGGGGCGGTGGATAGCCCGAAAGGGAGGGCAGCAAACTGATAGTGAGAGCCAAGTATGGCAAAAAATGCAGCTACTTTGCTGATCCACCCAAATTGGGATATTAAATATGCCTCGACCAGATCCATTGAAGCCAAGAACTCTCCTTGGTGCACTGCTTGAGTCACAGAGTGCAAGGTTTCCATCCAGAGGTGCTCGTTGACCCCCCTTGAGGTCCAGAATGGGCTGGAAGGAACAGTCCTTTTTGGGCACCACAAAATAGATGGAGTATCTGCCCCTGCCCCACTCATCCGGCAGCATGGGCACCCACTGCCTTTGGGTGCAACAAGTTGTCCAAGTTGGTTCGCCAGGTGGCACGTTCTTTTTTAAAATTTGATTTATCGCAGGCTCACAAGGGGAGATGATGAGGGCATTCAGAATCATCTCTTTGCATTCCAGGACATAGCCAAGATGAATGGCATCTAGCACCCAGTGATCTTTGGTAACCCGGGCCCATTCCTGAAAGAAAAGGCAAAACCTGTCTCCAACTGGAGGAACTAAGGAATGGGCCCTCAAACTTTTAGTGTGCAGCCAAGGAGGATCCTCCTCTGGAAGCGACCAAGTCCCTGGGCCCACGTGCTCTGCAAAAGGACTGAGAATGAGCGTGAGGCCCAGAAGCAGAGGGGTAGAAGGTTTTCCAGGTCAGTAATGATGAGAGTTCCAAAACCTCTGGGAATCTGGCCACCATGCCCTCTGAACAGGTGGAAGCTGCTAAGAAAGGGGCACTAGCCCACTTTACAGGCCCCTTTAAACCTCTGGAAGTCGGTAAGATTTTGTCTCACCCAGGTCCTTCAACAGCTTCTCCAAATTGGCTCCAAACAGAAGTCTCCCATTAAAAGCCAGTTGGGCCAACTGAGCTTTAGAAGATGTATCCACTGCCAAGTGCCGGAGCTAATCCATTGTCTTGACACCATCACCAGGGCACCATCCATAGCAACCAAGCATACCAGGTCATACATGGAATCAGAAAGGAAGGCCATAGCCGACTTCAAAAGAGTGGTAGTATCATCCAGCAGAAGCAACTGAATCCATTTGAGCAGAGCTCAAGACATCAGATTGGTACATACTGCCAGCTACAGAATAGTAGCCACCATGGCAAAATGGCTCCTCAGGAACGAATCCACCTTATGGTCCAGAAAATCCTTTAAGGTCGATCCACCTTCCACAGGAATGGTGGTATGTCTGGTAACCTCTGTAACCTGCGCATCTACCTTGGGAATGCCAAACCACTCAATGCAGTCCTCCTTTGGGAGAGTGGAGATCTTCTTACATACCCTTAACCCTTTAAGCAGGGAGTCATCCTTGATCACATCTGAGGACAGGAAGACAGTAGTGGATTTTCGTACCTCTTGAAAGAGTAGGTGTACTTTCTGCTCCTGCTCCATGCTGGAAGTGTCTATCTAGTTCAAAGTGGATGAGACCCTGGTAATCAACACCACCGGATCCTCCTCCTGGGATAGGTGGGTCACTCTGGTCTCTGCATAATCCTCTGAAGGCGAGAGTACTTTTTCATTCACGTCAGAGCCCAGTACTGGCTATCTGAGTCATAGTCAAAATATTGGACAGCTCCCATCTCTCGGACAGCTCTCTGAACAAGGCTTCCACTCTCAACCTGCCCTGCATGAGACTGCACCTGGGGGCACCGAAAGGCTGCAGTGTCTGAATTTCCATGTCAGAAGGACCAGACCTGCTGCAAAAAGGAAAAGAATCCCGGAGAGGACAATCCAAAGTCCAGAAGCTCTCCTTTTGGGCATGACTCTCCAATGGCAGGGGGCACAGTCACCACAGACACCCTAGAGGATGATGAGCGGCTCACAGCATGGTCGCCAGAACCTCTGGCCGGCTGAATATTCTTACCCATAAAGCCATCCATCACCACCTGCCTTGAGGCAGGCAAGATTGGACTACCTGTATCCCCAAGCTGGGAGGGGGAAAGCAGACTCTCCTGGGATGACTCAGAAGCTATCATACAAGAAGAGCAGAGTCCAGAATCTGGGGATGAGGCACTTCACTTGCCACAGGTCAAACAACGTTTCCTGGAAACAGACAGAGAGAGTTAGGCAAATATCACAACAGTGCATATTAAGGCTGCGGTGACACGAAGGCACGCATTAACTGCACTTTTATTCAATGCTCATTACAGGTGCTAGGGAAGGAGTGCACATTGGAGCTGCTTGGGTGAAATGTGCATTAGTATTGCACGGCCATCAGGTGCAGAATAGGTAAAAATGCTAACACGTGCGGAAAATGGCAGAAAATTCCCACATTGCGCCATCACCAGAAGTCAAACCCAAATTGCGTTCCAGGAAGTTGGAATTGAGAGCTCCCAATAAGGACAATGATGAGGTCAAGCCTTGGTACTCACCCCCTGAGAGCCCTGGGCAGAGGATCTGTATCAGACTCAGCTTTAATCCCCTGAAACTGTGTTACTGGCTTGCTGCGCAGCACATCCCTCTGACAGTCTTCTGCAATCTTCGGGAGAGAACGGGGGGACAGAGGAGGAGGGAAGGAGTGCTGAGGTTGTATAAGTCGGCTGCACTCTTCCAAATCCTTCCAATTTTGTAGCTGCTGAACTGGCCCTTATCATGATCAGAGTGTGGAGCTGAACAAATTGCCCCTCCTCCTATGGCTACTGAAAAGACCACAGTCTAGTGGAGCCTCCCACATTGCACTCAAGTGAGAGGGTCACCTTTGTTTCTCAAGCTGGTCATTCACTAGCATTTAATCAATCTTTTCCTCTCAATCCTCAGATTTTCTTCAGAGAGGAGACAATTCATCTACCATCTCCTGGAGACAAAGAAATACTGAAGGGACCCCTGGTGGCTGAGGCAAATAGAGGCATAGGAGTGATGTCATTGAAACCTGGGCTTTTCATTGGTTTTTGTCTCCACCAACTTGCTGGTAGGAGAACACAATCCACTTGTCTGGATTGGTCTAATAGGAAGATATGGCATTATTTTTATGATGTTATTGTTCTTTCCAACCCAACTGAAGTTGGAAAGAATTATATAAAAGGGATAGAGAATGTCTCTGTCTGTCTGGGGCAAAATAATTCTCCAAAAATGTAATGGAACAGGAAGAAACTTGGTGTGTGGGAAAAACTAGTAAAAAAACATTGAGTCTGAAAATGGGCCAGAGAAATAAGCCCCTCAAATAATAGCTCAATGCATTTCTATGGGAGAAAGAGTTCCAGCTTCCGTTGTATAGAAAGTTACATAACAGTTAGGGAATTGCTCCTTTCAATTCCCTCTCCCTGTTCTCTACTCTCCCAATCCCCCCAAATAGTCCCCCCTACAATTGCCTCACCATCTCACTCACTGTCCCCACCACGAAAAATATACCAATGGGACGTCCATCCTCGCTATTCATGGCGGCTGCTGCCCCCCAACTAACTTCCCCGCCGGTTGTGCAGGGAAGCTAGTCGGGGGTGGGGAAGAGGCGGTCCAGGGGCAGAGAGTGGGCTGGCAGTGGATGGTTGCTGGCCCTGGACGTACAGGGCTGATTCTGATGTTGGCCCTGTACGTCCAGGCCAGCAAAATGTCTGGGGAAGTTATTCCACCCCTTGGGTGGAATAACTTTCCTGGATGTGTCATTTCGTCAGCACCGAGGCACGGAAGGGGAGGCAAAAGTTCTTTCCCTTAGCCCAACTCTGGCCTTAGGAGGCTGGATCGGGGGTTGGGCTGCGGGGAATTAAATTTTTGTATGGCAGCTGGCATAGTGGCATTTAAATGGAGCCGTAGCTCCATGGCAACATGACGCCATGGCTCCATTTAAATGCCCTGACTGAGTTAGTCGGTCTTTGCTGTACATGCAGGCTGGGACTGAATCACATTCCCGGTCTGCATGTACAGTGCTGTTCGCGATTCTGATCCTGCGGGGCTAGACGTGCCCTGCGGGATCAGAATCGCAATCTCCTTTGTACGTCCGGCTCAGCCCGGGACAGAATTGGGCCCACTGGGAACAAATACATATAAATTCACACACACATACACACTAACATACACACATGCAGATACATACATACAAGCATTCTCACATGCATACAATCAGATACTGTATGCAGTGACACACAGACAAATGCATTCAAACAAAGTTACACATATACCAACCCACAAAAGATCAATGCCCAATGCTGGAACTGGCTCTTTTCTGCCTCCTATTGTTTCCATGTGTAATCCCTAACTTGTATGACCTTATTTTTATTTATATATCTTACTTTTTATGTTTGTTTTTATGTTGTTGTTCTTTTGTAAACTGCTCTACTATATTTGCGAAGGGCAGTATAGCAAATTTTAAATAAACTATAAAGGTACATATACACACAAACAAACAAAATAGAGATACACACACACACAGAAAAACACATACAAACACAAAATACATGCGCACAGACACAACACATTCACAAGACACAGGCAGGCACACAGGCAATAAAGATACGAACGGACCGTTGTGTGCATGCGCACACACATACACACACATACGCACAGAGGCTGGTGAGAATTCCATGAGCCATGGATTCTTTGCAGGTCGTGATACCTTTCCTGAAACAAATCCAGATAAGATTTTCTGCATGAACTTTTGCAGTCGTCTTTAGATGGTTACCTCTGAAGAAGAGCCTATGTAGACTCAAAAGCTGATATACATTATCATTATCTAATTCCAATTTTGGTGCATTTAGGTCATATCATTTTTATTAAGTTTTGCACACAACATAGAATACATAGAATACAACAATGCAACAAAAAGAAGTCGCCAGACATGTCATCGCCGAGTATCCCCTACCCCCAGCCAACGTCCGTCCGTTCTAAGAAGGAGTGCCATCAGCGAGACACCCCAAGAGGAGACATGCAGCATACAAACCTTGTATACAGACAAACAAACCCATCCTTTTCCCCCCCCCCACCCCCCAGCACGGATGTAAACTTCCCCTCAACAAATAACATATGTACTACAGCAGCGTAAAATACAGCAAATTAGCACCGGTCGGCTGCCAGTACCGCTGTGGCCAAAGTTCCTGAAACAAAACAAAAGGGGCCCCCCACCCGCCTAGAACCCTAATCTCGAGACCTTAAACATTAAGTATGGCGCCGCGCCCCTTTGGCGACAGATGCGAGAGCATAGGCGACCATAGGTCTAAAAATTCTTCCCAACGTTTACCCCCTTGACGCTGGGCTGTCACTTTTTCCATACTCATCAGGTCCAGCATAGACTGCTCCCACAGCCCCAAAAAAGGGGGTGAGGTAGAGATCCAACGGCTTAACAGCACTCGCTTGATCTGCAGAAAACCCCGCTCAAAAAGCTCTCTATGCCAATACGGGACCTGATCAAAGCCCAGTGCCCAATTGTGGAATAAGCAGACCTCCCTCTGTATGGCGCAGCTGGACCCCGTCCACCCCTGTAGCTTAGCGCATACACGCATCCAGAGAGCACGCACCCTCGGGCAGCCCCAAAATTTATGGGTTAAGGTCCCAACGGCGTTATCACACCACACGCACACAGCATTGGCTCGTAGCCCAACCAGTGAGGCCCAGCTATCGCTAGTATAGGCACGCCATAAGAATTTATATTGCATTTCCTGCAGATACACCCATCTCGGGCCTTTCGCTATCCGCTCAAAAGCCACCTGCAACATCGCAGACGTCGCTTCCTCCACTCCGTCACCCCGCCACCTACGTGCGAGATCCAGGAGGAACCCTTCACCCCCTAAGGGTCGAAGGACTCGGCGATAGACCTCCGCCCCTGGAAGTCGATCTTCCAACTGTTCCAAAATGATACGGGGGTGTCTAGAGGCCGACCACCCCCTCGTGCAGGTATCTTCAGAAGTGAGATAGTGTCTCACCTGCAGGTATCCATAAAAGTCTTGGGATCTGAGATGGAACCTGCGCTGCACTTGCTGAAAGCTGTCCAAAACCCCAGCATCTTGCGTATAGAGATCGCCAAGACACACCAACCCTTTCCCAGCCCATGCGGAGAACACACTACGTGGAGCAAAGCCCGGACCAAAGGCAGGATTGCCCACCAAGGGCAAACAGAGGAGACCGCCGCCTATCCCAATCAAACCTCAAGCATAGTGCCCTCCAGGCGGAGCGCAGCGCCTCCAAGTATCCCCCCCCCACACCACAGCGGAGCTTCGCAGGGAATTGGTCGACATGTAGGAGGTAGAGAGGGTGGTATGGGGCCCACACTTCCGTCAGAGGCCAAGCCATGGCCTCCTCACCGGAGCCCTCCACCAATGTTCTGATGTGCTTAGCTAGGTAGCGTATATTGTAATTGCGCAACGAGGGCAGCTCCAGACCCCCCTCCTCCCCTCTACTCATTAATGCACTCAAGGGTATGCGAGCCCTACGCCCCCCCCATAAGAATGTACGAAGGCAGCGTTCCAGGCGCCGCCAGTCTTTATCTAGAATCCAGATCGGGAGCATACGGAGAATATAGATCCACTTGGGAAACTCTACCATGGTAAACAACGCAATTCGCCCTCTTAGGGACAAGGGCAAGTCACGCCAGCTCGCCAGAGTCTTTACACTTCTGGAGAGCAATCCAGGTATATTAGCGCGATATAGGTCCGTAGGTCGAGCAGGTACCTGTATGCCCAAATACTTGATCTGACCATCCGCCCACAGCAGCGGAAAGGTCCCTGCCCATCTGGGGCGAACCCTATCCCCAACATCTAAAACAACTGACTTCGTGGTGTTAATTTTTAGGCCAGAAAAGCGGCCATAGTCCTGTATCAAGCCAAGCGCGGTGTCCAATGAGAAAGGTAAATTGGTGAGGCATAGCAACATATCATCAGCAAAGGCACATACTTTTAATTCCTCCCTACCCATGCGAATCCCAGTAATCGCAGAGTCTGCCTGTAGAGCTCGCAATAGTGGCTCTAACGCGAGTATAAAAAGCAAGGGGGAAAGGGGGCAGCCCTGCCGGGTTCCCCGCTCTAGCACAAAGGAGTCTGAATAAGTGCCATTAGAGCCCACACGTGCCATGGGTTGTGCATATAACACTCGTAACCAGCAAAGAAAGTCCCCCTGCAATCCAAAGGCCGAGAGAGCATCCCACAGATAGGGCCAAGCCACCCGGTCAAACGCCTTCTCAGCATCCAGACTGACAAGCAGTAGCGCCTCATTACTCTGCAGACACTTGTCCATACCCAAAAGGATGTTTGTGATATTCCGAGAAGCATCTCGGCCCTGCACAAAGCCCACTTGCCGCTCATTAATGAGAGATGGCAATAGAGGGGCAAGCCTATTTGCCAGCACAGAAGCCAGCAATTTTAAGTCGCAATTAATAAGGGAAATTGGTCTATAGGAGGCAGGATCTACCGGGTCCTTCCCCGGCTTGGGAAGCACGGTAATGTCTGCACAGCGCATATCCCGAGGAAAAATACCAGCGGCCCGCACCTCCTCAAACATCACCACCATGGAGGGGGCCAAACTCGAGGCCAAGATTTTATAGTATTCCATACTGAAACCATCTGGTCCAGGAGCTTTGTGTGACTTCCCCCGCTTAATACCAGTAACAAGCTCTGCCACTGTCAATGGCGCATTAAGCTGTTCTAAAGCTGCCGCCGGGATCTGCGGCAGAGTTAAGCGGCGCAGGAAATCAACCCCTTGATCGTAGTCTCGCTCCTCTTCACTGTATAATGTCTGGTAAAAGGCCCGAAAAATCCGCACAATCTCCGCAGGCCTATGATGCAAGGTACCCCCATCATCTCGTAGCACAGGGATAAAGCGAGTCCCCTCAGGGTCCCGAATGAGTCTCGCTAGTAGTCTGCCAGATCTATTACCGAACAAGTGGAGACGGTGTTTGTAATAATGCAGCGAAAGCGCAGCTCTCTGCTGAAGCAATTCGTTCAGCGCTGTTTGCACCTGCACATATTCCCTCTGGGTAGCAGCATCTCGGCGCCCCCCCAACCTGCGCTGCAGCTCTCGTAGGTCACGCTCCAACACTAACACACTCCGATCTAAGTGGCGGCGGCGCCTTGCGGTATAGGAGATGATCGCCCCCCGCATCACAGCCTTGCTGGCCTCCCAGAACAGCAGCGGAGAGCATTGCGGGGTGTCATTAAAATAAACATAGTCCTCCCACTGCTGCTGAAGATAACCACGGAAGTCTTCATCCTCCCACAGGTGTACTGGGAACCGCCACCCCGTTCGGTTTGTCCCTTGGCAGTCCCAGGTTATCCAAACCATCCCGTGGTCCGAGATCATTATCGGTTCTATCTCCGCCCGTAAAACTCTCGGGACTCCCCCTTCACTGACCAGAATAGAATCTATGCGAGACCATGTCAGGTGGGCTCTCGACTGATGCGTATATTCCCGCACTCCAGGGTGTAGCATGCGCCATACATCTACAAGGGCTCCCTGTCGACAAAGAAAACTAACTCCCTTACGGGTCCAGGCTCCCTCCCCTTTATGGTGGGATTTATCATAGGTCGGGTCCAGTGTACAATTAAAATCCCCCGCCACTACGATCTTAGCCCGACCAGCACCTTGTAACAGCCCCAACAGTTTAGTAAAGAAAGCATGGTCATATACATTTGGTGCATAAACATTCAATATCCAGAGTGGTTCAGCATAGAGCGTGCCCTGCAGCAAGAGATAGCGACCAGAGGGATCGGCTTGTACCGTATGCACGTCCAAGGGCACCCCTCGTCTGACTAATACCGCCACCCCTGCCTTCTTGGTACCAGAGGAAGCACCATATGAGACAGTTACCCAGTCCCGTTTCAGCTTCTGATGTTCTATATCACTCAAGTGGGTCTCTTGCAGCAGGGCAATATGCGCTCCCTTTCTCTTCAGCCCCTGTAGGATCTTAGTGCGCTTAATCGGAGAGCCTATGCCCCCGACATTCCAAGAAATTATCTTAATCTCTGGCATAGCTCCAATTCCAAGAAACCCAGCAGATACAACATCCAAAGAACCGCCCAGAGATGCCCAGCCTCATCTCCCGGGCTATAATCCAAGCCGCCCAGTGCTGCGGACCTTCCATGCTGTGTACAGAATGTGCAAATAAGTACCATCCCCCACCCGTGACCGCTCCCTCCTCCACTTCCACCCCTCCCCCACCCCAGCCCCCCCTCCCTCCCCCCCCCTCCTCCACCCTCCCCCCCCGCTCCCCCCTCCCACCCCCACCTCAGATCGCTGCAAGAATCTCCCCCTTGTCTCCTCCAGAAAACATCCCCCATCCCATCCCCCCCCTCCCCTCTAAAAAACGCTACCATAAAGCCCAAAATGAGAATCACAGACCACACTTCTGGACCGCCACCCCTCCATGCCACCTCCAACAAAGAGCTCATGTGGAGACTAAGCGTGCCACAGTACCCCTCAGGGCATTAACTAATGTAGGCTCATCTTAAAGAACCACGTGGCAGATAGAACATGAGGAGGGATCCTCGAGGCTGTACCCATCCTCCCAGAAGCTGCCTATGAGAACCTCTAACAGTAAAACAACAGTAATAGTAACCTTATTAATCATATGATCAGTAAGAAGAATGAGAATAGTAATATTAATGACAATAATATCACCTCCACCACACTAGACACACAGAACCAGTCCAGGTAATAAAGGGTCCACACAACCATGGACTAACATCCAAATGCCCCGATCAGGAGCCAGAGTCCACTTCAGGTCCCTTCCCGGGCCCCATGACTGATGTCACGAAAGTTCTCGCCGCCGGTGCATGAGCAAACACATGGGCCTTCCCCTCATGGTAAACTCGCAGCACAGCAGGGTAAACAAGTGCAAACCGAATCCCGGCTTTCACCAGCTGGCCACATAAAGGGGAAAATTCCTTGCGCTTAGCCGCTAAAGCGGCAGAATAGTCCTGGAACATGAGAATGGATCTGTTGTCCAACTGCAAAACGCGCTTTTTTCTGTATGCCTGGAGCAGGGCCATTTTGTGTTGGAAGTTTAATAACTTGGCCAGTATCGGTCGCGGCCGCTCATCAGGGCCCCGTTTCGGGCCTAAACGGTGTGCCCGCTCCACGATGACACTGCCCACCAAATCCGCCAGCCCCAGCTCTTTTGGTAGCCAGGTCTCAAAAAGTCCAGCAAGTTGATGGTCAGACCACGTCTCAGGCACTCCTACCAGCCTCAAATTGTTGCGGCGCGATCTATTCTCGAGATCATCCAGTTTCTCGAGCACCGCTGCAAGCTCCTTCTCGTGGCGGGTGATAGCAGAATCCCGCGCCCCCTCGCCCTCCTCCAGCGCCGTGATGCGGTGTTCTGTCTCCTCCACCCTCCGGGTCAACTCCCCATATGCCTCCGCCATCGAATCCAGCTTCTGTAGGATGGAGTCAAATTGAGGCGCCAATAATTTAGCAACCTCGTGCGCGAGATCTGCCACCCCCGGCTCACCGTTGCTGGAACCTGGAGAGGATCCCGGGGAGTTCGCACTCACTCCGAGCCGCGTGGTGGACGCCATTTTGGATTCGCGGGTCCCATGTGCTTTGTCCTTCTCTCTCTTTGCCGCAGCCCGCATTTGGTAAAAGCTTCTTTCTCGCCGGCGTGGGGCTCTCCGATCGCGGTGTGCCACCGGGTCACCTCTCCCCCACTAAGCACCACACTCGCTCTCAATTACCGCAGTTTGCTTGCCGGTTTAAGGCGACGGTCCGGGAGCGCTCTGAGGACACGTCCTCACACGCTCATGTGTTCACGTGATCTCTTTTGGTGCATTTATAGGTATTATTTTTAGCTGCAAAGAAGCTCACTTCCTCCAGGAACAATATGGCTGCTTGAGCTCTTCACTCTAGCATAGTATGTGCACAGTGGAGGCTTTTGACACATGTGCACCTACAGAAATAAAACATGCACTGTAGTGATTAGCACTGCTGAAACTGACAAGCACTCTTACTGGCAGTCTGAAAAAATAGAATTTGAGCCCGATACTCAAAGCTGCTTTATGTGGCCGGCAGCAATGCTGACCGCAGAAATAGCTTTAAAAAAAAGTCCATGGTGCTTATATGGATAAATGCTTCCTCATAAATCCTCAGTGGTAGCATTTATCTGTATACCTAATGAGTGAAGCAGGAGGAGGCTGGTCCAGAACATTACATGCAGAACAGCAAAATTCAGCCCCTCTGTGTCTAGCCTCTGTGCTAAGTGTGAAATTCATTAGCTTGTCTTAAAAAATGTAGTGAATGCAACATTAATTTAATGCATGTTAACACATGAATTAATGTACATACCACTGAAATGTATGTGTTACACAGTCCTATTGCAAGTAAACACATTTTTATTAAAACAAATGTCTGAAACTAACTGAAAAAAACAACCACAAATTGGGAAAGTCCAAAAAAATCCCAAAACAGAACATTTTTTTCCTGTGCACATTCCTACTCTATGCATAAGTTAGGTCACGGAAATAGAAGGCTAAGAGCCCGATTCTAAGACACAGCTTGCAGGGCTGTACGTCCTGGTGGGATGTGCAGTCCTGTAAGCCATCCTGTCCCTATTCCCCCTCCGACTGTCACCGCACGGCTAGAGCATCAGGACGGGGAGAGCCGGTGGGGGCAGAAGGGGGCGGGGTCTGGCTGGAGCAGGGGTGGCAGGACGTACAGGGCCGATTCCATTGTCATCCCTGTATGTTCGGGGGTCACCGGGGGGAAGGCCTGCTTATTCCATCTTGGAGGTGGAATAAGAACAGGCTGCCCCCCCCCCTCCGATTCCACTTGCCAGCTCACCCCGGGTCCCCACTGCCTGATCAGGGCACTGGATGCCCCTGTTGGGCATGGGCGGCAGGAATCGGGGTGCACCGCACATGTGCTTCAACAGGAAGGACGTCCCCAAGGCAACGGAAGAGGCACTCCGGGCCATCCTTGGCTCTGATTCTGACTGCCACGGGAACGTTTTGCTCCCACGGTTCAGAATCGGGTCCAAACAGGCCCGTCCTGCTCAGGGCCATCCAGATGGCCCGGACGTGCCCCTTAGGGAATGGGGCTCCATCTTTTGCATATGAATGGCGACATAGTTGCTGCTAATATATATTTTTAACGGCACTATTTAACTGGTTAGTTCTGCTAAATATATGCTTAAAGTTAACATTTGTTTGACTTTAGCTCACAACTTTTCAGTAATAGCTCTGTTCCTAGAGAGTTTACAATGTACTTTTGTACCCTAAGAGGGGGAAGGTTACATAACTTGTCCAAGGTCACAAGGAACAGTAGTGATATTGGGATCCTGATTTTGCTGGTTGCTAGTCTACTGCTCTAACCACTAGACTACTCCTCCACGATTACTTAGCTTTATGTGTTGGATGGGCCTGCTGAATATCAAGCCATTTACTTATGGGGCCAGTTTTCTCTTGCTCTTTATTTATTTCATTAGTGATATGTGCATATAAATGATAGGGATGTGCATTCATTTCAAACAAAACATGTTGAAATCACATGAAAATTAGAGCACTTTCATTGGAAAACAAACTGAAACAAAATGTTTTTTCCTACACGCCCCCAATAGATGAATGGTTTGAGCTTTTCTTAAAATGCATTGTTGATGCTTGTGATACTCACCCACTCATCCCATTTCCTGTTTTTCTTATGTAGATTGTCTTATCCTTCCAGCCTTAAGCAATGTTATAAATGACCTATAAACCCACCTTTTCAGACTGCTTTAAAGTTTACTTCAGGCCATAATGGATAATCAGCCACTGAGCCTAATTACATATAGCCCTCCTAACTTAGTTTGATGGTCAAGGCTTCGCTTTTACAACTTAGTGCTTCCAATTTATATCTATTTATGCTAAATAAAAAAAAGCTAAAGTTAATTAGTAAAATACACATAACCAGAGTTCTCTTAAGAATTTACAGTCCTCAATATCATACTGCATAATATTAAATTAATATTTTCAATTTTATTCTACCTACTTTAATTCTTCTCAGCCTTGCTGCTGTAGCTCAACTACTCGCATCGGTTTATTGTTGTGTGCTTTGTATGTCCTGACTAGTCAGGAAGCTCCTCGGAGAAGGAACTGGTTCAGTATGTCTGTAAAGTCTCGTGTATATCTTGTAGTGCCATATAAATGTTTGGTAGTGGTAGTAGCAGTACTAGTAGGATAATTTCTCTATGTGGGATATAACATCATAAACCCCGATTTGCAGCTGCCTATGTTTTTTATTACTATTTACAACCCGCTAGCCCCGTGGTTCTCAGCCCAGACTTCAGGGCGCACTTTGACAGGTGGGTTTTCAGGATTCCCATAATGAATATGCATACGAGAGATCTGCATGCGCTGCCTTCATTGTATGTAGATCTATCCCATGCTTATTCATTATGGGTATCCTGAAACTAGGTGTGCCTCAAGGACTGAGTTGAGAACCAATGACCTAGCCTAGTCAATCAATGGTAGTGACCATCCTGAGCCAGGTGCCAGACACCACAGCTCCCTTTAGAAGCCAATAGGCATGATTCCTAAGTCTATCCAATAACTATCTTCACTGAGGGATGGCTGAGACTGAGCCCTTTCCACTCTTACGGGATTGTGGTCCTCACCCTTTTGGTCAGTGCCCTTTCTTATTTTTCCTGCTCTTCTAAATTTTATTCTGAACCACCTTGATGTTTTTAATAGAAGCGGTACAAAAAAAAAAGCTTTGTTTTAAATAAATAAATAAATAAACAATGAAACATGTTACCTCTGCAGTATAATAAGCTCCAGCTGGGCTGGCGAGCAGAAGCCGGGACCAGGAATTGAACCTGGGATATTTGTACACCAGCACACGGAACTTCTGGTGATCACCTGAAAAATTTCTAAGCTAAAGTTTGTTTAAAGCTGACTCAGAAAGGATGCTGAAACATCAGTTGAAAATTAGTCAAAGTGCTATTGAGGCAGCCATGAGGCTCTTATCAGCCTGACCCTTCCCCCGCAAGCCATGAGGCTCTTACACAAGTGATCAGCTTGACCCTTCCCCCGCAAGCCATGAGGCTCTTACACAAGTGATCAGCCTGACCCTTCCCCCAAGCCATGAGGTAATCAGCCTGCTAAGAGAAGGCATTGAGATTTCAGTAGACACCCTTCCCCCACTCCAGGTCTGAGCACAATGTCCCCTTGCCCAGAAATCAGCAGACCTGAGCATACCGGTTTGGACAGGTCACCCAGGTACCTTCCCCAGGGGCTGCTGATTGGTGGGCAGGAAATACCTGTGGCAAATGGGATTGTAGAATGAGTTTAAAACTGTACTGTATATAAGGCATTGTAGGACGTCCCTCAGAGCTCAGACTCTTTTGTGGAGGGTACCGGCTCTCTGTCTGATCCTGTGTGCACATTAAAGATCCTGTTTGCATTCCAGCCTGTCTGAGAGTTTTCCTTCTGTGGGTGAGTGATTGAATAAGAGCTTTTCACAGTGTTTGCTATAACATTTCTGGTGCATTTGCCGGGAAACTTTAAAGAAAAGCCTCTCTCATCATACCCACGGTGGGAAGACTACTGCTTTTTGCAGGATCAGGGCCTCCACCGGTCAGGGACCGACCCCTCCAGGTGATTAACGATCCTTGGCACCACGGGGCCCCTTTGTGCTCCGAAGGACTCTTTGACTTGTGTGGTTAGTCGGTCCCTGCGGCTGAATCCCCGATTGAAAACCGGCTGGACAGACTGGCATCCAAACTCTTCCTGACCAGAAGCCTGGTAAGTACTGCCTAACTGTTTTGGGTAGTAAATTCTGTGAACCTGTAGCGGCCCGATCACCCACACGAACGGTCCTAGTAGGGACCCCGGGGGGGGGGGGGGGTTTCTGAAGCCATCGTTCGTCCAGTTTTGAGTAGAAATCAGAGTAGAAATCAGAGTACCAGTACCAGTAAGATAACTGCAGTATGAATTAATTTTGCTACCTTGGGCCCCTTAAAAGGTATTTAAAGTGCAGCGCTGCCAAAGATATTGAAGAAAAATTGCCTAGGATATTAGTATTAACTCCCTTAAGAATCTTTTAAAAGCGCTGCCAAAAACTTCTAAAAGTAACCAAAATATAGCACTTGATAAGCTAAACATACCTGAGATAAAGAATAGATCGCTGCTTCTCTTCTTTCCTTTCTGCTTGTGGGGAGTTTTCTGAAGCGTGACTGCAAGGAGAGAGTTCTCCGATGTGCTCCGCTGTTAATTTCTGCTCTCCCATGCTGCCGCTGTGTTCCCGCTGTTAATTTATGTTGTCCCCATGCTCCCTTTGTGCTCCAATGTTAATTTATGCTGTCCCCATGCTCCCCTTGTGCTCCGATGTTAATCTGTGCTGTCTCCATGCTCCCCTTGTGCTCCGATGTTAATCTGTGCTGTCCCCATGCTCCCCTTGTGCTCCGATGTTAATCTGTGCTGTCCCCATGCTCCCCTTGTGCTCCGATGTTAATCTGTGCTGTCCCCATGCTCCCCTTGTGCTCCGATGTTAATCTGTGCTGTCCCCATGCTCCCCTTGTGCTCCGATGTTAATCTGTGCTGTCTCCATGCTCCCCTTGTGCTCCGATGTTAATTTGTGCTGTCCCCATTCTCCCCTTGTGCTCCGATGTTAATATGTGCTGTCCCCATGCTCCCCTTGTGCTCCGATGTTAATCTGTGCTGTCTCCATGCTCCCCTTGTGCTCCGATGTTAATCTGTGCTGTCCCCATGCTCCCCTTGTGCTCCGATGTTAATCTGTGCTGTCTCCATGCTCCCCTTGTGCTCCGATGTTAATCTGTGCTGTCTCCATGCTCCCCTTGTGCTCCGATGTTAATTTGTGCTGTCCCCATGCTCCCCTTGTGCTCCGATGTTAATCTGTGCTGTCTCCATGCTCCCCTTGTGCTCCGATGTTAATTTGTGCTGTCCCCATGCTCCCCTTGTGCCCCGATGTTAATTTGTGCTGCCCCGATGCCTATCCCTGTTTTTCCCTTTAAGCCCAGAATCAGCAAAAACAGAATCATTAAAGGAGAAAACCTAGATGTCCATCACTTTCCTTCTTTCCTCATCTGTGAGTGGAGAGTGAGCTGGTGTGGAACGCACGAGGAGGCCGCCATCTTGCAAGGACCACATTTCAGGAACAGCTGAGTCATGTCCGGAGGTGTGCAGAGCTGAAATCCGGTGTGGAACGCACGTGGAGGCAGCCATCTTGTAAAGACCACGTGTAAGCTACACTGAGATACACTTAAAGTGATTCCGGAGCTCCATCTAGTGGACATTAGCTGTATTTTCCTATACTACTATTCCTCATGGTTAAAGTGATCCTAGAGCTCCATCTGGTGGACATTTTAAGAATAGCTAGCTTATATTTTTTTAACTCTTATCTAAATCAAATCCGAGTGTATATTTTGTAAATTGCCAAGACCTATATTATAAATATTTTGTGGTTTTTCCTCTCTCCCCTACTGAATTAAGACTAGATAGGATCTGTATTGTAAATTGCATTTTTTCTGAATTGAGATTAGGTTAAGAGATCTGATCCACATTGCATGCTGTATTTAGTTATTGAACTAGAATTAGAGCATGGGGTCGGGAAAGTCAAAAGAAAAAACGCCCCTACAGTACATGCTTCACAATTTTAAATCTGGGTTTAGAGAGGATTATGGGGTACCTCTCTCTGGACCTCCAGATTATCTTTTCTATGTGAGAGGGAATGGCCAGCCTTAGTTAAGTTGTGGCCTCCCCAGGGGTCCACTGACCTGTCCACTGTGTCTTTGCTCCATCAAATTGTTGCAAGAGAGCGCCCTGACCAGTTCCCTTATATTGATTCATGGCTGGCCATATGCCAGCTCAGACCAAGATGGTTCCAGCGCTGTCACGAGGATCAGTGTAGAATAATGGTGGCGGCCAGTGGTCACCAAAAGGGATGGACACCCGCCTCTATCTACCAGGGGCGGGACCCTCCAGACATTCCTCCACGCCCTCTCCCTCTGCTTCAACCTCATGTCCCATCTGCACCACTGCAGGGTCTGCCCCTAGCTGAAGAGTCAGGAAGACCTCCTCTTGGGGTGGGTGATGCCAGATTTAGAGAAGATTCTGCGGATTCCAGCCCCTCATCTTCAGACTCCCCTCCCACTCCTGGTACCACCTCTAGTGCCACCATCTCCTCCCCTGAGAGCACACAGGCTGAGCTTGAATCATCCACCCCGGTAGCCTGCCGCCTGCGGTCGCATGATCTCCAATTGCCACTACGACAAGTACAGGGGCTCCCGTACCTTGATGCTGCTGGACGTGTGACACTGGGACCATCCAGCCTGATTTATGTCCCTTTATCCACCACGGACCTGTTGAACTGGAAAACCCATTATGCTTCCTATACTGAAAAGCCCCAAGAACTGACAGATCTTATGACCAGTAGTATGCAGACACACCAGCCTGCCTGGTCGGACACTAGACAACTGCTTTCTACTTTGTCCAGCGCAGAAGAACGAGGGCGAGGCCGCGGATACGGGGGGCCGAGGTTTCCCCTGGCCCCCAATCAATGTGCCTACTGCAAAGAGGAGGGACATTGGAAGAATGAATGTCCAAATCGTAACACAAGACGAGGGGGGTGGCCGGGACCCAGATGGAGCAGACCATCCCGAGAACTCAGAGCTGCCCACCGCTGAGAGGTGTGAAGGAGTCCCTATCTGGATCAGTGTGTCACATTGAAAACGGGCCAGGGTGTCTGCCTATGAGAATGGGAGGTTTAAATTTTTAAGAGAAGCAGAACTTAAACTTCAGAGAGGGGTGGAGCACACTGCGAGGTCCTGGGGAACTGCTGAGAGGCAGGAAAAAAAGAACTATTGGACTGACTGGGGGGTTTTGGGGGCTTCTGTGAATGATTGTATTGTTATCCTTTTAATGTTGTTTTCTTGGAAGGTGGTTGAAGTCTGCAAGCCATTTCGGCTTCAGCAACTGCAATACCCACACCAGCTCAAGTTTTTGCTGTACTATTCTCAGAACATTCTTTATCACATTATTAAGCACTGCTGCTTTTGACATACTTTCATGTTATGTGTTTTCAATATTATTGACCAGCTGCAAGAAAATGATGTTACAATGTATGTTGTCTCTAGGGAACAGTACCAGAAGCTGCTTTTCTGATGACCCCTATCTGTCTCAATATCTGTCTCAAATGGTTGCTTGTCCATTGCCCTTAGTGGGATTACCTTTGCCCCATAAACAAGAAAAGAAAAAGAAAAATTGGGAATGAAGGGAAATTGGCTGATAGGTATGTCTAGTATGGCTGCATCCTTGCCTGAGGCTGTAATACATTATGATGGCACAGAAAAAGCATGTGGGCTAAGAAAATGAGTACCCAGAGCCCAGCACAACAAGAGTAAAGCCAGGGGGAACCATACTCTGAACAGAAGTGCACAGAGAATGGACCCAGCTAAGAAACAGGTCAGGCCTGAAAGTGTACAGAAAATGGACCCAGCACAAGAAAAGACATGCCAGGCCTGAACAGGTTAAACAGGCCTGAGCAAGCTGGGCAAGCCTGGACAAGTTAAACGGGCCAAACAAAGCTGGTGATACAAAGTACTCATATGCCCTGAAGACTACAGTGCCAGTGTTTAATGAAGCAAAGGGAATGGCAGGGTGCAGCCAGAATGACTCAACACTAGCAAGAATAAAAGCCATTAATATGCTGATAAGGGTGGATCCCAGGGAAAGAGCCTTTGCCCCAAAGGAAAGAAGCCTCTGCAGACTTTTTGCACACGGCCCTCCTTTGTCCCAAAGGAAAGAGGCCTCTGCAGGCCCTGCAACCTTTTACAGTCAGAACAGCAACTTTTGCACACGGAACAAAAACTTTTGTGCAGGAGTTGCTACAGAGGGTATAGGGTATGTGGTGTTTTAAACTCACTGACACAGGTGTTTCCATTGAACACTCTATCCAAGACCTGGGTGATCTAGTTAGTCATATTGCTGACCCGTCCATGGGTCCTGGGTGGTTTATGAAGTGGTTCAGTTGACCAGGGGGACTAAAATCCCAGTGGTAGGGGTTCTTTTTATTTTACTGCTATGTACCATTCTGCCATGTTGTATCCCCATTCTTTACCGCTTCATTACCACCACCCTTGATACCCTGGTAGAGCGCAAGGCGGTTACCACTGTCATGGTCCTGACCCAGTGTACCCCTCTGCGGCTTGCCTCTAGTAATTCAGCCCTCAACCGCCTCTAGCGGTTGAGGTCTCACTTAAAAAGGGGGGAGTGAGGCAGCCATGAGGCTCTTATCAGCCTGACCCTTCCCCCGCAAGCCATGAGGCTCTTACACAAGTGATCAGCCTGACCCTTCCCCCAAGCCATGAGGTAATCAGCCTGCTAAGAGAAGGCATTGAGATTTCAGTAGACACCCTTCCCGCACTCCAGGTCTGAGCACAATGTCCCCTTGCCCAGAAATCAGCAGACCTGAGCATACCGGTTTGGACAGGTCACCCAGGTACCTTCCCCAGGGGCTGCTGATTGGTGGGCAGGAAATACCTGTGGCAAATGGGATTGTAGAATGAGTTTAAAACTCTACTGTATATAAGGCATTGTAGGACGTCCCTCAGGGCTCAGACTCTTTTGTGGAGGGTACCGACTCTCTGTCTGATCCTGTGTGCACATTAAAGATCCTGTTTGCATTCCAGCCTGTCTGAGAGTTTTCCTTCCGTGGGTGAGTGATTGAATAAGAGCTTTTCACAGTGTTTGCTATAACACTATCAATTCTGAATTATTAATTTAGCACTCCTCTTAGTGCCTAGGTACTGCTTCAATGCATTGCTTCTCCCTGTGGATCAAGTGCTAAAACTTAGAGTCCTACTTGAAATCAGTAAATTAGAAGGGGTAAATCTGTGTACACTAATTTAACACTCTGTGATGCACAGTTTAGACTTCAATTCAGTCTGTGACTCCAAGGGGTCTGTGATATAGAAACTAATGCTATGTCCATCTGAAACCTTGACAATAATATCCTCATAAATTGTATTACTTTGCACAGTTAGTACTGTTAGGCCATCAGCCATGAATGTCACCCTTTCAGGGCACCCATGTGATCCCAGCCATAGAAAGTTCTATTAAGGATCAAGGGACCTGAAAACCATTTTATTTCTAATTCAATTGACCGTCAGAACAAGTTCTGAAAGAACCACTTGTGAATTTTTTTTTTGCTGACTTGAGTGTAAAGGCCAGCAACACAGAGCAAAGAGCCTGAAGGGATTCTCATAAAAAATAGGGTCTTTACCTATTAAGGGCATGATTCACTGAGGTTTTTCTCCAATTTTATGTCGATGGGAAACGATGTAGATCTGGCCCAAAGTTGCCACCTCGGCTAGAACAAGTACCCTTCAAACATGTAGGTGTAAACTAAACTGCTAAAGGGGAGGAGGCAGTTTTCAAAAGATTTAGGTGCTTACCTTATGAAGTTAGGTGCCTCAGCCAGCTTCTTTGACAACTAACTAAGGAGGCGTATCTAAATTTAGGCACCAACTGTCATGTTTTATTCATTCAACTTAATATTCCACTTTACACGTGACATGGAATTTTAGAAAGAACGTGGAGAGGGGGATCCCCACATCCATCTCAAGACGTGGAGAATCAGACCAATATTTCACAAGAGGTTCTGCTAAATGTAGAGCCCCTTGTAAAACAGCTGCAGGACTGCACAGGTATTCCTCTGCATGTCTGGCAAGAGCAGCAATTTTAGGAGGCTAAACGTATGAAAAGAAGTCGTGGAAATCTCCCCCACTTAGATATGGGAGCAGCCTCCTAAAATCGCTGCATCAGCACAGAAGCATACTGGTGCAGAACTACAGATCTGTCCCCCCCCCCCACATTGTCCCTTACCAGATATGGCCACCAAGGCAACAACCAGATCCCCCCTCACAGCAGCAACAACCTGATCGCATCTCCCCGCAGTGACACGTCAATCTCATAATTCCTCCCAAGGCAGCACATCCATCAGAAACCCCCCCCCCCACCAAATAGAAAAAATCGGGACCACCTACCACAGCTCCCCCCGATGGCAGTACCCAGCACCATTATCTAGCCCTGCAGGCTCTAAGTGAAACATTCAGCAGCGAAAGGTATGGAGTGCTGCATCTTTGAATTTATGAATGTGCCGCATAGAGGATAATATATTGAATGCTTTGGATATACAGTTCCCCCTGAAGAAACCTACGTCTGTGAAACGCACGAACGGAACCGGATGATAGAGTCGGGGCATTCGATACACAAAGATAATCATTGGGGCATTTGATATGTTAATACATGCACTAAAAGTTTAACTTTATAACGATAAAGAAATCAACAATTGTACAAAAAGATCAATTGTAGAAACTGAAGGAATGAATAGAGGTCGTTGATGCAAAAGGGCGCATAGGCTGAGGGCGAATGTCAGTTAAAGCCAGTGCCGCGATGAGTCTGAGACCTCTAATCCTCTTAACAGATTTAAAAAGATTCATATGAAAAAGTTTTTCGTGTTTCCTTGGCCGCTGCGGAACAGACAGCAAATTGAAAACAAACAAGTGGGTCTTTCCCATTTCCTGCTGGTATTCAGGTCTGATCCCTTCCTCTTCTGAAGTATGCCCGCATCAGAGAAGGGAGGGTCCTGGCCAGCCATTCAAATGAGGGTCTTTGCAACTCTGTGCTTGAATGGCTGATCTGATCCCTCCCTCTCCTGACGCAGGCATATGTTAAAGGAGAGAGGGATCAGGCCTGCATGCTAGCAGGAAATTGTAAAGACCCGTGGTTTGTTTTTTCAATTGTATATCCATTCCGCTGCTGCCGCCACCGCCGCTAAGGAAACATGAAAAGCGGGGGCAGGGCAGGGGCAGGCAGCGTGGGGAGCCAGGTGAACAGAGAGGTGTGGGGTAAGGCAACATGGGGGCACATCTGACGTGCCCCCATTAAACCTCCCAGCACTCAGCGTGCCTGCGGGTTCCTTTTTATCACAGCCACGGAAGGCAAATGCTGCTCTTTACTCCCTCTTTTCAGAGGTGAGCTGGGGCTTCGGGCCTCCCCGGCTCCCTCTGCAGCCAGTCAGGCGTGGGGCCTCCCAAGGTGCAGGGCCATGTGTGGGCAACATTCCCACACAATGGATGGGCCGGCCTTGCTTACGCCTGGAACAAATTACTTGAATCTTTACATCAGTTTCATCTCTTCCGCTTTTTAAATCCATGCTAAATGCTCACCTCTTTCAGGCCACTTTTGGATCTTAATCCCTTGTTCTCCTTACCCTTCCGTATTGTACTCTTGTTCTCATCTGCTGTATTGTACTGTCAGTCTTGATTAGATTGTAAGCTCTGATGAGCAGGGGATTGTCTTTTATGTGTCTGTACAGAGCTGCGTATGACTTGTAGCGCTATATAAATGATTAATAGTAGTAATAGTAGTAGTATGCAGGCAAAAAAAATGTGTTCCATTTAGTGTGTAAAAATGTTTGTTTTATTTTGTTTTCTTGTGTTTTTTTTTAATCACTTCCTGTCTTTCGTTAATAGTGCACAATATTGATCCATAGTGCACACTGTTAAAAGATGGGAAGTGATGAAATTTCGGCGTCTTCTGTTTTGTTTTTGTTTAAAAATGATATGAAACAAAATGGGCAATATCGTTGACACTTCCCATTGTTTTTCATACAAACGCACATCCCGATATGTAAGTAGCATTCTTTCCAAAATCTGTGCGGTCACATGTAGGTGTATTTACATATGTATACCTGTTGTTCACATGGGACAGAGACAAGGGTTCAATTATATGGTAAAAGGATGTTATAAAAACAAATATAACTTCAAAAATAGAGAGGGGTAAACTTCACGGAGTGACAAGCACAACCCTAAACAAAGGCATCGCGGGGGATAACTTGCACAGAGCAGCAGATGCAGTTTTCCAGCTCTACAACTCTAGCCCTTATGCACCAGAGAGGGGCAGCAGCGGCAGGAATTGGCTGGCCCTGGACCGTTGACGCTGTAGGCAGCTGCTGATTTCATCTTATGGTCGCGCCAGCCCCCTTGCCACCCTAATCTTCTCCTGCTTGAGGATTTTCATGTCCACTATGACTTCCAAACTTGGCCATGCAACAAATATTTTGCCTCCTTCATGAAAGATATAGGTTTTCATCAACATGTTATTTGCTCTACTCATTCTGCTTAGCATACTTTTGATTTAGTCTTTTCTGAACAGGCTTCTACCTTCAGGTTTTCCAGCTTTCATACTCTTGCCTTGCCCTGGACAGTTCACTATGTTATTACGTTTTCATTAAACAATCAATCGCATGACTCTCCATCCCCATGTAAGACCCAAGTTTACTTTGGCTTATAGGCGATTTATCCAAATTGACCCCAGATGCTTGCCCAGCTAACTCTCTTCTCCCTCAATATTTCGATGTCTACATTACCTAACCAGGCCAACTTATGGAATACCACCCTGAGTTCCATGGTTAAGTCAAAAACTACCCTAAGAACCCCAACACAGTCTCTTAAAAGCCCACACCCTTGGTACCATAAGGGACTCTTGTTGTTAAAACACCAGACCCAAAGAGCAGAAACACACTGGAGATGAAAGAGATTCCCACAATCTCTAACCGATTTTAAAGAATGCCAACAATCTTATTACTCCAAAATTGCTCTAGCTGAGAGAGAATACATCTCTAACATCTGCAAATCAACTGAAGAAACTATTTTCCATTGCCTCCCAGCTCACTAGCATAAGACTCTCTTCGTGTTTTACAGCATGGTCAGGTCCTACTGCTGATCCACTTGCCAACAATTTTAACAATAAAATCTTTGAAATATAGTACACTTTTCATTCCTCTAACAACTGCTCCTTTGGCAATCATTCTCCTGGTGCCACAATCATTAAGGGCCAAATGCACTCTGATGTTTTACAACAGTGCTGGCCAGACAATAATCAAGTTGCCTATATCTCTAAGTAAAACATTATCTG
Source organism: Ichthyophis bannanicus (assembly GCA_033557465.1). Taxonomy (NCBI): domain Eukaryota; kingdom Metazoa; phylum Chordata; class Amphibia; order Gymnophiona; family Ichthyophiidae; genus Ichthyophis; species Ichthyophis bannanicus. Next base: position 601,273,679 of record CM066034.1, read on the forward strand.
TCACCTGGGAAATATGTGAACTTGACCCCATTCCTTCTACACGGATCACTGAACAATCCCTCAGACTGTTTCTTTTTTCACTTACAATCATTAATCACAGTCTTTCTAGTAGCTTGGTCCTTGACCCCTGAAAGCAAGCCATCATCTGGCCTATTCTTAAGAAACCTTTTTCATCCAGTAAACCCAGCACATTATTGTCCAGTGTTCAACCTTCCTTTTCTTTCAAAGGTTACAGAGAAAATTGTATTCTGTCAATTCTGGAGCCACGTTGAAAAGATCAATATCCTCCACTCCCATCAATTGGGTTTTCACACTGGACACATCACAGAAACCATCTTGGCAACTCTCAAGTGAGATTCATAAGAGGCATTTTCAAAATGGTCAGGGAGATATTCTGTGGCATTAAATTGTTTAGTGTGTTGAATAACCCTTTCTACTGGGTTTGAGTGTTGGGGCATTCTGAGAGTGTTAGCAGGGATAGCATCAGAGGTTAATAGGGCAGTGATGATATTCAGCCACTGACCGGTTACCCTAACCAGCTAAAATTAGGACAACCATTTAGCAAAAATTGCAATTTGGTCAACGCAGATATCTAAAGCTGGTGGCCAGATATGGACTCAGCATTGCATATATGGTTCAGCATTAAATTGGCTACTGCCAGCCACTTTCATTGGGATGGCTACCATTGCTGAAAATCCCTCCCCCCTCCCCCATAGTTTCTTAGAGAAGGGCATGATCACGCTAACAGTATCTCTGGATTTAAGGGCAGCTTTCGACCTGGCCGCCCATGCACTTCTTTTACCATGTCTCCACAATTTAGATTTGCAGAACAATGCTTTCCACTAGTTTGCATTTTTCTTAACAGGCTGGTCTTTCATAGTCTCTACTGGATCTCGCGCATCTGACTCACATCAGTTGCCATGTGGGGTGCCTCAGGGATTGGGTTTGGTGCCAATTCTGTTGAATGTCTTTCCCAGCCTACTTGCCACTGTAATTCAAGACTCTGGGTATTAACGCCTTTCATTATGTAGACAATATATTACTAGTTAGTTATATTAATCCTATGTCCCCTGATCTAACACTCCTAAATTTCTGTCTGGATAAAGTTGCCTGGTGGCTAGAAACCCACAGGCTCACATTGAATGCCACTGCAACATGGATTACTGGTTCTTCCATTCAACCCACTATAGCTCCCCAACTCGCTGGATTATTTATCACGCTCACAGACTCCTTCAGATACATGGGTGTTCTTATAGATTCAGAACTCACATTTGAAAATAACACATTTCTGCTTCGATCAAATCTACTTTCCCTGCACTGTGACCATTTCATGCTCTTTGTCCATATCTAGATACTACTGCACTATGGATTATAGTCCATGCCTTGATCACATCATGGATAGACTACTGCAATATCAACTATACAAGCATTCAATCAGCAGACATAAAGCGACTCCAAACCCTTCAAAACATAACTGTCAGAATCCTGTCAAATGCCTGTAAATATGACCATGTCACCCCTCTACTCATCTAACATCACTGGCTTCCAGTGCTATTCCATGTCCAGTTTAAAATAATAGCCCTTACCTACAAAGCTTATCACGCAGGTATTTCTGCATATTTATCCTCTTAAGTTATTCCTTATGTACTCACCCGTACCTAGAGATCAATACATGGAAACATACTGACTATCCCATCAGATTTTTTTGTTCCAGACTTGAATCTACCAGACAATCAGTCTTTTACATTAGTCTTTATGGAATGAGCTTCTGCCCTCTCTTCATCTGGAACCTACTTATAAGAAATTTAGAGTGGCCTTAAAGACTCATCTATTCTCTGTGGCTTTCGGAGAGCAGTGAGTGACAGTGGATCTGTTGATTAACCCTGGGAGTACCAATGGGGTCAAAAGTGACCCCATTGCAAGTTTCACAATGCGTATTGTAATGGGGAAGATCCATTCTCTGCCTTAAAAACACAGGATTCTGTGAATTCTAGCTGGGAAGCTGACAGGCAGGCAAGCAATATGGGCAGTAGTTGTCAGGGGCAACATAAACAAACCCAGCCACAAGGTTTGCAAACACGCCCAGCGGAGAAACAATCCTCAGTTCCTAATAGCTTGCACCTGAATAGAGGAAGGGCTAATAGCTACTATAAGAGTCACGCAGGAGTTACAGATTCAGATCCAGAACCAGAACTGGGACGAGAACAGGAACTAAGAGAAGTTCAGGAACCAGGAAGAGTTCAATCCACAAGATACCCAGAACACCTCAGGAGAAAGCAGTTAGGAGCCGTGGAGTCAGAGAACAGCTGTGAGTGTTCATCTGATGTGACGCAGTTTGAAACTCAGAGGCAACGTTCCACCCAGAATGAATGGAAGCCTGAGAAAGTGAAACAGTATGTATATGAAAGCTATAAGCCTGAGAGTGATTCTGAAATAGAGTTAAGAAAGTTTGCTGGCAGTAGAAATACCTGGAGGGTCAGAGCTCAGAAGCCTCGTGGGAGAAATCCAAGGGGAGAGCAGTGCTGTAAAAATCAGCCGAGGGATTTACCCAGAGAGCTAGTGAGAGAGCAGTTCCAAGACCCTGAAAGAGAGAGGTATTCTATTGAAGACACTTGCATATCAGAAGAGGAAGTGTTTGAAACTCCCAAGCCTCAGAGAAAGACACGCAGAGCTAAACCCTGTGCTGATAGGGGAGGAGAATTCTTTTATTCTGTGTCAAAGCCTGAAGGTAGAACCAACAGATATTCTAGAGTTAGAAACTCTTATAAGAAGTTGGATTCTGGAAACCCTGAATGGTGGCTTCCTTCTCTCCCAGACTCAGAGGAATATGGTAACAGCTATTCCAGCCCTAGAGGGAGCTGGTCAGATAGGCTCTGTAACGAGACATTGCAAGGGAACTTACAAACATTCTGTGGCAAGGAAAACACAGGTCCTTCTGAAACCTTGCAAGAACCCATGATTATTGATTGTCCCAATGAATGCTTTTTGGATGATCCAATGGACTGTACATTAACAATTTCTGACAGAATAACCTCTTTATGTTAGACAGAAGCTGTGTAGTGCTTAAGGTTAACACTGAAGGTCAAGTGTGCCTGTTTGTCCATAGAGGAACTGTATGCTGAGTATTCCTAAGATTTTCATTTATCAGTTAATTAAGAAGCAAGAAGAAGCTTTCCTGTTTTCCTTTATATCATGCCAGAAAATATGGCTTATTTGTCCTAAGTTTATGTGTTGTACCTTTTGAAGAATCCAACCCCGGGAGGGGAAATAAATCCTAATTTACCTTTACCATTCGTGTCTACAACTACTTGTTCTTCATAACCACCATCAGACACAGACCTGGTACCCCTAGGCGGCAGCCTGCCCACCTGGTGGTGACAGTATCTCGGAAACTAGTTCAAGAATGCAATCTTTTTATGACTTCTCACATGTCAATATTCTCTTTATATTGCGCCATGAGAGGAATAATTTTCATCCGCTAGGTGTGATGCTAGTGATGAATTGCAGCACAGAGTACCGGTGGGGTCATTTTTGACCCCAGTTGCTTACGTCCGGTTTGGATCGTGATACAATTTGCAGTTTCGTGAATTTTTTGATCTGACAAAGGTATTTATCATTAATTCTGTATCATTTATTTTTTGTACTATGATTTTATGAAAATTACACATTTTCTGTAATTGATATCATATGTTCTCTCGTTATTTCCGATGAAATCTAAAGGCTTTCAGCTTGTTCATCACAATTATTGTACACTTATAGTAAAACTGCTTTGCGTTTTATTCAACTTTATCTTTGTTTATTTATTTTAGGTTATTGTTTATGATGTCAAAACGAAAGTATTCAGCTGCCCAAGTAAGAGAAATATTGCAACGAGATGCTGACAGTTACGGCTCTGAGTCATCTGATGATGCAGCATATTCAGCAAGTGAAGAAGCATATCAGCAAAGTTCGGGCAATAAATCTGATGATGACAGTCATGATTCAGATGGCGACAGCAGTTGTTTGCCAAGTGAATGTGAGACTGATATTGAGCCGGTAACATCGCCTGCAGCAAAGAGTCAAGTTACAGGTCGAGGCAAAGGTCAAGGCTGTGCTGGACGGGGAAGAAGGCAGGAGTCCTCGGTGTCAGAATCATCTGTGAAGAATCTTAGTTGTGGTCGTAGAGGAGCTAAGAGGTCATCAACTATAAGCACAAATGTTGCCATTGAAGCCTATGTATCTAAGGATGCCACATCATGGAACAGGAAACCTATAAAGCAAGCTGCTGGAAGATACGCCAGAGCTAATGTCATGCCCGTACAACAAGGTCCTACAAGGTATGCTGTACGAAATGTTGATGGCCCTCTCGCAGCATTCCACTTGTTAATGAGGAAGAACGTATTGAATGAAATCATGATGTGGACGAGCAAACAAGGAAGACACATTTATGACGACACCTGGAAAGATTTGACAGATGGAGAATTTCAACGTTTTCTTGGACTTCTGATCCTCTCAGGCATGTACAAGTCACGAAATGAATCCATAGTTCAGTTGTGGAACCTTGAAAATGGTCGTTCTGTTTTCTGCAAAAATATGGCCTGTAACAGTTTTCAGCAAATTTCTTGTGCTCTCAGATTTGATGATGCAACCAATAGACGTGAACAACGAGGCGTAGATAAGCTTGCTCCAATCAAACACGTTTTTGATACCTGGGAAGCAACTCTAAGTGACGCCTTTGTTCCTGGTGAAAATGATACTGTGGATGAGCAACTGCTTACATTTCGTGGCCGTGTTCTATTCAGACAATATATTCCCAGCAAGCCTGGGAAATATGGCATAAAGCTATGGATGTTGTGTGACAGTGCAATGTCATATGTTCTGCATCTTCAAGCATATACGGGAAGGGAACTCGGACAAAACAGGGAACGGAATCAGGGTGAAAGGGTTGTGCTGCAACTCACTGAAGGATTGACGCGATCTGGCAGAAATGTTACTGTTGACAATTTCTTCTGCAGTTTATCCCTGTCACGGAAATAGCTAGAAAAACAAATAACACTTTTGGGGACAATTCGAAAGAACAGAAAAGAATTACCTCCAGAATTTGTAACAGCAAAGGGCCGAGAGGTATTCACTTCACTGTTTGCCTTTCGCGATGACGCCACTCTGGTTTCCTATTGCCTGAAGAAAGGAAAAGTGGTGGTTGTTCTGAGCAGTTTGCATGATCAAGAAGAAGTAGATAACACAAGTCCAGACAAAAAAATATGCATGATCTTGGACTATAATTCTAGTAAAGGTGGAGTAGATTATTATTATTATTTATTTAGCTGTATTTATATCCTGCTTTTCACCAGGTCAAAGCGGTCAATTGGGAGATACATTTAACACGAGGGGATATGACACACATACAGGGAACATGGGCAATGGAGGGTTAAGTGGCTTGCCCTAGACCACAAGGAGTACCTATAGGACTAGAAATCCCAGTCCCTCCGGCCTGAGATTGCTGTCCCCAGGTGGGACTTGAACCCCCGGCCCTTCGGCCTGAAGTACCTTGTCCTAACCACTAGGCCACTTCTCCCTCACACTTCTCCCTAGATATGGCAGATCAAATGTTGCGCACGTATACCACAAAACGAATGACGATGCTGGCCAGTGACAATCTTCTACAACATGTTGGACATCAGTGCTTTGAACGCCTTCATTGTTTGGATGTCACTAAATCCAGAATGGCAGTCCAAGTCAAAGCACAGATGTCGTCTATTCCTCTTGGAATTAGGAAAGCAACTGCTTCAGAGTAATTGCAGCCAGACTTCTTCCAGCATTGAAGAAGCCACTGATGCTGTTTGCAATGTCGGAATCCCAAAGAAAAGGGCAAGGTGTCACTGCTGTTCCAGAGAAAAAGACAAGAAAAGCAACATAGTTTGCACCTCCTGCAAGCGCAGTGTTTGCAAAGAACATTCAGAAATTGTCTGTGTCTCATGCAAATGACTGTAGTACTTTACTGTGTTCATCAAGTGCATGCAAAAACTGCTTTCATGGCAACTCTTATTCATGTAATTTTATGATAAAGCATTAAATTTCAAAACATTTAACCTTCATATATTAAATAATTAATTCAAAATAATATTTTGTCTGTTTAGTTTAAAATTTTCATGGTTAACAATTAAAATTTGTCATGGGGTCATTTATGACCCCAACGGTATTCAGTGTGTGCAAAAAATCTCGGTAATTCCAGGGATAAATCTTGAGGCAAATCCTCTCTTCTCTAATCCTGCCTTCTTTATTTGCTTTCTTTCCTATCCTACATAATGGAACTGCTCTTCATTTGAATATAATTTAAATATTGTAAACTGCCTCGTAGTTTTGAAAGGTGATATATCAAAATCCAAATAAACCATAAACTGTTTATTTTTGTTATGTAGTTACTAAAATATTATTACAAGGTAGATAAACAGTTTATGCAGTTCTGTTTTTGAAATTTGCTTGTTACTGTCCTCTGAGCCGGGAAGTTTGATTAGCCAGCTTTGCCATTCCTAGTGAATACATTTTGCATGTATGTTCCATATGTTTGAATTGACTAATGAATCCAGAGGTTTCTGTGAGTCCTTGAATTTCATTATAAAGTTTAACTATTTTATATCTGATATTTAAAATCACTTAAGTGGTGGTACCAACTGTATAACTGCTTTATTTTTTAAATCTGGGCTGTATATATTGATAGCTTTGGCCGTTAAATCATTACATGGCTAAACGTTTCTTGTTTTATCCCTCATTTATTCTTATAAGGCCCCAATGTCCCCAAGGCCCAACTCCTGTGCCGTTACCTCGGTGTTCATTTTTCATAATTAAACAACATTGTTACTTCCATCTCTGCACACAAAGAGGGTGATTTAGGTCCCTGCACGTCTGCCCGCAGTGCCCGGCCAAAACCTGTATGTGCCGGAGATACACCAATCGGAGACATAGACATCCAGGCACTCCCCATATGTCGAGGAGATCGACATATGAGAAGCTGCCCATCCCAATGCCAGAATGCCACTGCTGGGGCGAGGGAGCAGTGGTGTTCCAGCACCATAGCAACGAGCTGTCCCTATGGAGGCTCGGAATGCCATCACACACAGCCGCCCCTGCAGACATGGTCCGGCCAGCATCGGAGGCCCCTATGGCTCGGATCATGGCTGCAGGGTCATGGCAAGGCCAGGGCCCTGGGGTGAGGAGGTGTGTTGCATGCGATTGGCAAGGCCCCCTAGGTTTATTCCACCATCGGGGTGGAATAGCCTGGCTGTCTAAGGGGTGCCAGGGAATGTACATAAGACTGACCTGAATTGCCTCTGTATGTTCCGATAGCTGGCCACTCCCCCGCTTTGCCCCAGCACTGCCCCCTCTCGCTCACATCCAGAGCTCCCCGCACAAACGCTGTGTACGAGCAGGGAGCACTGGTGGCAGAATAAGGTCATGGAGCTAGGCGCGGGTTGGACATTCATCCCACATGTATACGGCCCTTATTTGTTGTTCAGAATGCCCCCCCAAAGTGTTCATTAGAGCAGCCACTTATGGGGGTGAGCCAAGATGGTGTCCATGAAGGACCTGTGAGATTGAGTTACGGGATTTTCTCTGTGTTTGCTAATTTGAAAATTTACATTGCTGTTCTTATGGCTGGGAAGAGGAAGGTCAAGCCTTTATAAGGTCCCTCTGGGCAATGCTGGAGGAATTCAAAGTTTTCTCTAAGTCTGGGGTGTTCAGGGCTTTGGGCAATGGAGCAACTAGTGCCGTGGACTGGAGCGCAGAAGGGGTTTCATTGAACCCCCAAGGGGATAGAACAGCCCTCCCAGAACCTTCTTCAATATGTCTGCTGCTGGGGTCCTGCAAGACTGCAATCTTGAGGGACAAACCTGCATTGAGTTCTTAACTTGTCCTGGGTCAACTTAAACCAGGGGCGGCATAACACCATTCTTGCGGGTGGGGACAAGCTTCATCCTTTGGCCAGATGAACTGAGTGAGGCTTCAGTTGCTGGCCTTCCCCACTTGTTTGCCCACGGGAATCCAATCTCCTGCAGGCAGACAAGAGGGGTCTTTCCTGTGATCGCAGCACTCTTCTGCTCAAGGGGGATGGCATCCCTGCGGGCAGCCCACTGCCTCCTGGGTGGCAATCATGACAAAGACCTTTCCTGTCTACCCACGGGAGATCTGATCCCTGCGGGCAGACAGAAGGGGAAGGCCAGCGATTGCAGCAGCGAGGTTTCAGTGGGGCCAAGGCCCATGTGGCCCACCCCTTTCAGACGCCTCTGACTTGAACAACAAAAAGGTCCTGTTGGGGGCCCACATCTGACACATCTGAGAAGAGATGTTGCCCCCCCTCCTAATGCTAGGCATGGGGTAAAATGCCTGTCATCACAATGGACCCTCTTTGGGAAATCCCGACTGCACTTGACCAATCTCTTGAAAAGTGGTTGGAAATTTGAGGATGATTTCCTATATGTAGAATCAGTAACTAAGGCAATTTGAAATAAGGCTGGTTAAATTGGAGGTACCACAAATGCAGACAAAGAATGTCATGGGATCACAAATTAAATAGAGAGAAAGGTAATAAAGCCAAGAATGGAGTATTTATAAAGCCAGTCAAGGAAAAATAGTTTGACTCTTGAACTTTCCAAAGTGCCAACTGGTGACTCCTATAGGCATGGTTAAGGAATATTTGATGGAAAGTTTGAAAACGCCATCAGGCAATCTCCGCCATTCTCCAGAGCCTACTATCTGCCCCTGCCTGTTAGAGTTAAAAATGGAGTGGTTAGTGAGCAGGGGGAAGATTTGAAGTGGGATTATGAACTTGACTGGTTTCTGAAAGTCTTTATCTTTATTTACATTTGATATACCGCCCACGTCAAGACATTAGGGCGGTTTACAATAAAATATTAAAACATTGCTGCGGAAGGAGAAAGGAACGCCATATTTGAGACAGGAAAGGAACAGAGAAAACAGCAAAACATAGACAATAGGCTAGGGAGGTCATTCTTTGAAGTCAAAAGCTTGTTGAAACAGGTGGGTTTTGAGCAAATTCTTGAATGTTAAGTAAACAGATTCTAAACGGAGTGAAGACAGCAGGGCATTCCAAAGTGCTGGGCTGAGAAAACAGAATGCAGCATGTCGAGTCTGTTCCAGGTGTGCCTGAGAGGGAGATGGGAGAGTGAGGTGATTGGCATGAAGGGAACGCAATTGGCGGTAGGGAGTATGTAAAGAGATGAGATCAGACAAGTATAACGGAGTTGACGAATAGAGCGCCCGGTGGGTTAAAATTAATATTTTATATTGGACCCTAAAGCGAAGTGGCAACCTGTGAAGACTAAACAAAAGCGGAGTAACATGATCCAATCATCGAGCATTCAAAACAAGCTGTATTTTGGAGTAGTTGTAAATGGTGAAGTTGATAAAGAGGTAGATTAGCCAGTATTACGCTACAATAATCTAATCTACTAATAACTAGTGCAAGCAATAAAGTGACAATGGATGATGGAGGCGAAAATGAACGGACTGCTCTAATCTGTCGGAGAGCTGAGAATGAATGGCGTATGAGAAGCAATAAGTGTTCATGAAAAGAGAGAGAGGAGTCTAAAGTGACGCCCAAATACCGGAAGGAAGATACTAGAGGAATGGAAGTGGACGTAAGTTGCGGAGCAATGGTAGGACATGGAGTACTTAGGGATACCCACATTGCAGTTGATTTTGAAGGATTTACATATAGGAAGTTGGAGGAAAGCCAGGACATAATATGAGAGAGGCAGTCATTAAGAGAAGAGATATCTATTTTAACTGGAGATGAGTGAAAAAGAAGAACAATATTAACCGCATACAGGTAAGTGGAGACCGGAAATTGCTGAATAAAGAGGGGCAAAGGAGCGAGGAAAATATTGAACAATAGAGGGGAGAGGACAGAGCCTTGCGGAACCCCACAGGATAAAGGGACAGGGGAGGATGATTGGTTTCCAGAATGAACAGAGAAAGTGCGTGAACTGAGAAATGAACGAAACCATTGTAACACCGTGCCACGTAAACCAGCATCGTAGAGGCGAGAAAGAAGAGTTCTGTGATCCACAAGATCAAACGCGGATGATAAATCCAAAGATACAATTAGAGTGATATCACCCCGATCATGGGCAGTATGAATCTCATTTAGTGTCCAGCACGGAAACCTGACTGGCGGGGGTGCAAAATATTCATGGCGTCCACATGAGCCGCTAGTTGTTGGAATACAAACCGTTCAAGGAGTTTGGACAAAAATGGAAGATTTGAGACTGGGCGCCAGTGTGATAGGACAGAGGGATCTAATGTGAGCTGTTTGAGAAGAGGGCGAACAATTGCAGACTTCCACGGAGAGGGAAAGATACGCACAGAAAGACTAGAGTTTATAATGGTTATTGCAGTAATTGCAGGCTAGGTTCCATTATCCAGCCAGAAGGAATAGGATCTAATGCACGGGTAGTCTTTCTGGCCTTTGATATGGTCTCATACAGCTCAGCAGAGGTAATAGAGTGAAATAGCAGCCAGGTATGAGCCAGTGCCCTGTTTGGAGAGGAAGGAGGGGAGATAGGCAATTCAGAAAGAGGGACCAAAGGTGATAAAGGTGGAGGAAGTAGGTTAGTGACAGAGGAACACAGATTCTCAATCTTATCACAGAAATATGTGGCCAATGAAGATGGGGCTGTCATTAGAGATACTGTAGAGGAAGAGGGTGAGGCAGTAGAGAGCTTACAAAGAATAGCATATAATTGCTTAGTAGAGTTGGCAGCCTCAGAGATCTCAGAGGAGTAGTACATCCACTTTGCAGAAGAGACTGCAGACCTGTAACTGGAATAAATTTGTTTGAAACGGAGAAGAGCATCTGGAGAAGAGTGTTTGAGCAAAAAATGCTCTGTGTACTGAAGTTGAGATCTATGTAAACGTAGACCAGGGGAATAAGAGTATGCTTAGACGAGGCAGAATGGGAAGAGGGACGAAGGGGAGCTACGGAATCTAAACCGGAGCGGAGGACAGAATTCCAAGTGCTAACTTGTGTATCAGGCGGAAGGGAAGCAAAATCTGTAGGGAATAAAGCCTGAGCAGAGGGAAAAGGCTGAAGAGTCGATGGAGTAAGATGCTGTCGGTAACACACAGAAGAAGATGTGGGATCAATAGAGTCTGTTTTGGTAATGTGAGGAGGTAATAAGGCAGATAATAAAACACAATAATGGTCTGACCAGGGAACCTTAAACGTAGAGACCTTTATAGAGGAAAGGGTGGAGTCAGGAGCAGTAATAAACAGATCAAGAGTATGCCCTGCACTGTGTGTGGGGAGAATGACATGTTGGGTCAGGGTAAGGTAATTTAGCAGATTTAAAAAAACACGATCTTTAAGCCGAGAAGGAGATTCCATATAAATGTTAGTCACCAAGAATAGTGACGCTAGGATACGTAAGGACTGTCTCAGAGATAGTCTGAATGACTGTCTCCCAAAGCGCGGGAGAATGGGACGGAGGAAGGTAGAGTAAAAGAAAGAAGAGTGAGAGAGAAGCCTGACAGCGAAGAAAAAGGGATTCCGAGTAATGAACAGATGTTGCTGTAGTAATCTCAGAGACCAAGTCCTCCTTAGAGGTGGTAATGGAGAGAACATCAATTGTATGCTTCATTCTGGAACCTGATGGAGATACAGTCTTGAGACTTTTCTTTCAAAATATGCACAAGCTGTTTTTGGGATCTCATATTAAAATTTTTCCTGATCTTTCACATAATACACGGACCAGAAGACATGCTGCTCTGGCCTTGCATTAAAGAGCTTTGGCACTCGTAGTAACATTAATGCTAAAATTTTCTTGTTGTATTTTAAGTTTGGGGGTTACTACCTTTGTTTTCTTTAACCCTAATCGGCTCTTAATATATCTTCAATCTAGAGATGAGGAATCTAAGGTTGCTGTAGAATTTCCCTTTGTGGTTAACATGTCTCAGTAGTCCTAAAATACCCTAGAGCTGTCCTTTTCTGTTTCTCCTGTTATATAGTTTTCTTCTTTTCTTTCTTGGTTCCCATATAATGTGGTGGTCTAAAAGAATATGTCAATTATTGGTTTTTGAATTATTCTTTTCATTTTTTCTGTATTTTCCTCATTTAATTGTTAGTTGAAAGTGATTTGATAAAATTAATAAAGGTAAGTTAAAAGACTGTTTATACCAATACTGAAGAAAGGTGATCTGAATGACTGGAAATTATCGCACAATCGCTCTGATCCAACATGCCAGCAAGATTCTACTCAAGATCATTCAGCAGAGACTACAACCATACCTGGAAGGAGAACTGCCCAAAGTGCAAACAGGACTCAGGAAAGGCTGAGAACCAAGAGACATCATTGTGGATGTGACATGGATCCTTAAAAGACAAAAGAATACCAAAAAGATATCTATATGTGTATTATTGACTACAGCAAAGCTTTTAACTGTGTAAACCATGAGAAACTCTGGGCTACATTAGGAAGCATGGGTATACCAGCACACCTGATAGTTCTCTTGCACAACCTTTATATTGATCAAGAAGCATAAGAACATTAGACCATAAGATATGCCATACTGGGTCAGACCAAGGTACATCAAGCCCAGTATCCTGTTTCCAACAGTGACCAATCTAGGTCATACATACCTAGCAGTTTCCCCAAAACACACAGGTTCCACAATGCTTGTATTAGGTCAAGCAGAGATATCCTGGGTCCCTTTTTAATAATGGCTTATGGACCTTTTCAGTTTGAACAGAACAAAGAGAAACATAATGATTTAAAATCAGCAAAGGTGTATGATAAGGCGGCATACTTTCCTCCTACCTGTTTAATTTATATCATCAGAGAAGCAGGACTGTATGAAGACAGCCAAGGTATGAAAATTGGTGGAAGACTTATCAACAACCTTCACTATGCTGAACTATAATACTGGAGGAAAGTGAAGATGATCTGAAACATTTGCTTCTCAAGCTCAAGGAACATAGTCTTAAAATGGCCTTGCACCTTAACATAAAGACAATGATCCTAATAATTGCTAAATCAATAAGTTTATTGTTACTGGAGAAGAATTTGAAATAGTGGATAACTTTAACCAGCTTGGATCAATAATCATTAAAGAAATGACAAGCAGTCAAGAAATCTGATGATACTATTGTTCTTGGCAGAATGACTATAAAGGACCTAGACAAGATTCTCAAGGAGCAGAGATGTCTCTCTCCATACAAATATTCAACTTGTACAAAACATAGTATTTTCAGTAACATCATATGGATGTGACAGTTGGACAGTGAAAAATTTAGACGGGAAGAAAATCCATGCCTTTGAATTATGCTGTTGGCGAAGAATATGGTGTATACCATGGGCTGCCTGAAGAACAAACCAGTCAGTACTAGAGGAGATCAAACCTAAGTTTTCTTTTGAAGCTCAGATGACAAGACTTTGACTTTCATACTTTGGAGACATCATGCGAAGAGAGAGATCATTAGAGAAAGACATCATGTTTGGCAAAGATGAAGGTCAACGCCAAAGAGGAAGATCAGCAATGAGATTGATAGAAACAATAACAGAAGCTATGGCTGCCACTCTATCAACAATGAGCTGCCTGACTTGAAGATCGAGCACAGTTTAGAACCACTATCCAGAGGGTCACCATGAGTCAACACTGACTCAATGGCACGTAACAACAACAAAATAGAAGAACTGTTACTGTCAGCAGAATTTTGGCTGAGGCATTACCAGACCCCAGAACACTTTTCCTAATATATGTGGGTACAAACATTTCAGGACTTTCATTTTTTTCAAGACTGTCAAATTTGTTTTGGCCTTGATCTGAAGGCCTTGGATTGCAAAAGTCCATTTTACATTCATTGATTAGGTCTCCATTGCAGTCCAATTACTGACTAACTCCACTGTATCCACCTCTATCACTGAAATGCAAAAGATCCTGGAGATTAAGCAGACAGCAAGGCAAGCTCATTGTTTTCTCAAACTCTGGGCCAGATTCTGAGACGTGGGTTGCGGGGCTGCACATCTCGGTGGGACTTGCAGCCCCGCAAATCATCAGGACCCTATTCCCCCTTCTGCTCTCCCCACATGTCCTGAGCAGTAGGACAGGGAGATCCAGTAGGACAGCGGATCGGGGGTAGGGCTGGGGCGGAGCAGGGACGGGCCAGCCTGGCAGACTGTATAGGGCTGATTCAGGTGACAGCCCTATATGTCCTGTGGGGTCCTTGGGGACATGCTGCTTATTCCACCTTGGAGATGGAATAAGCAGCACTGACCCGGCGATTGAAGTTGGGGATCCCCTGCCGGGGCCAGGTGCTGGGGGGTCCCCGCCACCTGATCCAGGCCCTGGCTGGCCAGCCGTAGGTCAGACAATGGGGAAGTGGGGGGGGGGGGGCCTAAGCCACAGGAGTTGGGAGCTCCTACGGGGAAGACATTCCTGCAGGCAGCAGGGGCATGCCGGGGCATCTATGGGCCCAATACTTTGTACCACGGGAATGTTTAGTTCCCACAGTCCAGAATCAGGTCTTAATGGTCCCGTCTTCCTCAGGGATGTCTGGAAGGCCCAGACATACATCTCTCAGAATCGGGCTCCACATCTCAGAGAGCCAATAGTCTTGACTGTGTACTTCAGAAAGAGTCAAAGCTAGCAGGATTCCTACAACAAAGTTGGACAGGATCACAAAGCAAGATAGACCAGCTATTCAGTCTATTTTCATTGCTTTCCACCCTGCCTGTGATCAGGTAAGTCCCAAAATGTGAGTTTCAGATTAGTTTGCTGTTTTCTGGCCAAGGTGGGGAGGTAGAATTGTGTGATACTAATATTGACTGGAGTCAATGATGCTGTATGCACTGGCATTTGGGAAGCAAAGATGGAGAGGTTACTTTTTACTTGCCATGCATATATATTCCCTAACTACAATAACCCTTCACTCTGTTACAAACCCTTACTACCCACTTCGAGTGAATAAATAGTGACTTGAACCAAACTTCTAATCCACACGATATTTTTTGTCGGACGTTTTTGCCGTGAGAGATATCTCCCTCTTGAAGCGTAACTTCCCTTTTAATCAGTATTGCTGCTTCTATCCACTATTAAAATATCGTGAAATAATTGCACCCCCTTTAACAGTGCTATATCACAATATATAAACTTTATTGCTGAACTACGGGGTCCCTCCAGAAGTAACGAGGAATCCCCCTCAGCCCCACACAAACTTCGCAGATGTCCACGAACACAGCACTGCGTTTAGAGCCTCCGTCTTTCCGGCCCTGTCTCAACGCTTACAATTCTGCAAAATATGTACTTATCTTGAAGAAGTAACAATCGGCGGTCATTCACCCGCACAACGCTTAGCTTGGAACTGACGTCAAATGGAGACCTTTCCTCCCAGAAAGACGCCTTCCTTTATGCAGTCCAACTTGCAAGTTGGAACTGACATCAAATGGAGACCTTTCCTCCCAGAAAGACGCCTTCCTTCATGGACTTGCAAGTTGGACTGCATGAAGGAAGGCGTCTTTCTGGGAGGAAAGGTCTCCATTTGACGTCAGTTAAAGTTAAAGTTAAAGGGGGTGCAATTATTTCACGATATTTTAATAGCGGGTAGAAGCCGCAATACTGATTAAAAGGGAAGTTACGCTTCAAGAGGGAGATATCTCTCACGGCAAAAACTTCCGACATAAAATATCGTGTGGATTAGAAGTTTGGTTCAAGTCACTATTTATTCACTCGAAGTGGGTAGTAAGGGGATGCATATATATTCAACACTGATCAAGGATGGTTTCATTTCTCTACAGTCTAGAAATGAGCGCCCACAGAGTGACACATCAGAAGAGAACGCCTTTGATGCAGAGGAGGAGGAGGCGACACAGAGGTTCATTGCTCCTGTTCAAAGGGCTAGGAGAAGAGGCCATCATGGTAGAGGCTGGAGACCTACAATTGCATGAGCCAGGGAACCACTGTCACCTCCTCCAGTTGCCAATGCAGACAGTTTGACAGGCAGAAATGGTTGCTTGTAGCAGAAAATTCCTTCATTGCAGCATCAGAGAATTAATAAACACATTGCCCATGAACAGGCTGATCCAGCCTGAAAAAGCAAAAGACTCCATTGTTGAGATATTCTTTCTGTATCTAACCGAGACCATTGTATCCCTAGGTTTTAAAGAGAGAAACGGAGAAGGCAATAGACTTTGCAGGCAATGGAATGACAGCCACCTAGACAACATTAAAGAACTGAAGACACTCAGACAAAACTAAAGATAGTCTGTGAACTCGGTATTCATTGGCTTATACCATAGAACCCATAAATTACTGCAGAAGCTGCCAAAGCCATATACCAGACATCCCTATTTCTGGTTTTTGTTTACTGGGCAGAGGCACAAGTAGTGCACTCCTGAAGTGTCTTTGACCTTTGGTAAGCAGTCTGTGAAATTTCTGTTTCTGCTTATTCTGCTAGTACATGACCAGTAAGCCAGAAAAATATGGACTGCAAATCTAGTGGTGTGATGCTATAACATCAGACTATCTAAATCCAGACATCTACCTAGGACAAGAGCCTAAAGATACAGGTAGATCTATGTGGTTCCGAAATGTGGTCAGGCTGCAAATTTGTAGCAAACAATTTTTTTTACAAGCACTGAGCTGACAGAGAAACGTCTAACAGAAAACCTGATGTGTGTGGGTGCCATAATAATAAAGCCAAAATCCCAAAGGAGATGCTGGCATCCCTCAGAAAAGAACTCCTTTTATCTATATTTGTTTCAAATAGCCTGGAAAATTCAGATTGGTGTCAAATATGCCTAACACATGTAAGGCAATCCTTCATTGTCTAACATGCCCCATGATCTAACAGCAGGAAGAAATCAAAGGAAGCCAGGCATAATTATGCATTATAACTAAAACAAAGAATGGGTGGATGATTTGGATCACTGGTATGTATGACATTGTGCCACAGTAAAATAAAAAGCTGTCTGATGACACTTTTTTCATTCCCTTGGATATGACAGTCAGCTACATTGTTTGGCTGGCTAACAACCCCAGCTAGCATGTGTGCACAAGATGGTGGCAGTTTTTGGAAGAGCTAGGAAGGCAGCTTGTACAGGTAGAATGTCATATTTGAACACGTAAGGGCAGATGAGTCTCAGCATCTAAAGAGAGCTAACAAAATGGCAAGGTGGCACTCGGATATACATTGTCAAAACTAGCACCAGGTGGAGCATCTACTTCTACCAGGAGATGCTGCACTTTCTGCCCTAAGGCAGTGGACTTGCTGGGTCCATTTGACTCCAGATGTATTGGAAACTGTCGCTGTGACAGAACTAGAGTTTAGCAAATAGGTATATTTTCTAATGTGTAATTGTGGGTGAATTTTGGAAATGCAGCAGATACACTTATGTATGGTTAATATCATCGTAATCTGGCAGTAGCTGAAAGAAATTGAATGAAATTGCTCTCCTCCGACAGCCCACAGTATTGTAAGAGCATACCATACCTATTATCTGTCATGTTTTATGATCAGAAAGGTGGCTTACCTATTTTAAAGCAGTGTTATAATGATCACACTGACAGTTCTTGTGATTAGAAGATGGGGAAGTGTACAATATGTTGAATATAAGAGAGGTATATAAATTATATCTCATTGTCTGTGTCAGTTGTTGATGGTGCTGCTGCCAGCTTTATAGTATACAGTAGTTTTAATAATGCACCTTCATATATTCCCCTTCAGATAATCTTTTTTTCCATGAAGTGATTTGCTAAACTCTAGTTTTCTCCTACAAGTTTATATCTAAAAGATAATTTGGTTTTTTTTGTAATTTAAGTCTAATCAATGATGATTCTTTAACAGATAGTTCTCTTACAACTTTATTTCTTACATTAACTCATTCATAGAACAGAATGATAAAATTGATTAGCTATGCTTAAGATTGCCAGTTTTCTAAATGGCTCATAACTTCAATTTGCTTAAAGCTTGTGTTCATACAGCACTTTATACATTTTTCATTTTTCTATGCACTTTCATTCTAATTTTAGGAGGTCTTAGCCCTAGGGCATTTATATCCACTATATATTTTTTAACATTGGTGCATAACCTGCTTATGGGCAGTTGTTTTAAAGTTCATATTATTAATGAAATTTCTCTTCATAGTTGAGAGAGCGATCAAGCACAAATACTGTGCTTAACATAAGCTATTCATATTTGATTCACAATCCCAGTGAGGTACTTCAATTAAGTGCATCCACATAGCACCAAGGCTTTATCATTTAAGGTCATGTATTTAGATTTATTAATATTTATTAGTTTGTTTTCAACAGTATTCACTATTTGTCACCATAATTTCACTTTATTACTTTTTTCATACATAGTATTTTATTACATTATTACAGCAATGCTATTAAGAAAACATGTATTTATGGATCTGATTGATAGTAATAATTTTAATATTAATTATCTTAGTACCCACTCCTTGCTGTTCCCCATTTTAATATGTATTTATATGTGACTCATGATTGTTTTATAGCTATGATTGTCCTTATTCATTTCTATTTATTTCATATTTTGTATTATTTTTATTGGTATTTTTATGTTTCTTGAATATGATTCAAATTATTTATTATAAGAGAATGTTTTTGTCTGTTATAATTGGAATATGTGTAATCGTATTTTTCATTTGTCAGTATCCTATGATGAGCTAATCTATGTCACTTACATGCTTCTCAAATATGTTAATGTTTTAATTGGTCTATTTTACAATTGAATTTGTCTTTTTATATGTATTTTATTTAACATCTTTTCTGTACCGCTTTATCTTAAAGTCAAAGCAGTTTACAATTAACTTAATTTTAGGGATTCTACAACAAATGGTGTATAGAGATACATTTAACTTATAACTTAAGCCAGTTCTTTGTTTATACTCTGTAATCATAACAGTACTTAAGCCATAGACACTGAACATAATAGGATGTGATTTGCTTGACATAATGGTGACAGTGGATGATCTATAACTATCGTGTGAAAACAGACATATTGGTTAGTTAAGTAGGGATGGGAGTGAGGTGGTTTTACAGGTTATGTGAAAGAATATGGATGTTTGCGTTATCTAATTGTCCATATATCTATCTTTCAGTATTATGTCATTTCCGAAATATTCTTGGAAGCGGTACATTTTAAGATTTCTGCAAAACTCGGATGTTGCTTCAATAGATCTTAATTTGTCTGGGCGTGTATTCCAGATAGTTGGTGCATATAGTGAGAAGGTTCTGTTGCATGTAGTTTGTCTGCTTTTGATCTTTAGGATTGGAATGAGGAGTAAGTTCCAGTTGCTGTGTCTTCTTGATCTGTAATCAGGAGCTTTGTGTATTTGGATTTGTAGAGAATATGCTAATAAATTGTACATATCTTAAAAATGCAAGGTATTATTTTGTATCTATCTTGGAATAGTATTGGGAACCAATTTGTTTTAGTGTAGGTGTAATGTGGTCATGTCTTGAGAGCAGCCATGTTTTGGGTCATTTGCAGCAGGTGAAGTACATTGGGAGTACATGTTTTGGAATTCCTTGATATACAGTATTATATTATAGTAGTCAAGGTGTGGTGTGATTATGGCTTGGCTTACTGTCCAGAAATCATTAGGGTTGAGTAGTGGGTGGAGATTTTGCAGGATTTCCATCTTGTGGTATGAAACTTTTGTAGTTCTCTTGATATGTGACTAGGTTTAATCTTTGGTCTAGTTATCCCCAGGTATCTGACTTCAGGTTTGACTTTCAGTTCAATGTCTGAGATGCTTTTTTTAGAAGTTTTTAATGAAATTTACAATTCAAAAAAAAAGTAAAAGGAAAATAGCCTATATTACAACAAATGGAAACAGAAAAATATAAGAAACAGAAATACATTCATAGCCCATGTCAAGAGAGAAATCCCTAAAACTCAAGCAACAACAACCCAGGAAAAACATAGCAACTATTCTAAAGTTGCTTTTACGGCGTTATCATTGTTACAAAGAACCAAATACTCCCAATCCCCCAAAAATACAGTACTTGAATCAAGAAGACTTCTCAAACAGCTCCTCCAAGTGAATGGGATCTATAACTATATATTTAATACCTGAAACTGTCACCAAACATTTACAATGGAAACACAAGAAGAAAGGACCCCCACCCCCAGGGTAAATACTTTCTGTTTTAAGGATAAAAAAAAAGCCTTCCACCTTACCTGAGTGGGACGAGAGACAACAGGAAAAACCTGAATTGTTTGGCCGCAAAAGGGTAAGTTGTCCTTCTTGAAATAAGCTTTTAAGACCGCTATTTGATCCCTTTCATTTGAAAAAATAACCACAAGGGTCGCCCAAGTAGTGATATCATCTTCAATAGCAGATTGGCTAATCTACTGAAGAGGACTTTCTTCACCCCCGTCAATCAGGGTTCCGCCCAGGCCATAGCGTCGAAACTGTTCTGCTTGCTTTCACTAACTCGCTGCATGTAGCTCACGATCACGGGGATATCTCGGTGGCGGTGGCTTTGGATCTATCTGCTGCCTTTGATCTAGTCGACCACTCTCCTCTTCTCCTCCGTCTGCGTGAAGCAGGTCTTTGTAGCACTGTCCACCACTGGTTCCATTCTTTCCTCTCCTCCAGGTCCTGTTCAGTCCTGCCCTCCTCTTCCTCCGCCTCTCCCTCAGATCCTTTTCCTCTACCCTATGGGGTTCCCCAGGGCTGTGTTCTTGCTCCTCTCCTCTTCAACCTCTTTCTTGCTCTTCTTGCCCTTCTAATACAACAATCTGGGATCTCGGCCTTCTATTATGCAGATGATATCGTTCTCCTCCACCACACCTCCCCCTCTCACCCTGACCTCTCTGCACTCAACTCCTGCCTTTCCACTGTTGCAAACTGGTTAACCCAGAATTGTCTTCATCTCAACTTAACTAAAACCATCGCAATCTGGTTCTCCCATGGCAGCCCACCCCCCACACTTGCTCCGTCCTTCTCTGATTCTCCCATCCCCTTAGTCTCAACTTTCCGCTATCTGGGTGTGCTCTTCGACTCTGATCTCTCCTTTCAGGCCCACGTCTCTCATATCACCAGGACCTCCTTCTTCTTTCTGCGTCAAGTTCGTGCGATTCTCCCCTTTCTCACCCCGCCCGTCCTCACTACGCTGCTACTATCACTAGTCATGTCACGCCTAGATTTCTCCAATTCCATCTTCACTGGTCTTCCCAAATCCCAACTTAATAAGCTGCAGAGGATTCAGAATACTGCTGCTCGCATCATCACCCACTCCTCTCCACGAGACCACATCTCGCCACTACTTGTTCATCTTCACTGGTTACCTGTCCCCTTCCGCTTCCAGTTCAAACTACTCACCCTTGTTCACCAGGTACTTCACACCAACACCCCGAAATACTTGGCAGACCTCATCACCTTCCACACCCCCAGGCACACCCCTCGTTCATTTCATCTCAATCGCCTCCACCTCCCCCCCCCTCCCTTGCACATCTTCAATCCACTCGTTCCTCAGCCTTCTTCTTCACAGGCCCCACTCTCTGGAACTCACTCCCCGCTTCCCTTCATCTAGAGTCTCACCACCTTACCTTCAAGCGCAATCTAAAGACCCACCTCTTCTCCCTTGCCTTTGATTTCCCCTCCCCTTTTGTGTGATCTAATCTCTGTATCTTGTGCTGACCTCCTTTTTCTTTTTCTACTACCTACCTATCAACAATTGTAACTTCCTTTCCCCCTTCTGGCCTTGCGCCTCCTTTTTTGGAATTTTGTATTTTGTAAACCGCTCTGCCCTTTTTTAAGGGCGGTATATCAAATAAAATAAACATAAACATAAACTAGATTCATTGGGGATGGGTGAAGAAAGCACCCAGGGAAGTGAAACATTAAATACCTTTATGGAAATGGGTAAAAGGGTCAACATATGGCAAGCGGTTTGTATAAATGCCCGTAGCATGGGAAATAAAATCCCAGATATTGAAGCTCGAAATGGGAGTGGCTGACTTGGATTTAGTGGCAGTTACAGAAACATGGTTCACAGAAAACCATGACTGGGATGTAACTATACCCGGCTATAATTTATTCAGAAAGGACAGGGTAGGAAGAAGGGGAGGAGGAGTGGAACTATATGTAAAAAATAATATTAAAGCTCTGGAATTACAGAGCTTAAAAGGGAGAGAGGAGGCACTGTGGGTTAAACTAGAAAGAGGGAATGAGAAATTTATTTGCATTGGTGTGATATACAGACCTTCCTCACAAGAGGAAGAGGTGGATGGAGAGTTAATTGAAGACATACGCAGCATTGCTAGGAATGGGGAAGTGCTACTGATAGGGGATTTTAATATGCCAGATGTTGACTGGCACATTCCTGCTGCAGCATCATCTAGAAGTAAGGAGATCCTGGATTCTCTACAGGGAGAACTATTCAGGCAATTGGTAACAGACCCCAAACGTGAAGGGGCCATACTGGACTTGGTGCTTACCAATGGTGAAAGTGTTTCTGATGTTATAGTGGGAGATCATTTTGTATCCAGTGATCACCAGATGGTGTGGTTCAGTATTAGGACTAGGGCTGTTAGAATCTATTCAAAAGTGAGGGTCTTAGACTTTAGGAAAATTATCTACCAAGATGGCCCAATACCTCAGGGAGTCATTAGCGGGATGGGAACAGCTGGGGGATGTAGAAAACAGTGGGCAAAACGGAAAGGGGATATTTTAAGGGCAACCAACCTTTTTGTTAAAATGGTAAATAAAGGTAAAAGGAAAATGAGACCGCTATGGTTTTTGAAAGAAGTAGCTGAAAAGGTGAAGAAAAAGAGGGAGATCTTCATGAAATACAAGAGATCACAGAGAGAGGAAGAAAGACATCTATATTTGGAAAAACTTAGCTAGCAAAGTAGTCAGGAAAGGGAAGGTTCAAAAAAGGAGGAAATAGCCAATGCAATAAAATGGGGGTATAAGACATTTTTCAGATATGTTAGTGAGAAGAGGAAGACCAAAAGTGGTATTGACAGACTCAAGGGTGAAGCGGAGGAATATGTAGAAGCTGATGAGGATAAAGCGGAATTGCTTAACAAATATTTTTGTTCTGTGTTCATAGATGAAGAACCAGGAACAGGAACTCAGAAAACACCCACAAACAGGAACAGAAGCGAGGGGCATCTTGAACAATTTTCAGAAGACTGTGTTCGTGAGAAACTAGCTAAACTTAAAGTAGACAAAGCAATAGGATCGGATGGGATATATCCTAGAATACTGAGGGAACTTGGGGACATTCTAGCAGCTCCACTGACTGACCTTTTCAATGCCTCGTTGGCATCAGGAGTGGTGCCAAAAGACTGGAGAGAGACTCATGTGGTCCCTTTACATGAAAGCAGAAGTAAGGATGTGGTTGAAAACTATAGGCTGGTTAGTTTAACTTCGGTGGTGAGAAAATTATAATTTACTCACAACTGAAGTTAAACTAACCAGCCTGTAGTTTATTTGAAATGCTGCTGAAAGAGAAAATAGTTTTTAACTGAGGAAACCAACAAATTAGAGTCCAAACTACCCCACCAGAAGATACAGGAGATAAATCCAATATTGCAGCAGGGTCGGGGGGGGGGGGGGTTCTAAATGATTCTCCAACCTGAGTAGTGTTCCCCATAGTCACTCCTGTGCTTACTACAGATCCAATCACCGAATGTCTATCCATTGGTCCTTTAATTACCAGGATGCAAACTGTCTTGAAGGACTACAAAAGGGAACTGCTACTTCTGGAGAGAGATCTGCAATTGTAAGTATTTACTTCTGGGAATTTTTCTAAATCTTGGGGAAAAAGGAATTCTTTAGATTAAAGTTGATTAATCTGTGAATCCAATATATTTACTAAATCAGTCAGGGCCTAGTAGCAGCAAAGAACTTTCAGTTTAAAAGTAAAACACAGAAGAGAGCTTTCTGGTTAAATTTAGACCCCAAGACTCCCTTCTATCCAAGCAAGTGCTGTGGGGCTCCCTCTAGAAATTGGTCACAGATTACCTTAGAAGCACAGGACAGGGTACTGTGTAGCAGCCAGCTTTTAATAAGTCTTCTTTCCCTCCCTCCCTCTCTGACACACACCCACCCTTGGGATAATTATAGCTTTATAGGTGCTTAAACCTCTTAAAGGAGAAGAGGTGCCATATTCACTCTCAGGTGTAGCTGGTTATCCTCATCAGGCATACATTAAGGACCTGAAATTAATTAAGCTTCAGGTGAACAAGTACTTTAAATGTATTAGGTATAGTTTTATTAGTATAAGTATCCCCAGCAACCCTTAGTAAGTAAAGAACTTAAATATCTAAACACGATTTTAAAACTAAGATGCACACAGCAGTCCAGGAGCAAGATGGGGGCTTTCCAGTCTTTTGCACTGTCATATGTATGATCTTCTCCCAGTTGGTGAGGGGTCTTACGTGTGCAATAGGTGCAAGGAGCTCATTGCTCTCAGGGAACAAGTCCGATCTCTGGAGGCTAGAGTAGCAGACTTGGAGGAGATAAGGAAGACAGAGAGGTATATAGGCGAGACCTACAGAGATATAGTCCTGAAATCCGACCTCCAGCCTGGCAGCAATCCTGTTGCCATGGAGGAGAGGGGTCAAGTGACAGAAGAGCATCACCCCGGTGTGGCAGGACGTGATCTTGTAGCTAGGACCTGTCCTCTAGGTAATGTAAAGCCCTCTGGCACTGAGGAAGTTTCTCCAGGGCCATGTGCCTATGAGGGAAGGGTTAGGAGAGCCATTATAGTTGGTGATTCGATCATTAGGCATGTAGATAGCTGGGTGGATGGTGGATGTGAGGATGCCTGGTAACATGCCTTCCTGGTGCGAAGGTAGCAGACCTCACGCGCCACCTAGACAAGGTCTTAGATAGTGCTGGGGAGGAGTCTGCTGTCTTGGTACATGTCGGTAGCAATGACATAGGAAAATGTGGTAGGGAGGTTCTGGAGGCTAAATTTAGGCATTTACGTAGGAAGCTGAAATCCAGAACTTCCAGGGTAGCGTTCTCCGAAATGCTTCCTGTTCCACACACAGAACCCAAAAGGCAGGCAGAGCTCCGGAGTCTCAATGCATGGATGAGACTGTGGTGCAAGGATGAAGGTTTTGGAGTTTTTAGGAACTGGGGAACAGTCTGTGGAAAGAAGGGGCTCTTCCGAAGGGATGGGCTTCACCTTAACCGGGATGGAACCAGGCTGCTGGCATTAACCTTTAAAAAGGAGATACAGCAGGTTATAAACTAGATAATAGGGGAGAGCTGACAGTCACCCAAGAGCGCATGGGTCAGAACAATGTATCCTTAAAGATACTACCAAAAGAATGAAGTTAGGACATATCAGCAGAGATGTTCCTATAAAGACAAAAGTAGCTCAAATGCCCTCGAATATGGAGCAGACAGAGCTTAAAGATTCCAAATTAGCCCGCCTACCAATAGCCAGATTAATATGAATAAAATACAGTCTCTAAAATGCTTGTATGCAAAAGCTAGAAGTCTAAAAAATAAATAAGATGGAAGAGTATAGCACTAAATGAGAGGTTAAATATGATTGGTATCTCAGAGACATGGTGGAAGGAGGACAACTAATGGGACACTGTGATACCTGGGTACAAACTATATCGTAATGATAGAGCTGATCAAATTGGTGGAGGGGTTGCACTCTATGTTAGAGAGGGCATTGAGTCACAAAGGATTAAAGTTTTGCAGGAAACAAAATTTGCTGTATAATCTCTATGGATTGAAATTCCATGTAAAAATGGGAAGGCAATGGCAGAGGGGGGTAGTAAGGAAATCCACAGTACTACCTTTTAACTTTTGAAAGGGAGACTATAATAAAATGAGGATAATAGTTGAGAAAAAGCTAAAAGGAGCAGTTTCAAAGGATAAAGACTTACATCAAGCTTGGGTGTTGTTTAAAAATACTATCTTGGAAGCCCAGACCAGCTGTATTCCACGCTTTAAGAAAAGTGGAAGGAAGTCCAAGAAACTGCCAGCATGGTTTAAAGGTGAGGTCAGAGAGGCTGTTTTTGCCAAAAAAAAGTCAAATGATGAAAACTGGAAACAGCACAAGCACTGGCAAGTTAAATGCAAGGTATTGATAAGGCAGGCAAACAGAGAATTTCAGAAGAAGCTTGCCGTGGAAGCAAAAACATGTAATAAAGACTTTTTCAAGTACATTCGTAGCAAAAAAACCTGTGAGAGAGTCAGTTGAACCATTAGATGATAGAGGGGTAAAAGGGGCACTAAGAGGCGACAAGGCCATAGCGGAGAGACTGAATGAATTCTTTGCTTTGGTCTTTACTGAGGAAGATATAGGGATGTTACCAATGACTGAAGTGGTATTTAAAGGTGATACTGCAGAAGAATTGAAAGAAATATCGATACACCGGGAAGATATATTACAACTATTTGATAAACTGAAGAGTAGCAAATCACCTGGACAGGATGGTTTACATCGAAGGGTATTGAAAGAACTGAAATATGAGATTGCAGACCTGCTATTAGTAATCTGTGAACTATCTTAAAATCATCTGTAATACCTGAAGATTGGAGGATGGCCAATGTAACGCCAATTTTTAAAAAGGGTTCCAGGGGTGATCCGGGAAACTACAGACCCGTGAGCCTGACGTCAATACCAGGAAAAATGGTAGAAACCATCATAAAGAACAAAATTACTGAACATATAGATAGTCATGGCTTAATGGGAGACAGCCAACATGACTTTAGACAAGGAAGATCTTGTCTTACTAATCTGTTATGTTTTTTTGAAGGTGTGAATAAACAGGTAGACAAATGTGAGTTGGTTGATATAGTGTATCTGGATTTTTAGGAAGCCTTTGACAAGGTCCCTCATGAGAGACTTTTGGCAAAACTAAAAAGTCATGGGATAGGAGGCAGTCTATTATTGTGGATCAGGAACTGGTTAAAAAATAGACAACAGAAGGTAGGGCTAAATGGCCAGTTTTCCAAATGGAGAAAGGTGAATAGTGGAGTACCCGAGAGATCTGTGCTAGGTCCACTGCTTTTTGACATATTCATAAATGACCTGGAAAAGTGAACAATGAGTGAGGTTATCAAATTTGCAGATGAGACAAAACTATTTAAAGTTGTTAAAGCCCATGAGGATTGTAGAAAATTGCAAGAGGATCTTGATAAATTGGAAGACTGGGCATCCAAATGGCAGATGAAATTTAATGTGGACAAGTGCAAAGTTATGAACCTAGGAAAGAACAACCCAAACTATGGTTATGCAATGCAATGTTCCACATTAGGAACCACCACCCAGGAAAAAGATTTAGACGTCATCGTGGATAACATGTTAAAACCCTCCACCCAGTGTGCAGTGGCGGCCAAGAGAGCAAATAGAATGCTAGGTATCATAAGGAAAGGAATGGAGAATAAAACAAAGGATATTATAATGCCTCTGTATCGTTCCATGGTGCGACCGCACCTTGAATATTGTGTGTAATTCCGGTCGCCGTATCTTAAAAAGGATATAGCGTTATTAGAAAAGGTATAGAGAAGAGCCACCAAAATGGTCCAGGTCACTCAACAGCTCTCAGCTATTTGCTCCGCCCACCCAGGAAGTGACGCGACTGCGGACCGCCATGTAACCAGCTGGACTTCTGCTCCTACATAAGGACGCCTCCTGCGGCGCTTGTTCCTGCTTATGTCCTTCTTACCTCTGCTGCCTTGCTCTTGTTATTGCCTCTGCTGCTTATTGTCTCACTGTGTGTCTCCTCCAGGTCACTCAACAGCTCTCAGCCATTTGCTCCGCCCACCCAGGAAGTGACACTGCCGCGTGGACCCCCAGCTAACCAGCTGTACTTCTGCTTCTACATAAGGACTCCTCCTATGGCGCTTGCCGCCGCCGTGGTGCGTGATTTGGGCACGCACCAAAGGAGCGCACCTAAGGAGCATGACATGCTCCTTAGGTGTGCTCCTTAGGTGTGCTCCTTGGGGTCGCTCTCGGGCTATTGCCATCAACTTTGAGTTTCCCTTGCTTGCTCTGCAGTACTTTGCAATCCTGCTCCATGTGTCTTCCTCGTCTGTTACACACTCCTGACTCCAGGTAGGTCAGCTCACCAGCCCACAAGTGCTTTGTAACTCCTTATCGGACCCGTCCATTCTAGTCTTATACCATGTGTCTGCCATCCCTGTCTTGTGGGGGAACCGGCCCTCTCTCCCTCATTGTCACTCAGTGACTAATAGTACTCTGTCTCGTAATCTGTCTAATCTACGACCCTGCCCACTCAACACCACTCCCACATATTCTCCCCTCCCTCCTCTGCTTCCCCCTCCAATCAAACTTGGTGTTGAAAATTGCCGTTCATTGCGAACCAAGTCGCTATCAGTTCAAGATCTTATCCTTCAGGAATCTTTGGATTTACCTTGTCTAACTGAAAGCTGGATAAAAGACAGTGAACAACCCCTTATCACTAGATGTCTACCCCCCAGTTTCTCTGCCTTCTCTGTTCCCCGTGTAGGCCAGAATGGAGGCGGTGTTGCCATATTGTATCGCTCTTCTCTTCCTGTGTCTCAGGTTTTCTCTTCCCTGCTACACTACCCTGATTCCCTTCTTCTCTGCCTTCAGTTCTCCCCCCCTACCCATGTTCTTATTCTTTACTCCCCTCCCTCCCTTCAGACCCATCTTTGGGATGCTCTTATTCATACTATTGCTGATATCTCTCTGCAGTTTCCTCATCTGATTGTTGTAGGCAACCTTAATGTCCATTTTGATTCCCCCACCTCTGCCAAGGATCTCTCATTCATTACTCTTCTTCATGATCTCTCCCCAACAGCCTGTACTTTTCCTAACCCACACAGCTGGCCATAATCTTGATCCAGTAATTACTCCACTGTCCCCTCCTTTCCGAATCTCTCAGCTTCTGGTGAAGTCACTTTTGCTTGACATTCCTGCTGGACCCTTCCAACCTCCGGCCTTCCACCTGCTTGGATTCTTCATCTGCCACTCTCTCCTCTGTTCCCTTGCGCCGCCGCATCACTCCCCTCACTGTCCAGCTCTTTCCTCTTGCACACCAGCTTCTTCCAGAGAACATCTCTGCTCTCTCCCCAAATACTCAGATTTCAACCTGAACTTCTGCCCTGTCTTCCACCCTTGATCAATTTGCGCCCCTTCAGACAACTCAGCCCAAGTAGCCCTCTACTCGCCAGCCCTGGTTTCATGCTGGCCTTCGTCTCTTATGCACCCACCTTCGTCGAGCGGAATGCACTTGGCATAAGTACCGTACCTCACACACCCTGGCTCAATTTCACAAACATCACCGGCAGTATTGTTCCTCTGTTTATCAGGCTAAACTATCATTCTTCTCTTATCGCATCACTACTGCTCCCAATCCCTCCAGAAAGCATTTCTCTGTGCTTAGATCCCTCACCTCGCTTCACTCTGGCCCTCCCCCTGTGCCTCCTCATCCCACGCCTACTCCCACTCAGCTGGCTTTGCATTTTGAAATCAAGATTCTGGACCTGCGTGCTGTCCTTCCTTTCTGTCCCCCCTCCTCTATCCTCCCCCCTCCCTCTCCCTCTCCCTCTCCTCCCCCTCTGCCCTCTCTTTCCCATTGCTGGTCCACCTTTCACTCAATTACCACCTCAGAGCTTATTACCTCCATCTCCACAGCACGCAAGACCACCTGCCCTCTCAACCCCATCCCTTCTGGCTGGCTTCATGAACCTTCTCTTGCTCTCGTGCCTCATATTCTCTCCATGGTCAACTCCTGTCTCTCTACCGGAATTTTCCTTTCCCTCTGGAAAAACGCCTTGGTACGTCCCATCCTCAAGAAACCCTCCCTTGACCCTCTAACCCCAGCCAATTACTGCCCAGTCTCCAACCTTCCCTTTCTTGCCAAGATTGTAGAAAAAAACTGTCTTTGCCCAGCTCTCACAACACCTCCTTTCAATAAACTTTCTTCACCCACGCCAATCGGCTTTTCATCAGGGCCATAGCATTGAGACAGTCTTAGTACATTCTTCAGTGAACTTTATTCTTCACACGATAGGGGTGACATCTCGGTGGTGGTTTCTCTCGACTTTTCCGCTGCTTTCGATCTAGTCGATCACTCACTCCTTTTCTCATGCCTCCAGGACGCTAGCCTTAGGGGTACTGTCTATTGTTGGTTTCATTCTTTCCTTTCCTTCCATTCTTTCTTTGTGGCCTCATCCACTGGATTACAGTCCCTTTCTGATACTACCCCCCTCCCATGCGGTGTTCCTCAAGGATCAGTCCTGGCCCCTCTCTTATTTAATCTTTTCTTGCACCACGTGCTCTTTGTAGCCAACAGTCCGGTCTGTCAGCTTTCTATTACGCAGACGACATCATCATTCTACATCACACCAACCCTCTTCATCCAGATCTTGGTCCTTTAAATTCCTGTCTCACTCTCATAGCTGATTGGTTATTTTCAAACTGCCTTCATCTTAATCTGACTAAAACATCCTCCACATGGTTTACCTTTGGAAGCCCCTGTCCTTCACTTGCCCACTCTATTGGAAATTCTGCAATCCCCATGGTCTCCTCTTTCCTATACCTGGGGGTCCTGCTTGATTCTAAACTCACTCTTAAGGATCATATTTCCCAGCTTGCCAAGACATCCTATTTCTTTCTCCGCCAAATACAATCTATCTGCCCTTTTCTCTCTCCCTCTGCCTTGACTACCCTCACTTTATCCACGGTTATATCTCGGCTCGACTTCTGTAATTCTGTCTTCACAGGCATCACTCACACTCAGTTATGTCGTCTACAACTTATACAGAACACCGCCACCAGAATCATTACTCGTTCTTCCCGTAGAGATCACGTTACACCCCTGCTATTCCATTTACCTTGGATTCCTGTAGAATATCATGTCAACTTCAAGATACTTACCCTGGTGCATCAAGTTATTCATACTCACATGCCACAGTACCTCACTGACCTCCTCCAATTTCACATCCCTACGCGCAACCTCCATTCCCTTAACATAAACCGCCTCCACCTTCTTCCCCCTTCAGGCGCGCATCTACAATCTACTCGTCACTCTGCTTTTTTCTTCCATGGTCCTGCCCTTTGGAATTCCCTGCCCGCACTGCTCTGACTGGAACAGAACTACTCTACTTTTAAATCCCTACTGAAAACCCATCTATTCATCACTGCATACAACCTCTCAGATACACATGGCTGACCTGGATTATCCATATCCGTTGACCTCTTCTCTATGTCTTGTTTTACGTTGTTTGTTGCTTCCTCTTTTCTGTTATGATTGTAGTTCTTTTCTTTATCTGGCCTTGAGCCAACTTCTGAATGTTAATATGATTGTAATCTGCCCTGATGTCACAAAGGGCGCTATATCAAATACTAATAGACATAAATATAAAGGGGATGGAAGGATACCTCTATGAAGAGAGGCTAAAATGGTTAGGGACTGAGGGGAGATATGATAGAGGTCTATAAATTAATGAATGGAGTGGAATGGGTAAACATAGATCGATTGTTTACATCATAATAATATAGAAAGACTAGGGGACATGCAATGAAGCAAAAAGGGGAACCTATTTAAGACTAATAAGAGAAAATATTTTTTCACTCAACATGTAATCAAACTCTGGAATTCGTTACCTGAGGATGTAGTAAAAGCTGTTAGTGTAGCTGGGTTTAAAAAGGTTTGGACAAGTTCCTGGAGGAATGGTCCATAAACCATTATTAAAAGGGACCTGGGATATCACTGCTTGACCCATTACAAGCATTGTGGAACCTGTGTCTTTTGGGGAAACTGTTAGGTACTTATGACCTAGATTGGCCACTGTTGGAAACAGGATATTTGGTTTGATGGACCTTGGTCTGATCCAGTATGGCATATCTTATGTTCTTATGCCCGACCCTTTGATTTGCCTTTCTGCTTTGGCATGGAAATAACAATCAGTACTGACAAATTATAAGGATCCCAACAAGTCTAATGCTCTGAAGTACTCCAAAGGGGCAGGGCCTGCTTCATTGGTCCACACCTCCTGTGGTTGTGCGCCTGTATTTCTTTTTAAAGACCAGTTCCGTCACCTAGTAATGTTGTCACTGGGCACGCTGCTGACAGAGTGAAGCATGGAAGGCAGCTGGGCTGACAGACACCTCCAAGTGCAGCTTCCTCCAGGAACATATCTTGACCCTCCAAAAAGCTTCACAGAGACCCCTTCTCCTCGATGTTTGAGATTCTTGGTGTTGTGGTGGAGCAAATGTCATGTCCTTCATCACGTGGAGAATTTCCATGTTTTTGTAATTTATGAACAGGTTGTTGTTGTTTAGATAGGGTTAATTGTGGAGAATGGTGTGTGTAAATGTCTTCTGCTTAGAGATGGTACAGTATGTTCTGTATTACTACCACTTTCAGATTTTGGCTCACCTAATCTTTGTGTTTCTTTACCATTCCCTAGATGTATCCCGTGTCTATAGCTACTGTGTTGTCTGTCTTGACTAGATTGTAAGCTCTGGTGAGTAGGGACTGTCTTTTACATGTGTCTATGCAGCGCTGCATATGTCTTGTAGCACTATATATATATATGCTAAATAGTAATGAAGATAAAGCGGATCCTTGCGGTACTCCTTGTTGCTTAAAGGAGTTTGATTTGAGTGAACCTATTTTGATTTGCTGTTGGCGATCCTTAGATATGATAGAAGTCATTCCAGTGTATTGTTGTGTAAACCAATTTCTTGTAGTTGTCATATGAGTGTGTGGTGGCTTATTGAGTCAAAGCCACTGAAATGTCAAGGAATATTAGGATGAAACTTTGTCCTGATTTTTCTATGCCTTTTATTATTCTGTCTAGGAATATTGTAAGTGGTATCTCTACACTTCGATTAGGTATGAATACACATTGTTGGGGATCTAGGTGTGCAAACACGTATGTGGTGTTGCAGTTGGTGTTGTACAGGCTTCTCAATTATTTTAGCAATGAATGGTATGCTAGATATGGGTCTGTAGGAACTAGGTATTTTTGAATCAAGTGAGGGGCTCTTTATTATTAGTTTGACTGAGGTGAGAAATAACTGGATGATCTTGAGCAAAATTGGTGTTTGGCTCTAGTTAGCTTTATCCATGATACCATGCATGGATCTAAGGGAGATGATGTTGTGTTGAGGTTAGAAATGATGTTTTCAAGCTCTTCTGCGGTGATTGTTTCAAATGTATTCCAGCTGTTATTGCCACTAACATTATTGGATGCTGTTTGTGCTTATTGTGGTGTTTCTAGGTTTGAATTTCCTCTGGAGAAAATTAGCCATTTCTTGTGGACTTACATTATTATGAACATAAGAGCATAAGATATGGTCCATCAAGCCCAGTATTCTGTTTCCAACAGTGGCCAATCTAGGTCATACGTACCTAGCAGTTTCCCCAAAAGACACAGGTTCCACAATGTTTGTACTGGGTCAAGCATTGATATCCTGTATCCCTTCTTAATAATGGTTTATGGACCTTTCCTCCAGGAACTTGTCCAAACCTTTTTTAAACCCAGCTACACTAACAGCCTTTACAACAGCCTCTGGTAACAAATTCCAGAGTTTGATTACACGTTGAGTGAAAAAAATATTTTCTTTTATTAGTCTTAAATAGTTTACCCTGTAGCTTCATTGCATGTCCCCTAGTCGTTCTATATTCTGATAAAGTAAACAATCAATCTATGTTTAACCGTTCCACTCCGTTCATTAATTTATAGATGTCTATCATATCTCCCCTCAGCCGTCTCTTTTCCAGGTTAAAGAGCCCTAACCTTTTTAGCCTTTCTTCATAGGAGTATCCTACCATCCCCTTTACCATTTTGGTGGCTCTTCCCTGAACCTTTTCTAATATCACTATATCCTTTTTAAGATACGGCGACCAGAATTGCACACAATATTCAAGGTGCGGTCTCACCATGGAATGATATAGAGGCATTATAATATCTTTTGTTTTATTTTCCATTCCTTTCCTTATGATACCTAGCATTCTGTTTGCTCTCTTGTCCGCCGCTGCACACTGGGCCGAGGGTTTTAACATGGTATCCACAATGATGCCTAAATCCTTTTCTGGGTGGTGGTTCCTAATGTGGAACCTTGCATCGTGTAACCATAGTTTGGGTTGTTCTTCCCTAGGTGCATAACTTTGCACTTGTCCACATTAAATTTCATCTGCCATTTTTATTTATTTATTTATTTATTTATTTGTGTGCTTTTCTGTACCGCCCCTTCCAGAGATCAGGAATGGTTTATAGAGAACAAGTTAAAACCATTGAACATTGAGTTACATAGAACATTTTGGCAGAAGAAGTAACTATGATACATGGAACATGTTTAACTATTTAGCAATTTAACTATTGTGGTAAGGAGGGTGCAGCCCAGCTAGGGAAAACTGAAAAAAAGAAGAATTTCTCTTCTTTACGGGGGATGGGTGCACAAAATCACATACTCCATACTAAAAGCCCTGAAAGGAACCTAGGGGGCAGAGCTAAGGGTAAACCAATCCCAGTCCACAGGACAACCCTGCATAGGAGTAGGAGGTCCAAGTGGGCAGAGCCAGGAAGGGAGTTGCCCTGCTCAGCAGTTAACAGGGAGAAAACAAACACAAGAGGGAGAGCCAGTAGGAGTTTGGAAGGGGCTTTGAGAAGAAGGTCCAGGAGGAATTCAAGAGCAAGCACAAGCGGCAGTTGCAGTTCCAGGCCTAGCCTAGGTTCTTGCCCAGTTCTCAGAAGGCACAGACCGGAAAGTTCTGTGGCCAAACTGAAGAGAAGCTTTGCAGCCAAGGAGAGCAGCAGAAGGAGGAACCACTATAGAGGCAGCCAAGAAAGGTACGCAGTGACCAAGCATTGCCAGCAGGATAGTTCTTGCTCTGACTCAGAGGAGACCGTCATACCCCAGAAGGCTCAGCACAGAAAGAAATATCTCACTAGGGAAGTTAAACAGGAGAGAACCCCAAGAGACCGGCCTGGAGAAGGCAAGGCCAGGCACTGGGAGAGGCTGTTTAATCTGGTGAAGACTCTTAAGGAAAAGAGCCTGGAACACTTTCAAGGAGCACCCAGCTGTAGCTCAATAGAGAGCATGGAGGTAGGCCCTGAGGAAAGTGTTGTTAATTCTGATGTCTCTGAAATGGAATGCGAGCTGTGCACTAAGGTATTAGTGTGAGCTAGAAACAGTGGAACATAAAAAAGGGGGCTGTGGTAGCCTAAAGACAGTTTCAGAAGCTGGAAGAGAGGGGAAAGCCTGAATGTAAAGGATTAAGAATCTCTCATAAGAAGCTGAAACTGCAGGAGCTCAGTGGAGGTTCTAACAGCTGAAACTGTTTGTGTGTGGCAACAGCAGGGTTGAAGCTGATACCTCACTCACTATGTGAAGAGTTTTAAAATGCCTTTTTCTTCTGATGCTAAGGTTAAGCAGTTGCAGTAAGGAACAGGAACTGGTATGAGTTTGTTCAAGGTTACACTGTTTTGGACATTTTGATTTCTGGGAGAAATTACCCTGTATTTTCTTTTTGTCTGGAGAAACAAAAGTTATGCTTGAAGAATTTTATGTTCACCACTTACCAGCATGGAAACCGAATAAAATTTCCTGTGCGCTTTATTAACCACTTGGCTCTTCTTTTCGTACACAACTACAAATATCCTAGAAGGGATATCAGATGGCCAGCCGTCCCTACTAGGCAACCGCCTGGTAGGGGCGCAAGCGTCACACTATTTACAGAGAACTATTTACAATTTACTATTTTGATGCCTAGTCTTCTAATTTATCAAGATCCTCTTGCAATTTTCCACAATCCTCTTGGGTTTTAACAACTTTAAATAGTTTTGTGTCATCTGCAAATTTGATAACCTCACTCGTTATTCTACTTTCCAGGTCATTTATGAATATGTCAAAAAGCAGCGGACCCAGCACAGATCCCTGGGGTACACCACTATTCACCTTTCTCCATTGGGAAAATTGGCCATTTAGCCCTACCCTCTGCTTTCTATCTTTTAACCAGTTCCTGATCCAGAGTAGTACACTGCCTCCTATCCCATGACTCTTTAGTTGTGCCAAAAGTCTCTGATGAGGGACCTTGTCAAAAGCTTTCTGAAAGTCCAGATACACTATATCAACCAACTCACCTTTGTCCACCTGATTATTCACACCTTCAAAAAAACATAACAGATTGCTTTAGACAAGGAAGATCTTGTCTTACTAATGTTGGCTGTCTCCCATTAGGTCATGATTATCTCCATGCTGAGTAATTTTATACTTTATGATGGTTTCTACCATTTTTCCCGGTACTGACGTCAGGCTCACCGGTCTGTAGTTTCCCGGATCACCCCTGGAACCCTTTTTAAAAATTGGTGTTACACTGGCGATCCTCCAATTTTTAGGTATTAGAGATGATTTTAATGATAGTTCACAGATTACTAATAGCAGGTCTGCAATCTCATATTTCAGTTCTTTCAACACCCTTGGATGTATACTATCTGGCCCTGGTGATTTGCTACTCTTCAGTTTATCTAATAATTGTAATATATCTTCCCAATGTATCAATATTTCCTTCAATTCTTCCGCACCTTTAAATGCCACTTCAGTCATGGATAACATCCCTACATCTTCCTCAGTAAAGACCGAAGCAAAGAATTCATTCAGTCTCTCCGCTATGGCCTTGTCGCCTCTTAGTGCCCCTTTAACCCTCTATCATCTAATGGACCAACTGACTCTCTCACAGTGTTTTTGCTACAAATGTACTTGAAAAAGTCTTTATTTCACATTTTTGCTTCCGCAGCAAGCTTCTTCTCAAATTCTCCCTTTGCCTGCCTTATCAATGCCTTGCATTTGACTTGCCAGTGCTTGTGCTGTTTCCAGGTTTCATCGTTTGGCTCTTTTTTCCATTTCCTGAAAGATGCTTTTTTGGCAACAACAACCCCTGTGACCTCACCTTTAAACCATGCTGGCAGTTCTTTGGACTTCCTTCCACTTTTCTTAAAGCGTGGAATACAGCTGGTCTGGACTTCCAAGATAGTATTTTTCAACAACACCCAAGCTTGATGTAAGTCTTTAACTTTGGCAACTGCTCCTTTTAGTTTTTTCTTAACTATTTTCCTCATTTTATCATATTCTCCCTTTTGAAAGTTAAAAGGTAGTATTGTGGATTTCCTTACTATCCCTCCTCCACTAATTAAATCAAAGGCGATCATGCCATGATCACTATTGCCAAGTGGCCCCAACACCCTTATCTCTTGCACTAGATCTGGTGTTCCACTAAGGATTAGGTCTAATATGGCTTCCCCTCTGGTCGGTTCATGAACCAGCTGCTCCAAGAAGCAGTCATTTATTTCATCTAGGAACTTTATCTCCCTAGCATGTCCTGCCATGACACTTACCCAGTCTATACCGGGGTAATTGAAATCACCCATTATTATTACTGCACTGTAACTTTTGTTAGCTTCCTTGATTTCTTTGAACATTTCATCATCCATTTGTTCATTCTGGCCAGGCGGTCGATAGTACACCCCCACTGCCATCGCCTTCCCCTTTTTACATGGAATTTCAATCCATAGAGATTTTACAGCAAATTTTGTTTCCTGCAAAACTTTAATCCTTTGTGACTCAATGCCCTTTCTAACATAGAGCGCAACCCCTCCACCAATTTGATCAGCTCTGTTATTACGAAATAGTTTGTACGTATCACAGTGTCCCACTGGTTGTCCTCCTTCCACCATGTCTCTGATATTCCAATCATATCTAACCTCTCATTTAGTGCTATATATTCTAACTCTCCCATCTTATTTTTTAGACTTCTAGCATTTGCATACAAGCATTTTAGAGACTATTTTATTCATATTAATTTGGCTATTGGTAGATATAGCAATGAGATGGATCGATACAATAACAGCAGCTACGGGTACCAGTCTGTCAACAATGAGCCGCCTGACTGAAGACCGAACACAATTTAGGATAGCTATCCAGAGGGTCGCCATGAGTCAACTCCGACTCGACGGCACTTAACAACAACAACAACAACATTGGTAGATATGGGTAATTTGGGATCTTTAAGCTCTGTCTGCTCCATACTCGAGGGCATTTGGGCTACTTTACTCTTTTTTGGAACCTCTCTGCTTTTGGTAGTATCCTTCAAGGATACATTCTTCCGAACCATGCGCTCTTGGGCGACTGTCGGCTTTCCCCTATTATCTAGTTTAAAAGCTGCTCTATCTCCTTTTTAAAGTGGAGTGGAGGAGTGGCCTAGTGGTTGGGGCCAGGTACTTCAGGCTGGAAGGTCAGGGGTTCAAATCCCACTAGAGGACAGCAACCTTGGGCCGGAAGGACTGGGGTTTCTAGTCCCACAGGTACTCCTTGTGGTCTTGGGCAAGCCACTTAACCCTCCATAGCCCTTGTTCCCTGTAAAATAGTTATCTCCAAGTTATAATGCCCTGTTCAATGTAATTTCAGTTTGTTCAATGTAAACTGCACTGATGCAGAATAGTATGGTATATAAGAGAATGTAAATAAATAAATAAATAAAGGTTAATGCCAGCAGCCTGGTTCCATCCCGGTTAAGGTGAAGCCCATCCCTTCGGAAGAGCCCCTCCTTTCCCCAGAATGTTCCCCAGTTCCTAACAAATCCAAAACCCTCATCTCTGCACCACTGTCTCATCCACACATTGAGACTCCAGAGCTCTGCCTGCCTTTTGGGTCCTGCACGTGGAACGGGAAGCATTTCAGAGAACACTACCCTGGAAGTTCTGGATTTCAACTTCCTACCTAAAAGCCTAAATTTAGCCTCCAGAATCTCCCTACCACATTTTCCTATGTCATTGGTACCGACATGTACCAAGACAGCAGACTCCTCCCCAGCACTATCTAAGACCTTATCTAGGTGGCACGTGAGGTCCGCTACCTTTGCATCAGGCAGGCATGTTACCAGGAGATCCTCACGTCCACCAGCCACCCAGCTATCTACATGCCTAATGATCGAATCACCAACTATAACGGCTGTCCTAACCCTTCCCTTATGGGCACATGGCCCTGGAGAAACGTCCTCGGTGCGAGAGGGTTTTACATCACCTGGAGGACAGGTCCTAGTTACAGGATCAATTCCTGCCACACCAGGGTGATGCTCTCCTGTCAAGTGACCTCTCTTCTCCATGGCAACAGGGATGCTGCCAGACTGGAGGTGGGACTTTCCTTTGGTTGGAATCCTTTGTTAATGACTTCACTATTTTGAATAGTTCTCTGGGTTGGTTGAGGGAACTCGTGATAAGGTTCATGTGGTACTCTTTTTGGCATTTGTCTATCAATGGACTTTGGGTACCTGCCAGGTACTTGTGACCTGGATTGGCGACTGTTGGAAACAGGATACTGCGCTTGATGGACCTTGGTCTGACCCAGTGTGTCATTTCTTATGTTCTTATAATGCACATATTTTCTTTGTTTAGCTGAATAGTCGCTTTGATGATGGGGATCATTTGTATATCTCCATTTGTCATTTGTTCTCTGTCTCTGTTCTTTCCTGTCAACAGAATGCTGTTCCTTTCCCTGTGTGATTTGTTTTTATTGTAAACCACAAGGTTGTCTCATATATGCAGTATAGCAAATAAGGTAAAACATAAACATTTATGCTCTAGTTGTCTTAGCTTGCGGTTTAAATCATTTATATCCTTGGAATACAATAGTTATTTAACAACTTTTTATACCATTATGTCTACAAGTTGAAGTGGTGTACAATTAGCTAAGGATAAGAAGTTTTACATATAACTTAAACAGTACATAAACAGTAGTTATATAAACAAATGTTACAGATAATAAGGAGTGAACAGTGATTCAACTTGAAGAGTAACAAGTTAATATATAGTCTGCATAGGGGTATTTAACCAACGTAAGGGGACATTAGGTTAGTAGGCAACGTTATAGATCAAATGGGGGGCTACAGCTAGGTGTCAGAGCCAAAATATTCTAGGAACAGGTGAGTTTTTAGCTTGTGGTGGAATTCTGCTATGGTTGAAGATTGTATATCCAGCAGGAGCAAGTTCCATATGGAAGGTGTATATAGGGAGCACATGATAAAGCACAGTGTTTTCGTCTTGTGGTATTTTTTTGTTGTTTTATGGTGCTAGCGCAGCAGAGATTAATGTATTGTTCCAGTTATTAATGAGTGCTTCTATGTCAGATGTATCTAGATCAAGACATGGCATAATTTATATGTTTTTTAAAGATATACTCCTGAAGAAGGCACACATTGAAACATGGTTGTGTAGGGTATATGAAGAGATTGATTGATTGATTTTTATGGAGACACACATTCACATTTTGTTGTTAAGTGCCATCGAGTCGATGTAGACTCATGGTGACCCTCTGTAGAGCTGTCCTAAACTGTATTCGGTCTTCAGTCAGTCAACTCATTGTTGATAAAGTGGCACTCATACAATAGCTGCTGTTATTGTATCAATCCATCTCATTGCTGGTCTTCCTCTTTTGCATTGACCTTCTACTTTGCCTTGTCAAAGTCTTGTCATCTGAGCTTCTAAAGAAAGTTTTGGTTTGATCTCGTCTAGCACTGACTGGTTTGTTTTTCAGGCAGTCCATGTTATACACAGTATTTTTCATCAGCACCATAATTCAAAGGCATCAATTTTCTTCTTGTATCTTTTTCACTGTCCAACTTTTGCATCCATAAGATGTTATTCAAAATACCATGGCTTGGGCAAGTCGAATCTTTGTATGGAGAGAAACATCTCTGCTCTTGAGAATCCCTGTCTAGGTCCTTCATAGCCATTCTGCCAAAAGCAATGCGTCATTGGATTTCTTGACTGCTTGTCATGTCTTTATTGATTATATCTGTTTTGTTGTGACTGTGGATTTTTGTGGCAAGATATGGAAGTAGATTACCAAGCCTTTTTTCTGCGCAGGTAATGCTAGTGGTGTTTCTATTGTCACAGAAATGTGATCTTCCACTGCCAACGTTGTCCCATTCTGCTGCTGCTGCTCAGATGGGTGATTTATCTTAGTCTGGCACCTGAGACCTGCAGATTCAGCTGAGAGCTGTCCATCTTGGGAGACCCTGCCAGTAGTTAAACTGCCAATAACTTAGCTCTCAGCACCACCTATGCACACAAGCTCTCACAGCACGACAAGCTTATCATCATATAATTGCTTATGGGTGTCCTTTATTTCATCTTGTTCTTCTGGTGCTGATCGAGGCTACGAGCATGTGTGCTTTTGGACTGCTCAGAGTCCGAGGCACTGTTCCCTCTAAGCTGTGCATGTGTGCGCGCGCACACACCTTGCCGAGAGAGCGCACATACTTTACAACAGAGCGCACAAAAATTATGGTTCTGATTCTGATAGAAAACAACACAGACGTCTTAAAATTTAAAAGTTGTGATTGTAATTACTAGAAATTTTCCGCTTCATTTAGTAATTGTCTATTTTCATTTAATTTGATTAAAATGAATGCAGTGTACATACTGTATTCTGATGTGTAGTCAAATTTTAAAGCATATAACTCTGAGTGTCGTTATGTGGTGCACAAAAATTTAACCTTCCTTCATAAGCTGCACAGCTGATATTTAATGCGCACACAACCTACAGAAAATTAGAGGGAACATTGGTCGGAGGTAATTCAGAGTGTGGTGATATACAGTATAAGGCTCAGTTCTTTCTAGTAGTAGTTCAAGGTGAGTTACATTCAGGTACAGTGGGCATTCCTGTGTTCCTGGAGGGTTTAAAATCTAAGTTTGTACTGAGGCAATGGAGGGTTAAGTGACTTACCCAAGGAAAGAAGGAGCATCAGCAGGATATGAACTCTAACTAGGCTACTCCCCCACTCCTTGCTTCCGGATAGCAACCAGTTAGAGTTTTAGGGCCTAAATGTCCCCCATTAGATCATCTAATATAATTTTTTCAAAATAATGAAGATCAAAAAGGTGCATAGTTAGAGGCATTCTAAAGCTAGCTAAAACGTTATCTGTTTCAGTGGCAATATTTAGTCGCTTCAACTGATAACATATTCTAAATGATGCCACACAGACAGAATGTATAAAGTCAACTGGATATATTGAAAAGATAACATCACTGAAAATCCACATAAAATTAAATGGCTAAGCTATCCATTTAACTTTATGCAGTCAGCCTATGGCTGAAAACTGACCTTCTAATGTCAACATTTTATCATATAATAAGAATCATCTGCTTTCCCAATGCAGATTTTGTATTTCATTTGTGTTCATCCCTGAATCAGACCCACAGATGAATTTTCATAGTCTAAATGGATTAATTCTAATCTTAATGAGGATAATGCCATCACAGTCTGTGAAAGCAAATGATCTGGAGAGGAGAGTAACAGGCTTCCATTAAGAGTGTCACTTTACAAATGAGAATGTGTTACCAACTTGGAGCAGAAAGCAAAGGAAGAAAACAAATTCATAGGAAAATGTGTGACAGCTCCCTTCGCTGGACACACTTTCTGAAGGTGTAAGAGGGGGTCATGCTTCATAATGCCTCCAAATTATTTGCAGCCTATATTCCATCATAGCAGTGTGTGTTCTTACGAACGCTGTTGCATATTGAACTAACCTGCTGAATCTGCAGTTCTGTAGTTCATTGGGCAATTGAGTGCATTCACTCTGCCATTCTATATTTTGTGATGTTGTTACCTGACCTGCTACTGAGAAAATATAGATTGGACTTGTGATGAGACCCACTGCCTTTATTGTTACAAATTTATGGATAAAATTATACTTAATTATAAATGCCACAGCTTTTCTAATACTTGTATGAGTGTGTATGTGATAGAGGTGTGCAAATTAATAGGTTAAAGAAACATGAAAAAATGCCTAAAATTTGGGAAAAGCTTGCTTTAAATGATATGTACTGAACTCTTTTTTTTTTTTGGCCATGTACACCTGTAGTGTATGAAAATATGGTATTTTGCTTTAAAAATATGATAATAGAAGGCTGAAATCAGGAGATGCACATATTTGCACAGCAAAGACTTCATTTTACAAAAGAATAGCCAAAGCAATTCTTATATTGTGGAACAATGATTAGATTTCAAGGTAGAAGAATGGATTTGTTTGAAAATCAAGGACAACAGTGCTTGCAGGATTATTATTGAAAAAGATTACCTGGGACATCACGAAGCTGCATGGACCAGAGAATGAAGAGGAATGCAGTTCTGTTCCAAGACGTTGAAAAAAAAAAAGGTCAGTTGAGGAGTGAGAAGCACTGCATCGACTTGACGGAACACAACAGCAGCAATGACCTTGCAAGACAAGAGTTTGTTTGGCATACTGAGGAATATTCAGCAAAAATGTCATCTGGTTATTTCCTTGGCATTATTTGAAAACTCCAGCACTGGTAATAAGAACATTGCCAACATGTGCAAATACAGTTTATCAATATAACCACTTGGTGGCAACAAACCAAGGAAGTTGTATGAATGCAGGATGCTTCCTGTCTGGTATCAGTAGATATCACTATTAACTATATATCAAACCACAAAGAATATAATGGTAGCTTGTAATGCATCCATAGTGTCTTCTTGAGACATGGGACACACATAAAAACATATATGCATTTAGATTTTACACTGATAAACTGAAATGGTATTTCTTTTGAGATTCAATCTGAGCCTACCTACCTTTTGACTTTATAAGCTCTTCAATGAGTAATTGATCATGCGTTCCCATGATTGCTGGATAGAGGGTATGATGTATTTCCTGATTTTATGCTACTTTGTATTGTAATTGTATGGTTTTATTATCTTTTTAAGCTGAATATTTTATGTTTTATTATATGACATTTAGTATGGGGGTCATTTTAGAAGCCCCATTCATGCTTTGGACATCTCAAATAGAGCATAGAGATGTCCAAAGCACAGAGATGTCTCCCGAGTCATTTTAGAAGCTGGCTCTGGGGATATCAAAGTTTGAACGGGGGCATGGTGGAGGCGTTCCCAGGAACCTGGACGTCCCTGCCTGATTTCAGAAACGTCATGGACCTCCAGTTTCACTTGTTTTGACTGAAAAACTTCAAGAGCAGTGGTTCACAAATATATCCTGGGGGACCCACAGCCAGTCAAGTTTTCAAGATATCCACAATGAATATGCATGG
This sequence comes from Ichthyophis bannanicus, assembly GCA_033557465.1. Classification (NCBI taxonomy): domain Eukaryota; kingdom Metazoa; phylum Chordata; class Amphibia; order Gymnophiona; family Ichthyophiidae; genus Ichthyophis; species Ichthyophis bannanicus. Next base: position 601,317,752 of record CM066034.1, read on the forward strand.
CAGAGATGTATACAAATGATTAGTAGTAGTAATAGATGTGCATTTAATGGAGGTAGTAGACATGCATATCTCTGTCATGCATATTCATTTTGGATATCCTGAAAATCTGACTGGCTGGGGGTCCCCTAGGACAGGTTTGAGAACCACTGATCCAGAGGGTATAGAGGAGAAAGCATGCCATCATCCCTAGTAGAATGTCAAACATAGCAGCAGTGGGATTTGAACCCTGGCTGCCCTGTTCCTAGCCCACTACATTAGGCTATCTTAGACATCCAGGTTCTGAAATATGGTTCTGGGGATGTCTATGTAGATGCCCTCGCAGATGCCCATATCAAGAACATCCACGTTTGTGAAATTGTGTCTGCACCTGGACGTGCCTACATTTTCTTTCAGACGTTCTGGCTTACGTAGATGTCCCAGATTGCACTTGGACATCCCTTCTAAAATTCCCCTCCATGTGTTCATATTGTACTCTACCTTGGGCTATCTTGGTAAGATGGATTATCAAGTTTGAGAAATAAAGAAATAGGAACCTAGAGGCTGCCTCCCCGAAGCGTGGATCCACTCAGAGAGCTTCTGAAATTTCTGAGCTACTGCCATAATACTCCTTCAAAATGTCAGGCACCACCCAGTGGGGTGTGTCCATAGCATCCTACACTCCTCCTCTAATTTTATTCATACTGTATATGCCCCTGATAGAGATATATATACGGAACCTATGGGTTATTTTGCACATACTTGAAAATCTTATCACTGTTGCAGTATCACAGAAATCTTAGGTGTAATATATGTTGTCTTTCTGGAAGATGCAAGAATAAATCATTTGCTGAATATCAGCTGTTATGGCAAAAGATTCATTTTAGAAATGGATTAGAGGCAGTCTAGTCCAGTAATAAGCACATCATTCAGAGAAACTCTCTGGAACTGAACACTTGAGTCAGATACATTTCTGATTTGACGGTTTCTGCAGATGCTATACTGCAAAGGCTGAAAGCTACCAGCATTCTTCATTTTTCGCAAACAATGAAGCTGATTCTGCATGATCATTATCAAATTCATTTTGCATGAAGGACACAGAATTACACTTTGTGGTTTTTGCTCCAAAATTTGATGATGTGAAACAACTTAGGAGAGGGTCTGTGACCGGTAATGTTCAATGTATTTGTGAGTGATATTGCTGAAGGACTGAAATGAAAATTTGCAACAGAGTGGACTCCCCGGAGGGAGTGGATAACATAAGGAAATATCTACAAAAGCTGGAAGAATGGTCTAATGCTTGGCAGTTAAGATTTAATGTGAAGACGTGCAGTGTCATGCACTTGGGATGCAGAAATCCAAGGGAACTGTATGCGATAGGGGGCGAGAAGTTGGTGTGCATGGACCGGGAAAACGACCTTGGAGTGATTTGTTTTGGAAGATCTCACGGTGGCGAAACAGTGTGACAAGGGATGTCTAAAGCCTGAAGGATGCTGGGTTGCATACAGAGAGGAATTACCAGCAGAAAGGAGGAGGTAATAATGCCACTGTACAAGTCGCTGGTGAGGCCTCACTTGGAATATTGTGTTCAGTTTTGGAGACCATATCGCACAAAGGATATAAAAAGACTGGAAACTGTTCAAAGGAAGGCAACCAAATGATTTGGAGCCCGCGCCAGAAGACACATGAGAAGAGACTTGAAGACCTAAATATGTATACGCTAGAGAAGAGGAGGGACAGGGGAAATATGATAAAGACCTTGAAATACTTGGAGTATTAATGAACAAATAAATCTTTTTCAAAGATGGGGAAGCTGTAAAACTAGAGGGCATAACATGAAGCTGCAAGGGAGTAAACTGAAATACTTTTTCACTGAAAAGGGTGGTGGATGCTTGGAATGCCCTCCCGATGGAAGTAATGGAGGCAAATACAGTGACAGAATTCAAAATGGCATAGTACAGACACAATGGATTCCTTTATAGCAACACGATAAAATCAAAATAAACGTAACTATCTCTTATATCTCAACAAATAGGGGTGACTTGCATAGAACAGTGGGTACACCCCTAAACAAAGGCATGGGAACGGGTGACCTGACGGAGTGGCAGGTGCACTTACTCTTGCCACCTTGCTGGGCAGATTAGATAGACACTATTGGTCTTTATCTGGCATCATATACTATGTTACATGATGGCAGAAAAAGACCACATGGCTTATCTAGTCTGCTGTTCCATCAACTACAATAGTGCCCTTTTTTTCTTTAGAGAGCCTCGGTTTGTCCCATGATTTCTTGAATTCAGATACTGTCCTCATCTCTACCACCACAACTGGGAGACTATTCCACTCATCTACCACTCTTTCCATAAAGAAATATTTCTGCATATTACTCCTGAGTCTGTCCCCTTTCAGCCTCATCCTATGTCCCCATGTAACAGAGCTTGCTTTCAATCGGAAGAGACTCTCCTCCCGTGCGTTTATGCCATGGATGTATTTAAAAATCTCTATCATATCTTCCCTATCCCACCTTTCCTCTAAATTATACATATTAAGCACTTTAAGTCTGTCCTCATAAGCTTCATAACGAAGACTACTAACCATTTTAGTAGCCACCCCCTGCACTGACTCCAACCTGCTTATATCCCTTTGAACGTGCGGTCTCCAGAATTGCTCATAATACTCCAAATGAGGTCACAGCTGAGATTTATACAGAGGCATTATCACCTCCTTTTTTCTGCTGGCCATTCCTCTCTCTAAACACCTAAGCAGTCTTCTGACTCTCACAGATGCATTTTCTACCTGTTTAGCTAGTTTACGATCATCAGACATAATTACACCCAGGTCCCGCTCTTCTTTCATGGATAGAAGTACCTCACCCCCCTACACTGTATCACTCCTTTGGATTTTTGTAGCACAAATGCAAGACCTTGCATTTTTTAGCATTAAATTTCAGCTGTCAAATTCTAGACCATTCTTCAAGCTTAGCTAGATCCCTCCTCATGTTATCTACACCTTCCTGGGTGTCTACTCTATTGCAGATTTTGGTACCATCTGCAAACAAGCAAACCTTACCCAACAGCCCTTCCACAATATCACTAACAAAGAGGTTAAAAAGAATTGGACCAAAGAAAGATCCCTGCGGCACACCACTGGTAACCTCCTTCTCCTCAGAATGAGCTCCATTTACCCTCTGTTGCCTCCCAGACAACCAATTTCTAACACAATCAGTAACTTTATGGTCCATCCCTAGGATGCTCAGATTGTTTATAAGTCACCTGTGCGGAATGGTGACAAAGGCTTTACTGAAATCGAAGTATATCCACATATAGGGCTCTCCCCCGATCCAACTCCCTGGTCACCCAGTCACAGCCTGGCGACCCGTATGTCCGCCGCGGGTCAATAGCCACTACCCCCACCCCCTCCCTCCCCTTCCCTCCTTCCTTGCCCACATATTAGATTCTTACCATTTATTTATTTATTTTTTTTATTGAAAGACTTCCAAAGATTACAAAGATACAAAAACCACAAAGATCTTCAAAAAAAAAAGATGCAACAATATCAACATAACATCAGGTCTCAGCAATGATCTACAGTGTGTCTTCATTTTTACTCGTTTATAATAGAGAAAACGGGACCCCCCCCAGCTCCCTTCCCCCCCCCCAAAGTCGCCCCAATCCCGGGGCCCCCCACCACCACCTCCACACCCCCCCCACCCCACCTCCCTCCCCCCCAACTATGGCTTGCTAAGGCTAGGGCTCGTGACAGAGGTGAGCTAAGAGACACACTTAGGGAACAAACCTCCAAGAGGCCAGCACAGCACCCCCAACATCCAGAACAATCACGCGCCATAGCGAGAAACGAAGGGCGCCTACACCAATTCAAAGCGAGCCAGACGCATCCTGCTAACCGCTACCCCCCGTTCCATAGAGTATGTATCCCACATGTGTTCCAGCCAGACCTGAAAGGAGGGGGCCAAAGCATGCTTCCAAGCCGCCGCCAGGGATAATTGGGCCGCATTCAGGCCGTGCCGGAGTAAGGCAAGTTGCAAAGCCCGGGCCCCCGGCACGGATGTTCCGAAAAGAAAAATCCCCGGATCCCAAGGGATGCTCAGTCCCAGAAGCATCTGCAGCCGGAATTGTACACCTCTCCAAAAAGCACGAATGCGGGGACACGCCCACCAGATGTGTCCCATAGTACCCCGCTGCCCACAGTTACGCCAGCATAGGTCCCCAGCCCCGGGAAACATACGCGCAATCCGCGCCGGAGTCATATACCAACGGTAGAGCAGTTTATAGTTTGTTTCTCGGGCATTAGTCGCTATTGAGCTCTTCCACAGGCGGGCTTCCACTGTCTCCCACTGTTGATCAGTATAAGAAAGACTCAAGTCAGAGTTCCAAAGCACCCTATGACGTTTAGGGCACGTCTGGGCCCCCTGCAGATAGACATATAATGTCGCCACAAGACCCTTTGTAGTAGTACACCCCTCACAGTAGCGCTCCAGATCCGTCAGGTCCCGAGCAACCTGGGGCCAAACGGTCCCAGAGTTGACCCAATGCATCACTTGCATATAACGGTAGAGATGCCCAGCCAGGAGGTCGAACTCGTCCCGCAGAGCACGAAAGGATTGTAGCCGGCCATCAACAAAAAATTGGCCGACCCGGCTGAGGCCAAGGTGCCCCCATTGCCGAAAAGCCACGTCACTCAAACCCGTTGGGAAGGAAGCGTTGTCAACTATAGGGGCTAACGGGGATAAGTCCACGTCATGGGATCGGAAGTGTCGGTCCCAGCAACGGAGGGTATGAGAAATGTAAGGATTACTGATGCATTTGCCACGGCGAAGCTTTGGACCAAGCCAGAGCCAATCCCCCAACCCCGCACCCCCCGCCAGGCTCATTTCCATCTGCACCCATCGCTTAGTGCTATCGGCAATCATCCATTCCACCCCCGCCCGACACTGCGCCGCTGCATAGTACCATTGTAAATTGGGCATGCCCATACCGCCGGAACGCGTGCGGGCAAAAAGAACTTGCCGCGCTAGGCGCGGTCGACGATAATGCCACACAAACTTCATAAGCAACTGTTGCCAGGTCGCCAGAGTAGCTCGCGAGATGGGGAGCGGGAGAACCTGAAAAAAATAAAGGAAGCGGGGGACAATCACCATCTTGACTACGGCTATACGCCCAAACCAGGAGAGGAGCAGGCCGTTCCAAACTTCTAAGTCCCGCCGAACCTGACGAAGCAGGGGATCATAATTAGCTTTGAAAAGATCCGCCCGGTCCACGGTTAGGTTCACCCCTAAGTATCGCAGGGCTCCGGACACCCAGCGAAGAGGATGAGCCTCTTGAAGTTCCGTACAGACCGCTCTAGAGACCCCAACATTCAGAATCTCCGATTTAGTATAATTGATTTTGAAGCCGAAGACTCGAGAAAAGTTGGCGAACAGCTGCATTGCAATTGGGAGGGAAGCGGACGGATTCACCAGGGATAGTATAATATCATCCGCAAAGAGCGCGATCCGATATTCCGCAGGACCAATACGGACCCCTCGCAGACCTGAGTGACCTCGAAAGCTCTGAGCCAGAGGTTCCATTGCTAGGGCAAAGAGCAAGGGCGAGAGAGGGCAACCCTGTCGTGTGCCTCTTTCCAAAAAGAAGTGTCTCGAGAGACCCCCGTTAATCCGAACGCATGCCTGGGGTTGCTGATAAAGGCTGCGAACCCAACCTATATAATTAGGGCCAAAGCCCATTATCTCCAGGACACACCACAGATATCCCCAATCCACCCGATCAAATGCCTTTTCTGCGTCAATTCCCACTAGCAATGCAGGTTGTGGGTCCCGTTGAGCCACATGAATGATCTGCAACATACGCCGAATATTGTCGGCGGCCTGGCGACCCGGCACAAAGCCAACCTGATCTGGTTGAACCAAGCCCGGAAGAACCCGATTCAAATGCGCGGCCAGCACAGAAGCAAAGATTTTAACGTCAATGTTTAACAAGGAGATAGGGCGGTACGAAGCCGCGTCATGCAAGGGTTTACCGGGTTTGGGAATCATCACAATCAATGCCTCATGTTGGGACGGGGGAAGGGAGGCTGCCCCCAGGACCTCATTAAACAAACAGGTCAGGGATGGCGCCAATTGTGCTCGGAACCTCTTATAGTATTCTGCCGGAAAGCCATCACTACCCGGCGCGCTGCCAGCTTTCAAATGCTGGATTGCATTTTCCACTTCGTCAATCGTAAAGTCTGAGTCCAACTGAGCCCGGTCAGAGTCAGAAAGACGCGGTAGAGCGGTCCTCTGAAGATAATCCTGCACTTGATCCCTACCAGTGGGCTCTGCTTTGTAAAGCCGCTCCAAATAATCAGCAAAAAGATCACGGATCTCCCGGGACAGGACCCTCATCTGTCCCCCAGCGTCGCGTAGTTCGCGGACCACTCTCGAGGACTGCTGTTGACGCAGGCGCAGAGCCAAAAGGCAGCCAGTTTTGTTCCCATGTTCATAAAAAGTTTGCCTTAATTTCCGACGCTTATTATCTAATTCTCTCTGCATACATGCATCTAAATTCGCTCGAACCGTCCGCCACTGGCGTAGAACTTGTCTCGAGCCGGTTCGGGCGTGCTCCAAGCCTAGGCGAGCAGATTCCCTCACCAAAAGATCATGATCACGTGCCCACATTTTGCGCGTGCGGGCTGCCTCAGCTATAAGTTGACCGCGGGCTGTGGCCTTATAAGCATCCCATACCGTGGGGAGGGGAACATCCCCAGTCTCATTAAGCTCAAAGAATTCCTTAATAAAGTGGGCGTGATCCTGCACTGCACCCTACCGTCGTAGAAACCTTGCATCTAAACGCCAAAGACAGCGGTGCTCGCTACGCGTGCCGTCCGGGAGGATGAGCCAACACGGGGCGTGGTCTGACCAGGTCAACGCTCCAAGTCCAGCCTGCACTCTCCCGTCCATCAGGCGTTGATCCAACAAAAAATAACACAGGTACACTACCAAAAAACTGCCTCCAGTTTTGCAACTGATTCCTATAGATTTTGGGGTGCTGAATCCAGGAAAAATAGCCAAAATGTTCCATCACGTCACGTTTTCTTGCAAAATTAGATTTCTTACCCATATAAGGAATGTTCACATAATTTCTTTTTAGCCGACTGCAGTTTATTTTCTTGGCCCAAAATAGAGGTTGCAATGGTTAACTAACTAGAAACACTCCCTCATGATATTTTAGAGTGTTTTGTATTCATTTTATACATTAACAGGACAATTGGGAGGCGGGGGGCTAAATCCAGTACTCGCGCTGGCGCATGTTCTTTCCTGTTCGCCTCGCCTCGTTCGCTCGCTCAAACACGGTGGTTGCGACATGAACGTTCCTGTCAAATTTCAGTTTCTTGCAAGTTCATTATTATCTTTTGTTTGCTCAGTCATAATCCAGCTTTATTCCGAAGTGGTTCACTACAGTTGTAGTTTGCAGTGCTGTGTATTTGTGATGGCTCACAGAGCCAGAGTTTGGTCAACTCTCCGGACAGTTTTTGTTTTATTTGTGGGGAATATACCGTGAAAAAGCGGCAGAGGAACATTTCTGCATTTATTTAAAAAGTATATTTCGCCTATTTCGGTTTGAAGTTAGGCGATCAAGACAAACCGTGGGCTCCTCGCAAAGTGTGCAAGACATGTGAGGAAGATCTACGCTTATGGATGAAAGGTAAAAAACAAGCATTTCGTTTCGGAATACCTATGATGTGGCGTGAACAAAGAGACCACAGCAGTGACTGCTATTTTTGCTCTTGCATTGTGAAGGGATACAACTTAAAAAATAAGAACGTAATAAGTTACCCCAACCTTCCCTCAGCAATTAGGCCTATGCCTCATAGCAACGAAGTACCTGTGCCTGAACCACCAAAATCTTTGGATCATATTTGTGTGGACGGTTCTGATCATGATAAGACTCATCAGATGGCTTTTCCCGATGAGTCCAGTACTTCCGAGTTTGAAACTGAACTAGATCCGAAACCTGAACTTTTCTCTCAAGCTGAATTGAATGATTTAGTCCGGGATTTAGGACTCCCAAAATATGCTGCCCAACTGCTAGGTTCTCGGCTTAAACAGAAAAATCTATTGTCACCAGGAACAACTTTTTATTGGTACCGCAACCGCGAGACACAATTTTTGAAGTATTTCAGCAAAGAGGAAGATTTGGTATTTTGCAACGATATATACGGAGTGATGGAAAAGTTTAAACTCAAGTATGATCCGGCTGTTCATTGATTCGTCAAAAGACAGCATAAAAGGTGTTCTTCATAATGGCAACACATTCGCTTCAGTTCCTATTGCTCACTCTGTTATTCTCCAAGAAAAATACGAGAATTTGGCCCTGATTCTTCAGAAGATTCGTTATGATGAGCATAAGTGGATGATTTGTGGAGACTTTAAAATTCTATCCATGCTATTAGGGCAGCAATCCGGTTTCACCAAATATCCCTGCTTCCTTTGCTTGTGGGATAGCCGGGCCCGCGACCTACACTGGGGGAAAAAAGACTGGCCAATTCGGGAGTATTTGAGACCCGGTGAGAAAAATGTTCTTCATGAGAGCTTGGTACCTCGTGATAAAATTCTATTACCACCTCTCCACATTAAGTTGGGTCTCATTAAGCAATTCATCAAGTCCCTTCCAAAAGATGGTGAGTGCTTTCGGTACCTTTGCTCAAAGTTCCCCCGACTTTCTGAAGCAAAGCTAAAGGAAGGAGTGTTTGTTGGCCCTGATATAAGGAAACTCATTTCAGATGGAGCATTCGCTGAAACGATGTCTGAGAAGGAAAAAGAAGCCTGGGATTCCTTCAAGGATGTTGTTCTCAAATTCTTGGGGAACAGGCGGGATGAGAACTATAAGGATATTGTTGCCAGGATGCTCAATGCCTTCAAAGAACAAGGCTGTAACATGAGCCTGAAAGTCCATTTCTTGCACTCCCATGTGAACTACTTTCCCGAAAACTTGGGGGCGTACAGTGAAGAACAAGGTGAAAGGTTTCACCAGGACATCAAGGACGCAGAGAGAAGGTACCAAGGAAGATGGAACACCACTATGATGGCTGATTTCTGCTGGTTGCTGCTGCGGGAAACCCCAGATGAAAAATACGCCAAGCAGCGCACCAAGAGAAGCATTCGGGGGAAGAAGAAACGGGCCCACCAGGAGATTGATTGACCCAAGAATGACTTTAAAATCTAAACTGTGTTGACAAATATCGTGTTTTTACTAAACTTTGAAATAAAAATTTGCTAGTTATTACCACAGTGTTGGATCTCATTTATTAGAATTTTATTTTCACACCATCGGGTGTTTGTCTTCATGTATTGCAATGGTGCGGTTTGCGTTTTCTATTCTTACATACATACCTGTACAACATTTTTTGCACATTTCTTTGCTTTGCTTTGTGTCTAACCTCGCTCTTATATGCTCAATGTTTGTGCACATGTATGTGGCTGTTTTAAGTGCAGACAATTTTGCTACTATCACAGTGTGTTTTGTTGACATTACTCTATTCTTATGTGCTGCCTTGTTACAATTTTCTTTATTCTTATTTGAATAACTACTAAACAATTAGTATAAAGAATTCATCCAAGAAACTTTTATCTCGATCGCACTCAATCTGAAACGTTCACCTCAAACTGCTAACCCAATGTAGCAAAAAATCTGTACATGATGGAGCAAATTGGTTACCAGATTTGGATTCAGCGCACCAAAAAACGTAAAAATCAATCGAAACATTAGAGGCAGTTTAAAAAAATTTTTTTTTAGTGTACCTGTGTAATCAATGCGAGTGTGGACCTGATGGACCGGGGAGTAGTAAGTGTAACCCCTCTCACCCGCATGGGTGTCTCTCCATATGTCCCGTAAGCCCAAATCAAACATCAAGCGCTGAAGGGCTCTTGCCGAACCCCCTCTGCCCCCCCCCCCCAGTACGACCCGTAGAATCCAAAAGGGGCACTAAATGCGTGTTACAATCCCCACCCAAAACAATGGGGCCTTTTGCAAAATCCGCCAGTAGGGCTTTCAGTCGTGTAAAAAAGGCCCCTGACCCGTATTTGGAGCATAGATATTAGCTAAGGTTAGCAAGTGTCCGTCTAGTCGAACATTCAGGAAAAGCCATCTCCCCAGGGCATCTCGCTTTATCTCTTCAATCTGCAAGGAGAGGCTCTGGTGAAATAGTAGAGCCACTCCCCGCTTCTTCCGGCCCTGCGCGTCGGAGGCCACCCATACCTCAGTGTATGGGGATCGCTTTAGCCAACCCTGCTTGGAGTTCTGAAGATGGGTCTCCTGCAAGTAAACAATATCCCCTTGCAAAGTGCGTAGCTCTGAGAACAGCAGGGACCGTTTCCGCGGGGAGTTAAGGCCCTTAACATTCAAAGAGATAAATCGCACCATTAGGGAACACTACCCAACCCCACACGTCCGCTGGCCACCCAGAAAGTCTTAGTAGGGGCTCCCCCCAGCAAACCCAGGAAATTAGTTAATCGGGCCCCCCTAGACCACCCTCCAAGAACAAAAGCCATAGACCAACCTCCCCAGCCCAAACATACCTCCCAGCTCCATGTTGAGGGACCCCCCTCCCACCCATCACCCCCCCCCCTTCCCGTCAATACCACCTGCCTGTCTAAGTTAATACAGGACACGGTAAATTGACCACAAACCCCGTAACCCCCAAAACCCCACAGAGTGAAAACTCAACCTAAGCATAGAAAAACATTCCCCTCCTTACTCCCCCACCCATCCCGGATCATCAATCCCATCATGTCCCCCCACCAGAACAGTAACATCAGTAAAACATTTGCAGGTCCACCGCCGCCCCCCATGGAGAATGGAGTGGGGACCCCAGGCTAATCTTTGCCACCAGTTATCCAAAAGTCAGGGGACCCACTGGTCAAGACTCCCTAAAAAAGAGAAAATGAGAGGAGCTCTTCAAACCGCAAGAGTGTCAGGCGGGCTTGCCCACCCGAGTCCACTTGGAATGTTGGGGCTTAGGGGGCGGCGGATGAGCCTGGGCATTATCATCAACTAGACCCGCTTGGCGAAGAGCTCGCCAAGCTTCAGAGTAGTCCTTTGCAGAAATCTTTTTGTTGCCCAAAAGGAAGTTCATCCTAAATGGAAAGGACCAAGAGTAGCGAATCCCCTTGCTGTTCAGGACCGCCGAGACTGGTTTCATCTCTCTCCGGCACGCCAAGGTGAACATCGAGAGGTCCTGATAAATGGAAACTGTCGCGTCCTGGAAGCGGACCATCTTCCTCTCCCGGCCTCGACGTATAAGAAGCTCAGCATCAGAATAGCGTAGAAATCTCGCAATGACATCTCGTGGCTGGTTGTTAGGGGGTTTTCCCAAAGCGCGGTGAACCCGTTCGATTTCCATTCCAGAGGCATGCGTAGCCAGCTCCTCCGCCGGGAGCAACTCCGCTATCAGCAGTTTAAGCACAGTCGGCAAGTCTTCCCCGCCCCCCCCCCCCCCCGCCTCCGGAACTCCACGAAAATGCACGTTATTGCGGCAGGAGCGGTTTTCAATGTCATCAATTTTATAAGTCAGCTCCATGGCCTGTGCACGCTGCCTGTCGAGAGCACATTGTAAATCCATCAGAGTCCCATCTTGATCAACCACTTTGGTCTCCACGTCCTCTACTCGGGCTCCCAGTTCCTTAATGTTGGTCCGAAGTTCTGCGACATCTTTCATCAAATCTTCCCGTAGTGTGCGAAACTCATTGGCTAATTCTGCAAAGCCCCTACGGAGCTCTTATTTGATTTGAGCGGAGGAGAGTTGCTTATGAGGGTCCAAATCCTCCTCACTTACAGTCTCATCGTCGGATCTCGTTGGAGGAGACTGGCCGCGTGGGCTGCTTGAAGCTCCGGACTTACTCTGCAGCCGCTGGGAGGAGCGCATCCCCTCCCGTGTTTCAGAGTTTTTGGTTTTAGTAGCCATCACACAAAGTCACCAAGCTCACACAGTGTTAGGAGAAGTGTAGGCAATGCCAGCAAGAGGGAAGGCACCAGAGAGAGAACGGAGCACGTATTCACACCAGCCCGTAGAATGGCCACCACTACACAGTGTCAGGAGATGCAGATTAGCAAAGTCAGCAAAGCGGCAGGCACTGGTGGGACAGCGGGACAGAAAATCGTAAGCTGCCTCCGGTCCTCCTAGAGAGACAGCCTGGCACAGCTAATAGACAGAGAGCAGTGTAAGGGAGTATGGAGCTGTACCGGCAGGAGCCCGTAGTTGCAGGTTGTAGGGCTGCAAGGAGAGACCCGGAGTCAGAAAGGCCGCGTGCACAGGCCTGCAGAGTACTCAGAGTCCAAGCAGGAGGGGGTAGACCTCAGCAGGACACTAGGCTGCCAGAGAGAAACGGCCCCGGTCACCCGGTTCAGGCACTGTTCGAGGGGTGTGCAGGGGAAGAGGCAGCACGTAAACTTACCCCCTTCAAGATGGCTCGTGGTGCTGAAGAAGGGTAGTAAATGCCGGTAGATGCCGCGGCAGCGGCCGCGTGGGGTTCACGTGGTCCCGGTCAATCTCCCCGGCAACTCCTCAGCTCCTCAGCCGGGCGCCACACGCTTGGTATTGCAAGCTCCCCCCCGCCAAACGGGCCGGCGCTCAACCCGCAGGCAGTAGAGAGGACTCCGTTCATAGGCCCCGCGGGGGCCTGCCAGGTGATTTTCGGCTGTGCTGGATGCAGCGGCTGGCGGCAGAATCAGTCGGGTGAGGGTCCGGAGACCGAAGACAGCTTCCAGCAGGCCGCGTTGTAGCGGCAGACTCCTCAGTATCCCAGCCTCCAGAGGACCCGCAAAATTTCGGGATCAAGCCCTGAGGGAGATCGCTGGCTGACGCTGATCTGGGAAAGGTATGGGGGGGAGCAAAATGCAGCTGTAAGCTTATGATAGTATAAATTTAGGGGTTGTGGGGACGGAGCTTCAACAAAGTGCGGCCATCTTGCAGTGGGCTCACGAGCGCCCCCCTTACCATTTTTAAACCAACAATACTTTTATTTTCAACATAACTTTGGAATTACAGCATACAAAACTGTTGGCCACAGCATGAAAACTAAACATTGACAACATTAATGCATAACCAACATAGCTCATTTCTTACACCTACTAAGAGGCACAGCCCGCCCTCCTCATTTCTATGAGGCCCGGCAGTGATGTCTGGAAAATTGCCGTCTAAGCCTTTTCCCACTGCCCCCCGGTTCCGATGGGCATACCCTAGGAAGGGGCACCTGCCGTAACAGGCCTTTTCTGTTCCCGTCCCATTCGCCACAGTGTCCTGCTCTGCCACCACCCACGGCCCGTCAAAGGCATGAGCAGGGCTACGTTGCTCCTCCCTTCTCCCTCCCGTGCCGTGCAAGCTTGGGGAGGCCCTCTGGACACTGTTCCTGTTTCCATTTGCGTGCTGTTGGGGGACAATTGAATTCTAGTATGCCCGCTCCCCCCTCTTCCATGGCTGGGCTGTGCGCTCTCTCCTAAGGGTGGTTCCTATCTCTCTCGCCAACCCCTCGCAGCCGCGACTCCTCGCGTGCTGAGAGGGTCCCCACCCTTTCCCGCTGCTGTGGCCAACTTGTCTCTCTGCCAGAACTGTTCAAGTGTTTCCTGTAATGCACAGAGGAATATATCCATTCCAATTTCTGATAAATGTACCCCGTCTGCCCGATATAATCCGGGACATGTTTTGTCGATGAGGTCATGAATGATATTGCTGCCGCTCACTGATTCCATAAAACGTGCCATCCACTTGTTAATTTTTTGCCGTGTCCTTTCGATTGCCTTATGGGACCATTCCCCTTTCCACAACCGTCAGGGTATGATATGTGTCCAGACAAGGGCCGTTGTCGGGAAGGCATCCCGCAGTGTTAATAGATCTTTCTGCATTTTTTTCGTTAGCTCCACACTGCGGGTACCCGTAAGGTCATTGCCACCCAGATGCACAATTATTGCCCAAGGCTTTCCTCCTGCTCTCCTCCTCTGTAGAAGGAATGGCAGCAGCTGGTCCCACACCATCCCTCTCTTACCCAGCCAAATCACTGTTATCTCATCTTTTGGGAGGCCCAGATTACGTCCCTGTGGTCTGTTCCTTGCCCTCTTCTCTGCCCACGACGCACGTTAGTACCTATTATTTATATATATATATTTTTTGATGAAATAGAAGCAATCAAACCTTGTAACACTCAAATACATCATTGTCATGTCGCTGCGCATATTCGCTTGACAACGATACTAACAACGTAACATCAATTTCTTCCCCTTTAACCCATAATACTTCTATTTATGACATGTGATGTCTAAGAGTACATAAGAACAAACTTTTATTTATTAATAATTTTATTTTATTATTTATTTATTTATTTTTTAATTTTTTTTTAAATATTATGTTGGCACAATACTGCGTTCTTTGCACGTACGGCGTTAAACCGGGCGTACATACAGCTTATACCTATTGGAGCGCCATCTTCCAAGGTTCATGATCTGCTCACTTGACATGCCTAGGCTGGCCGCCGTTGAAGCGGCCCCAATTCGGAATGAGTGCGTCCCGTACAAGGATGCCTCCAAACCGGCTGCCTCTAAGGATAGCTTGAGTACCCTGGCAAATTGGAAGCGCGAGAGAGGGGCCCCGTTCTCGTGTACCTACCATTGCTCGGCGTTTTCTGGGCGGAGTTGACTATATTCCATGAAAGTTCTAATCGGGCAAGACGGGTCCCCTGGCAACGGGTGAAGCACAACTTGTGCCCCTTTCGCTTCTGGATCCGTCTTGGATTTCTGGACATATAATGCCAGTGTTCCGGCTTGCCAGGTAACATCCCGTTTCCTAATGCCCCCTTTCTCATGCGCCCGGCTTGCCGGGGCCACATGCTCCCCTATTCGGAATGCTCCGTAAAATGCCCATGAAAATGCGCATCTGAAGAGCCTGGTCTCAAAGTCGTTAAAACAGATCCGTCCCGCAGCTGATATTAGCTTCTGCAATATCGAATGAGTTATTGGACGCCTTTTCTCCATCGTGCGCGGCTGCTCCGTCACCCAGCCCTTTAACACTCTCGTGATGACGAAATCTGTCGTTGGGCTGCTCCTGCCGATTGCTTTTGCAAAGAACGTGATCGCTGCGAGTTTCGCCTTGACGGCTGATTTCCTAACTCTGCTATTCTTGGCCCATAGGATCCATTCCAGAATGGCTTCCGTCGTGGGCTCATTACCTGCTGACCTGCGCCTCTGGCAAATCGCCTGGAAGTCATTCCACGCCATTAGGTATCTTCGCCTGGTCCTTGCTGATAATGACCTCAGTACAAGGTCCCAAACTTCGGCGGACCAAGGTCCCATACTCTCTCTGGGATAGCTGTCTTGACCTTGTCGGCACCTGGTGCTAACACCTGGAAGAGCGAGATCTGAAAACGAGATAGAGCATCGGCAAGGTTATTACGCCGGCCTGGAATGTGCTCTGCCCTGATGGTTATATTGTATGTGAGGCACAACATGACAATCTGTCTTAACAGGGATACCACACCTTGTGTATGGGCTCACATTCCATTTATCGCGTAGACCAGTGTTCCCCAACCCCCGGGCCGCGGACCGGTACCGGTCTGTGGATCAAACGGTACCGGGCCGCCCGAGGAACTTTAAATAATTTCACTGTGGGTCCTCCCGCCTCCTGATTGGCCGAAAGGAAAACCCCATGCCATTGGTCGAGGAGGAGGCGCCGCGGGAGGACTGAGGACAAATTAGTAAAAATGAGTATGAAACAGACATCGTTAGAAAGTTTTCTTGGGAAGAAAAAAAGGCCCAGTGAACAGACAGAAGAAGAGCCTTCAACATCAAAGAAATATGCAACCTTTAACAGACAATACCATGAGTCCTATTTGAAATATGGATTTATCGGGACAGGTGATTCCCACGCACCAAAACCGATCTGCATAGTTTGCGGCGAGAAGCTCTCTAATGAAGCAATGAAACCTTCAAAACTGCTTCGCCACTTGACCGCCAAGCACCCTGGCATAAAAGACAAGCCCCTGGAGTATTTTGAAAGAAAAAAACGGGAGCACGAAGCACAGAAGAAATTTATGAGGGCCACCACATCAATAAAGGAGAATGCACTGAGAGCATCATATTTGGTGGCTAACCGCATTGCTAAGGCTAAAAAGCCATTTATTATCGGTGAAGAATTGATCTTGCCCTCCACTAAAGACATTTGCCGTGAACCTCTAGGAGAGGCTGCTGTGGAAAAGGTAGCACATGTGCCTTTGTCAGCTAGCACTGTGACTAGGCGCATTGAGGAAATAGCCGGAGACATTGAGGCACAATTGTTGGAGAGGATTAATACATCACCGTGGTATGCACTCCAGGTTGATGAATCTACAGATATCGACAACAAGGCACTACTACTTGTTTATGTGCGATATCTATATCAGGAGGATGTGCATGAGGATTTGTTATGTGCACTATCTTTGCCAACCAACACCACAGGAGCAGAACTGTTCAAGTCACTGGATGGTTATATATCAGGAAAACTGAAATGGTCCTTTTGTGTCAGCATATGCACAGACGGAGCTGCTGCCATGACCGGACGACTGTCTGGTTTAACTGCTCGGATTAAGGAGGTTGCACCTGAGAGTGAATCTATGCATTGTATCATTCACAGGGAAATGCTGGCAAGCGGAAAAATGTCATCGGAATTTAACAGCGTATTGAGTGATGTCGTTAAAGTTATTAACCACATTAAAGCACACGCACTTAACTCGCGCCTGTTTGAGCAGCTTTGTGAGGAGATGGACGCAGAGTACAGATGCCTTCTCTTATACACAGAAATAAGATGGTTATCCAGAGGAAAATCGCTAACCAGAGTATTTGAATTACAAGAGCCATTGCAAAGATTTCTCTCAGAAAAGAAGTCACCACTGGCAGCACATTTCAGTGACAAGGTATGGGTCGCAAAACTGGCTTACCTGTGTGACATATTCAGCCTGCTCAATGAACTCAATCTGGGCCTTCAGGGGAAAATGACAACTGTTTTCAAGTTGTCAGACAAAGTAGCTGCATTTAAAGCCAAACTGGAGTTGTGGGGACGGCGCGTGAACAGAGGCATTTTGGACATGTTTCAGACATTAGCGGGGATTTTAGGCGAGACTGAGCTTGAACATTCATTCTGCCAGTTGGTGCACGATCACCTGTCTTTGCTTTTAAAAGAGTTTGAGCGCTACTTCCCAACCACAAAAGACCCACGAACTGGTAAGGAATGGATCCGCGACCCATTTGCCAACAAATCAGGCGAATCTAGCATGTCTATGCAAGAAGAAGAACAACTGCTGGAGATTGCAAATGACGGTGGCCTTAAAACTACATTCGAGACAACTCTACCGGTGTTCTGGATTAAAGTCATGGCGGAATATCCTGAGATTGCCACCACAGCACTTAAATCCCTATTACCATTTCCGACAACCTATCTGTGTGAAGCGGGGTTTTCTGCAGTGACAGCAACCAAAACAAAACAACGGAATAAACTGGACATAAGCAACACACTTCGGGTGTCATTGTCTCCTATTACCCCCAGATGGAACCGTCTCGTTGCAAAGAAACAAGCTCAGGGTTCTCATTGATTTGGAATTCTAGTGAGTTAAATAAAATAAATCACTTTATATTCATTTTTTGGTGTAGCTGTATTTTATTTTGAAGGCATGTTTAAATACAATTAAATTAAAATTATTAAATTAAAACAAGCGGGCCACGGAAAAATTATCAAACGTTTACCGGTCCGCGGCGATAAAAAGGTTGGGGAGCACTGGCGTAGACCACCGCCACATTGTCAGTGTGGAATGTGATTGCCCTGCCCCCCAACTGAGGGGCCCAAATGTATAGGACTACCAAGATCGGGAAAAGTTTGAGGAGCATGATGTCTCTGGTGGTGCCCGTGGAGTGCCACTCGGAAGGCCATTCTTCCGCGCACCATGCCCCTTTGAAATATATTCCAAAGCCAATCCCGCCCGCGGCATCCGTGAACAGGTCAAGCTCCTCATTCGGAACAGGGTGTTCTTGCCAAAAGGTCAGACCATTGAAGGAATGCAGAAAATGCTGCCACATGCAGAGGTCTTCCTTTATCCATTTTGTGACCCTAATCTTGTGTTGCCTCTTCCTGGCCCCTTTTGTTGCCATTGCTATGCGACGGCAGAATACCCGCCCCATTGGCATGATTCTGCAAGCGAAGCACAACAGTCCTAGCAGCGATTGGAATTGTTCCAATGTTGCTTTTTTGCGGTCCTGCATGTCTCGCATTGCATCCTTTAGTTTCATGATTTTTTCCTCGCGTAGGCGAGACAGCTGTCCCCGCATGTCGAGTTCTATGCCTAAGAAGGTGATCGCCTGAGTGGGTCCACATGTCTTCTCACCTGCCAAGGGAATTCCGAAGCAAAGGGCCACTTGCTGGAATACGTTCAGTATTCTTTGGCAATCACTCCTGTCCTTTCCAATGAATAAGAAGTCATCCAGGTAATGAACGACTGTGTTGATACCTGCTGTGTCCTCCACCACCCAGTGTATGAATGCGCTGAATTGCTCAAAATATGCGCATGAGATTGAGCAACCCATGGGCAAACACTTATCATAATAATATTCACCATTGAAGTAGAAGCCCAACAATTTGAAAGAGTCTGGGTGCACTGGAAGTAGTCGAAAAGCCGACTCGATGTCTGCTTTTGCTAGTTGTGCCTGCCACCCATGCTTCCGTAGAATATCAATAGCATGGTCGATTGTTGCATACTTTACGGTGCATAAAGATGGATCAATGTGATCGTTGACCGATTTTCCTTCCGGGTATGACAGGTTATGGATGAGCCGGAATTTTCCGGGCTCCTTCTTGGGCACAATCCCCAATGGGGATAGTACTAGGTCGGGGGTAGGAAGGTCCCTGAAAGGGCCTGCAACCCTGCCTAGTTCTACTTCTTTCTCTATTTTTTGTTGGACTATTGTGCTGAATTTTGTAACTTGAAGGGGAGTTATGGATTACTTGATGCCGTGCTGGCACCGTGGCTGGAATGCGGAAACCCCATGTGAAACCATTCTCAATGGCCACGGCTTTAACCCGCAGCGGGTAGGCTCTCAGCCACGGCCGCATTTGATCAAGCCTGATGGGTGTTCTGGCCATGGCCATCACTCCCACGTGGCTGCGTTGGGTGAAATGGTTTGGTATCCCTACCAGACCTGCATGTGGTAAACGTGTGTCCGCCCCCACAGCTGGAACATACGTGGCGGAATTTGCATGGGCGCCAAGTACAACTCCCTGCGTTGTACTGTCTACATGCTCTGCGAACGAGCATTTGCTGGTTTTGTCACCATTGAGGCGCCTGAAAGGACTGGGATGTCCCCTCGAGGCATAGCGGTCGGTTGGGGGCCATCTCTTCAAGCCACATGTCCACTATCCGGTGTTGCCATGTCATGGTCGGATCTTCTGCTAGGCTACTTCTGAATTTAATATCATAATTGAGCCAGGCCCAGCCTCCGAGCCGCTTGTGCGCCTGGGTGATGGTGTCCAGATACTTGATTAGGTACTGGTGCAGCTCGGGCTCCCGTTCCAGGACTACGCTCATATAAATATGGAAGGCAGAAACCCAATTGTTTATGGACTTCGTGATCTTGGGTTTCCTCTCCCCGTACTTATCCTTGTCCTTGGCTTCTTTTGCCTCCCCTTCATGGTCTCTGATCAATAGGGAAAATATATCAATGTATTCCCTGCGCCATATGCGCTTTTTGATCCTCCGCTGCACCGTGCTGGCCAGCCAGCTCACCCCGCAACGCGGATCCCCGCTAACTGCCGCCGGGCCCATTGTTACCGGGGAGGTTGGGGTCGTCTGTCCGACTGTCCCGTCTGTTCCCAGGTTGGCTCCCTGTGTGGGTGCCTCCTTGTGCGCCCCCCACACGCGTGATAGCTGGTTAGTTTTTTTGCATGTCTTTTTCTTTTTGTTAAATGTTTTTAGAATAGTATGCATTGCGGATGCTAGTGATACCTCCCCCTCCGTGTCAGATGAGGAGTCTTCAGATGATGAAGACAAAGACCCAGGTGTCCCTTTCTCGCCCCTGGACTTACCGCTGGCCGTGCTGGTGCTGTCCATGACGGTGCTCACCGGTTGCGGTTCGTCCAATCTGGCATTGGCTGCCCTTAGTTGCTGTCGGGAGGCGTTTAAGCTGTGCTGATTCACTTGCTGCCGAATCTCCCAAAACAATTCATCAAGTTCTTGATTGGGTGTTGTCGGCGCGGGCGGCTGAGCCTGTTGTTGTGTCGCAGCACGCATACTTCGTCGCGTCGTCCTGGGCAGCTCTTTTTTGCGAGATGTGTCTCCGACATTCTTCTTTCCTTTTGTAGACGCTGCGCGTGATGCCTTCACCGCCCCGCGTGGTGCTCGGTTCTCGGCGCTGCCCTTCCGTGGCATAGCTGTATCAGGAAATATTACTATACGAAAACAATGAGGGAGAGATAAAAACAAACGTTATCATGCCTGCCCCAACGCAGCCCATGCCCGGGATCCAACTTTTTTCGCCACCCTTATTTTAATTTTGTTTATTATTATTATTATTACAATTTTTTTTTTAAATTTATATAATTTTTTTTTTTTTTGCAGCAGTTCATTCTCCATTCCAGCATGCATGAGGCGTATTGCATATGTACCCTGCGTGGTATATCTTTGTGAAGTTGTATAAGCCACCGTTGTCCAGCAGATGGCAGCATGTGATTTCCATTCTGCATCCCAAATAGCCAGAACAATATTTTTTACAATCCCCATTCTGCATCCCACCATACCTTGTGTATTATTATCATTAAGTTTGAAAAGGGGAGTTTAATCAGGCATAAATATCCCATTTCATCATTCTCTCTTTTTTTTTTTTTTTTTTTTTTTTGAGCACACGGGTCCCATACCCTCTTAGGTGCAGCTTATCAAAA
The DNA here is from genome assembly GCA_033557465.1 of Ichthyophis bannanicus. Taxonomy (NCBI): domain Eukaryota; kingdom Metazoa; phylum Chordata; class Amphibia; order Gymnophiona; family Ichthyophiidae; genus Ichthyophis; species Ichthyophis bannanicus. The sequence continues at coordinate 601,338,665 of CM066034.1, forward strand.
ATTGCACCACAGGATATCATCCCCCGCTGCCGGTCCGGGGCAAGGGGAATTGCACAGATTGCTGGATTGATTAAAAAAAACAAACAATTAAAACCACTGCACAATCGCAATAAATGCTTTCCGTGAGGCTCCGGATGGCTTCCCGACGGCCTGTTTCCTCTGCACTGTGTGCCTCCATAATTTATGACTTCCCCCCTCCCCCGGCCCCGTTTTTTTTTTTTTTTTTTTTGAAAACCACAGGTCTGCCGTCCCTACACTCCCACAGTTGCCCGACTCACCGTCCCGCAGCCCTCGGAAACGTTCACCCGCTCACATGGCTGGGCGACCGACCGCAACGGCAGAGGGAGCCGTTTCTCCTTCACCCGCTCACATGGCTGGGCGACCGACTGCAACGGCAGAGGGAGCCGTTTCTCCTTCACCCGCTCACATGGCTGGGCGACCGACCGCAACGGCAGAGGGAGCCATCTCTCCTTCCTCCCCCCCCCCCATGACCAAAACAAAGGCGTGGAGCAGAGTAGGGTCCACGTTGAAAACCCACTACGAGGTCGGCCCCTGCTCCTCCGCTCCCTGCTGTCCCGTGGCTCGATTTCCATACCTCGAATCTGCACTGCCGAGCTCCGCCTCACTCAAGCAGCCGCGTTCAGACCTCGACCGGAAAACGAAAGGTAGGCGAGGAAGGCTGCGTGCTCGGCGTCTTCAATCGATGTGCTGGGGGGAATTGCTCGGCGTCTTCAACCACTCTGCTGGGGGGGAAAGAGGGTGAGCCGCGCCCCGGCCCTGCTCTATATTCGGGCCGGTGTCGCCGCCCGCCCCCCCCAGCCCCTCCCTCCCTCCGCCAAGGTTAACCCCTTGGCTCCCCGGCGCCTGCCTGTGCCCGGCCAAGGTAATTCTCAGCCGGGACTAAGAAATCAATCAGATTTGTCTGACAAGACCTTCCTCTGGTGAATCCATGCTGCCTCGGATCCTGCAATCCATTGGACTCCAGAAAGATCACTACTCTCTCTTTTAGTAGCCTGTCCAACAATTTACTAATCACAGAGGTTCGACTAACTGGCCTGTAGTTCTCATTTATCATCCTTACATCTGCTTTTGTGTAAAGGGACCGCATGTGCCTTTCTCTAGTCCTCTGGCACCACTCCCGACTCCCGACTCCAAAGAAGCACTGAACAGGTTAGACAGTGGAGCCACTAGAACGTCCCCAAGTTCCCTCAGTATTCTTGGATGTATCCCATCTGGACCTGTCGTTTTGTCTACTTTTAGTTTAGGTAGTTCCTCATGAACACAGTCTTCTGAAAATCGTTCGAGATCCCTATCGCTTCTGTTCCTATTTGTGGGTGTTTTATGAGGTCTTGCTCCTGGCCCTTCATTTGTGAACACAGAACAGAAATATTTGTTAAGCAATTCCGCTTTATCCTCATCAGTTTCTACATATTCTTCCCTTTCACCAATAAGTCTGAAAACACCACTTTTTCCCTTTCTCCTCTCACTAACATATCTGAAAAATGTCTTGACCCCCCCCCCTCCTTTTATTGCATTGGTAATTTCTTCTTCTTTTTGTATCTTTGCTTTCCTGACTACTTTGCTAGCTTCTCTAAGTTTCTTGATATATAGATACCTGTTTTCCTCTCGCTGTGATTTCTTGTATTTCCTGAAGGCCTCACGCTTTTTCTTATCCTTTTCAGCTACTTTTTTTGAGAACCACAACAGCCTCCTTTTCCTTTTACATTTATTTACCTTTCTAACAAAAAGGTTTGTTGCCCTTAAAATATTCCTTTCAGTTTTGCCCACTGTTTTTCAGCATCTCCCAGCTGTTCCTATCCCACTAACAACTCCTTGAGGTATTGTCCCATCTTGGCAAAGTTAGTTTTCCTAAAGTCTAAGTCTTTCACTTCTGTATGGGTTTTATCAGCCCTAGTCCTAATACTGAACCATATCAACTAGTGATCACTGGATGCAAGATGATCTCCCACTGTAACATCAGAAACACTATCCCCAATAAGGCCCTATCACATGTGGGTTCTATTACCAGTTGCTTGAATAGTTCTTCCTATAGAGAATCCAGGATCTCCTTACTTCTAGATGACAATGCAGCAGGGATGTGTCAATCCACATCCGGCATATTGAAATCACCTATCAGTAGCACTTCCCCTTTATGGCAGTACTGTGTATGTCTTCTATTAAATCTCCGTCCACTTCTACTCACTGTGAGGGGGATCTGTATATAACGCCAATGCAAATGGATTTCCCTTTCCCTCTTTCTAGTTTAATCCACAGTGCCTCCTCTCTTCCTTTTAAGCCTTGCAATTCTATAGCTTTAATATTATTTTTTTGTACATATAGTGCCACTCCACCTCCCCTTCTTCCTACCCTGTCCTTCCTAAATAAAGTATAGCCGATATTTATTAAATCCCATTCATGGTTTTCCGTGAAGCATGGGAAGTTGATATCTATGTATACTAAATGGGAGTGGAATCACCAACCTACTTAACTCATCTTTGAAAAAGTCATTATCCATTACTTCTGCGATCACACTGTCTTCTATTGAAAGAATAGGTTTGTTACCTTCTGTATGCTTGGACCATTCTACCTCTGTACCCTCAACGCAGTTATCTACAGTGAAGATGTCCAAGTAGGTATGGGAGCATGACCTGATCATTTGCTGTAGCAAGGCATTTCTTTTTTTTATACATTTTTATTATAACCTTAGCAACTTTACAAATACAATACTGCTAAGATAGCATCAGTATTTGTATAATAGTTCACAATCATACGAGAACTGAGAGTAATCTCTTGTCATAAACAAGCCAAATCTAGGAAAATTCATACTTAAATTTCAAAGATTGCAAATAGATCCAATAACTCCCACTGCCTGGTTATGGTTTCTGCTCTGGGAAATAGGCCTAAAGACAATGGGTGCTGTGGGATTTTTCAGCATTTATATCCTTAACCCTGAACACATAAGTCCTCCCAATCACAAACATACCATGCACCAACATTCACTCTCACACAATCATCCAGGAAAGGTTTCTCAGAAACTATCCATCCTTTACTCTCCCAACCCACTACCTCCAGAGCTGTAATCAAAATGATGGCATAATTGAGAGTTAGAGAGCAAGATAGCGGCAGAGAGTGGCCTCAGAGCGGTAGCCTGCTGCTGAGTTTCTGTGGTGTTCGGTTGAGGCTTCCGAGGTGTGCTATGGGGAGAAGGAAATGGTAGCAGGCCGGCCTACCCTTGGATAGTTTCAGGAATACCCAAATCGCCCAGCGGATCCTGACAGCATGTGGCTTCTCAGTTTTGGAGGCAGGAGCGGTGTCCTCGGTGGGAAAGTGGAGCATTGTATCTGCTGCCCTGGGCGAATCAGGAGTGCTGTTGTCCCCGGAGCAGCATACCCACCTGGTGAGACCTGGAGCTGGAGCCGACCTGCCTGAAGTGCTTCTTGGGCAGCCGATGAGCACTCCAGTAGAGGGAGGTGAAGAGGGCTTTGGCGATGTAAGGAGCTTTGTGTCTGTTACTGCAGCTGTTGTGAGGGCAGATGGTCTATTGACGGGGGATGTTTCTCCTGTTTTTAGGAGCCTCTCAGCTGTGGGGGAGAGCAGAGTGCAGATACTTGTCTCTGGAGGGCTGATCAAACCTGGTAAAATAACTTTGGAATCGCTGTGGGATGCCCTGGCGACAATGAACTCCTTTCTACAAACTTGTGGGGTCTGTGACTATGGAACTTATTGTCATTGAAAAATTCTGTTATGGGCGGTTCCAAGATGGCGGATGAGTAGATGCTGGCTGTTTGAGTGCGGAGAGGCTGCGAGTTGGTTGCCGCGCCAATGGGGAAGAAGAGGAAGCAAACTACACCGAAGCCCCCGGTAACCTCGACACCCTCGGGTGGCTCAGCGCAATCCTCGATAGTACCCTTTTGCACCCTGCGACCGGCTGACATGGCTACAGCGGCTCTTCCGGGTGGTTTGGAGGAGCTGAGCAGTGATGGAGTGGATCTCAGTCCAGTCCAGCTGTGGCCGCCGCAACCCAGTGGAGGTCGGGAGGAGGGAGCAGACGCGGGAGTACCTCCGGGTCAGGAGGTTGAGGCCATGCTTGGGGGCTCCTCCTCTCCGATGGCGTCGCGCTCTGGTGATGTTAATGCTGGAGTGGTGGAGAAGGGGTACTCCAGCGCGGAAGTTTCGGGAGGTGCCCGACGGAAAATCCCTTTACCAGGAGCGAGTGAGACGCGGGTGGTTTGCGGATTGAAGAACCCAGCGAAGGTGACTTTGGACTGCTTATGGGAGGCGATTTCATCTCTCCATGCAACCTTCGCTCCTGTGGTGGGTGCTTTAACACAAGAATTTCCGTTGGTTAAAGGACGCTGTGCTGCTGTGGAAGCAAAGTGTGCAGAGCAGGCGGAAAAGTTGGCAGTTCTGGAGACTAAAGTGAAACAATTGTGTTCTGTGGGTGAGATAGTTTCCAAGGAACGTTTAATTGCATTAAGGAGGTTAGAATATATGGACAATTCAATACGGAGGAATAGTTTGCGCTTTTTAAATTTTCCTAGGTCACCGTTGCTGGAACCCCTGGTTCTTATTCGTAAATACCTCACTGAAGTTCTCCTAATGCCATCAGATAATTTACCACCTATTGTTAGGGTTCAGTATGTTGCTGTTGTTTCTGATACTGTGGCTGAAGGGGGCCCAGGGGGGAGGTACGGACAGGGACAGTTGGAATTGTCTGAATTTTTAGAGTCTTCTTTGGAAGTTGTGACCTCCAGGGCAACTTTGCTGGTCAGCTTTGCTTTTGAATCCGACCGCAATACGGTCCTTAGGCTTTATTTCCGCAGATTATCTTCTTCCTTGTTTATGGGTTCAAAGATTTTAGTATTTCCTGACTTGTCAAGGGACACCCAGAAGAGGCGGAAAGAATTACTGGCTTTACGCCAGAGAGTCACTGCCCTGGGTGCCCAATTTAAATTGAGGTATCCATGTAAGTGTGCTTTGTTATATCAAACTAAACATTTTCTGTTTTTTGAACCTGTGCAACTGTTGAAATTTCTTCAGGCAAAGGAAGTGGGGGGTGAGGGTTAACTCCCGTATTGGCTGCCATGTATATTATTCTTTGCTCATAAGATGATTCAGGTTGTCCTGTTTGCTTTAATCTATATTTCTTTGTTGGAACCTTATTGAGGTTGTCCTATGGGGGACTAGATGTTTAATAGGGGATATGGTTTTGTAAATGTTTGAGATTTTCTTCCTTTTTTCTTTGTTTCCTTCTTTGATTATGTTTGGATTTCTTGCCATTTCCCCTGTTATGTATTTGCATGGAATTGCATGTATTTGCTTTGTGTATATTATGTAAATGGTATAAAATAAAAAAATTAAAAAAAAAGAAAAATTCTGTTATGGAGGTCTCACAAGTCCAGGGGCAACAGGTTGGGAAGATTTGTACCTTAGAAGAAGATCTGGCCCAACTTTGTGGACTGTGTGCTACCCAAGTTAAAGATAATACTTTGCTTGCTAGGAAGACAGAATATTTGGACAATCAAGTCAGGAGGAATAATGTTAGGTTGCTAAATTTTCCTGAGTCTCCTGTTCTGTCTCCTTTAGAGATGGCGTGCAAGTATTTTCAGGAGGTGCTTCAATTACCCCCCTGAGAACTTGCCTCCACTTATTAGGCCACAGTATTTGTCCTTGGGTGCAGATTCAGGTGATGCTCCCTCGATCTCTGGGGATCTTACAGGGTTCCTAGAAGGTTCTTTGGAGGTGATCACTGAATGTACCACACTTTTTGTGAACCTTGCCTTGGAATCTGCTAAATCTGTTATTCTGCAAGCTTATTTTCAAAATTTTAGGTTCTAATGTTCACATGTTGCCTGATTTGGCTCGTGGTACCCAACAGAGAAGAAAGGATTTCCTGGGTCTTCGGCCCAGGATACTCTCTCGGGGTGGGAAATTTATGTTAAGATTTCCTTCACATTGTATAGTTATTATAAAGATAAGGTTTCTCTATTTTTTGAACCTAGACAGCTTTTGGAATTCCTGCTAGCTAGGGAGATTAGGGTTGTTCCCGCTGCGCCCCATATGTCTGACGCTTAAGTCTTTGCCTTGTTTGGCAAAGCTCCTTTTTCTTAAGGCAGTCTTGGTATATTTCCTTTGTTTCTTATTTGTATTTCCTGAGGCCTCTTTTCCTTTTGTTTATTGTGGTCTAAAGTGCAATAAAAATGACCTAATGTGCAATGTCCTTTGGATTTTGGATATCTTTGTAATTTTATTAAGATGTATGTCTTTGGATGTATATTTATAAAATTTAATAAATATAAAATACAAAAAAATGATGGCATAATTGTTTATACTTTAGCCCTAATTGTTTATTCTCCAATCTGTAACATTGAAATTCAAACAATTTCACTATTATAATCTGGACAACCCATTTTTCAAATAAAATGGGGCTACTTCCAAAACCCATTGTTATAGTATGAGTTTTTTTAACCAAAAGAAAAATTACCTTTTAAATTTAGTTAACTCCTCTCCACTCCTCCAGCATAAGAAAAGTATATGACCACAACATTTCCTCTTGTACCACATCCTCAATAACCTCTATCACCTTTGCCCACATCTTCAGCTTAAAATATTACAGGAAATTACAAATAATTCCCAACAGTGCCGTTCCAATGAATACAGCCACAGCTCATCCCTCACTCTTTGGTAATCTAAACTCTATGTAAAAGTTTGAATTGCTTTTTTCAACGTTCAGTTTCAACCCATTTTATTTATTTATTTTATTATTACATTCTCTTATATACCGCGCTACATTGAACAAACTGAAATTACATTGAACAGGGCATTATAACTTGGAGATAACTATTTTACAGGGAACCTGGGCTATGGAGGGTTAAGTGGCTTGCCCAAGACCACAAGGAGCACCTGTGGGACTAGAAACCCCAGTCCTTCCAGCCCAAGGTTGCTGACCTCTAGTGGGATTTGAACCCCTGACCTTCTGGCCTGAAGTACCTTGCCCCAACCACTCCTCCACTCCAACCCATAAATTCCATTTCAAATTTTCTTTAGATTCTCTATGTCCCACTTGAGACTCAGTTCTGTTCCAAGTGTGTTTCTGCCCATGCTGCTTGACAGTGTCCTCTCCAAAGAGTTAATGTGTTAAATTTATCTTGTAATAGCATAATATCTGCATCTTGCAATGTCACCTCCTCCTATATACTTCGAAGTCTCATAGTAATGTTGTGTTTGAAAATAATGCAATAAAAGCCCATTGGTAATGGTCCACTTCTATTTGATACTTGCAAAAGTCGGGAAACCCTCCTCGTCTAGTTGAAGGGGGGTCCTCCAACCTCCTGTACCCCTTAATTGCTTATAATCACAGTCGAGAGGGACCTAAATCTGGAGTAAAATCAGGATTTCCCATAAACCTAACCTTGGAGTTTTCTGGACATGTAAATGGCATAATCTTCGCCACCATCTCCAGGCCTTCCCGCCCCTGACCTGTGATCTCCCTCCCATGTACTGTAAAAGAATAATCAAGTCATACTGAGCAGCTACTGCATGTAGAAAACTTTCAGGTAAGTACTGTGTCTCTCTCCCCCCTCCCCCCCCCACCAAAGGCTACCTGAATCCACTTTGAAATGGCCACAACATTATAAATCCACAAGTCTGGTGTTTGAAGATCCCCTTGGACCTTGTCTCAGTTTAAAATGACTCATTCCAGCAGTCTTCCCTCACCAGAGAAAAGCTTGCGGAATACTTGTAAAAAAAAGTTACATCTTTTAAGCATTTCTTTGATGAAAAATGAATTAGGACATGGCTTCAGAAAAGATATGCATCCATTTTCTAGCATTGTGAAGGCATTGATGCTGTTCAGTTTGTGCATAACAGTCAATGGAAACATCACTTATTATCACCCATCCAAAGTCAGGTCTCTGATCATAGGGGTGTTATGAGAAATGTTGCACTGCCGGCAAACCTTAGTTAACCTCAGCATGTCTCTACCAAGAAAAAAGGAGAATCGAAACTTCTTGGTTCCATGGTGGGATATGTCAGACTAATGGACTTCAAATAGAGATGATACCACTATTCTGCGGCGGTGGCCGCGGCTAACCATCACCACTGAACTGCAGACCTGGATATTCAATGCCAGGGCCATATCCGGCCACCGGCACTAAATATCCGGGTCAGCCCGTTAGCAGCAAAGCTAACCAGGCAGTGGCAATATTCAGTTACTGCTCAGTTAGCTTCAGTAACGAAAGTTGGGCCACTCTTACTCTCACTTCATAGTGGTAACTAGGCAGTAGCTGAATATCGCTGCTGCCCAGTTATCACTGGGTGCTGCCACTCTGCCCCCGGAACACCCTGATGTTAGCTGGCTAGCATCAAGGCGTTCAGCAGCGGCACCTGGGCATATTCAGCGGTAAATATCCCGGTCACTGCAATTACAGCAGTTAGCAGGTCTGCTAATTGCGTAAATTGCTTTCAATAGCGGGCCCTATAAGTGCAGGGTGGAGTAACTGGATGCTACCCTCTGTGGCCTCTATCAGGTAACCGTTCGCTCTCTTCCTTATTGTCTCTATCAGTTGTGCACATATTGAGAGTAATTTTATAAACCGGTGCCTAGTTAATGTGCATTTTTGCAGATGCACTTTATGTCCATTTAATAAAGTCAAGTATGTGTGGCATAAGTGTGAAAGTACACATGTTGATTTAAGGCATGGCCACTTATAACATCTCTGAAGCTGATGTAAATGCCCATGCCTAGATTTATAAAGAATGTGCATTAGTTATAAAAAGTTATAATTTAAGCTTGCATTTGTGTGCTCCGCCTATGCGACTCCCTAACTAAATACATGCACATGCCCACAGTGAATGTACATACCACTGGGGAACATGTATATTTATAAAATAGCAACCGCTTTCATGTGAGTGCACAAATACCCATTTACATGCATAAATCACTAAAATATTGTAATTTATGTGCATTGATGGCACATAACTTTAGGCGGCTCCTTATAAAATTACCTCCTCTATGAGCATGGATGAGATTTTCAAGGGACGTGTGTTTAATTGAAAACAAATGAAGAAACACAACCAAAAAACTTATTTTGTATTGATTTTTTTGTTATTATCTTTCCTTTAGAAAATGAAAAAAGTCCAACCCAGTGATTCTTTGCCCCCGAACTTCCCCAGACCCTACTTACCTCATGTAATTTTCAAATGGCCAGGGGGTGAGCCTGAGTTGCTTCTGCCCTTCAAGTTCTGGGTCAGGTCATCGTCATCTCCAAATGAGACAGGAGTGATCCCCAGTCATTTTGCTCTACCAGCTGCTAGTTTCAAAATGGTGCCAGAAGACCCTGAGGAAGAAGATCATGTAACAGGCAACCAGATGTTACTGATGGAGAAAGGAGACATACTAAAAGAATTGCATCCAATCAGCTTGCCATTTTAAAGGAAATAATGAAATACCTTAATCCGAGCTGAAGGAGAGAAATATTTTTAGTACGTAGCTCATGCCTTTCCAGTAGTAATTTAAGGAGAATGACACTCAAGTACAATGGGTACTTTCCTTTCCCTAGAGGGCTTACAATCTAACTTTGTATCTAAGGCAATGAAGAGTTAAATGGCTTACTCAAGGTGTGTGAGAGACATTTGAACTCTAACCACTGCTGCCCTAACCACTAGGCTACTACTTGCATCCAAAGAGGTTAGTAAAAAGGAGACTGAAAGCCTTGTTTAATATGTGGCAAAATAATGAAAACTGGGAAGGGAAGGACAACAATCAAAATTTGATTATAACCCTCCTTACAAAGATTAAAGTATGTGGGGCAATTGCATTGTCAAATCACTCCACACACTTTTCCAGTGCATAGGCAGTGGCATGGGGTAGGTGGGCTACTGGAGCCATGGCCTGCTCATTCTTTTCTATCCAACACAGCCTTAGAAGCTAAAGAAGCTTGGGAGAAGCGTTCCTGTCTGGGGTAAGCCACGGCAGTTGTCTTTTGCCGCGGGAGCAGCTAGCAGGTGCCTGGAGGCCCTGCTTGGAATCGGGCAGGCAGAACGAGGGCGGTCCCAGCTGAGGAGGGGACCCCTCTTCATTCCTCCATTTAACCCGGCGGCTGCAGGAGGTTGGTGGAGAAGCGTTCCTGTCCGGGGTACATCCGCAACAGTTGTCTTTTGCCGCGGGAGCAGCTAGCAGGTGCCTGGAGGCCCTGCTTGGAATTAGGCAGGCAGAACGAGGGTGGTCCCGGCTGAGGAGGACCCCTCTTCATTCCTCCATTTAACCCGGCGGCTTCTACACGCGGCCGCGTTGCGGCCTGCGTGGCGTGACCTAAGGGGCGTGATTCAAGGGGCAGGACACGCCCCTTTGGCGCCCCTTCGGCGCTTCTGAGAAGCCGAGATCAGTGTTTTTTTGCCATGGGAAAACATAAGATGAAATTGCCTGTTAAATCTGGGGCCAAAGTCCAAGGAAATAAAGTCGTGGGTCCCATGGATAAACATTTGATTTCCCAGCTATCTGCTACATCGTCGCCTGAAGGAGCTTCGTTGAGCTCTTATTCCAGGACACCACCGCCTTTCCCTCTTCCTCCTTTTTCATCTACTGTGTTGGATTTGTCTTCGGAATTTGTTCCTCCTATACCACAACCTGTTTCGCTAGGAAGTACAGAGGGGATTGCTAAGAGTCCAGGTTCCGGTGAGGTAACTCTAAAGGATATTTGGACTGCCATTCATAATATTGACATGCCTTTATCTACCACCGTGTCTTCCCTATGTCAATTTACTTCTGATGTAGTCAGTAAAATGCAAAGTACTGACAAGCAACTGGTTTCAATTGCTAAGTCATTGGCTAATACAGATTCTCAGCTCCAGTCTTGTTCAGATAATAATATTGCCTTAATTCAAGATGTTTCTTCTTCTGCTTATCGACTGGAGGTGCTTGAGAATCAGTCTAGAGCCAAGAACTTACGTTTCCTAAATTTTCCTGTTACCCATTTGCTGTCTCCTGATATCCTTTTGAAAAAATATTTTACTGAAGTGTTAAAATTGGATGGGAATATAGATGTTGTATATATGTATTATCTTTCTTTAAGATCGTCCCCTCCTTTAGCTCAGGATGAGGAAGATATGCCGCCTTTAGATCTATCGGTGGGTCAGGACCTTACCGCTTTTTTGGAAGATTCTGCGGATATCATATCCAAATGTAACACTTGTGGTTACCTTTGGTTCTGAATCCATTAAATTATGTGTTCTTCGTGCTTACTTTAAATTTCGGGAATCTCTCTTTTGTGGTCAAAAGCTTCAAGTCTTCCCGGATGTGAGCAGGGCTACCCAGGTCCGGCATAAGCAGTTCCTGGCGTTAAAATCTCGTGTATTGGCTTTAGGGGCTTCTTTCTTTCTGAAATTTCCTTGTCGTTGTGTACTTACATATGAGGGTCAATCCTTTGTATATATTGATGTGATTCAATTGCAGTCTTTTTTGAACCAAAAGGAGGTTGTTAAGGGTTTGGGTGGTGAGATAACTGTTCCCCAAAGTGGAGTTTGAAATGCTTCTGTTTTCTTTATTTTTTAGTATAGTCAGGGTTCGCTCTCCCTTGATATGGTCTTTCTTAGATGTGTATAATTTTTCCTTGGATATTGTAATGATGTGGATTTTTGTGTATTTGCTTGAAATTTGTTTTGTTGTTCAAGAAAACTTAAATTAAAAAAAAAAAAGAAGCTAAAGAAGCTTGGGGCAGGGCTGGAGATTTGTTTGTTTTATGTCTCCAACCAAAAAGGTGTTCTGATGCCCCTGATTCCATGTGTACCTTGCACTAGGGACATGCATGGGACAATTTTTCAGTATGATAAATTTTTGGCTACCGAATGTTTCATTTCATTCATTTCCTTTGTTTTTTTATTAAAGTTAGTGGGTCAAACAATTTTGTACAACAGTGGCATTTCTGTTTTCAACGAACCTTGCTTAAAAATTGCTGGCAGTCATCTGTAATAGAAGTGACAGTGTTACAAGAAATCAGGCATGGCATAAAGACCCTGCAGTGCTAAAAGAAGGGTAAAGGGCACTAACAGTGGTATAAGGATTACAAGCTACAATAAGAAGGGCAACATGGAACAGTGAAATGAAGAGCTCAAGGTACTGGGAGAGGGGCAAAAGAGCACCAGCATTGGCAAGAAAACACCAAGGCACCTGGAGAAGAGTAAAGCAGCAAAAACATTAAGATACTGGGAGAAGGATAAAGCAGCACCAATATTGGAAGACTCCAGTGGGCCAATGGGGATGTGTACTAGGCTTTGCACGCAGGTTAGCTCAACCTTTGCACACAAGTTTGTGTGCTACCAATGCAGAAAAATGTTTTGAGTACAAGCTAACTGTGCAAAACCTCAAGCAGACAGAAGCATACAGCATATTTAAACAATTAGCTATTCAGCACAGATACAGAGAAGTGTGCAGAAGACCAGACGGTTGAGCTCATCACTGGAATTTAATGCAAGGTCTGAGGAGGCATAAAGGGTTAACTCATTGATCTGTGGTCAGTACTAATGAGAAATTTATTCTCCTTATTTTGAGCATATGGGATCTGCAATGCTTTTCTGGCTTTGTTGAAGGGGAGTGGTGAAAAAAATGGCAGGGGTTGAGGAGTTGAGGAGGATGTATGCTGGAATAAAGTTATGCTGGAAGGCAATCGTATACAGTATTTGGATTAGAAGGCAGGCATCTTGCAGATGAACTGTCACATCTCCATGGGTTTGGCTCTAGCCAGTTTACTCAAGTCTTGTGAGAGACAATGGGGGGGGGGGGGGAGGGGGGGACTGGGGCCGGAGGCACAAGGAGGTCACAAGCACTGGCTCCTAAAATTTTGGCCTGGCTCAAAAATCCAATCAAAATTTGTCAAGGCCTGCAATAGAGGCACAGCCCATTTGGCATTTTGTCACCAGCTATAGGCAGCACAGCTGCAAAAATAAAGTCCTGTCACTATGTGCACCTCTCTGCTAGCTGCTGCTTTTTCTTTTTTAAGCAGTAACATGAGGCACAATTCTGTCTGATCCCAAATGCAGGCACGGCTGCCTCTAAGCACTAAGACTGATGGAGGGGGAAGACTGTGGGGAGAGAATGTGATACCTGCATGTGGGATCAGAGAAGTCTGGGCATCTCAAGCAAAGGCGAGGTAAAGTATTGCCTGCCTCCTCTTTTTCTTGTGTTGCACTGCATACAGAGCCTGGTTTGTTGGAGTTTCAATTAAATTTTGTCTACACATTTCTACTTTGAGTTTGTTATAATTTATTCTGTACTTGATGAGGGTCTAACTATGTTGTGCCTGTGTGACCAAGACCAAGTGTTTCATTAGCATGGTGTTTCTATGTAGGATTTATAGTAATCTGGCTTGATCAGCTTTCTGAATAGATGTAAGGATGTTCTAAGGCCCATTGCAATATTTATGGTGCTGCTCTTTTCTGGGTAGGATCCTTATTGTGTTAATTTTAGAAGCTTGTGTCGTTACAGTATAATAGATTTGCATTTTAGGTCTTCAGTGACTTTTGTAGGGTTTTGTGTTAGTTCACAATCTGCCTGGTACTGGAGAGGCTGTTAATGAGATGATACCGGAATCCGATATTTTTTTTCTTGTACGTTGGGTTCTATGGTGAAATGTCCTAGTTCTGCTCTGCACCTGTTGTTGAAGGAAGGGTTTCGTTGGATGCAAAATAGATGCTCCAAAAGAAAAAGAGAACCATATTGCAGTTTCTAACCCCAAAATAAATTCTAATTAGTTCTAATTTATTTTGGTGTTAGAAACTGTGCTGTGGTTCTCTTTTTCATTTTGTCCCTTGGCTTATGAGCACCTTACAACTCCATTGTTTTTTGCAGAATATATATTTAGAGGTGTCTATTTTTTTTAATCTTAGAGTAAAACCAGGAGAAGAATGAGGTATCCGCAGAAACAGGTGAGAAAAGCCAGGTAGGCCTGGTCTTTGGGTTCCGCTCCTGGTTTTTAATCTTAGAGTGCCAAGCTAAATTAAACAGCGACAATTTTTATTGCATTTTAATTATATAACCTAGGAATATGTTGCTTTCCTATTTTGAATGAGAACCTTGTTAGTGTGGATTTTTTCCTTTCCTAGCACTTTATATCCCTTACCCTTGGGATGTCCGTTAATCCTCTGGGCTGAGGAATCACCTTACCTTCTCTGTCTGGAATTCCAGGGGAACAAACACACACACTCGCACATAAGTAGTATGTAAGTTTATTCCACAGGTTAGAGGGGCTGTCTGTCTTTTATACATTAACAGAAACATATACATACGTCATCAACTCATCCCCTGAGGCCCACCACAGCTTATCAGTAACTTCTCAGATGTTAGTCATCTCTGTGTAGAACAATCAATTTACCTTAGCACAGCACATTCCTTTCCATATATAGGTATATACAGAATTCCTATTTAGCCTTGCGAGCCTCTCAGTCCTGCTATATACTTTAAGCTTTATTTTTCCCCTATCAGTCCCCCCTTTGGGCCTGCATAGGCCCACTATAAGAACAGCCAAACAGTCTTCTGAAGGACAGTTAAGCAGACATTTTTAACTGGAGGTCAGTGGTGGCGTGCTCGGGTACATCAGCCACTGTGGAAACAGGTGTATAAGAGTACATAAAAGTGGTGGAGCTCTGCAGGGCCTAATTCAGCGGTGATAGCGGGGGTCTGGAAAACTGGGATCCAGGAAGTCCAGCTAAGGGCATCCAAGCGAACTTTGGTCAAAGGATAAGTAGCATTAGACAGGTTAAAAGCAGAAGTAGGAGCCTTTATAAAAATAAAACAGTCTGTAGCATTGAGACTAGAGACAATTTGCAATGGAAACTGGACCTGGTTATATCTTAAGGAGGAGCAAGTAACACCAACGTTATACAAGAAATTAGAAAAAGAAACATGGGGCTGGGTGCAGTTTAAATTGTCAAGTACAGTAAACTTCTGCATTTCACACAGATTAGAAGGTACAGCAATGAGACATGTTGATAGAAATGCTCCAGCTTGTAACGAGCTGCGCACACAAAAGTCTGATACATTTAAGGCAGCTTGGGCAAGTAGTATTGCCGTATTAACAGTTCCAGAGATGGGCTGGAGGAGGCACCACATGAGTGGTAGGAGGAGAGTCAACGCAGTCTTGCTCATGATGGTCAGGAGGCTGAAGAGTGATCTGGAACCAAAGAAGGCATCAGTGAAGGCGGTGCACACTTGATTCTTGACGTGTGGATCCACGAAGGGGAGGAGTCACACAGGATGGGTGTCCATGTGATGACAATCACTGTAGTTGGAGGTCTGTAGGGCAGGTTCAGGATACCGTGCTTGTGAAGCGCTCTGACCTGCACCTGGTCACCAATCTTGAAGGAATGTGTTGGTTTGGTACCTCCAGGCTGATAACTGCTTTTCTTCAGGAGTCTTCTCCTCTCCTCTCCCTCCCCAGCTGCTAGGGCCTTGGCTGCCCTGGCGTCAGCTACTTCTTATCCTGGTCCTGAAGCCTGATCTGGAGATGGAGAATGTTTCCAGCGAGGGCAATGGCTCCAGGATCTTTTAGCCACCACCTTCACTGCAGTCGGTGTTATCAGAAGAACTGGAAACAGTCCCATACTGGAAAAGGGGCTTGTAGTGTGTGCTGGTGGTATGTCTTTACCAGGATTCAGTCTCCGGGTTGAAAAGAAAGAGCTGAGAAATATAGCAGAAGGGACTGGAACCGCTGAGCATACCTGTGGAGGGAAGAGAGATGCCTCTGCTGCTAGGAAATACAAGAGGTCAAATGTGAGGCTCAGGAGTGTAAAAAGTAGGCAGCTTTCCATATAACAGTCTTGCCAAGCTCACACACTCACACAAGCCACAGAGAAGGAGAAGGGTATTACCACAGGCCCAGCAGGACGTCCCTGTTATGCATAGCGCTACCAAAGCGCATGTTATGCATAGCGCTACCAAAGCGCATTTTATACGTAGCACTACCAAAGCGCATTCCCAAGACGAGCTATCAAAGCGACGTCAATTTAGAAAGCCAGGAAATCCCAGTGCAGCTGCCAAAGCTACGTCAATTTAGGAAGTCTGGAAATCCCAGTGCAACGGGGAAATCCTCACTTCTGACACCAAATTGTTAGTGTGGGTTTTTTCCTTTCCCAGCACTTTATATCACTTACCCTCGGGACGTCCGTTAATCCTCTGGGCCAAGGAATCACCTTACCTTCTCTGTCTGGAATTCCAGGGGAACAAACACACACACTCGCACATAAGTAGTATGTAAGTTTATTCCACAGGTTAGAGGGGCTGTCTGTCTTTTATACATTAACAGAAACATATACATACATCATCAACTCATCCCATGAGGACCACCACAGCTTATCAGTAACTTCTCAGATGTTAGTCGTCTGTGTGTAGAACAGTCAATTTACCTTAGCACAGCACATTCCTTTCCATATATAGGTATATACAGAATTCCTATTTAGCCTTGCGAGCCTCTCAGTCCTGCTATATACTTTAAGCTTTATTTTTCCCCTATCAAACCTCTGCTCCCTCTTTGAGTATCTTGGGAGTGCCAGCTCATCCCTCGCCTGTTTGATAGACTGGTTTCCTATCCATCTAGTGTTTTTCTTAAGATAACTTTTACTAATATGCAAATGATTAAGCAAATGTCATTCCATCTTTGTCCACCCCCAAATGAAGCAGTCAAACTACATCCATGGTTCTTCATGTTTTCCAAATATCTCTAGTATTGGCTGCCTCTGCATGTTGATTGACCAATAGTAAAGTGTTTGAAAATGTATGTATTTATTTTATTTTATTTTACTGGGGGTGGGGGGTGGTTATACCACTTTATCATTTTAGTCAGTGGTTTACACTGCAGTTTGGTAATGAACATTAAACAGGAACATTGATAATGTGGAATCTTCTCCAGCATGTGTTAGATTGGAAAGGACTTGATAGTATATTTGATCAACACTCTTTGTAGATCACAGCAAAAATAAGAAATGAGTCAATAAATATCTATTTATATAGAAACTTTTAACATTTTGAAGCTAAACTGTGTGCCATCGGCCTGATTAAAAAGAATGTCCAAGCATATCCTTCAGTCTTGCCAGTGCATATCATACATGATAAACTCCAGAAGGAGGGTCTCTTTGGAACAATGCAGGGATTAAGGTGCGCATCGGCAGCGAATGTGAGATTGAGATCATCTTCAACATACCCTGGCTGAGTTCATTCCTGTTGGTATGCACAAATTAAGTCATTTGGTGACATTACCCTGAAAGAAAACATTGAAGCATAGTATTTTCCTTGCAAATACAACAGAAAACATATTTGCAGCCACACAAGCCATTATGCTGGATGATGAGAGACATGTAAAGGGAAATATTCATTGGTCCATCTTTCTTTTACGATCCTCAGCAGATCCTTTGGCCCCTTGTATCCATCAAGCATTCTTGAGGCACCTGCTCTAACTCTCATCCTAACGGGAGAATCATGATGGGTTCTGGATCAGTGTGAAGACGCAATAAAATAAAATCTTGAGGGCATTCAAGATCGTAAGATCCTTGACCTAGGTGCTACTATTGTTTATGAATTTGTCACCTAAATAATTGTTTGCCTTTATGCAATATGATGGATAAAAGCAAAAGTTAGGGAGGTTTCTTCTTTCTTCTTACCTGGCCTTTAGTTGACCATTCTGCAGTTTGTTGGTGTGATGATAAAAGCTCTTATCAGGGAATGTCCTTGTTGCCAGAAATGGAGAGGGAATATTGCCACAGTTGGAAGGTGTCTTTTAGTCCCAGAAATAATGTCCTTCCTCTGGTTCCAGGCTCTCGGGGGCTGAAGATAGTGGTAGTTGTGGTTAGGGCCAGCCCCAGAGCTGGTGCAAGGTAAGAGGGGTGGGCCTGGCAGATACCCATTCCCCCTGAGATTTTGATAAATCCAATGCTCATGATATTCTGAGCACTACCCTTCCAACAATAATCCTTTAAAAATGCAGAATTGGACACCATACTGTTAAATATTAAAATTTGCTTTGTATGTTTGTGTTTGCCTGCTCTTCCTGCAGGTAAAAGAATATGGTGATGGTGATGGCTCTTTCAGTTTGTGTGGCTGTCAGGATCTATTGTTCTGCTGTTCCTGCTGTTTCGCTTTGCTGACCCCCCCCCCCCCCCCCGAAGCTGCTGCCTTAGGTAACACTTAGTTTTTCCTAATTGTTGGACCGGTCCTGGTTGTGGTGGAGGTGCTAATTGGTTGATCCACCAGGAGCTCCCAGAAGTTTGACAAGGATTCACATGCTCCTGTGGATCCTCCTAGAAGTTGCACCAATAGGATACATAGCTCTTCATTTCAATCAAAGGTGGCTGCATCAGCTTCCAGTATCAGGAATGGAGAAGAGAACTGTTGATTAAGAGTGTCAACACTGGAGAGACCAGAGAATATATTGTTGGAGGTTATTAGAACAGACAATGAGTTACAAAAATTGGGGCATTAAAATCTCTCTCGGGGCTGTAACTAATCACACTGCCAGCATTGAGGAGACTTTGACCATACGGGGAAGTTGGAAGAGTCTGGAAGTGATCATGCCTCTCCATGTAGTTGTTACCACTTCAGTACAAGGCTATAGTGCTATGAAACGAAAGCTGGAATTGATGGAAGTTATCAAAGCACCTCAGTGTGAGAGTCCTTACTTCTCTCAGGTGTCCACTAAAGCCCCTACATTATTTTGATAGAGTTCCTGAAGATCCCCAATAAAGTCTGTTGTCATTTAGAAGCAGGTGGAAGGAGCAATAGCCACTGCAGAGATATCTCAAGTCTCTGTGGATATCTCGGATTTGACTGCTTTTTTCGAGGGATCTTCAGATGAAGGCAGAAACTATGCTGCTCTTTTGGTTAAATTTCTTTTTGAAACAGATAAAGATTTCATCATGAGAATTTCTTTAGCGATACCTGTTGTAGTTATGGTCAAAAAATTTGAATGCTTCCAGACTTTTGTCTGCAAATGCAGAACAGACACAAACCCTTTCTTTAGATTTGAATAGGGGTTCTAGCTTTGGGGGAGAATTTGTTCTTTAATATCCTCAAAATGTATGATTAAAATACTTGGGGTTGGAAATACTTATGAAGCTCCATTTTGCATCAGGCATTCAGAAAGGAATTAAAGTGTCCAGGTTGGGACATACTTAATTCCATCAGTATTTTACAAAAGACTCTGCCAAATGCGGAGTTGTTTTTTGTAAAATCCCTATACGGATCCTGGTAAATACACATGCATTTAATGAGATGTCCAATGGGAGCAGCAATTTAGAAATCTACATGTGGATAAACACAGCAGCCTACTTAGGGCTTTATGCATGTAGGTGTTGATGTGTACACATGGATGTGCCAAATTTCCAGCCTACGTGTGTAAGTAATGGATATTAGAAACTTACATTTATTATTGGTATTTAACTCATGCCTTTCCAGTGATAGTTAAAGGCAAGTTCCATTCAGGTACCCCAGGTATTTCCCTGTCCCCAGAGGGCTTACAATCTAAGGCAATGGGGAGGGTTGTGGCTTGCCCAAGGCCATAAGGAGTGTCGGTGGGATGCAAACCATGGTCTTTCTGGTTCCAGGCTGTTGCCCTAACCACTAAGCTACTCCTGCACTCCATGTACAAGAAGAACCAATTACAGAGAGGAACAAAATAAAATGATTGTGACCTGAGTGCCACTAAGATTTTCTTCTCCCATTTCTTCTGTACTAGGGAAACTGAGAGGTTGATGATGCCCTGGATGCAGCATAAGAATATGAATTGGGAGCCACTACGGAGCCCAAACCATTGGAGAAACTGGGAGTTAACCTTTTTTGGGACTTTAAATATCACTGCTTTTGGAGAGAAAGTATCTTATTGAATTCCCATAGCACGCACATTGTCAACTTTACCCAGGTGGTAGATCCAAGGAACAAAGGCCCTCTCGTTCCTGAAGTTGGAGATGGTGTGCTTTATAATGTATCATCACTCCAGGAAGCTGTCCTCTTTGGAATTGACTCTCAACTCTGTGAAGCATCACAGCAGGTAGAGTAGAGAGACTGCCATCTAAGGGATTCATTTCTACCAAGCTGGCCTATTTGTTGACTTTGGCTATGCCAGTGTGGTCTCCAGGTTCACTTTCGGCTAGAAACAAATAAAAGAGCAAGGAAGGAGGGGGAGAAAGGGGTCTGAAAGGTGCCTGTCGCATAGGAGGGGAAGGATGAAGTCAGACAGCTGCAAGTTGATGTATCTCCAGGCAGGGCCGGCCTGTCCATTGTTTGAGAATGTTGTTCGCACAGGGACCTGTGCTTCAGGGGGCCCCAGGCGAACTTCATTCTCCTCGGTTTGCAGGGCTGGCTTCAGAGAGAGACACGGAATCTAGCTCACTTTTGCAGAGCACTGGAGTGAAGGACAGTGTGTTCCTTTACTCCCGCTGTGTTCTTGTGAAGGGGGTTGAGTGCTGGGAAACAGGAAATGCCCTTTAACCTTTCTCAGCACTCAAGGCACTTCACGAGAACACAGCAGGAGTGAAGGAATGTGCTGCTCTTCACTCCGGCACTGTGCAGAGGTGAGCCAGGGCATCACACCTCCTCAGCTTCCTCTGAAGCTGCTCAGACAGGCGCAGGGTTCTGGGGGGGGGGGGGGGGGCTAGGATAGGACTGGAGATGGGCTGATGGGGGGCTAGGATAGAACTAGAAATGGGCTGATGGAGGTCTAGGATAGGACTGGAAATGGGTTGATTGGGGGAGCTTAGACTGGAAATGGGTTGATAGGGGGCTAGAATAGGACTGGAAATGACTGATGGGAGGTCTTGGACTGGAAATGGGCTGATGGGGGGCTAGGGTAGGCCAGGAAATGGCTGATGGGGGCTAAGATTGGAAATGGGCTGATGGGGGCTTGGACTGGAAATGTGCTGATAGGGGGCTAGCATAGGACTGGAAATGACTGCTGGGAGGTCTTGGACTGGAAATGGGCTGATGGGAGGCTAGGGTAGGACAGGAAATGGCTGATGGGGGCTAGGATTGGAAATGGCTGATGGGGGGACTTGGACTGGAAATGGGCTGTTGGGGGGTTAGGGTAGGCCAGGAAATGACTGATGGGGGCTAGGATTGGAAATGGGCTGATGGGGGGACTTGGACTGGAAATGGGCTGATGGGGGGACTAGGATAGGATTGGAAATGGGCTGATGGGGGGCTTGGACTGGAAATGTGCTGATAGGGAGCTAGGATAGGACTGGAAATGGCTGATGGGGGGCTAGGATTGGAAATGGGCTGATGGGGGACTTGGACTGGAAATGGGCTGATGGGAGACTAGGATAGGACTGGAAATGGGCTGATGGGGAGGGGCTAGGATTGGAAATGGGCTGATGGGGGGCTTGGACTGAAAATGGGCTGATGGGGACCTTTGTCTGGAATAGGCTGATGGAGGAGCTTGGACTGTAAATGGGCTGATGCGGGAGGGCTTGGACTGAAAATGTGCTGATAGGGGTATAGGATAGGACTGGAAATGACTGATGGAAGGGCTTGGACTGGAAATTTATTTATTTATTTATTTAACAGTATTTCTAAACCACCTTATCTTATTAATCAAGGTGGTATCACAGCAAACAATCGGGTAAAGTGAGCGTGTTATACATGCAGTGAGGGAGAAACTTCACTGAGTGTATGTTGTGTTGAGTGCGAGATTAGTTTGAGCTATTTACAAAGTGCGCTATATACAAAGGGACCAGAAAACATTTTCTGTACATACAGTGGTAGGAGGTATTTATGCATTCTCTGAGGTTACGTGATGTGTCCATAGTGTTCTATGAACAGCATGGTCTTCAGCTGTTTTCTAAAGTCTTTGAGGTCTGTTGTTGCCCTCAAAATGGGAAATGGGCTGATAGGGGACTAGGATAGTACTGGAAATGGGCTTATGGGGGGGGGCTTGGACTGAAAATGGGCTGATGGGGGGGCTTGGACTGAAAATGGGCTGATGGGGGGAGCTTGGATTGTAAATGGGCTGATGGAGGGGGATTGGACTGAGAATGGGCTGCTAGGGTGCTAGGACTATGACTAGAAATTACTGATGGAAGGGCTTGGACTGGAAATGGGCTGATGGGGGTGTCACGCCCATAGCCCCTTACGTATGTATGGAGGGACGTGCTTGTTATATAGGATTCACCACTTTGGCAATGTTCCAGACTGACTATCTTGCAAAGGATTATGGTAATGGTAGTCCAGTCATGCGGTGCTTGCCTTTGAGGTAAATGAAGACTATGGTAGTTGGCTCGAGTGTTAAGGCAATGACAGAATTTATTTATGAGGTAAATCAAAATGCACACAGATTCACTTGGTAACACCTTAGGATGTCTTCTCCAGGATTTATATTCAAAATAACAATACAACTGAAAGCTTATGCAAGTAACTTGTAAAGTCCATTAAACAATGGAAAGTCTTTCTCTCAGCCACTGCTGACAAACCTGCTCAGCAGTGCTGATGTATAGCAAATCAAAAGTAAAAGCTTCTTCACAAAACAGCTTTTTTTTTCCACATTCAAAGAACTTTTTATATCCAACGTGTGCACAACCTAAGCTGTGCTCTGCCTTGATATCAGCTGGGTAACAAGCTTCAATCAACAGCTTTTCACCTTCTCTACACAAGTATTTCACTTCTCCCAAAACCTTCTTTCTTTCCACACAAACTTTCTGGTGCGCCAGTTACTAAAACATTTCCTTTTATGTTTGATCCACTTTCAGGATTTCTTTGTGCTAGCAAATTTGCATAACGAACAGTCCATGAAAGAATCGTCTTCCTCTGGAATTATATCTTGTTCTTCTATCTGCATGGGTTCTATATCAGGGTCTGGCTCGGAGGATTTTACTAACTGACCTCCATTAGGAGAGGAACTGTTTCTAAGCACTTTGCATTGCTCTAGGTTAGACAAACGTCCAAAGTTCATACCTGAGTTAAAGCTGGCATCAGGCTGTCCTTTTAGATACTCTGGCCAGTATGCATTTGAGCTTTTATGACCTGTCCTCCAGTCTGTATTTCTGGACTTCAGGACATCTGCTCCATACCTTTTCCAAAAGTTATTCGTGTTCCTTCTCCCTTCAGCTGCCTCTGTCCTCTTACCGGCTGCTTTAGGGTTCCTAGCTGAAGTTCTCCAAACCCCTGGATTTCTCCAATCCCTTGAAGCTGGCTTCTCACAGGAATCTCTCCAAGAACACAAATCTCTCTGAGCTCCTCTCTCCTTCTCCTTCTTCTCCTCCTCCTCCGAATATTCTGTTCTAGTTTTAAAGTTCCCAGTTTCCAACCCCTCCCTTTCACTCCTCAGGTGTTGATGGTCAAACTCCCTCCTGGCAGCTGAGTAATTAGGAGTGACGTAAGGGTTTCTCGATCTGGGCTTATACTCCTTCTCCTCATCTCCACTAGGGGCTTTCTGCAGGCCATTGCAGCCTGGAATAACCTGTATTTTTGGAAAACATGCAGTTTTATTCCTCTGACATGACAAAACAGGTCCCTTGATTAGGGTAAATTCCTTTCCTTTGTCACTATTCTCTGGGCGCTGATAAGCTTCCTTATCACAGGGGCTAGGATAGGACAGAAAATGGGCTGATGGGGGGCTTGGACTGGAAATGGGCTGATGGGGGACTTGGACTGGAATGGGTTGATGGGAAACTAGGATAGGACTGGAAATGGGCTGATGTTGGGCTTAGACTGAAAATGGGCTGATGGAGAGCTTGGTCTGGAAATGGGCTGATGGAGGAGCTTGGACTGGAAATGGGCTAATGGGTGGCTAGGATAGGATTAGAAATGTTTGATGGGGGGCTTGGACTGGAAATGGGCTAATGGGAGACTAGGATAGGACTGGAAATGGCCTGATGTGGGTCTTGGACTGGAAATGGGCTGATGGGGGAGCTTGGACTAGAAAGGGGCTGATGGGGGGGCTTGGACTAGAAAGGGGCTGAAGGGGGGGCTTGGACTGGAAAGGAGCTGAAGGGGGACTAGGATAGGACTGGAAATGGGCTGATGGAGGGGGCTAGAATTGGAAATGACTGATGGGGGTGCTAGGACTGGAAATGGGCTGATGCGGGTGCATAGGAGAATGGGACTAAGAGGGAGCAGATGCTGGGTAGGGCTGGAACTAGAAGGGAGCTGATGTTGGGGGAGGACTAGATGGGGATGGGGGAATGAGGATGTTCTTGTTTGGGAGGAAAGAACAATCTATGATTGACTGGGTATTGGGAGAGTACAGTAAGTGGGGATTGAGGCTAGAGGGGTGAAATTTGAGTGGATGAAAAAGGAATAAAGAAAAAAATGGAGGAATGAGCAAAAGGGGAAAGATCAGTATGTTAAAGCAGATATAGAGAAAGAATGGAAAAAAATGAGAAGTGAGAAGAAAGGAAAAATGGACAGCAGACAATGGAGAGTTAGCAGAAGACACGAAGAAATCAGAAGAAAGTGACTGTAACAATTTTAACTGAAAAATAAAATGCCCAAACCACAAAAGGTAGAAAAATATTTTTATTTTGAATGTATTAACTGGAATATGTCAGTTCTGGGAATTGTGCATCTCTAATGTCTTTGCATTTTTGTTTAGTACAAGAGGAAATTAATTTATAGTGTTTTCTCCAGTGATGTTGTACATTCCAAGTATGACATTTGGGGTTCCCAGTTTAATTCTTTTCTTCCTATTTCTAAATTGTGATCCCTTGTTCTTTTTTTAGTGATGGTCTATGTTCTGCATGTGTAACTGAGCTGAGGTATTCTGTTCATGTAGTTTCTATTTGACAGTGTCACTTGTTCTCTTTCCGCAGGAGGAGATGTATTGGTTTTATACCTTCAGTGTTGCCTTGCGGTGTTGAATATAGAAAGACTAGGGGACATTCAATGAAGCTACAGGGTAAACATTTTTAAGACAAATAAGAGAAAATATTTTTTCACTCAACGTGTAATCAAACTCTGGAATTTGTTACCAGAGGCTGTAGTAAAGGCTGTTAGTGTAGCTGGGTTTAAAAAAAGGTTTGGACAAGTTCCTGGAGGAAAGGTCCATAAACCATTATTAAAAAGGGACCCAGGATATCAATGCTTGACCCAATACAAGCATTGTGGAACCTGTGTCTTTTGGGAAACTGCTAGGTATGTGTGACCTAGATTGGCCACTGTTGGAAACAGGATACTGGGCTTGATGGACCTTGGTCTGACCCAGTATGGCATATCTTATGTTCTTATGTTCTTTTGATAGGTAGGGTTTGGTGCTTTGTGAGTCCTGGTAGTGCTGTTATGATACGGCGGGTTTGCTATGGGTTCTAAATGTGCAGTGTTTATAGTACTTCCTAATGTGCCTGGCAGTTGGCACTGGAGTATAGTAATGTAGAAATATGGTAGTCTTTCTTTATCCAGACACTCATTAAGAGGCATGTTTACTAAAAGTTAGCGCATATTAACATAATGCAAATATTTATGCAAATGAGACCATTATGCAAATGAGGCCCCACAATGAGTCTCTGCACATGGCCCGTACACCGATTGGACCGCCCTTATCTCCGGAAAATATTTGTGCAACCACGGGAGGAAGGGTCCTGCGGAACCAGCCTGGAGGTGAAAATCCAGTGATGAGTGAATGGTGTAAGAGGAGAACTACCTATCTACTGGTTGGAAGAAAGAAAGTTAATCTGCTGTATCTATTAATGAAGCCAAGTACCTACCTCATGTACCTTTTGTAAAAGGTTTGTTGATTAATGTACAGGTCAAAATGGTTGATCCCACTGGATCCCCATTAAAGTAAAGTTACAATTTTGCATGGATCACCATTTATCTCTCATGTTTTCATCATGTAGCATGTGTGCACATTGCCAAACACACTTGAGCCATGCTGGAAGAGGAGAAAGGGGTGAAAGAGACAAAAATGCAAGACACTTGAACTAATCATATTAGAAACTCTTTCATAAGCAATCAAGACAGCCTATCCTTGCCTGACTCCTTCAGATCTCATGCCACAGCTGTGCTGGAAAGAGACAGACAGAATCAGGCAGGAAGAAGCATTTTGTTTCAGACTTGCAGAGATGGAGGGTTGGGTCCTAGATGATGCAACAGTAATTTTGATAAAAATAGAACCTAAACAGTGAAAAAAAGGGAAATTCTTCCTTAGGGCACAGTGCAACGACAGGCAGGCAGGTATTAACAGCCAGAAAGCAAGTATCTTCAAATATAAAAATACAAAGAGCAGTTTTTTATTATTTATTTTTTTATCTATTTCTTTTTTATACTGCGCTATTTAGAATCAGTGTGGTTTACATGTATACTAACAGGTACTTTTTATTCCCTTGTCCCCGAAGGGCTCACAGTCTAAGTGTACCTGAAGCAATGGAGGGTTAAGTGGCTTGCCCAAGGCCACAAGGAGTGGCCATGGGACTAGAGACCCCAGTCCCTCTGGCCTGAAGTTGCTTGTGCCAATGCGGGAATTGAACCCCTGGCCTTCCAGCCTGAGGTAACCTGTCCCAACCACTGAGCCACTCCTCCCTACTGCAGATGTTTTCTCTGCAGATATGCTTTTTGTTGTGTGCTGTGCAGATAAGTATATTTATTAATATAACTGACTGAGCAGCAAACCTCAGCAGTTTTATTGCTGAGAGTTGTGAGGAAAGTGACAAATATTGTATTGTGGTTCAGAAAATTGCAGAAATATGAGTATTTTTTTGCATTTTATAAGAAAAGGAATATTTGATAAAAAAATTGTGCTCTTAAAGTAGGATGGGAGTGTGAAGTCCAGTCTGAAACATAGTGCTGTGTTGGGGGTATGTTGTGATTTATCACTAGAAGATATTAATATTATATAAAGTTAAGTCAATGATAAATGGAAACAACCTTAAGGGCATGAAGACTGTCAGTGTGAAGTAGATAACTTGTAGTATTGTTGATTATTGGAATAACACTGAATTTTTTAAAGTTTGAATTGGTGAATTTTTAATTAGAACAAAAACAAAATTTTATACCTGGGAATCGATTAAGAATAAAAGTGGACTATTTTTAAATTATACAGCAAAGAGGATCCTATCTGGAGACTAAATGTGTTTGATGAGATAAGTATTGGGTGTCAAGAAAAATTAAATTTTCAAAACATTTTCCTGTTAGAATTTTGGAAGGGCTCAACTTATATTTTTATAAGTGTTACATAAATAAACAAGGTTCTCATTCTCTCTATAGAGGAGCTGTAGAGATTTGGAACTAGGCACTAGATCAGAACATATTTTTCTTAGCAACATATGACCCAAGATTGCAAAATATAATAGACATATTCAATCATTTTCTCCTAGATGGTGAATGGTTATTGAATTATTATACACTACAAAATTCTTCCAACAACAGAGAATTCTATTTAGAAATCTATTTGCATCAGATGACAATGAAAAACGTGCCCATTTCTACTTTAGAAGACAAAGAGCCCGAAGCTGAATGGGGCATGTCCGGCCAATCCAGATGTCCAAAATCTGGACAGGCCGGATTAGACCCCAATTCTGTAACTATGGGAGCCAGACAGTCCTGCAGGTGCAGAATCGGGAGCTAGACAGGCTGGTTGTGTCCCGATCCCAAGGCCCTGGATGTCTGTCCCCCACCTTAGCTATCTCTCCCCATCCTCCTGCAGGAGCCTTGGCGCCATGGTGCCTGTTGCCATGACACCAGGGTGCCATGCACAAGCTCTGGAAGGACCGCCACCATTCCGTGCTTCGTTCCTCACCACCTGGACCTCAGCAGGGACAGCTGGGGCAGGAATTGGGTGGCAGGGACCTACTTCTAGCTGGCTCATGTCTTCAGCTGCCCTATGTGCCCTGATCCCCCATATTCTTTGGCCAGTTCAGCACCGCAGGACGTACAGGGCTATGACCAGGAATTGGCCCTGTATGTCTAGGGTCATGGCCTCCCTGTCACTGCCCCCTCTCATCCCCATCCAGAGCTCCCTGCACAGCAGTCCTGAACATGTGGGAGCTTTGGACCAGGAATCTCATCCTGCTGTCTAGAGGGGGCTGGAGGTCCACCCTGGACGTCCGACCCTGCTATTCGGCACGCTGCATGAAAGTCTAAGTCAAAGCAACATAGAATCAGAAGCCTTCAGCTTCAACTGAGGGATGGCACCACTCTGTCTATCCCCCAGTTCTTTTGATATCCCCCATGGACAGAAAAGAAGAGGATGGCCTGATTGCAGAAAAGACCCCTTCAATCTGCCTTTGGAAGATCGGATCCCCAGGGCAAAGAGAAAGGGTGATGCTGCAATTGTGGTCTTGATGTGGGGATATGATCTCCCATGGGCAGATTGAAAGGGTTTTTGCTGCGATCGCTGACATGCTCTTCTTTTCTGCCTGTGGGGGATGGGATCCCCATGGGCAGACAGGAGAAACCTTTGCCGTGATTCCGGCAGTGCTGTTTTTTTCTGCCCAGGGGAGATGGGATCCCCATGGGCAGACAAGAGATCGCAGCCATCGGGGCATCTCGTTTGGGGGGAAAGTGCCTCCCCTCACCTTCCCAAACTATATCCATATGAAGAACTACTGGAAGCACTCATCAGAAATGAGGCAAGAAATGGCTTCTACATGTGAAACCTCACTTCCCTAACAGTGGACACAGACAGCGTGCAGAATAGGCAATGCATGAGTACATAGTGCACTTTGGGACCCATTTACTAAGCACATTAAGTTTTTGCACATAATGCACATTTATTTATTTAACATCTTTTATTATACCCCTTTATCACTTCAGTCAAAGCGGTTTATATTGTAACTTAAACTTGGTAATGTACATTAAAAACAGGGACATTGATAACTTGGATTTTTTAGAGGCAATGGAGGGTTAAGTGACCTGCGCAAGGCCACAAGGAGTGCTAGTGGTAATTGAACCCTAATCTCTTGGTTCCCAAGCCAGTGCACTAACCATAAGGTGACTCCTCCACTCCACTAAAGCTGATGTATGTTAAGTGCAAATCCTCCATGGTAACTGTAGGGGGCATGGCCAGCATGTTCCTGGCAGTTAGTGCACGGAGGCATATCATAACGCATGGTGCAATTACTACAGGGAGCACCTAACTCCATCTATTGAGGTGTATCAGACGGCTGCCTGGGTGAGAATCTTCACAGTCTTGGCAAGTGCATATATCTATATGATTTGCAAGGGATTGTGGGCAATGCAGTTCATTCACACCAGACACAGCTGCTCACAATAATTAGTTGTGCTTTTGGGTAAAGCCAATAAGATATTTATTTATGGGGTTATTTCTCCCAACACAGATATGCTTGGTAGCACATAAATCAGGTTACTTGCTTTCAGTGTTAAACTTGAAAAAACAAAATCAGGAAAAACAACATTTGAACTTGTCAGGCAATCAAAGCAAAAGAAATAAGACCTGGTTGGCAACAAACTGGTCTTTTCTGTAGGCTTTAGCTAATATTCTCTTAGCAATATATCAAACAACAAACAAAAGCCAGAAAGAAAGGAAAAACTGTTCTTCTCAGGTTAACTTCTTGTATCTTCCCACATAGATTCAGAAGTGATTCTCTCAGAGCCCACAAGCAATTAGGTAAGGCTCAATTGCTAGCAGTTATCCAGCTGAAACCCCTTAGCTGGCTTGCTTTCTACTGCGTGGCTAGAAATCCTACACAGGAGCTTTTCTGAGTAGATTAAAGAACAAGTTTGTATTTCTTTGTGATGGTTGCTGTACTTTATAACAGAAAATCACCAAAGGAGTTTAGACAGAGAGCAGTCCATGTAAACAGATTCTTCATCTGCTATCACCCCCTCTTCTTCAACAAGCATGGGTTCAATATCATGGATTGGCACAGATGAATCTCCCAATGGAGCACTTTCAGGAGAATACTTGTTTCCCTGCTGTCTTTCAAGGTTATAGCTAGGGCATAGATCAGTGTGCATACGTGAGCTTCCATTGCTGTTAGAGTTCCTCTCTATATAGCCTGGCCAGTATGTAGTCCAGTTCTTATGTCCAGCCTTCCAATCCAGATCCCTGGACACTGGATCTCTCTTCACATACCTTCTGGCACGGGTCTTAGGGTCCCTTCCACGTGCAGCCGT
The DNA here is from genome assembly GCA_033557465.1 of Ichthyophis bannanicus. Classification (NCBI taxonomy): domain Eukaryota; kingdom Metazoa; phylum Chordata; class Amphibia; order Gymnophiona; family Ichthyophiidae; genus Ichthyophis; species Ichthyophis bannanicus. The sequence goes on from CM066034.1 coordinate 601,368,705, forward strand.
CTCCCTCAAAGGTACCGTCTGGAGATTCCTAGCTCTGCAGCACCATTCCTCTGGCTTTCCCCAGTCCAATGGTGTATGCTGGCCCTTGGAATGCCTCCCAGTATACGTACTGCTCTGGACTCTTCTAGACCTCTCAAAGGCTTTTCTCCTCTTTCTTCCAAAGGGTTTCTTTCCCTCTCTGTCCGTCCGGTTTGGCTTCTGCTTCTGATGATCCTCCTGATGATGAAGATGATCAAGCTCAAGCTGATTCTCTGTAGAATAAACTCTACTTTTATTCTGCTTAGATGAGTGCTCCTCCCTAACACAGCGCAGCTGTGCTGAATCAGGCCCTGCCCTTTGAGATGAGTGCTTAGGGATTACCTCATAGCCCTCCTGATTGAACACACGTTTCCCCACTTCAGCTCCTCTAATGGCTGTTGGAAACCTGGTGCATTCTGGGACTGGTAGTCTTTTATGGGAAAATTCTGTTTTCTTATTTCTACCAGAACTGACAGGTTGCTTGTTCAGAGTCACTTCACCTTTCCTATAGCTCCTTCCTGAGCTATGATAAGCTTCCTTATCACAGGTGGCATTAGTTGTACTCAGGCTAATTGCAACATTGACAGTGCATGATATGTGCCCCGATGCTAACTGCAAGGTGCCCTCCATACCCACTCTCCACCCCCAACCTGCCCATTCACTACCCCAACACACAGTTGGCAGTTAGGGTGTGAATCAGCATGTGATAACTGTCATGTCCCTATAATAACAGTTACCACAGGCCCTTGTGCACAGTTATGACACGTGAAATTGTGCGTTAACTGCTTAATGCACGTCAGTAAAAGGGCTCCTTTTTTTGTAAGGTACTTCTGGATGTGATTGTTTCTCATGATCTTAAGGTGGCTAAACAGGTAGAAAAGGTGACGGTAAAAACCAGAAGGATGCTTGGATGTGTAGGGAGAGGAATAGCCAGCAGAAAAAAGGAGGTGATAGTTCCTCTGTATAAGTCTCTGATGCGACCTCATTTGGCGTATTATGTGCGATTCTGGAGACCACATCTTCAAAAGGATAGAAACAGAATGGAGTTGGTGCAGAGGGTGGCTAACAAGATGGTCAGTGGGCTTTGTCGTAAGACATATGGGGACAGACTTAAAGATCTCAATATGTATACTTGGAGGAGAGGTGGGAGAGGGGAAATATGATAGAGATGTTTAAATAAATCCATGGCATAAATGCACAAAGGAGAGCCTCTTTCACTTGAAAGAAAGCTGTGCTACAAGGGGGCATAGGATGACGGTAAAAGGGGATAGACTCAGGAGTAATATGCGGAGTTATTTCTTTATGGAAAGAGTGGTAGATGCATGGAATAGTCTCCCAGTGGAAGTAGTAGACAAGGACTGTATCCAAATTCAAAAAAGCATGGGACAAACATAGAAGATCTCTAAAGAAAAAAAAATGGACTGTAGTAGTTGGTATGGAGGGGCAGACTGGATGTGTTATACCTTTTTCTTCCATCATGTTTCTATATAAAACTTTGCTTTTATTCAATTTTATCAATTTTACAACATCACTTCAGTTACATAATGTATATCCTTTAGCAGTATTCCAATTGCATAAGGATAATTATACACCTCCAGATTTATCTTCTAAATAGCTCCCACATCTGATCAGAACTTTGCAGTGTACCTCTAATTCTGCCAGAATTAGATACACAGTGCATATTATTCCATCCTGTTATTCCATCAGATTCGCAACATGCAGGTGCACAGCATACGTATTTCTATTACATTTATCCATAAGGTATGTGTGCTTTTTCCTCTCTCTTTGTAGCAGTACTTAAAGTTTCAACTCATGTTTCCATAACAGCACCTTTTTTTTTCAGTGCCATCAAGTCAGTGCTAACTCCTGGTGACCCGCAGCCCCTGGGCTTTGTTGGTGAGCAATCGCCAGAAGTAAATTGCCAGGCCTCTTATTCCGAGAAATGGAGGGTAAAGTGACTTGCCCAAGGCCACAAGGAGTAGTGTGGGAACTGAACCCAGATCTGTTGCTCTAGCCACTAGGCTACTCCTCCACTCAGCACATTAGCTAACTTTATTTCCCGGTAGAACATGTATACAATTGTGTATACCATGGACTGTCCGAAGAACAAACCAGTCAGTACTAGAGGAGATCAAACCTAAGCTTTCTTTAGAAGCTCAGATGACAAGACCTCGACTTTCATACTTTAGACACATCATTCAAAGAGAGAGATCATTAGAGAAAGACATCATGCTTGGCAAGATAGAAGGTCAACGCAAAAGAGGAAGGCCAGCAATGAGATGGATCGATACAATAACAGCAGCTACGGGTACCAGTCTGTCAACAATGAGCCGCCTGACTGAAGACTGAATACAGTCTAGGACAACTATCCAGAGAGTCGCCATGAGTCGACACCGACTCAACGGCACTTAACAACAACAACAACAACATGTATACCTTTACCTTATTTCTTCTTTACAGTGTGTATAAATTAATCCTATTTGCATGTCACAAAATGCATCCTTTCACCTCTCCAGAGTCAATGCACAAAATGAGAAAATTAGGTTAAAGTGAATTTCTCCCTTATTTCACATCCTTATGGGACAATGTTGGGCAGTTTCGTGAGAGTAACATTGAAGCCACCAAAATCAGAAACCATATGCACCAAAAAGTGATGAAAAATATGTTTATTTTTGAGTGTTAGACACTCACATACCTTGCAAATTACATAGGAAGAAGTCCTGGATATTGCTCTGATGCAATACCTTACTATACTTAATATGGTCAATGGGCTGCTGTAGTTTGTTTTCCTTCAGGTTTATAAAGACTGCTAACTGATGAATTTTATGTAGTTTTAAACTTCTGAAGCATCATCATTAAAGTTTATAATTACAGGTTTATATTGAATAATACCATTCATCTTGATCTGAATGAATGATTTTCAAAAATGTTAGCAGCATCCAAAATATAGCATGAGTATGGCAGTGATTGCAAAGTAAACAATTAAAAGACAAACAAAAATGTTTGAAAAGAAACCTGAACATTCAGGAGAACATTCTGTCTGATAAGAAAAAAAAATAACAAAAAAAAATCTCCCATTAATAAGCAATCTTTAAACCAGTGCTGCTTTTATAATAATTATACACATTTAATTCTTATTCCCAGCCAAGCATCCACTTCCTTTAATTAGCTGTCGATTTAGAACAAATTATCTAACAAATTATACAAATTAAAACAAATATAAAAAGTATGATCTTTGAAATATGACTGCGTGGTTGCAATTTAGAAGGGACAGTGATTCAAGGACAGGAAATATATGTATGAGAACACTGAAAACTTCACCCTCATCTCCATGACTGGATTTATGAATAAGAAATCGGTGATTAAGCTAATTAAATAAATTAGTCATCAAAGTGAACCGGCATGCATTAGAAAGGCAAATTTGTACATATACTTGCCTGTTGGGATTCCCACTGGATTTGTCTGAACAAAGTTGCTCTCTGGGCAATTTATTTTTAATATCTTCCTAGCCACATTTGCAATTTGTTCTTTAAAGAGCTACCGATATCCTGCAAAACTTTATGCATCATCATAATTAGACATTATTTGACTTCTCATTTAAATTTGTATTTGCTTCATTACTTATTTCTTACTATCAAAAACATTTTTACAAAACTCCTGCATCTTTACAACTTCATCTGCTGTCACTGATGCTGCTCTGGTTCCTTATTACATCTTTTCTTTTTAACACTGAAAATAATTCCCAAGCTAAGGACTGGGCATCACCAGATATGTTTCTGGCAATGATGCCATTAGATACTACTGAAAAATCGTGAATGTGGGTCACCGAATGAATATATGTCTTAGTCTTACCTCATTTAATGTGCTGGTCAGTTGTCATTTCTAATTTTAGGGATGTGATTGTTAAAAATGTTCAGTTTAATCACCTCTTTAATTCATTTTCTGATCCAAATTATTTGGATCCTTTGGGTCCATTAAAGTCAAAGGGGCAAGCAATTTTGTGCTTACAGTGGGGTTCATCATCCACGTTAATTACATTTTCTTAAAACTTGCTGGCAGGAATCTGTCATAGAGGTAAGAACACTCCATGGCATCAAGAGTGGTATGAAGATCCCACAGCACCTAAGAGAGGCGAAGAGCACCAACATTGGCGTGGAGATCTCAAAGCATTGGGGAAGGGTAAAAAGGTACCAACATTGACAGAAAGACCCAAAAGCACTAGGAGAAGGGTATAGTACCATCACTGACAGAAACCCGCAAATAATCTCCGTATGAGTCAAAGAAGCATCAAGAAGGTTAAGTCAGGGTGAGAGATATGTGGGGAAATGCATTCCTTAGAGTAGTGCATGAAGGAGCTTGTGAATGTCTCCACAGAGAGGTGTGAATGTGTGAATTTGGTGGCAGGAGCATACTTTCTGTTGCACTACTAGAAAGGTCACCAAAATTGCCATGGAGATCCAAGGTACCAGGTGGAGGGGAAAACACCAATATTGGCAGCATAATCCAATTCCTCTGAGCTTGGGGCAAAGAATCACCAAGAGGATTAAGTCAGGGTTAGAAGAATGATTTGGGAAAATGAACCCATTTAAGGAATGCATGAAGGTGTATCTAAGTGTCTCCAATGATAAGTTTGTCCAAGAGAACTTCATGGCAAGAATGTATTTTCTGTCACACTGCCAGAAAGCTCATATGAAAGGGCTTAGGGCCCCTTATTTGAAAGGAAGATTGGAATGTAACAAATACAAATTTATCATGGGAATACTCTAAGGCAATGTGAGAGGGGCATAAAAGCAGCAGCACTGGCAGGAAGAGCCCCAAGGGGCACTGGTCTCTGAATCATGCTCTCCTAGGCCAATCCAGCACTCCTAGAACAATACTGCCCAGGTGGCGTTCTATATGCCAAATCACATGCCCCACCAGGGACCACAGAGAAAACATATACAGCAGGTGCTTACTTGCCAAGGCTGGGTCAGGGCTCAATGCCCTTAGACCCTGCCTCCATGTGGCAACTGAAGAAGCGGCAAACTTTGGCACTGGAGTGGGTCACTATCAGATCCATTTTAAGGCAACACCAGCAGTGCAGAATCAACTGAAATGCCTCCTGACTTAACTCCCACTCTCCAGGATCCAGAAAGCGATGAGGAAGTCCGCTTCCACATTGTCCCCCCCCCAAACCCCCCCCCCGGCAAGGTGTTGAACCAACAAGGCTAAGAGGTTTTTCTCCACCCACGCAAACAGGAGGGCCATCACCAAGGCTACCCTGGCACTCCTCGTGTCACCTTGCTGATTGACATGAGCCACCACTATGGTGGTGTCTGAAAACACTCAAACCACCCGACCCTTGACCAGGAACTGGAAACACACAAGAGCCAACCTGATGGTCCTTGCCTCGTGGTGGTTGATGGACGATGCTGCTTCCCTATGGTTCCAATGGCTCTGGGTCATACGGTCTTGGCAATGGGCACCCAAACACGAGATATTAGTATCTGTCATCAGCAGGATCCAGGAGAAATCGTCCAGTGGCATGCCTTTCCTCAGATGACAGAGCTGTTGCCACCATTGCAGGCTCGTCTTCACCATCATCAGAAGTGGGAACCAACACTCCAACTCCTGAGAACTCCGGGAGCATGAGTCAACAAATACTGCTGGAGAGGCCACATGTTAGTATGTGCCCACAGCACCATCTCTATGATCACTGCCATCAATCCGAGGAGCTGAAGAAATCCCAGACTCTGGAAGCTTGCTAAACATAGAATAGCACCAGGTAATCCAACAGTCTTCTGACTTTCTCTTCTGGCAGGAACAACTCTGCTCACTCGAGTGTCGAAACATAGAAACATAGAAATATGGCGACAGAAAAAGACCGCATGGCCTATCTAGTCTGTCCTTCCATATCAACAACTACAACAGTCCCCTTTTTTCCTTTGTGTTTGTCCCATGCTTTTTTGAATTCAGTTACTGTCCTTATCTCTGCCACTTCCACTGGGAGACTATTCCACAGATCCACCACTCTTTCCGTAAAGAAATATTTCCGCATATCACTCCTGAATCTATCTCCCTTCACCCTCATCCCATGTCCCCTCATAGCAGAACTTGCTTTCAATTGAAAGAGGCTCTCTCCCTGAACATTTATCCCACGGAGGTATTTAAACATCTCGATCATATCACCTCTATCCCGCCTTTCCTCTAAGGTGTACATATTAAGATCCTTCAGTCTGTCCTCATATGCTTTATAATGAAGACCACTAATCATTTTAGTAGCCATCCTCTGCACCGACTCCATCCTGTTCACATCCTTTTGAAGGTGCGGTCTCCAGAATTGCACACTATACTCCAAATGAGATCGCACCAAAGACGTATACAGAGGCATTATCACCTCCTTTTTTCTGCTAGCCATTCCTCTCTGTATGCACCCAAGCATCCTTCTAGCTTTTGCCGTCACCTTTTCTACCTGTTTAGCTACTTTAAGATCATCAGACACAACCACGCCTAGGTCCCGCTCTTCTTTAGTGGACAAAAGTACTTCACCCCCTATACTATATTGCTCCTTTGGATTGCTGCAGCCCAAATGCATGACCTTACATTTTTTAACATTAAATCCCAGCTGCCAGATTCTAGACCATTCTTCAAGCTTAGCTAGATCCCTCCTCATGTTATCTACACCTTCCTGGGTGTCTACTCTATTGCAGATTTTGGTATCATCCGCAAAGAGGCAAACCTTACCCGACAGCTCTTCCGCTATATCACTAACAAAGATGTTAAAAAGAATCGGACCAAGGACAGATCCCTGGGGCACACCACTGGTAACATCCTTCTCCTCAGAGTGAGCTCCATTTACTTGTACTCTTTGTCGCCTCCCACCCAACCAATTTCTAACCCAAGCAGTAACTTTAGGGTCCATCCCTAGGGTGCTCAGTTTGTTTATAAGTCGCCTGTGAGAAACAGTGTCAAAGGCTTTACTGAAATCTAAATACACCACATCTAGGGCTCTCCCTCGGTCCAACTCCCTGGTCACCCAGTCAAAGAAATCAATCAGATTTGTCTGACAAGACCTGCCTCTGGTGAATCCATGCTGCCTCGGATCCTGTAATCCGCTGGACTCCAGAAACCTCACTATTTCTGGAGTCCTCCAGGAGAAACCTGCTCCTAGGAATGCCAGGGACTGGGAATGCAACAGCTGGATATCTCTCTCTCTGATTTAACACCCAGCAGAGGCTTTCCAAAAAGGACACTACTTGGGAAGCCACCCAAGATGTCTCTAAAAGGGAACAGACCTGGAGGGTCAAATATGGATGTACACAGATCCCTCAGTGCTGCAGCCACCATTACCACCATAACCTTGAAGAACATCTTTGGGTCGGCAGATATCCCAAAAGGGAGTGCGGCGAACTGATAGTGAAAGCGAAACATGGCAAAATGCAGATACATTTGCTGATCCACCTGGATCAGGATAAGAAAATATGCCTCAGCCAGATGCAGAGAAGCCAAGAATTTCCCTTGGCACACTGCTTGAATCACGGAGCGCAAGATTTCAATCTGGAAGACGAGCACTTGCAAGTGCTCGTTGACCACCTTGAGGTCCAGAATGGGCCGGAAAGAACCATCCTCTCTTTTTTTTGGACACCACAAAATAGATGGAGTATCTGTCCTTGCCCTGCTCATCTGTGGGGATGGGCACCACCACCTTTAGATGCAGTAACTTGTCCAAGGAAGTGTGCACAGTGGCAGTTTTGATTACAGACCCACAAGGAGAGATGATGAAAGCATCAGGAATCGGCTCTTTGCATTCCAGAACATAGCCAAGGTGAAAGGTGTCTAGCACCCAGCAATCCTTGATAACCGGACCCATTCCTGAAAGAAAAGGCAAAGCCTACCTCCAACTGGAGGAACCAGGGAATGGGCCCCCAAACCTTCATTGTGCAGCCTGGGGGCAACCTCCTTTGTAGGGGACTGAGTCCCTGAGCACATGTGCTCCATGAAAGGACTGAGAATGAACCCAAAGTCCATAAGGGGAGGAAGGGCTCTCCAGCTAGTAGCGATGGAATTCTTGAGACCCCCGGAAGTCCAACCAGCACTCCTGGGAGGAGCAGGCAGAGGCTGATGGAAAAGGAGCTCCTGCTCATAACACAGGCACCTTGGACCTGTCCTCCAGAAGGCAGAAGATTTTGTCTCTCCCAAGTCCTTTATCTTCTTCTTCCAATCGGACCCAACAGATGCGCCCATCTCTAAGGCCAGATGGGCAACCAGGGTTTGGAAGAGGAGTCCACTGCTCCATGTCAAAGCCAAGCCAGCGCACATCACTATTGACAGAATCCAATCCCTGGCCGCTAGATGTGCCAGGTTGTACATGGCATCAGAAAGGAAGGCCATAGCTGACTCCAAAAAAGGGGTAGAAACATCCAGCGGAAGATTCTGAATCTACTCAAGCAAATTGAAACTTCAGGTCTGCACCAAAAGAAGCATAGCAGCTGCCGCTATCTTTCAAGATCAATCCGCCTTCCACAGGAATGGTGGTTCATCTGGTAACCGCCATGACCTGCGCATTCACTTTGTAAATAGCAAACCACACAATGCACTCCCTCCCCAGGACAGTGTGCATCCTCTTTTATAGCCCCTTAGGTGGGAAGTTGGTGGAATCCAGGCCAGAACAGGCTTTTGAGCACCTGCAAGAATGGGAGACAGTAGTGGATTTCTGCACTCCTTGCAGGAGTGGATGCCTCTTCAGTTCCTGCTTCTGTCTGGAGCATTCGCTAAGCTCAAGGTGAATAAGACCCTGGGATCAACTCTTCTAGTTCCTACTCCCAGAACAGATGGATAATATCTGTCTCCTCACAACCCTCTGAAGGCGAAAATACTTCTTCATCCACATTAAAAATCTCAACTGATCCCCATCTCCAGGGGACACCTTTTGCAGGGGGGGCTTAACCATCCATCAAACAGGACTTCCACTCTCAGCCTGTCCCTCATGAGACTGCACTCAGGGGAAACCAGAGGCCGCAGGGTCTGAATTTCCATGCCAGAATGATCAGGCCTGCTGTAAAAGGAAAAGAATCCTGGGGAGGACAATCCGGACTCTGAAAGCTCTCCTCTTCTGGTGGCTGAGACGAATAGAGGCATGGGAGTGATGTCATTGAAACATGGACATTTCATTGGTTCTTTGTCTCCACCAATCATCTGGTAGGAGAACACAAACCACTTGTCTAGACTGGTCTAGCAGGATGATATGGAATAGGGAATTAAGGAAGACAATTCTCTTTAATCCCTCCTGTAATGGGCTGATTGAAATCAACACTTATTTATTTATTTATTTATTTATTTAACAGTATTTCTAAACCGCCTTATCTTAATAATCAAGGTGGTATCACAGCAAGCAATCAGGTAAAGTGTGTGTGTTGTACATGCAGTGAGGATAAAACTTAGTTGTGTGAGGGATGTGTTGGGTGCTTGATTTGTTTGAGCTATATACAGGGTGGGCTATTTACAGTGGTGCTAGAATCATATTTTATATATATTCAGTTGTTTGGGAGGATTGGAGTGCTGTTATCCATTCTCTTAGGTTATGTGATGTGACCATAGTGCTCTATGAACAGCATGGTTTTCAGTTGTTTTCTGAAGTCTTTGAGGTCTGGAGTTGCCCTTAGATCGTCCGGTAGATTGTTCCATATTGTTGGAGCAGCCATGGATAGAGCTCTGTCTGTTGTGTCCTTGCGTGTGTGCTTGTACTCATTTGGGGTGCTGACTCGGTTGCGTGTTTGACTTCTTCTGGGACGTGCGCTGGTTTCCGGTTGTATGAGCAGGTGGAGGCTGTTGGCTGATGTGTGTTCTTTTATCTTAAATAGGTTTATGATAGTCTTGTATCTGATGCGAGCAATGATTGGGAGCCAGTGTAAGTCCTTTAGTGTAGGTGTGATGTGCTTCTGCCTTGCGGCTCCGGATATGATTCGAGCTGCAGTGTTTTGTGCCAGCTGTAGTGGTTTGAGAGCTTGTTTTGGTAGTCCGAGGTATATCGGATTGCAGAAGTCCAGTATTGGGGTTATCAGTGCTTGACAGACTGTACGGAAGTGTTCTGGAGCGAGGAGTGGTTTCAGTCTCCTGATGATTCGCATCCTGTAATATGCTTTTTGGATTGTTTTGTCTATGTGTGGTTTGAGGTTGAGTTTACTGTCCAGAGTAACCCCAAGGTATCTCACCTCCGATCTTATCGGTATCGTGGTGCTTTGTATCTTTATGTTTGGTGGGTGTGTGAAGCTTTGGTTTCGAGTGATGATTAAAGCTTCAGTCTTGTTGTAGTTTATAGCTAGATTGTTGTTTTGGCACCACTTCGCCATTTGGGTAAGGCAGTCTGCTATCTTAGAGAAGTCCGGGTTTTCGATTGATATCGGGGAGTATACCATTATATCGTCTGCGTATATTGTGTATTGGATGTTGTTCTCTTTCATAATGTTGCATATTGGTTGGATGTAGATGTTAAAAAGGAGTGCTGAGAGTGCGGATCCTTGTGGTACTCCTTGTTGGACGTTTATGGGCCGGGAGGTGTCCTGTCCCACCTTGACCTGTAGCTGTCTTTCTGTTAGGTACGAGTGGAACCATTTTAGAGTGGTACCGTGTATACCAGTGTTCTTCAGTCTCTCCAGGAGTATATTGTGATCAACTGTGTCGAACGCTGAGGAGATGTCGATGAAGATCATTATAATTCCATTCCTGATGTCGTCAATTATTCTTATGATGCTGTCGAAGAGGTAGATCAGGAGAGTTTCGACTCCATGGTTGGGACGAAATCCGTGTTGGTTGTCGTCGAGAGTTCCGTGTTCGTCAATGTGTTCCTGAAGTTGTAGTTGAACCGTCTTTTCGATTATTTTTGCGAGGAAGGGTATGCTGGAGATTGGTCGGTATGCTGCTGGGTCCTTTTTGTCGAGAGAAGTTTTCTTTGTGATTGGTCTTACTGAGGCAAGCTTTAATTGCTGTGGCATGAGTCCTTGAGTGAGTGAGTTGTGTACCATTTTATGAATGTTTGGTATGAGGCTTGCTTTGGTGGCTTTGACCCATGACACTGGGCAAGGGTCTGTAGGAGCAGTGCTTGTGTTGATTGTGGAGATGATGTCTGATATCTGCTCTTTTGAGGGTGAGTGGAATGTGCCCCAGGTTTTGGGGTGGACGTTCGTTCTGTTGGTTCTACTGGGTGTTGAGCGCTCTGTGGAGTGGAATTTGTCTTTGATGTGGTCGGCGAATATCTGTGGATCCACTTGCATTTCTCTTTCTGCTGCTTGCTCTTTTGTCAGGGTTTTTACTATTTCGAAAAGTTCTCTGGGTTTGTTGATGGAAGAATTTATCAGGTTTGTGTGGAATTCTCTCTTTGATTGGTTGATGTGTTCATTGTATTGTTTTTGCTTTGTTAGGTAAAGATGTTGGTCGGAAGTAGTTTTGTTTTTTCTCCATCTCCGTTCAATTTTCCTGAGCTCCCTCTTTTCCTGTCGTATTTTTGCTGAGTACCATGGTTTGTTTTGTCTCTTGTTGTGGTGTTGTTTCTTGGTCCTGTCAACGGATGGTTTGGCGGCGTTAGCTAGGACATTGTTCCAGTTGGAAACTTGTTCCTCCAGGTCCTCTGAGTCAATGTTCAAGTGTTGTATTGTGTCCTGGATGAATTCGTCCTTGTCAAAGGACTTGAATCGTCTTTGTGTGTGTGGGAAGTTCGCTCTTTCGCTTGTCCAGTCTTCTTGTGATTGCAGATTTGTCTCGATTAAGTAATGGTCAGAAACCTGTGCGTGGCAGGGGACAGCTGTACATGAGCAATACGCATATAGATTTTTGAGTCAAATGGTCTATGCCCAAGCCACGCCCCAACATACTCCTTTGCAATTTCTACATATTATTGGCAGCCACTTGTAAATTTAGCCTTTTCTAAATCACCATTTCCAAGTGGATGCCATTTCCACATGTAAATGCCAAGCAGAAATCACGAATAAAACTTCTAAAATAACCCCTCAAGTATGTGTATTAATTTTTTTTTGGTGGGGGGAATACTGTAGTGTTTTTCATATTCTTTTTATTGGTAGTTGTGTGATGCAATTACATAAACTTATTTTCATTCCTCAGACTATATATTCTTTGAATTTAAAATCTTTTGGATCAATTGTTTTTTTCCCCCTCTCTTTGTAATACCAGTCTTATGGATAAAATTATTATTTCCCCCAATGTGATATTCAGTACTCTAATCCTTGACTTTAAACATGTCTTGCTGATTTTTATAAAGTTTTTGTTTTATATTAATGAATAGACTTTCCAGTGTTGCATTTTTTGGTAAGGGGCTACATTGAAGAGTTTTGGCTACAATGCTGCCTGACACAGTTGTACCAGCTAAGCAATATCTTGATATTCCAGAGGTATAAAATAGTAACACCAGAGAAAAAGCATATATTGAAGCTCCTCAAACAATTTAGTTTTGAGTCATATTGTTGGTTTATTACAGGGTGATCTTTGGTGCGCTTTTTCAATTATGGCTGGCAGTATGCATTCCCTTTAATAGATTAGCCAGCCCACATATTGACTTTCAAGTTGTTGTAGAAAAAGCACAGTAGGCTTCTGGGAAACCCTGAGTCACAAGAAATATCATGTAACCTTTAAGAATCCTTTTTGTTAATAGCCAGCAGATGGGGGAAGCATTTACTTCCTCTAAATTTTGTTACCATTTAAAACTCTGTTTTTCTCATTCACTTTATTTCCTTCGCTTCTTTTACTCTTTGTTCTGCCACTGCCTGGATAGCCTTAACCAAATCGTATTATTGTATGTCCCTAGGCCACAGTCTGCCTATCTGTAATCAGGTAGTGATAAAAACGTCTCATCCTCTACTCAGTTTACAAGCTGTCGTACACATACTACATGTGTCGGCATGAATTTTCTGAAAGTTTATGCTTCCAACCGCTCATGGGAATCTTATTTATAGAAAAGATGCTTTATAACTGTCATGCCTCATGCTTCAAATGGCACATCTGATTGCAACTTAACCTGTGCCTTCTATTAAATCAGGCCCATCATTTTTATTAGACTGTCATTCAATCCTTTACCTTCCTTCAAAATAAAAGATGCAAGCACCTTTCATTTGTACAATGAAGATGCAAACAGCCTTCTTTTGTACTGAGATCTCTTCTTATTAAACTTAAGTTTTTGGGATGGAGGAAAAGAGAAGGGCTATGTTATTGGGGGAGAGGAGGAAATGGGCCACGGTTAGTTAATGAGCCATTTTTTTAACACTTGTTGAGATGGTATGTTTGAAGTATGCTAAAGAAACAGAATCCGAGTCTCTCCCCTATGTTTTCTTCTGCAATTAGAGACCCTGCACCGCCAATTTGTCATATTGCCTGATGATTACAACAGCAAAGACTGACTGATGATACTGTGTCAGAAAAGGAGCTGCAGGTCTGGAGGCAAAAGTCAAAAAATATACACTGTGAGGTGCATGCATATTAAAAATGAACAGAATTAAAATTATTTGATGTTTTCATCTTTTCTTTATATGTTTTCGCTTGATAACTTCCTCCTGAATTAGCCTTTATGTTGGGCTATGACAGCATGAACCTTGATGTGCAAATACCCTGGATTTTCTTCTGTTTTATACCCACTCTCTCTCTTTTACTGCAATGTATGGGCCAATCTTCTTAGTTGAGGGCAGGGGTCATAAAAACACCTTTGTGGTTGGAGGGGGTCAACCAAAAACATATCTGGACCTGTTCCCAAGTTCTTTAATTGGTGATGCTGCATTGAGTAAAATATTGGTAGGGCCATGTCAGTGAAAATGATAGGAAGAAAATCGATGCCTTTGAATTATTGTGCTGGCAGCGAATATTGTGTATACCATGGACTGCCCAAAGAACAAACCAGTCAGTACTAGAGGAGATCAAACCTAAACTTTCTTTAGAAGCTCAGATGACAAGACTTCGACTTTCATACTTTGAACACATCATGCAAAGAGAGATCACTTGAGAAAGACATAACATTGAAGATCAATGCAAAAGAAGAAGGCCAGCAATGAGAGAGATCTGTACAATAACAGCAGTTATGGGTGCCAAACTATCAACAATGAACCACCTGACTGAAGACCACACACAGTTAGGTCGACACCAACTGTGACCACTTAACAACAACAACAGGGCCCCTATTGCCCCACCCCATTCTGCTGCTTATAGAAGGCTATGCAACACAGGCTCCTACTGAATGTGCAACCATAGATTCTGGACCAGGCCCATAATTGTTGGCAAAGAGCAATGACTAAAACTTTCCACCCTCCAGGGATTGTAAACTTGGGAGAGAGATTCAGTGGCAGCAGCAACTTGCCGTTCGAACATGGCTAGACATTGCCACTGGAAGTTTAACCCAGACATTTAATGCTGGGGCCATATCTAGTCCTGGCATTGAATATCCAGGCTGCTCAGATTGGCAGGAAGATTAACGGACAGCAGTAATATTCAGCTGCTGCCCAGTTAGCTTTGGTGGCAAAAGTAAGGACAGTCTTTGATGCACCTTACTTTTGCTGCCTTGCCATAACCAAGCAGTGGCTCAATATCACCCTTGGAACACCCCGATTCTAACCTATTAGCATCAGAGTGTGCAGCTGTGCAACCTGAGTATATTCAGTGGCACTAACATGGATAGAGGGATTAATGTAGTTAGGAAGTTTACCAACCATGCTAATTCCTTTGAATATCCCCCCTCTGTATCCAAAGCACTGGCCAGCCTAAGCACTAAAGTAATTTTCCTAGAAATCCAACTGAGATCCTTGGCCAATTAGTCAGTCTAAGCTGAAAGCACTCATACCTGCAGAGCACAAAGTATACAAGTCTGGAGGTGATAAACAAGGCAACATTTTATTGAAGTATGTTAAAAAACAGGAAAGGTACCCAACATGGCCATGTTTCGGCTAAGCCTTCATCAGGGGTAGCAACCTTGAACACAGAAACAGCTCACATGTAAAATAAATAATAAATAAATAAATAAACATACCAAGAAAATAAATCTCATCAGTGAATACAATAATAAGTAAAAAGACAGATAAAATCACCATAAAAAGTATACCATTTTTAGAATAGTACTTAAAAATGGAAAATCCAGATAATAGTTAATCAAAATTATATAAACACATAAATAAGGTAAAAATGAAAATAGAGAGATAAAAAGTGGAATAACATTAAAACAACCTACTAAAATCATATGTTGACGTAATAGAATTAATAATAATAATCAGAATAAAAGTTGTGTTGTCAAGTGTAATGCAAACATATTAATACAACTATGAAATCAACTCAGAATGAGTAGACACAATAGAACCATTACTCCAACAATAGGTCCAAAACGAAAAAGGAAAGAAAGAAAGAGGCACACTTAAAAGCAGTGAAAATCAATCCACGTTATAATTGACAGGAGAGTTCTTAAAGAGAATTCTGAAAGATTGTATACTTACACATTAAAACGTAGCAGTAGGAGTATTGCAAGGCACACAATTCATAAAGAAAGGTTATTCTAAAGGACCAAAACAAGAATAAAACAAACAGTAAGACTGTGGAAGGAGGCTTCCCAGGCTTGGGGAATATCAACTAATTACCTTCTAACGTATGTATGTCAGTACAAGCAATAGAAAGCCCTAGTTGAAGGACACTGTCAAATCAAGGAGTGGAGTAGCTATAGTAAAACTCTTTGTGCATGAATTGCTTGATTTATAATGGAATTGTGGAGAATGATAGTATGACAATTGATAATATAACTTGTAGGCGCTCAGTACAGAGAATTACTCAGGAACATCTGATGAGCAAGGTGGCAGAAATCACAATTAAGGCTTTTAAAATAACTAAAGTTGTTTTGGAGGGTTAATAGTGTTTTTGGTGTGAAGTGTGTGGACACTCAGGGGAGAAAGTGGAAAAAGAAAAGTGGGGAGAGTTGGGAGCCTATGCTAGAGGGGAGGGATAAGGGAAAAGGAGAGAGTACAGAAGTCTAATCAGAGAAGAAGGAGAAAGGAATAAGGGGAGAGCGATGAGAGAACCTAGGGGAGGGGAGAAGGGGACTGGTGTTGGTGTCTAACCTGGGGGAAAGGAAGGGAAAAGAGAAGAGTGTTGGAGTCCAGTCTGGGGGAAGTGGAATGAGAAAGGTGAAATTGCCACTGAGGTTCAACTTGAGGTTTGTACTAGGGAAGGGAAGAGAAGGGGAAAAGTGGCTAATGTAACCAGAGGTTAAAAATGGCAGAGATTTACCTGACTGGGGGTTTGGGGCGGCCCCTGAAAGCCTGAAGGTGCTTTGGGGCTGGCATGTGTCCTCCTGGAGGAAGCTATTGGCTGTCATCAATTCTTTTGTGGGAACCTGGGGCTGCTTTGCAGTTTGATTGCTGGCAGCAGTAGATTTTAAAAAAAGGGAGGACTATAGGCACAGCAAGAAACTGATCAATGAGGATTCAGCAATAAACTGTCCAATGAGTAGCTAGGATCAGTGTGAACAGATAGAAGCTAGCCAATAAAGAGCCAGGATTAAGGTAAAGCTAACTGGCCAATAGGGAGCCAGAAATCCTAGGAAGTGTGAGTTTGGTCAGGTTAGAGGGGCTGTATAGGCTGAAGCTGGCCAATAAGGGATCAGAGGTGAGGCAAAGGCTAATACTGGGTAATGAGATGCCAGAATTAAGATAAATGGGTGAGGTTGGCCAATAGAAGATTAATATCCCTGTAGAGAGTTGAGCCTGTCTTAAAGGAACAGTGCAGCCCTAGTTTTAATGTTGAAAAATCAGTGTGAAAATAAAAGTTAGAAATGAAAAGTTTCTAAGATAGAATTCAGGTGCAGGAGTTGTGTCCTCCTGAAAACTATATTTGGTGTCTCATAAAAATGTTCGTGGAGGAGTAACCTAGTGGTTAGAACACTGGCTTGGTAACCAAGCAACCAGGGTTCAATTCCCACTAGCACTTCTTGTGACCTTGGGCAAGTCACTTAACCCTCCATTGCCTCAGAAGAAAGGCCTGGCAATCTACTTCCAGTGACACTGCCAAGAAAACCCAGGAGCTTCTGGGTCGCCAGGAGTCAGGACTGACTTGAAGGCACACATTGCATTTGCAAAAATGTTCATCTGGCTAGAATTCCACTTGTTTTCTCCGAGGGGAGGAGGTTTCTCCTTAAAGTTTAAAAACCATCCTAAAGACTTGAAATTATTCTAAAATGGACTAATTCATGTTTTTCAGACTTTAAAAAGACTATTTTAGGGGTAAAAAGTTTAGTTTTCTAAAAAAACATTCTGGTTTCATTAAACTGTATTGCAGGCTATAGAAATGGTGTAGAGATTTCTTTAAAGTGACCCTGTCTTAGGCGGGAATAAGCCATTTGTGACGCAATAAGGTGTTTTTGTCTTAACTGCCCTAGTGAGGTAAGCTAAGGTCTTGGAAAATTTAATTTTGAACCATCCTTTTAGGGAAAAATAATTTGAAGTGGAGGGTTTGTAGGGTTCAAAAGTCTGGTTGCTAAGGATTTACTTGGTATGTTGTGGTAGAAGTGTCCTTAAGAGCAAGAAAAAAAAGAATGTAGTTTGTATCCCTATCCTGCTCTCAGGCAGTTGAGGCTGAGGAAGAAACCTGGTAGGCTGTTTGTGTGTATTATGTTATTACTTGAAGTGAATTTTACGTTCAAAGTGAAGTACTTGACTGGAAATACAGTAGAGATTGATTTACTGTTTGGTTTCTATAGAGTTTGAGAAGAAGAGTACTTTGAAGCTGTTTTGAGGTACTCTGGTGAGCACAGTTGTGATCTGTCAAACTGCTATTGCTGTGAGTTTAAAATTAATCAGAGAATCAGATGAAACCAGAAATTTTGATTTGTTACTGAGCCAAATCTCTCTCTTTGGCCACTGTTGGAAACAGGATACTGGGCTTGATGGACCTTGGTCTGACCCAGTATGGCATATATTATGTTCTTATGTTCTTATTTGTAGAGAATCTGAGTTGAGGTGGTGTGTTTGCCATTTAGTTTTAAACTGCTGTGAAATTTATTTGAAAGTTTTTTATGCCGCCTTATCAGGCAATCAAAGCGGTTTACAAGGAACAAAACTTAAACATTTACATCATAACAGCGTTAACTTTGTACATCAGAACAGTAATTAACTATGTACAGTGTAACTAATTGTAGTTCTTAACATTCAGTGACTACTTACAATGAGGTTAATAGCAAATATCTACAGTGCTGTTAGAAGGGACATTGGATGTATCAAGTGCATAGTCTGTTTATGATGGGTGTGCAACTGAGTCTGCTTGGTGTGACCCATACTGCTCTGTAAAGAGTAGTGTCTTGATTCTTTTTCTGAAATCCACAAGGTCATTTATATCGCTAAATTTTGGTGGGAGGAAGTTCAATAAGATTGGTGCATAATATGAGAAGGCTCTTTTGTTCATTGATTTGTTGGTTTTTCAGAAATCAGCTAGGGTAGATAGGGAGTTTTGGGCACGTCCCCTTCTTTGGTGTCTGGGATTCTGCTTATTAATGTGGTAAGATACATCACCTTTCTATGCCATTTCAGGCACAGGTAAAGACAGAAGCAAAGAATTCATTCAGTCTCTCCACTATGGCCTTGTCTTCAATTAGCGTCGCTTTTACTTTTCTACCATCCATTGATCCAACTGACTGTCTCATAGGTTTTTTGCTATGAATGTACTTGAAAACGTTTTTATAATGTATTTTTGCTTCCACAGCAAGCTTTTTTTTTCAAATTCTCTCTTTGCCTACCTTTTCAATGCCTTGCATCTAACTTGGCAATGCTTATGTTGTTTCCCGTTTTCATCATTTCGCTTCTTTTTCCATTTCCTGATAGATGTCTTTTTGGCCACAACAGCCTCTCTGACCTTGCCTTTAAACCATGCTGGCAGTTTTTTGGCCTTCCTTCCACTTTTCTTAAAGCATGGAATATATCTGTTCTGGGCTTCCAAGATAATATTTTTAAACAATGCCCACACTTTATGCAAATCTTTAGCCTTTACAGCTGCTTCTTTTAGTTTTTTGTTAACTATTTTCCTCATTTTATCATAGTCACCCTTTTGAAAGTTAAATGGGAGTACTGTAGATTTCCTTGCTGTCCTCCTATCATCTATTAAATCAAATGTGATCATGCTATGATCACTATTGCCAAGTGGCCCCAACACCCTTATCTCTTGCACCAGATCCTACATGCCACTAAGGTCCAAAATAGCCTCCCCCTCTTGTCGGGGGAATCTGAGAGACTTGGAACCTGATCCACTACCTCAGACAGCATTGGGCCTCAACTCAAGAGAGGTAGTTGGAAGATTAGAAGATTGAGGTAATTGCAGCAGGCCGCAGGGCCATGGTCCTGAGGCCAAGGAGTTAACCTGGTGTCACGGCTCCTGCAGGCCTTGAGAGCAGTAGGGGAGAGGGGGGAAGAGGAGTTGCTAGGAGGCGGGATAGGCTGCATGTTTGAAATCTCCCTGCGCCATGGCGTAGGGCGATTATATAGGCTGGGTAGGAAAATTGTACATGAGGGGAGGGGCTGGGCTCCACGTGGGTTGCTGGCTCCTTCAGTCTTTGGCAGTGGGCGGATGAGCAGTGGTCACAGACTACCCACCCACCCTCCCCAAGAAAAGGGGTATAGGCTTTTGCGAGGGGATTGTCGCAGCTGGAGGGGCGAGGCCCCAAGTCAACGGGCGCTGTGACAGCAGGGGCTTAATGGCCGGTATGAGGAAGTTAGTGAGGTTGCTCCTCCGGGGGGGGGGGGGGGGTAGAAATCTCAGTGGGGATGTTCACCCGGACTAAGGAAGGGTGGGGCTGGCCTTTGCTAATAATATGGCAAGGTTGGCAGAAAGAGGGGGGAGAGAGGGAGGAGGATGCACCACTTTTCTAATAATATGGCTGGTGGGATGCACTGTCTGGAAAGGGGGGGGGGGTATTGATGAATATGTGCATTGTAATGAGCTATTGTTGGCTTGGGTCGGGCTCGTAACGAGTTGTATTACTAAAGCTGTGACCGTGCGTTTCCACCAGTTAAGAGTGTGTAGTCATTTGTGGGTAGATATCATAAAGAGAGTTGGCATATGATGGGGTTGAAGGTAAAGAATGTGCGTCTGCTCCAAGAGGCCTGCTGTCCGGGTTATCTAGGTTACTCCCCTATCTCACACACCAAAAAGAACCTGAAAGGGAAATTAACAAGCTCATTCTTTTACACAGAGTACTCTGATTTTTGAAACTCTACATGTTAAAGGGTATAGTTTATGCAAAACCTGATATCGTAACCTGAGTGAAAATCTAGTACTGATTTTGGACAGAAAGTTAAAGAAACTTTCCACCCTAAGAATATATGTGAAAGTTATTTCTCTTAAAGATGTGTTAAAGTGTTGAAATATTGTTGGGATTTGTAACCTGAACTTCCATTGAGCTACAGTTGTTATTGGAAAAGAAATTTTAATTTGTTGTAAGCTCTGGAACAAATCTTCTCAACTGATTTACTTTAATTTATTTACTTAAAAATAAATTTCAATTATAATTCCATCCACTATAGTAAATGTGATTATTTGTTTTAGTGCTGACATCATTTACAGAATAAATCAATTGTAACATCACATTGGTATACTAACTGAATCCATGTAGATTATTTTCTTTTCTTCTCTGATTCCTTTATGGGAAAAGCGAGAAGAGACATGGATAGTGAAAATTCTATACGCCTGTACCAGGATAACTATTAAACTCAGAGGTAACCGCTTGGCCTAGACTACTTGAACAACATCTCAGGGGTTAAGAGTTAAAGTCTGGTAGTTTCCTCCTGGGCGGGGCTATACTAAGGCCACAGATCTGATTTTTGGAGAGAGCAAGAGAGGGCAGGGATTATGCCTTTTTTGTGTCTATACAGTTCTGTGTACACGTGGTAGCATGATATAAATGTTTAATAGTAGCAGTAGCAGTAGTGCAGGGTAGGGGCAGGGAAGAGGAAGGATGTACACAGGCAAAAAATATTTAGTAAATTTCATTTTTTACCTGAATTTTTCTAATCTTTGGTGTCTTTCTGGTTAGTTTCACACATTTGTTAGTAATTTTTTTAAAATGTGCATTAGTGACTTAATACATGTTAAGTTAGTATGTGTTGAATCACTTTAGATTGCACTAAATTTAAGTCACACTTACAGTCGGAATGCGCACTAATGGGTACACATTCCTTGGAGAGAGCAAGTGACTGGAGATATGGTTTGGAATGGTTTTAGTACTCACATTTCCAAACCCGTGCCCCAGGTAAATTACAATTCAGGAATGGTAGGATATTTCCCCAGAGGGTTTACCACTCTGTCAGTACCTAACATGTTTTTTGAATGATATTTTTTTTTATTTTATATTTATGTGTTTTATAATACAACCAAGCATTATAACTTGTACAGAAATACGGGACCAGAATGAAAACAAAAGTACATAGGAAACCCTACAAAAAACAAACAAATATATTTTGTCTCTTCTATAGTCCAGGAGAAGATCCAAGAAATTAAAGGAAAAATAAACATTTATAAATCAAAAGGAAATACAGAAGGCCCAAACAACCAGCACTAAACAAAGTCATAAAGAGCTAGGGGGAGAAGAGCCTAGATCCATAGGCTGCGGGAGTTAAGAAAGGCGAGCAGATGGGAAGGCTCATAAAAAACTAAGGGGTATGTTTACTAAACCAGGCTAACGGTTAACCCGGGCTATCTGCAACTAGGTCCCATTGAATAATATGGGACCTAGTGGCAGATAGCCCGGGTTAACCGTTAGCCCGGTTTAGTAAACATACCCCTAAGTAGATGACTGATATTTTACCATGCACTTGCATGGAAACTTGAGGAAAAAAAGAGTCCCCAGCTGCTGAGCCCCAGGGCAGAGTAGAAGAAATTCCCTTCTTCTCTGTTGAGTCTCCCTGGACAGGTCCGGAAACATCCAAACTTGTAAGCTCTTGAATAAAACATTTCTCTTTTTGAAAAACATCTATTGAATGATATTTTAAGACTTTCCTTTTTAATTGTAAACCGCTCTAATACAATGTGATAGGGCAATATATGAAATTTTAAATAAACTATAGGTGGAATGGGTAAATGACTTGCACAGGATTACAAGAAATATCACAGGAGAAGTCGGATTTGAACCCCCACCTCTTTGATTCTAAGCCTGATGCTCTAATCCAGGGGTGCTCAAGTTTACTACTCCCTTGCAACTATCCTCCCAACCCATGAAATACCACCATTACAAAAAATACCCTCCCACAACTCTCACCCTCCTGCAAAACGCCTCACCCACAAAAACTATATCCCCTACAATTGCCCCCCAAATTGCTCCACCCCAATAAACCTCCCATAACTACCCCACCTCCTAAAATACCTTCTCACAACTGTCCTACTACCCCACAAACTGCCCCATGACTAAAAGGTATCCCCTGCAGCTGCCCCACCATCATGCCAACTTCTCCATCCCATAAAACTATCCTTCACAACTGCCCAACCCCAAAAGCAATCATGCTGCAACTGCCCCCCAACCCATACACTGCCCCACCCCTAAAATCACTACCTAACAACTGCCATACTACACCTCAAACTGTCAATCCACCTCACAAAATGCCTCACTCTTAAAAACTGCTCCTTGCAACTACCCCTCCTAAAATGCATATTTATTTATCAGATTTTTTTAATCATTTAGTCCAAGAAGTTTACATTGAAACTTAAACTTAGTAATGTACGTTAAAGAGGGACATTGATAACTTGGATTTTTCTGAGGCATTGGAGGGTTAAGTGACTTGCCCAAGACCACAAGGAGTGCCAGTAGGATCTGAACTCTGCTCTCTTTGTTCCCAAGCCAGTGCTCTAACCATTAGGCTATTCTGTATACCTCTCAACCCCACAAACTGCCTCCACTCCGAAAAACTACCATCTCGCAACTTCCCCACCCCCAAAGACTACTCACCCACAACTGTCCCACCCATCGAAATATCCCCCTTTGACTATCCTACTCTAAAAAATAAATAAATAAATAATAATAATACTATGCAAATGCTCCACCCTCAAAATTCCTCACTGTAACTGTTCCACCATCCTGTTAACTGCCTTCACCCCCAAAACTACTTCCCCATAATTGACTCTGAAAACTACATCCTTCATAAATTCCCCATGACCCTCACCTACCCCACCACAGATGCATGTTCTGTATGTGCTGTTTGTGTTGTAACAGCGATACAAACCCATACAGACAAATATAGGGTTGCCAACCGACCAGTTTTACAAGAGGGAAACTGGTGGTCGGCAAGACAGTAAAACCGGTCAATGAAGAACTAGTTTTCTGCTGACCATCGATAGCTCCCACGTTCCATTGTCACTCTTCATTCCAAGCAGATGCCACCAAACCCTGGTCCGGCAGCTCAGTTTTCTAACTATGATAGCTGGAGTGAGGTACAGGGCCTGCATTTAGTCCAGCTGCAGTCAGCCGGTGCTGAAGTCGCACACTATTGGCTATGTACGCATTTATGTAGCACTCCGATAGTGTGCAACTTCAGTGCTGGCATGCAGAAAAGGGCATATATGCAAATGAGAGACATGCAAAACTTTAGCATAAACCACAAGATATATGCAAAACTTTGGTGTAAACCAGGAAAGTCAATGCATGCGCAAACAAAAGAAGCACTACAAGCGGTCGTCTGAGCATGTGCATTGATTTCAGATGCTCATGTGTTATGCACATAAAGATCCAAATAGAAAAACTCTGTGATCTACCAAGTATAATCCCCAATAGCAAAAAGTAGATCCTAATAACCAAATAATGAGAACAATTTTTTTTTTTGCTGGAATATTTGTCTTGAGGAACCTCTTGTAAAAAAAATTTCCTTTTTGATCATTTTAAGGTTTACCAGAAAACCAGTGAAGCACAATTAACACTAGAAGCCCCAATTGCATCTTCAAAGGCTTATACCAGCGCCACTGCTAGAACTATGTCAGTTATTTATAATGATGTCACATACTGCACGTAGTAAACAAATAAGTAACTTCAAATTAATTCACGTCTGCATTTCATGCTCAACGCAGTCGTCGTTAAAAGTGTATTCAAACAACCATATTTGAAACACCCCAAATTTTCAGCAATCGCTTAAAATGCCTTACGACCAAAAAGTAAAGAGTACATGTCTTTGTTGGTCATGTTAGCTTCCCACAGTATGAAGAGATGCCATTCCTCCAACACAACTTCCTTGTAGGGAAATAAGGAATACATAGCCTTTTAGCCTTATATGATGTCCAGAGTTGTCATTCCTTCAGCGAATACAGCACTGTTTTGTTTAGAGCCCAACAAAACATTTCAGAGCTATGTCTCAACACTCAACCGGAAATAACTCTTGCAAAAATGCCTCTTTCTTTCTTGTAGTCCAAAAGCGAATGAATGAAATGCATTCCCAGCTGATTTTAAAGGCATCATATGATGTCAATGAGGAAATGTCCCACTCATCGTGAACCAATGACTTGCAATAGATCCTGACTATCACAGAAGGCTCCACCAATCAAGTTCCTGATTTGAGCTAGCTGGTGTTACTGTGGCTAGCTTAAAAATCCATGATTGTTCAAGTATTTAATTTTTGTTCACAATCCCCCCCCACAGGGGTCACAGGGAACAAAGTCCAATATCCACCATTTCAAATTAG
Source organism: Ichthyophis bannanicus (assembly GCA_033557465.1). Lineage (NCBI taxonomy): Eukaryota > Metazoa > Chordata > Amphibia > Gymnophiona > Ichthyophiidae > Ichthyophis > Ichthyophis bannanicus. Next base: position 601,393,373 of record CM066034.1, read on the forward strand.
TAAAAACATGTTGAAATTGGACACAATGGCTTACTATTGGTGCAATTAAAGCTTTATTATTCCGACGAGATTGATGTTCCCGGAGCCGAGTCTTTATAGGGCAAATCGTACATCCTATATACTTTAGTGAACATGAACATATTAACAAGTAAACAACAAACGCTATATACCAAGTGTAGAACAAGTGGTATACCAGTGACAATAATAAGTCTTTTTGTTGCTAGACTCCATCTAACTTCTACCTATTAAGCTTACTGACAAAAACTACAAGAATCACACTTAAAAATTACCAAAATGAACTGTCCAAGAGGTAGTGTTCCTCAAGACAAATATTCTAAGAAAAAATTGTTCTGATTAGTTGGTTATTAGGATGCAGGAGAGATGGAGAAGCATAATTTCAGTTCAGTTAGTGAGATGGAACAGGTCGGCAACACATCTGCTTGGCATGCTTTTCTGAGGAGGAGAAGCATCTGCTGCTCCACTAAGTGTCTGCTGACTACCACAACTTATATGTGGCAAAGATTGCTGCAGGGCAAAAGGCTAAATTGCGGGGGATAATAGCTGTGGAAGTGAGCTCTCGGGGGGTTAAGGTGCACAAGGTCAAACAGTTGAAGCACCGGTGGCGTGATGTGTATTTTGCCATTAAAAAAAACCCAAAACAAACAAAGTCACAGCAGCAGACTGGGGTGGGTGCTCCATGCACGCCCATCTGATACCAATGGGGCAGCTGATCATGACTACCTTACAGCCAGAGACAATAAATTGTATATCTGGCTGTATGGACTCAGGAAAGTAATCTGCTCACACCCCAGGGTCAGAAGTGCAAGCTGGAGAGTGCATATCTAGAAATACCTGATGTATCTGAGTGGAGGGATTGTGAAGTTAGCTCAATTAATAGCTGACTCTTTTCCACTTCTTATTGCAGTGTCTGCCTCTGGGAGCTCTTCGACAGTGCCCTCCTCCCCTACCGGTGAGTACAACCCCCAGCATTACCTTTGGAATCTTTGGGGCCTCTGCGGCTGGCTGTATTAATAGCTGTTGCCCTTTGCTTTTTCTATTTATAGTGTTTACTTCTGCAAGCTATGCCTCTGGGTGCTCTTTGATGGTGCCCTCCTTCTCTGCCGCTGAGTATAACCCCCAGAATTACCTTGGGAATCTTTGTGCTACAGCCTCCCCAACTTATGATGCATACCTGGCGAGATCTCCCACTTGAATCGCATCCCTCCAGGAACTCCATATCATGCCGCAACTTACGGGCCTTTTTCTTGAGGTCCTGAATCTGAAAGACTAGAACATAACATCTATCAGCAGCAGCACAATAGGCTGCTCTGGTAACCCAACCCTAAAAAAGAAACATCTAGGTGGCTGCCTACATTTCTGCTGCACTCACCTCCCTGGGGAAAACTGTCTCTTCATTAAAGGCAGAGTGGAGTCGCCACCAGGTCCGTCTCATTAGTCAGTAATAGCACCTCCTCCCTGGCCTGAGGAAGAAGCACTTTTCATTAGCCACAATCAATGTGGCCAACAAATCAATATCCTCCTGGGGGAAATTTTGGCTTCTGCCCAGGAGATGGTGGTGGTGCTGCTTCTGCTGTTGGTGCTGCTTTCACTGCCATTTTTTCTTGCATAAGCAGTTCTGCAAATGCGTGTTCCACACACACAAGGTCATGAAAAGTAGTCCTGTATAACTTTTCTTTGGATCTCATTCCCTCTTGTGGCATCTGGTTGAGCACAGGCACAGATGATTGGTTTTTGTGGCAGATCGGGAGTTTTGTTGCCATGATTCATGACTATGTTGTCCACCTTTCAATCTATATGACGTTATTGAAAATACCATGACTTGAACAAATCAAATCCTTGTATGGAGTGAGACATCTCTGCTCTTGAGAATCTTGTCTAGGTCCCTCATAGCCATTCTGCCAAGAGCAATGTGTCGTCTGATTTCTTAACTGCTTGTTGTTTATTTATTGATAGTTGATCCAAGTAAGTTAAAGTTCCTTATCATCCCTCCAGTTCAGTCCCTCACCTCTGGGTTGTGCGCACCTTCTCGCAGCATGGAGACTGGGCATGGTCAGAACTGTGACACCACTGTAGATATCCTGCTGGCACCTCCCACCAGCTCCCAGTGTGTCCAGTCTCCATGCAGCTGGAGGTAGTGAGCCTAGGTGCTGGGCTCACTAGAGGAGCAGATAAGGAGCTTTAGGCAGCTTAGCTAGGGTTTTTAGTTTTTCTTTTCTCCCTATAACACTTTTTCTTTTGATCTGTAGCTTTAAAGCTAATTACAGCTTGTTAAAAAAAAATAAATAAATAAAAGCAAGGGCTGAGAGGGGTTCGGAAGGGATTTAGAGGACTCTTTTCTCCCTCCCGTTTATTTCTATCCTCTTTGCCTGCTCTCCCCTCCTTGTGGGCACGGAGGGGAGTTATTTAGCAGGCTTTTCATCTCCTTACCGACACAGTTTTCTGTGCCTCAGATTTCCAGTCAGAAACTGTCATCGGACTTTATTTCTCTGCTGCTACTGCCGGCTGACAGCCTTTCTCAGCTGTGCTGCTCACAGGAAGCCTGTTATTTTTATCGGGGTACAGAGAAGATCCGAAGGTCTCAGAGGAAGAGGTGAGTGTTTAAATCTTTGCTGCTAGTGTCCTGTGAGTGTTTTTGAGGCCTGCATGTTCTGTGGGTTAGCAGAGCTCAGGATCTTGGCGGGCCTTTTTCCCTGCTGTTTTTTCACAGTGCTCTTTTTCTTTGCTGACAGCTTTCTTTAACTAATCCTTGTAGTTTTCTGGTTACTTGAATTTAATTTCGATTACTTTTAATTTTCAATGTTTTGGAGCTCTTAAAGGGCCAGTACAGAAAAGTAATAAATAAATAAATAAATAAATAAGAGAAGATTCTGCACGTTTTTGTTTTGTTGCCCTTTTTGGTGGTCTGCAGGAGCCATTTCCTTTACTATCCAGTCTCTCAGATCTCGTAGCGCTAATGCCTACGCAGCCACGATGCCTGGTTTATGGTGCCCATAGGGGGCTCGGTCTCCGACGTGGGGGTGTGTCATGGCTGTGCATCTGAGGCGCTTACTATGGAGAAAGAAATGCAGGATCGGTATAAAGAAGGCACTGCTCTAGTGGTGCAGGGTGGTGCTGCCGCTTCTGCAGAAGGGGAGTGTCTGCGGGAGTCTCCGTCCGTTCTTCCTACTTCAAATTTGGCTTTGCCCGGTAATTCCGCCACTCCCATGGTGTCTGGGGCAGCTCTTGAGGGTTTCTCCCCAGATTTTGTGCTGCTGTTTCATCAGGCTTACTGTTTGCAGCAGCAGGGTGCAGTCGCGGATGCCTTGCTTATTGGGGCGGCAGGAAGCCAAGCGGCCACCGAAAGGTTCAGTGGTAGTGATGGTAGACCGATTAAGAGGGCCCGGTCAGTGGAAGATCAGCCTCTTGGTTCGGTGTGGCCGGATACAGAGGACCTTGAGCTGGAGCCGGAAGCCGGGATGGAGAATTGAGGAAGGTGAGATTCAAGAACCTGAAGATCAAGCAAGCATTATCCAGGTCTTCCGAAGGGAGGAGCTGACAGCGCTCATTACGGAGTCCCGTCAGGCTCTCAACCTTTCGTCGGTGGTACTAGCGGAGGATGAGGGTTTGGAGGATCCTCTCATTCAGGCAGTACGAAAGTCCCAGGCATTTTTTTTCCTGTTCATCGTGTGGTTAAGCAGATGATTCAGGATGAATGGGACGTGCTGGAGGCAGGCTTGCATGGTGTGAGGTCCATGAATCATCTCTATCCCTTGGCGGGTCAAGAACGGGAAGTGTTCGTTCTCTGCGTATAGATGCAGCAGTTTCAGCGGTCACGAAGAAGACTACCATTCCAGTTGAAAGCAGTGTGGCTTTGAAGGACATACAGGATCGGAAGGTGGACGCCTTGTTGAAGCAAGCTTTTGAGGTTAATACTCTGGCTCTGCAGGCCTCTATTTTTGGAGCTTGCGTTGCGAGAGCATGTCTTCGCTGGTCGCAGCGTTTGCAGCAGTCAGTTCAGCAAACGCAGGAGCAGCTAGCTGATGTGACAAGACTTAAGTCAGGTTCCGCATATTTGGCCGATGTCCAATATGATCTTATTAGAGGTTTGGCGAATAGCATGGCTTCCTTGGTAGCCGCATGCTGCTAACTTTGGCTCAGGAACTTGGCGGCGGACAGTTCCTCCAAGTCGCGTCTTAGCAAGCTTCCTTTTAAGGGGAAGCTGTTTGGAGAAGATCTTGATAAGCTGGTCAAGGATTTCGGGGATTTTAAAGGAGGTCACTTGCCGGAGGATAAACCGAAGCAGAGCCAAGCCCCGTTACCTTCCTGAGGGCAACCTCAGGATTTCAGGCATTGTCGTACCTCCCGTTTGGGAGATTTTCAAAGAGGACGGTTTTAATCTCGAGGTCAAGGTTTTAGAGGATTCCAGGGAGAAGGTAGAGGATTTGCTAGTCCCTCTTCCTCAAGTTTTCGGAAAGCACAATGAAGCGAGGTGGACCCAGGCAGGAATTCAGCCAGTAGGGGGTCGAGTTTGGGAGTTTCTTCCTGCCTGGGTCCAGATAACATCCGATCAGTGGGTGTTGGAGGTCGTTCACAAAGGTTATTCTCTCGAGTTTGCCCGTCCAGTGGTCGACTCCTTTGTTATGTCGTCGTGCAGGGGGCGAGAAAGGATAATTGTGGTACGGGAGACTCTGGCTTGACTTTTGCAGTTGGGAGCAGTGGTTCCGGTTCCGCGAGAGCACTACGGTATCGGTCGATACTCAGTTTATTTTGTGGTGCCAATAAAAGATGGGACCTCATTTCCGAATGGAGACCTTACCTTCGGTTATAGTGGCAGTTCGTCAAGGGGCGTTCTTGACGTCTCTCGATCTCAACCGAAGCACATTTACACATTCTGTTCAGGCCAGATCATCAGGGGTTTCTAAGATTTGCGCTACCTTGGGGGCATTTTCAGTTTCAGGTGTTGTCCTTCAGTCTGGCGATGGCTCCGCGCACCTTCACCAAGGTTATGGTGGTGGTGGTGGCGGCTGCTCTTCGGAAGGAGGGAGTATTAGTTCATCCCTATCTCGACGACTAGTTGATTCAGGCAAAGTCCAGGGCCGAGAGTGTGCGAGTGACAGACAGAGTGGTAGAGCTCCTGCAGAGTCTCGGATGGGTGGTCATTACGGCCAAGAGTCGATTGGTTCCAACACAAGTTCTAGAGTATTTGGGAGTTCGCTTCGACACTCGTGTGGGATCGGTTTTCCTGACGGATCTCCGAGTCGAGGGTCTGCAGCTTCTGGTGCGCGATTTTTTGAGTACTCCTGCACCATCTGCCTGACACTATCTCCGCGTGTTAGGAACAATGGCGGCGACTCTGGAAGTTGTGCCATGGGCCAGAGCTCACATGCACCCCTTACAGAGGTTGCTGCTCCGTCAATGGTCTCACCCGAACGACTCTCTGTCCAAGCGCCTCCCCCTGTCCATTGCAGATCAGGAAGTCTCTTCAATGGTGGCTTCATCCGCAGAATCTCACGGCGGGCATGCCTCTCGAACAACTGCAGTGGATGCCAGTGTTAACGGTTGCCAGTTTCACAGGATGGGGAGCTCATTGCGGAGAGCTCATTGCGCAAGGCTGCTGGACCAAGCAGGAAGCCAAATGGTCCATCAATCGGCTGGAGTTACGAGCGGTAGCTCTAGTGCTTCGGGCTTTCAAATCCACCTTATGGGGTCGAATGGTTCGAGTACGCTCGGATAATTCTGCGATGGTTCCGTACCTCAATCGTCAAGGGGGCACGGGAAGCGTGGCTTTGAAAATGGAGGCTGAGAGTCTCTTAATTGGGTAGAGCCTCGGCTTCAGGCTCTTTCGGCGGCGCACATTGTGGGAATGGACAGTGTGACGGCGGACTTTCTCAGCCAGGTTCGAGTAGATCCTGGAGAATGGGAGCTTAATCCGGAGGTGTTTTCTCAGATTGTCCTCAAGTGGAGATCTCTGGTCATGGATCTCATGGCGACCTTTTGGTCGACCAAAGCCAGTCGCTTTTACAGCAGACGACGAGAACGAATGTCGGAAGATCTAGATGCCTTACGCCAACAATGGCCCACTCACAGTCTCCTGTATGTTTTTCCCCTTTGGGCACTCATAGGACGAGTGGTGCAGTGCATCGAGGCTCATCGTGGAAGAGTGCTTCTATTAGCTCCAGATTGGCCTCGTCGTCCATGGTATGCCGATTTGGTGCGTCTGCTTGACGGGGAACCATGGTGGATGCCGCTAAGGGAGGATCTGCTGCTTCAGGGTCCTCCTATGAATGCATCAGTTACATTGGTTCTCGCTTTTGGCTTGGCCATTGAAAGGGTTCGTTCAAGGAAGAAGGGTTATTCCAAGGTGGTGATTGACACCTTGCTTCTGGCCATAAAGAGATCCACTTCCTTAGCATATGTGCGCGTCTGGTGTGTTTTTGAGGACTGGTGTGCTCAACGTCAGTTTTGTCCGACCTCAGTATCTGTACCAACAGTGCTGAGTTTCTTGCAAGATGGGTTCGATTAGGGATTAGCTGCCAGTTCGTTAAGGGTGCAGTCGGAAGTTATTTCTTGTTATCGAGGAAAGGCACAAGGAGTTCCTTTGGGGGTCTATGCCGATGTTGTCCGTTTCTTGAGAGCGGTATCCCATCTGCATCCTTCGCGCAGGGTGGTTTCTCCTCCGTGGGATCTCAACCTGGTTTTAGGAGCCTTGACAAGGGAGCCTTTTGAGCCTTTGCATCAGACTTCCCTGAAGGCATTGATAAGGCAGGCAAAGAGAGAATTTGAGAAGAAGCTTGCTGCGGAAGCAAAAACGTGAAATAAAGACCTTTTCAAGTACATTCGTAGCATAAAACCTATGAGAGAGTCAGTTGGTCCATTAGATGATAAAGGGGTTAAAGGAGCACTAAGAGGCGACAAGGCGATAGCGGAGAGACTGAATGAATTCTTTGCTTCGGTCTTTACTGAGGAAGATGTAGGGATGTTACCCATGACTGAAGTGGTATTTAAAGGTGCAGAAGAATTGAAGGAAATATCGATACATCGGGAAGATGTCTTACAACTATTAGATAAACTGAAGAGTAGCAAATCACCTGGGCCGGATGGTATACATCCAAGGGTGTTGAAAGAACTGAAATATGAGATTGCAGACCTGCTATCAGTAATCTGTGAACTATCATTAAAATCATCTCTAATACCTGAAGATTGGAGGATCGCCAATGTAACACCAATTTTTAAAAAGGGTTCCAGGGGTGATCCGGGAAACTACAGACCGGTGAGCCTGACGTCAGTACCGGGAAAAATGGTAGAAACCATCATAAAGAATAAAATTACTCAGCATGTAGATAGTCACAACCTAATGGGAGACAGCCAACATGGCTTTAGACAAGGAAGATCTTGTCTTACTGATCAGTTATGTTTTTTTGAAGGAGTGAATAAACAGGTGAACAAAGGTGAGTCGGTTGATATTGTGTATCTGGACTTTCAGAAAGCCCTTGACAAGGTCCCTCATCAGAGACTTTTGGCAAAACTAAAGAGTCATGGGATAGGAGGCAGTGTACTATTGTGGATCAGGAACTGGTTAAAAGATAGAAAGCAGAGGGTAGGGCTAAATGGCCAATTTTCCCAATGGAGAAAGGTGAATAGTGGTGTACCCCAGGGATCTGTGCTGGGTCCGCTGCTTTTTGACATATTCATAAATGACCTGGAAAGTGGAATAACGAGTGAGGTTATCAAATTTGCAGATGACACAAAACTATTTAAAGTTGTTAAAACCCAAGAGGATTGTGAAAAATTGCAAGAGGATCTTGATAAATTGGAAGACTGGGCATCAAAATGACAGATGAAATTTAATGTGGACAAGTGCAAGGTTATGCACCTAGGGAAGAACAACCCAAACTATGGTTACACGATGCAAGGTTCCACATTAGGAACCACCACCCAGGAAAAAGATTTAGGCGTCATTTTGGATACCATGTTAAAACCCTCGGCCCAGTGTGCAGCGGCAGCCAAGAAAGCAAATAGAATGCTAGGTATGATAAGGAAAGGAATGGAAAATAAAACAAAAGATACTATAATGCCTCTATATCGTTCCATGGTGAGACTGCACCTTGAATATTGTGTGCAATTCTGGTCGCCGTATCTTAAAAAGGATATAGCGATTTTAGAAAAGGTTCAGAGAAGAGCCACCAAAATGGTAAAGGGGATGGAAGGATACTCCTATGAAGAAAGGCTAAAAAGGTTAGGGCTCTTTAACCTGGAACAGAGACGGCTGAGGGGAGATATGATAGAAGTCTATAAATTAATGAACGGAGTGGAACGGGTAAACGTAGATCGATTGTTTACGTTATCAGAATATAGAAAGACTAGGGGACATGCAATGAAGCTACAGGGTAAACTATTTAAGACTAATAAAAGAAAATATTTTTTTCACTCAATGTGTAATCAAACTCTGGAATTTGTTACCAGAGGATGTAGTAAAGGCTGTTAGTGTAGCTGGGTTTAAAAAAGGTTTGGACAAGTTCCTGGAGGAAAGGTCCATAAACCATTGTTAAGAAGTGACCGAAGATATCAATGCTTGACCCAGTGCAAGCATTGTGGAACTTGTGTCTCTTGGGGAAACTGCTAGGTACATATGACCTAGATTGGCCACTGTTGGAAACAGAATACTGGGCTTGATGGACCTTGGTCTGACCCAGTATGGCATATCTTATGTTCTTATGTTCTTAAGGATTTGACTTTTTGAAGACAGTATTTTTGGTAGCCATTGGCTCTGCACGTCGAATCTTTGAGTTGCAGTCTTTGTCCTGTCTAGGGAAAAAGTGGTGGTGTGTCCCATACCGTCTTTCCTACCAAAGGTAGTTTCGCCATTTCATGTAAATCAGTCAGTCTCTTTGCCCATTTTGGGTGTTTCGGGGGAGACCTCGTCGGACCGTATTTTGCATTTGTTAGACATTAAAAGGGTACTTCAGCGATACTTGAAGGTCTCGGAGTCCTTCTGCAAGTCTGACCATTTGTTTGTTCTCTTTGGTGGGCCGCGTAAAGGTGAAGCGGCGGCCAAAGCTTAAATTTCCAGATGGGTTCGTGAAGCAATACCATCAGCTTTTATCTTCCTTGCATACTTTTAGTAAACATTACCGCCTGGTTGTTCAAGCGGTGGGCGATGCCTGTTTCAGGTCGGCAGTTTTGCGGTCCGGGTGGACAGGTCACTCCCAATAGTTTACTGCTCTGTTACATTCCAGAGGTGAGGGACTGAACTGGAGGGACGATAAGGAAAAAGAAATTAGACTTACCTACTAATTGTTGTTCCTTGAGGAACTCCAGTTCAGTCCCGATTCCCGCCCGGGGGGTTTTGGTCAGCTTCCGCAAAGCCTGTTTTGTGATGCGAGGTGACTAGAATCCAATAGGAGAAGTTCAGCAAATGTGGTCTGTATTCAGGCAAAGTATATCTTGTATTCTTTCTTCTCTCTCCTTTCTAACCTATTTCTGCAAATGGGAGAAGGAGAGTTATCCTCTCATTTTCGGGGTTTTAGTTCAGTGTTAGAGTTAAATTGTATTTAATATTATAGCTACTTATTTGTTGCTCCTTTGAGTCTGCTTTGTCATTAGATCATTGGGAGCTGGTGGGAGGTGCCAGCAGGATATCCACAGTGGTGTCACAGTTCTGACATGCCCAGTCTCCATGCTGCGAGAAGAGGTGCACAACCCAGAGGTGAGGGACTGAACTGGAGTTCCTCAAGGAACAACAATTATTAGGTAAGTCTAATTTCTCTTTGTCCACTATTTCAATTTCTTCTCCATCAACGATGAACATATTTATTTTGCCAGTTGTCAGGATCTTTGTCTTCTTTACATTAAGGTGCAGGCCCATTTTAAGACTATGTTCCTTGATCTTGAGAAGCAAATGTTTCATATCGTCTTCACTTTCAGCCAATAATATGGTATCATCAGCATAGCGAAGGTTCTTGATGAGTCTTCCACCAATCTTCACACCTCGGTTGTCTTCATACAGTCCTGCTTCTCTGATGATTTGTTCTGCATATAAATTAAACAAGTAGGGGAAAAGTATGCACCCTTTTCATACACCTTTGCTAATTTTAAACCATTCTGCTTCTTGTTCCATACGGACTGTAGCTCCTTGATCAATGTAAAGGTTGTGCAAGAGAACTATCTGGTGTTCTGGTATACCCATGCTTCTGTAGTTGATAAAACACATATAGATATCCTTTTGGTATTCTTTAGTCTTTTCAAGGATCCATCTCACATTCATGATGTCTCTCGTTCCTCACCCTCTCCTGAATCCTGCTTGCACTTCAGGCAGTTCTCATACCAGGTATGGTTGTAGTCTCTGCTGAATATTCTTAAGTAGAATCTTGCTGGCAGGTGGGATCAGAGCAATTGTGATCCAACTGACTGTGGAAATTATCGTACATTTCTTCAGTATTGGTATAAACACAGATCTTTTCCAGTCAGTTGGCCATGATGTTGTCTTCCAAATTTCCTGGCAGTCTTGTAAGTAAGTTAATAGCTGCATCTGATTGCTTTAATACTTCATTGGGAATACCATCAATGATTCCTGATCATAAGGTACAGGTTGAAACGGCTGTTGGTCCACTTCATCTTTATCGTGTAACATTCCAATTCGAGGCTGGAATTTTAAGGAAATTCAATCTTGTTCTTCCTCTAATAGTTTCTGCTTCTATTTCCTTGCATGTGTCATTGTACTACTTCTTGTCTTGCTGCATGTTGGAAATCTCTGAGTTCTGTGATTGCCTCTCTTTCTCCTCTGGCTTTAGCTTCTCTGTGTTTCTGAGCAAATTTCAGTGTTTCTTCTGTCATCCATATTGCTGTTTTTGCTTTTACACCTTTTGTAAAGACTTCTGACTTTCTTCCAACACAACCTTCTTGATGTCATTCCATAACTCTTCTGGAGCTCTGACATTTGTATCTAAAGCAGCAAATCAATTTTGCAGGCAGCCTTTAAATTCGGGTGGTATATTCTCAAGGTCATATTTTGCTACATTTATGAGTGGCTTGCTCTTTTTCAACTTTAGCTTGAGTTTGCATACTAGTAGCTGGTGATCTGTACCACAGTCAGCTCCAGGTTTTGTATTCGATGATGTTATAGAACTTTTCCATTATTGACTTCCACAGATGTAGTCAATTTGATTTTTGTACAATCCATTGGGTGAAGTCCATGTGTATAGTCGCCGCTTGTGTTGCTGGAAGAAGGTGTTTGAGATGAATAGATCGTTGGTCTTGCAGAATTCTATCAGTCTTTCCCCAGCTTCGTTTCTGTTGCCAAGTCCATATTTTCCAGTCACTTTGCCTTCTTCTTTGCTAACCTTTGCATTCCAGTCACCCATGACTATCAGGATATCCTGTTTGCATATTCTGTCAATTTCAGCTTGTACTTGTTCATAGAACTCATCAACTTTATTCTCTTCTGTAGCTATTGTTGGGGTATAGACTTGAATTATAGTTGTATTGATGGGCATTCCTCGTACTCGAAGAGAAATTAAGTGTTCACTGATTGCATTGTATTTCATTAGAGTTCTTGCAAGCTTCTTCTTATAAATGCAACACCATTTCTTCTTTGTCTTTCATTTCCAGCATAGTAGTAAGTGTCCGATGCCAGTCCATTTCAGTTCGCGGACACCCAAGAGATCAAGTTGTACGTGTTCCATTTCATTCATGATCACCACCAACTTCCCTTGGTTCATGCTTCATCTGTTCCATGTCCCAATAGGTAAGACATCTTTGCAGCTTCTGATTCTCATTTCATGTGCAGCTACATCAACAGTCAGATGCCCCAAGGGCTTTGATCCAACCACATCATAAATGCTAGCTTTACTCTGAAAAGTCTTCAGCTCTTCCCCAGTAGCAAGTTGGGTACTTTCCAACCTGGGGGTCTCATCTTCCAGCACAATAGTGCAATTTGTTTTGTTGTGACTATCCATTGGGTTTTCATGGCAAGATACACAAGTAGATTGCCAGGTTTTTCTTTCATGTAGGTAATTCTAGTGGTGTTGCCATTGTCACAGAAATGCGATCCTTTGCCACCAACACTGTCCCAGTTTGCTGATGCCTAGATGGGTCTTGATCTGACACCTAAGCTGAGACCTGTCCATCTTGGGAAACCCTTCCAGTAGTTAAGCTACTGATAGCTTAGCTCTCAGCATCACTGATGCACACAAGTCCTCACAGCATGACAAGCTGCAAACCAAGTGAGGGGGAAGAGCCGTAGATGTGATATATTTAGATTTCAGTAAAGCCTTTGATACTATTCCACACAGGCAATGCATGAACAAACTGAGCACCCTAGGGATGGACACTAAAGTTACTGATTGGGTTCGAAATTGGTTCAGTGGGAGGTGACAAAGGGTACAGGTAAATGGATCTCACTCTGAGGAGAAGAAGGTGTGCCGCAGGGATCTGTCCCTGAGCCAATTCTTTTTAACATCTTTGTTAGTGATATTGCAGAAGGGCTGTCAGGTAAGGTTTGCTTGTTTGCGGATGATACCAAGATCTGTAATAGAGTAGACACCCAAGAAGGAGTAGATAACATGAGGAGGTATCTAGCTAAGTTTGAAGAATGGTCTAGAATTTGGCAGTTGAAATTTAATGCTAAAAATGCAGGGTCATACATTTAGGCTGCAAAACTCCAAAGGAGCGATACAGTGTATCGGGTGAGGTATTTATGTCCACAAAAGAAGAGCAGGACCTGACCGTAATTGTGTCTGACGATCTTAAAGTAGCTAAGCAGAGAAAGTGTGACTGCGAAAGCCAGAAGGATGTTTGGGTGTACAGGGAGTAGAATGGCCAGCACAAAAAAGGAGGTGCTAATGCCTCTGTATAACTCATTGGATAAAGGAAACCCAAAATCATACAGACCTATTTCCAACCTGTTCCTGGCCAAAATTATTGAAAAATTGTTCAAACCCAACTTCAGGATTATATCGATTTGAATTTCTCTTTAGACAATCATCAATATGGATTTAGACCATTTCATAGAGTTGAGATTCTTCTACTTGTCTTATTTGATAGACTGATTCAGGGAATAGATAATCCTAAACAAGCTTTTGTACTTGTATTCTTGGGCATTGCACTGGCATTTGATTGCATTAGCCATAATTTGCTTCTCAAGAGACTACAACAAATAGGTTTACAAGGCATAGTACTTCAATGGTTGCAGTCATATCTTTCTGATTGCACCCAACAAGTTAAGTTTGGACACCAGACTTCTAGATCTTACAAACAAGAGCAAGGAGTCCCGTAAGGATCTGCTCTCCTTTTTAATATTTACCTGCAACCAATATGTAATATCTTTTAAAAATCTGATGTAGCAGATCATATCTTTGCAGATGATATAATGCTATATCTCCCCATTGACATGAAAAATCCATTCCTGCCTCAACTCATATCCTGCTTCAATGAAATAGCAATCTGGCTAAACTCTCAGAATCTAAAAATAAATTATACAAAAACTGAGGTATTAAACATCACAAAGAATCAAAACTTTACCCCCCTCAAAAGCTCCTACTCCCAGAAGCAGAATTAGAAATAAAGAATGAGGTGTAATACCTTGGCGTTACACTACGGTATGATCACACACATTAATCTTACCACAAATCTGATCTTCTATAAACTAAGAGTGATTCAACTTCTGAGACCATTGCTTTCTTCCCATAATTTCAGATCAGTGCTCCAAGCTATTATAACCCCACACTTTGATTTTTGCAATTCCATTCTCCAAGGACTCCTTTAGCAGACCCCCCATCAATTGCAGATGGCTCAAAATGTTGCTGCTCATATCATTTATAAACCCCCGGCACAGTTAGCATCACTCCATGACTATACAGTCTTCATTGGCTTCCAGTCCTATGCCTCATCAAATACAAAGCATTGATGATCACGTTTAAGCTTTGGAGAAACATAATCCCATCTTACCTCTCCTCCTTGATCAATAGTCCCTCTGATAAGAGAACAAGAAGAGGATGTACTCAAAACAGCATAATAGTCCCCTCCAATTTTCATAGAACTAATCGTTCTACAAGCAATAGAGCCTTCTCTTACTTTGCTTTGGAACTCACTCCCTGAAAAATTAAAATTCATCAAAGATCTCCAAATATTCTGTAAGGAAGTCAAAATGCATCTGTTTATTAAACATTTTGGTAACCTAACAAGCCAGTACAATATTTACCATACCTAATGTGAAATTACTGTGAACCTCCACCTTAAACCCCTTACTATACTACACCCTTAATAGAATCAGTTATTTGAAACCCATCAGTTAACTCAAGACACACTGGCGAATATCCAGACTAAGTTAGGCAATATCTGTAAATAATGTAAAATATGATCTTTGTAAAAATGTTCTCTGTAAATATGTTATGAACAGTTCTCATGTTACATCCATGTTTAAAGTTCAATGTATCTGTTTTGTTCATTGTAAAACCACCCTTGATCTCTTGAAGGGGCGGTATATAAACGCTTTTAAATAAAAATAAATAAATAAATAAAATATAAATAGGATGAAGTTGGTGCAGAGGGTGGCTTCTGAAATGGTTAGTGATCTGTGTTATGTAGTATGTGAGAACAGATTTAAAGATCTTAATATGTATACTTTAGAGGAAAGGCGGGATAGGGTGATGTGATATAGAGACATTTAAATATCTCCATGGCACAGACGGGTCTCTTAATTGAAGGCAAGCTCTGCTATGAGGGGACATAAGATGAGAGTGAAAGAGGATAGACTCAGGAATAATACACGGAAATATTTCTTCATGGAAAGAGTGATAGATGCGTGGAATAGTTTCCCAGTGGAGGTGGTGGACACGAGGGAGTATCTGAATTCAAAAAAGCATGGGACAAACACAGAGGATCTTTAAAGATAAAAAGGGGGGACTTTTGTAGTTGATATGGAAGGACAGACTAGATAGGCCATGTGGTCTTTCTCTGCCATCACGTTTCTATGTTAGAAAGCAGTGGGACCAGTACATATCCCTAGGGTACTCCACTTTTCACCTTTTTCTATTGAGAAAATTGGCAATTTAGCATTACTCTCTACTTTCTGCTTTTTATCTTTTAAACAGTTCCTGATCCACAATAGTACATGGCCTCCTATCCCATGACCTTTTAATTTTGCCAAGAATCTCTCATGAGGGACCTTGTCAAAAGGCTTTCTGAAAAGGCTATATCAACCAGCTCATCTTTCTCCACCTGTTTATTCAAACCTTCAAAAAAATATAACAGATTAATAAGACAAGACTTTCCTTGACTGAATCCATGTTGGCTTTCTCCCATTAAACTATGACTATCAACGTGTTCAGTAATTTTATTCTTTATAATGGTTTCTACCATTTTGCCTGGTATGGACGTCAGGCTCACTGGTCTCCAGCTTCTTGGATCACCCCTGAACCCGTTTTTAAAATTGGTATTACATTGGCCATTCTCCAGTCTTCAGGTACTACAGATGATTTTAATGATAGTTCACAGATTACTAATAGTAGGTCTACAATCTCATATTTCAGTTCTTTTAGCATCCTCGGATGTATAGCATCTGGTCCAGGTGATTTGCTACTCTTCAGTTTATCAAATAGTTATAATACATCTTCCTGATTTATTGATATTTCTTTTAATTCTTCCAATACATCACCTTTAAAGACCACTTCAGGCATAATTTTATGTCACCTCAGACCAAGTGTAGAGATAATGATGTTCTTAAACTTTACACTTGGTTGCCTAAGCCTCTAAGAATTTCTCTGCATTGGTCACAGACCTTATTACTATCTAATTTTAATATGCACAGCTCATCTGCATATAATTTGCATTGCCGTCTGTACCTACTTTTACTCCCTCTTTACACGTGTCAAGTTCTTTTCTGCATTTGGTGCGGTGGAACTTGTGTATATAAGTTGTGTTATCTGCACACATAGGGCATGCTAGTCTTTCTGCATCGACCTGTAAGATGGCTTTGCCACATCCCATCTCCCTCTAACATCAGACATCATCGGATGGGATAGGACATGACAAAGCTAGCTCAGTGCATGCATTGTCTAAATGCAGGCCTCCTGTCGTGCTCATGCTTTCTCTTGTGCTGGGAATATGCTGGACTTGGGTGGATGGGATAGGGACACACTGAGGGCATATGCCAGACATGAGGCGCAGGGACACAGAGAGGTGATGTTGGACATGGGGGCCAAAGGAGCATAGAGGGTGGAAACTGAACATGGCGGGGGGGGGGGGGTAGGGCTATACAAGGGGAAATGCTGCACATGGGGGATAGGGAAAGAGGGTGGATGGTGGACAGGGATCAAGTGGCGAGATGTTGGACATGGGAGATAAGGACATAGAGGGACAATGGTGGGCTTGGAGAGAGTGATAAGAAAATACTGGATGGAGGAAAGGAAACAGGGCGAAGAGATGGCGAGATACTGGACATGGGGTTGAGAAGAGGGGAGAGTTAGTGAAGGACTACTATAACCAGAAGTTAAACAAAAAAGAGACGATTTTTTTACTTGGATTCTGTGTCCTGATGTTGCTGGTTGGGCTTGCTGTAGTTCAGTGCAGCAAAGTTTTAAATTAATAAAGCTCTTTAGGTTTAAAAAGAAAGCAAGGCAGCCATTTTAAATTAGAAAACAAAAAGAAAAGAGTAGGGGTTGTAATGCTGTGCAGCTGGTTTAAAAAAAATAAAGAAAATGTATGGCTCTCTCAGTTTCATCAGGATGTGCTCCAGCAAAAGCTTAAAGAATTCCAGCGTGATGCTAGTGATTATCAGTGTAGGGAGGTGCACCTTTGGATGTTTCTAAAGGGTACAATAAAGTCCCTTATGCATGTGGCTTCTGAGGGCACCTCTGATGATTCAACTGAGTGGGGAGGGCGAGGCTCTCGAGGCCGGGCATGACCTCAGGGAGGGGGTCGCGGCAGGAGATGGCCCTGAAGGAATTAGTGAAGAATCACTCTGAGCCCTTAGAGGAAGGGATGTTTCAGCCCCCCCCCCCTCCGTAGTGTTTAATCTTTGTGATCACATTCTTTTGTCATCTGAGGAAGCTCTTCTAAATCGGGGGTTTGCTTTTGTACCCACTACTCCTCACACCGATAAGTTTTCTTTTCATGTAAGTTTACAGGTATTTGAAAATTGCTGATAACTTTGTTTTTTGCTCATCAACCTGGGACATTACCTGGGGATAAGGGTCTACCTATGAAATCTAGGTGGGCTCCCCCTGGTTTACCAGACTCCAGTATTTTGGCATTTGAGTGAGTCATGACACAAGAACTTAACACTTTGACTCCCCAACTAGTTAAACAAAATTTATCAAAACAGGAATGGCAAGCCATAAAGTCCTTAGCTGGTGATTCCTCCATTGTGGTGAAACCAGCAGATAAGGGTGGGGAGGGGGTAGTTGCTTTGAACCACTGTGATTATAAATAGCTTTATCCCAATTACAAGATCAGTCATTTTACTCTTTTGGAGGATCCCACAGGCTGAGGGGCAATACAGGCTGAGATTTTGGAAAACTTGGAAGTGACCTTGTTTTCAGCGGCCATTTGTGAGAGGTTGTTTAAATTTCTGTTCGTATGTATCTGATCCAAGGGTGCCTTCTTTTTATGTGGTCCCTAAAGTGCATAAGTCCCTTACCTCTCCTCTGGGGAACCCTATAGTGACTGGAATTGGATCTTGCCTTGCATCACTGTCTCAGTATCTAGATTCTTTCTTGCGTCCCTTGGTTAGAAAGGCTTTGTCATTTATTCAGGATTCGGGGGACTTGTTAAATAAGTTGACTTCTTTGGAAGTACCTGCTAGCCCCTGTTTCATGGTCACTTTAGATAAAGCTGCACTGTACACTCATGTTCTATAACTGCAGTCGGTAGATTTCTCCAAGCAGTAGTTGTTAGCTCTGGATCATTCTGAGACTAAATTGATGTTTTTCTGAAACTTCTTACACTAGTTTTACAGTGCAATTATTTTGAGTTTAAAGGGGTATTTTACCATCAAACCAATTGGGTGGCCATGGGGGCAACGGCAGTTTCCTCAGTTGCTTGGCTTTATGCCCGAGATTTTGAAGAACATCATGTTTATATTTCTGTATTTTGGCCCCATATTATATTTTGACAATATATTCTTCATATGGGGTGGTGAACATTCCTTGTTACTGATATTTTTAGACTGGTTAAACACCAGGGATATTAATTTACAATTTGCCCTTCATGTTTCTTTGGAATCTATAGATTTTTTGGATATTAAAATTTCTTTGCATCAAGATGTTATAGATACATCTATTCACCGTAAGGCTACTGACAGGAATAGTCTTTTAGACCATTGTAGCTTTCACCCACATTCACATTAGTGATAATATTCCAGTGGGACAGTTTCTATGCTTACAAAAATTGTCATATTATACATAGGGCAAAAAACGTGCTTTTTATGTTAATCAGGACTTACTGTTGATGGAGTCTCATCATGCACCGGAGAGGCATTTAGTGTGTGTGTTGCCTTATTCAAATTCAATCATCTTAGGTGAAACACTTGATTTTGAAACGTTGGTCTATTTTACAGGTACATTCCATATTTAAGGACCCCCCCCCCTTCGCTTTTTGTGGAGGGAAGAACTTGAGAGATTTCCTAGTGCATTCTAAGTTTCGATCGTTGACAAATTTTAATGTATCTGGAGGCCATTGGAGTTGTAGACGTTGTGTAGTGTGTGCTCATACATTAGAACTGGAACACTTCACTCACCCTAGTTTGGGATTCATATTTCATCTCCAACATTAAACTACTTGTGTTTCTAGGGGAGTGGTTTATTATTTGTCTGTGTCAAAAAATTAACGTTGGCCAGACATCACAGTTTTTTAAAATGCAGATTATTGAACACATTTCTGTAATTCGCTGGGGGAGTCGAATGCTCCCCTTGTGTTACATTGGCATCAGATGGCTCATAAATTAGAGGATCTTAAATGTTTTGTGATTATGCAGGTCAGTAAGGAGGGTGGTGGGGATTTTGCTAAGCGTCTTTGCTGACAGGAACAGACATTTATTTTCAATTGGAATATGGTGAGCCCCTTTGGGTTTAATAGTCAAATTGATTGGCATTGGTTTTATTAGTCTGGCCATAGGACCTAGTGATGGTCTCTTTGTACGCATGCGCTGACATGATTTATGCCAAGCTCATTTGGTGTCCTGGTAAATGAAGCATTCAAGTGTTTTTGAGGTTTGTTTGGGTAGTTTGTGGCTTGTTTCATTATTTGTAGCCTCCTTATTACTCTTGTATTTGTACTGTAGATTCCCTGAAGAAGCCAGTTTGGTGAAACTATGAGCCATAGTTGGAATCTTGAGGTTATAGGCGTGGAATCTGAGGTTATGGGAGATGGATATCCATGGCTCATGGGATCCTGAGTTTGGTGTCTGTTTTGTAAGACGTCTGTCTCTTATGGTTAAGTGGTTACAAATGCAGAAGTGCGTAGTGGCGAGTGATGTTGAAGTATTGATACAGCCATTATTTACATTATCTACAGCTGCTATTTCGGTGGTTGTAGAGGAGCTACTGCGTTGGAGGGAACAGCTGAAGTTAGCAACTTCTAGATTTACAACCCCTGTTTCTCGGGATCTCATTTTCCTTTGGACTTTTAATGAGTTTTTGATGAAAGATAAATGTGCATGTGATTGAAGCGTTTGATTGAATGGTGAAAATATATTGTATATTTGAGTCTTGTGGATGTGATGCTACAGTAATACATTCTATTTAAATTGATATTGCATATGTATTATATGTTAAGGTAAAATGCATGAAATGTGTTAGGGTAAATGTATTTAATATCAAGCTATTTAACATTAAAAAATTGTCTTGTATAATCTACAACGTTGACTTTAAGATATTTTTGGTGTCAACAGACATTGATACCGTTTATACAAATTATACCTTTGAAGGAAATAGCTACATTATTGTTTTTTCATGTTTCTTAAAAGTAAAATGTTTGAGGCTGCTGGCTGCCTGTAAATTAATTAAATAATTAAATAGTGGCTCTGGAGTTGTTATGGAGAGCAGAGGAGTGCCAGAAATAAGTTTGTTTAATTTTATTAAGAACCAGAATCACAATTGCTAACTGGTTCAATGCAATATTAAAATATAAAAAATGGTACCAGAAGTGAAAGGCAGCAGAGAGAGAGAAGGGCTGGGGCAAAGCATCTAGCCGCTGCAGGCTAGATGCCCTGCCCTTACAATGATATTCTACATAGTTCCCTGTATATAGTTTGACCATATTATATATTAATTGAACATAGTTGAAATGTTTATTGTAAAAGTTGTACTTATGTTCGATGTAAACCGCCTCTGATCATGGGAAGAGGCAGTATATAAAACCTTGTTAAATAAATAAATAAAATGTCGCACTCAGCATCGTGTACCGTGGAGCCAATGGTGCTGGAAAGAGCTGTGATGGAGTGGAGGAGAGGCTCCCAATGCTGTCTGTCAGTTCTGGGGCTGTTTATGTCTACTTGGAGCTGGCTTAGAGTATCGGCAGGGCTGTGGAGGAAATCGGGGCTCTTCCAGGAATGGCAGAGACACTGCTAGGCCTGGTTCGGGTCTAGCTAGCGGAGATGGGACTGGCCTTGGGCCAGTGCCTCTTATGTGTGTCGATTGAAGGGGGCTTTTTTGAGGTTTGTCAGGGGTAATGGGAGTGCTAGACAGAGGTGATGTGGGCAAGGCTTGGGGGCGCCTAAAAAATTATTTTAAAATTGTTTTGAGGGCCATTTTTGCCACAAAATCGTGGCTCAGAGCAGAATCAGGGGGCGGGGGAGGACTTCCTGGGACTCCGGATGGGCACTGGAGCATCTATTTTGCTTAAAAAGTGCAAAACTGAGTAACTCAGGTAACCCGGAGGCCCACCTCGCCCTCTAGAGCCTATTCAAACCCCCCAAAACACCTTTTGTCATACATAAGGACACAAACACTTTAACATGGTACAACCTTGGTCGCAGCTTTATTTACCAATGCATACATGTAATAACCGCCCAACATGGGCAACCAACCTGTATCACAAACCCCGCCCCCATACCGGACGATGCCCTGCCCGCCATACTATTAGCAAGGCGGAACATCCTCCTCACCACCCCCCCCCACCGCCAGCCTCGCCATCCTAGTAGCAAAGGCCGGCTCTCACACCCCCCTACCGGGCCGAGACCCCCAACCGGGATGTCTCGCCCCCACCCCCGGGGAGCCCTTCACTCCCCACATCTCCTAAAGCAGTTAGCACTCCCGCCGCCTCGGCGAGCGCTGTCTCGCTACCCCGCCCCCCCAGCTGCAACAAACCCACCCCCCACCACTCCCCACCCTAATACAAAGGGAGGGAGGGCGGGAAAACACACCCGACCGTCAGCGAGGAGCCGCAGGAAAGGCTGGACCACGCGGCTCCTCGCACTCTCTACCCCCCCCCCCTCGCTTAAAGGAGCCAATAGGATCACTTCCCGTCACCGCGGAAAGCGATCCCATGGCAACCTGCTCCCGGCTTTCCGGCCCCCACCTTCCCCTCGCACCCTGGTCATGTGACGAGGGCCGAGGCCGGGCCCGGGCCCGGGCCCGAGTTACAATCGGCCGCGGGACCGGCCCGGCGGCCTCATCATTTAGCAAGACTCAGGAAAGTCTAAATTGATGTAAAAAAAAATTCATAAATTTTGAACATACCGAGATGTAAGGGCTCATGATAGATGGTAATCAGGCAGAGCAGAGATTTCCCTAGAGGGCTCTGTTGTAGCTTGTGACAGGCGGGAAGATCGAAGAGAGAGATCATTAGAGAAAGACGACATGTTTGGCAAGGTAGAAGGTCAACGTAAAAGAGGAAGGCCAGCAATGAGCTGGATTGATGCAATAGTAGCAGCTATGGATGCCACCTTATCAACAATGAGTCACCTGACTGAAGACTGAACACAGTTTAAGTCAACTAGCCATGAATTAACACCGATTCGATGGCACTTAACAACAAAAACCTCCTAGGATTTAAAGATACATTACTGAAATTACCTTGAAAGTGTAATTAGGGCTGTTATGGGGGGATTGTCTTTATTTTATAAGAGAGAGTGTTTTATAGGGTGTATGGAACTATTTCTTCAGGAAGAGAGTGGAAGAACACTTTTCTGGATGGAATGGAATACTGGTTTGTGTTTTAGTTGAGTGTCAGTTGGGGATCATCTGTGTAGAGAGAGAGAGGTGTGTGCTAGCTATGGTAGTGAGGGAAGGTTTAACTTGAATATTTGTGGAGTTATATGAGAAAATTTGGTGATATGTATAGAAGCTGAAGTTTTCTCTTTAATTTGTGAGAAAACAGGTGATTAGAAATTCTCTGAGACCTTCAGTAGGTAGTATTCTACATTAGTTTGACTGTCTAATATTTCATTTCTGAAAGCTGGAAATTTATTTATGAAGGTAATTTGTTGATTGGCCAGCGATCTGGAGTGCTGTCATAGCTGTTATTAGCTGACAATTTCACTCAAGACGCCTCAGGAGTGAAAGCGCTTCAGAGACTACCAGTTTTAAATTGATTTTTTGTAAGAAGTCCTAAGTGAAGACGTTTTAGCGTCTTCAACAGCTGAAGGGATGAAGTTGTTGTGAGTGAAGCCAAAGACTGTGAAACTGTGCATTGACACTAGTTTGTGTGCACAGATTGCCAGTAAAACTCAAGTCTGAGAAGAGTCTTCAAAAAATTAAATTGTTGATCAGAACTGGATTTATGAGAAGAAGTGCCAGTTCTGGTACTGCTTGTTACTGCTTGACAGAATATTAGCTACAGTTTTGAAAGGAAACAGATGCTAAGTCAGAAGCACTGCTTTTAAAAGCAAACTACTTTTTTTCTCTGACAGCTTGAAATGACAGCAAAAGCAGATCTTTTAAGAGAAGCGTACCACAGCTAGTTTAGCGTGTGTATGTGGCAGAGAGGTTTTAGATAATGATTTTTATCTTTTTTCTTTGAGAGTAAAAAATGCTTAAAAATTTGAAAAAGCTTTGTCTAGCCACTGCCTTATTACTTGAGGCAATTTAAGAGAAAGAGAGAGGGTTTTGCCTTATTGAGTTTTAAAAGTCAGGGAGTAGGAACAGAGTCAGCTGAAGATTCATCTGATGAAGAGCCAGCTGTGAGATCAGAAGAACAGAAGGCGGGAACCAGATCCTGAAGTGGATCAGAACTATTGTGGACACAAGCCCCAACTCCAAGACAACATTTTTTGAGTGGAAGATAAGTATACATTTTTGTTTGATTGTGGTGCACTCTTTTTTTTTTAAATTATTTGGGCTCAAATATTTGCAGTGTTTATAAAGCTTTGGGAATCCAGATCTACTTACTACCTGTGTGTGTGTTCTTGAAAAGCCTACAAAATAGAGAGAGAATACAGCTAGTAAATTTAAATTGCTTTAAAGGAATTCTTATAGCAATTCTGAGTTGAAAAAGAAATACTTATCTGATTATAAGACCAATTAACCTGGAAAGAAATGAAACACAATTTTTAAGGACAGAATCTTATTTCAGAAGTTAAGATATTTTGCATTGATAATTGAATAATTGTATAAGAGAATACTTAATCTGACATACAGTATTGTTGTCTTGGTGAGAATAATTCTGTAAAAAAAAAAAAAAGAAAGTCTAGTTTGGTTATTTTAAGACTAGCTGTGTTATATTGCGGTTATTTAGCTATTATACTAGATATTTGAACTAGTGTTATCTAAGTAAACAGACTCCTGATTTTAAAGCTTATTTATAAAAGCAATAAAATATTTAGATTTAATATTTTAAAAGGACTCTGAACCCTTCTTTAGAGTTACACATTGTAAGAGATTTGTGTCATCTTACCTGAAGATACAGCTATAACAACATTCTAGGCTTTAACATCTTAAAAGTATCCTGAAATTAGTTTTGTATTCTAGTGAATTTGTATTCTAGTGAGTTTTCTGATACTAAATTTGCTAAATGGTAGTGTTTTTCCACTGTACTCCCTCCAGAGGTGCTCCAGCTTGAGGTACCAAAAAGCAGAACCCCATAAAACAGAACGATCACTATGGTAACAATACAAAGCTAAAGATCGTCTGAATCTCAAGCAAAAGGTGGAAAATTCCATTACACAAATACAATTTAGAACAGTGTGACGGGTTCAGTAGACGAGAGAAGAGTAGGCAAACGCTCAACCCCAATGTCTGCGAGACCCCTTTTAATCAGTGCATATATAGTGTAAAAAAACAAAACTTAATAGTTAAACTTAGCTTATCGTGTCCAAAAGTACTTCAGTCGCTGGCATGAAAACTGTACACACAACATGCGTGTTTTGGGCCGATCAGGCCCTGCTTCAAGTGTAAACCACTGTGTAGTCAGGATCTATGGGCATCTAAAGGTACGGCTATACAACTACATTAACACTAGAAGCCCCAAAGTGCGTCAATTGATGCAAATGCATCTTCGAAGTTGTATACCAGCGCCACTGCTAGAACCATGTCAGTCATGTTCCATGACTTTGTTAGCAAGATCAAAATGTTCAAATATGTGCATCGAAATTTAATGACAGATGCACCACCTAGCAGGAAAATGAATTTATACCTAGAAGCCCCAAAGTACGTCAATTGACGCACTCAATTGTCTTGGATGCGTCAATTGATGTACTTTGGGGCTTGTAGGTATAAATTCATGTTCCCACTAGGTGGTGCATCTCAATCACTATTTACAGTTTTACTCTGACATTACAAACAATAAACACAATAACAACATAAACAAATAAGTAACTTCACATTAATTCACATCTGTATTTCATGCTAAACGCAGTCATCGTGATAATGCGTCAACTGACGCACTTTGGAGTTTCTAGGTAAAATTCCTTTTGGGGCTTCTAGTGTTAACATTTAGCGGGGTATAAATAAGGCTGGTTCGTCCGGAGGCTGGGTTACACTAGGAAATAAGAGGCCAGGGAAGGAGTGAGAGCTGGGAAATGGGAGGGTTGGGTGAGGGAAAAGATGGAAACCTCTAGCTAGATACAGTAAAAAGAATGAAATTGAGGAGTGGTTGGTAAGAAGAAAGAGAGAGTGAAATCTGGATAGAGAAGTAGAAAAATACATGAAAGAAAACTGAAAGGAGATCAGTGTTAAAAACTGCTATAAAGGAAGAAGTAAAGACAGGAAGAGAGAGAAGAATGGCAGAGGGAAAGGAGACCATGAAAAGAAAGCTAAGCGAAGACGGAGGAAAACAAAAAACAGAGACTGGGACCAACACCATCAGAAAAATAAAATGGCTCAACAAAGGTAGAAAAAAAGAATTTTGTTTTCTATTTTGTGATTGGAATATGTCGGTTTTTGGAAAGTACATCTGCCAGGACTGGTGCTAGACATCACTGGGGCCTAGCCCAGGGCAAAAATATGAGAAGGGACCTTAAAGCCCACTAGCAAGCTGTGCCTTTTTCAGTTTGACAGGGGTGAGGCCCTCTCTGGCCTAGAGGCCAGGGGAATTGCCGGGGTTACATGTCTCCTAAGGTCAATCCTGACGACATCTCTCTTTTTTGTTTTGTACAATACAGGGGGAAATGCATTTCTTTCTATCTCTTGGTGTTGCCCCGTATACATAGGGCTGCCAACTTTTTGAAAGAGAAAAAAGAGAAAAACCCACCATGCCCATCCCACCCAGCCCATAAAAATAATTGCAGAGAGGGCAACGGTGCAGGCTTTAGCATCTGCAGGCTGTATTGAGGTGGGAAGGAAGGTTTATAAGAGGATGAACTCTTCGGCACTTTTTCAGCCACAGTCCCCTTCTCAGGTCCCTCCCAACACCCATATGCATTCCCATATGGCATTAAATCCAAACATATTCTGCATCCACCGAAGCCCTCCCCCTTTCCAAACAATCTGTGCAGAGCAGAGCTAGAACCTTCCCCATAAACTTACCATATGTGAAAAAATCACTCTCAATACCAAGGATATTGTGGATTAATCTAGGCCAGTCCCAGAGTTGATTCAAAATGTTGGCACCTTAAGCAAATCTTAGAGCCCTGTTTACTTAAGAATTTTCCCAATCTGTGTCTATGGGGAAAATGCTTAGTAAACAGGGCCCTTAACCTGTATGTGCCTCTGGCTGTCAGAATGTATTTAGCTTTGAATGCCCTACTCTCTGCCGACCCTCAGAAGCGATCGCCTAGGTTGACTGATTATTGGCCAGCCCTGGAATTAATACAAAAATATCATTCAGGACCAAGCTCAAATCTACTATGCCAGTACTAACTTCCAAAACTCCCACAAAGACCCTACCTAGAAAAAGACAGCACCGTAAATACTGCAGTGGGCCCTAAACATCAATAAACCTATTAGGAATGATGAGCAAGCCAGATTACTACACATTCTTAAACAGAAATAACATGCTAACAGAATACCCAGTCTTGGTCACACACACACATTACAGAAAGGCTTCACCAATTGACCACAAAGTGAATACAGAAATATGTAGACAAAAATCCAACTAAAACTTCAGAAAGCCCGACGCGGAATGTAGTGCATCATCAGAGAAACAGAAAGAAATTCATTTCCCCCTATATTGTACAAAACAAAAGACAGCAGATGTCAGGACTGGCATTAGGAGGGAAACAACCAGAGCAATTGCATATTCCTGGTGGACCTGACACAAGAAAATGTAGATTTAGATTTGCTGGACCTAGTGCTCAACCATAATTTCTTCCTATATCAACAACAATTCTATCTGCAAACCTATGGAATTGCAATGGGAGCAATGGTGGCTCCTTCCATAGCCACAATTTACATGGCTTGGTTCGAAGAATCATATATCTATTCACACCCATTATTTTCCTGGGTTTTACATTGGAAGCGATTTTTGGATGATATTTTTTTCATTTGGACAGGTAGTAGAAGCGATTTGGATATCTTTCTGAATTCTTTAAACTCATTTAAACCCAATATACAATTTACAGCCCAAGTGGAAAACGATAGAATTCAATTTTTGGATATTATGATTGAATATACTCCGGGGTTTTTTTTAACTTCCCTCTATCGAAAGCCAGTTCAGTGTAACACATTACTGCATTTTGACAGTTATCATCCTCCGGCTCTGAAAAGGGGCTTAACCTATGGACAATTCCCGCGTCTTCGGAGAAATTGTACTTCATTGATACAGTTTAAGATTCACGCTAAAGAATTGTACTCCCGCTTGTTATTTAGGGGATACCCTTCTAAGGTCATTCATAGGGCTTACAAAAGGGCCCGATTTACTCATAGAGATTGGCTTTTGGAACCTAAGACCTCTTCCCCCCGATGGATAAAGTCACGGGTATTTTTCCTTTTATGCGGGGCACTTCCTCTGTTGTTAACTTACTTCATAAGTTTTGGCCTGTTCTAGCCATTCATTCTTGTTTTCGTAAGCCGCTTCAAATTGCCTACTCCCGTAAACCTAACCTATGCGATATATTGATGAAGACCACTGCACCTCAAGATAGGCCACTTTTGAGACATGAGAATGCAGGACATCTCCCTTGTGGAGCCTGTTCTTTTTGTTCCAATACCATTTCTGGTTTGACATGGATAGACAGCTGTACTAATAAAAGTTACTACACCCGATGGCGTACGGATTGCATTACTGATCATGTAGTCTATTTAATTATATGTCCCTGTCAACTGCCATATGTAGGAAGGACTTCAAGATCCTGCAAGCTGCGTTTGGGTGAACATGCCTCCTGTCTACGTACACAGCAGCTTACTGCACCATTGGTTCAACATTGCTTAGATCGCTTGCATATATTTGAAGATCTTTATTGGCGGATCTTGGATCATGTACCCCCTAATCCTAGGGGAGGTGATAGGGTTCAATCCCTGCAGAATTTAGAGCAAAAATGGATTTTTCGGCTACATTCTGTACAACCTGAAGGATTAAACCAGCAACTGGACTGGCATACTATTTTTTGACTTCTCAGATGGAGAGCGGTTACCTGATTGGTGGTCTCTTCTCTCTGCTCTGATTGGTTCTTTTATACACACCACACCTGACAAACGCGCTCGGCTAAATGACAGCGCCTGGGTTATAAAAACCAGTTGTTCTAGCATTGTTTAAGGCTTATGCTTCTGCTAACAGCGGTTTGACCTGAAGCAGGGGGTTTATGGACATACCCCCGAAACGTGGCACATCGAAGAATCGGACCTGCTGTGTATAGCCTATGCTGTCAAAGCTAAGTACCAGCCATTTTTTGAAGAGCTGTTTTAAATGTTTAAAAAAACGATTAAAAAGGACGGGCCACGGCGGTAGAAGGTGATTCCCCTTTCTACTTGGCTGGCCATTCCAACAAAAAGATTTCAAAGATATTTTCTGGTTTATTTCACTGAGTTTTGGGGTTTTTAGTATTCCATGTCTACAGCTACTGTGTTATCATTCTTTATTAGATTGTAAGCTCCAATGAGTAGAGACCGTCTTTTACATGTGTCAATGCAGTGCTGCATTCACCTTGCACCTTGTAGCGCTATACAGATGTTTAGTAGTAGTAGTAGTACATTCATCCCTTCCTTCCACACTCAAACCTCTCTCCTGCTGTCCCTCCCCCACCCCCAGACTCTCCCCTTAAGTCTCCCCTCCTTGCACTCACCCCTGACCTCCATTCCTAGAAGTGTTGAGGTGACCAGCATGAGCCAGTGAGTGCACAGTCAAAAAAAAAAAAAAAAAAGTTACCAAGTTTGCTGCACATATGGCTGAATAAATTAAAGGGGCAGTTGTTGTTCAGTGCTGTCGAGTCAGAGTCGACTCATGGCGACCCTCTGAATAGCAATCCTAAATTGTGTTAGGTCTTCAGTCAGGCTCATTGTTGACAGACTGGTACCTGTAGCTGCTGTTATTGTATCTATCCATCTCATTGCTGGCCTTCCTCTTTTGCGTTGACCTTCTATCTTGCCAAGCATGATGTCTTTCTCTAATGATCTCTCTCTTCGCATGATATGTCCAAAGTATGAAAGTCGAAGTTTTGTCATCTGAGCTTCTAAAGAAATCTTAGGTTTGATCTCCTCTATTACTGACTGGTTTGTTCTTCAGGCATTCCATAGTATACACAGTATTCGCCGCCAGCACCATAAGTAGTGTCCCTTTAATTTATTCAGCCATCTGTGCACCAAACTTGGTAACCTTTTTTTTGTCAGGCTGTGCATTAACTAATCATGGCAAAAAGAGCCGGTGACTGCTCACAACCCCAGCGGGCAGTCACCAGCTCTCCCAGTTGCAATCGCAGTTGCTTCTGCACTTATGCACTTGGGATCTGGGTGGGCAACCACTGGCTCTCCCGGCAGCAGGATCACAGCCATTTCTGAACTTCTGCCTGCGGGACTTGGGATCCACGTGAGCAGTCAACAGTCGCAATCCCGCGCGGGAAAGCAGAGGCAGGCCAGAGGCTGCAAATCTAAAATTAAAACAGAGCCAGAGTGCCGCCCCCATCCAAGTGCTGCCTGAGGCTATCGTCTCAAGTGGCCTCATGGTAGAACCGCCCCTGCATACACACATACACATGCCACACGGTTTGGAAAGAATTCCATAAGCCTACTCTGCATGCTTTCCCCACTTGTTCAAAACAGGATATAGTTCTTTCCTCCTTGAGGCATTGCTATAGAAGAGACCCTACATAAGACTTATTAGTTATATTTCTTTCCTATACAGGGCTGCCACTCAATATCCCTCCCAGTGAACTTTTGAATATTGACCCTATTCTGTTTTGCATTATGAAAATAAAGTTGTTTTCCAACCCTTCTCAAGTATCTATAATAAGGTTACCAGATTTTTGCTGGCAATGTAGGACACTTATTGGCAGTGTAGGGGGGGGGGGCAAGGGGCAGGGGAGCGAGGAAGTGATAACTTAGTTCCAGGTTTAAGCAACAAGGTGTGGAGGAGGGGTCATTACCATGAGCCCGCACACACACCCATCCCATGACAACAATAATATCACTTCCAAGCAGCAGACAAATCAACAGAGAAATAGAAACAGTGATGCATTACCCTATTGTGCAAAATATGAAGATAATGGAAGTAAATTCTAAAAACTAGCTTATTCAAATTACTAAATTGAAAATAAACTGTTTTCTAACTCCTCTGTCTCCATTGCTGGAATCAGGGATAGGAGGCTGCCAAAAAGTTTGGAATCTGGGACACAGGTCTAAAATTGGGACAATCCCCAAAAATAGGAGACATCTGGTAACCTTAGTCTATAATTTATTTTGCTTTTTTGAGTGGAGAAGAATTATGTTGGGTATCAGAAAAAGGAGGGGGATCTCTGATGGATGGAGGAAAGGAAGATGGAAACCTGGAGGCAGGCAAAGATGAGGAAGAGAGGAAGATGGGAATGGGAATGAGGAGGAAAACAACAGGAAAATGGGAAAAGGAGAGGAGATGTCGGGAAAGGAGGTAATAGAGAGGATTAGGAAAATAGACTTTAGATGGGATAAAGATAGGGAGAAGGGGAAGATCTTTTACCAATCTAATTAACCCTCTTGCTGTTTCACATGTACAGATATTCCCTAGCAATGTTCTCTTCCCACATGGATGCATGTGCATATGTGCACACATAAGCTTCCCTACATACAGCGCGCGTGCGTGCACGCACACACACACACACACACACACATACACAATCTACCTGATTTCTCTCCAGCCCCTATCACCAAACCAGTCCTCTGTCTTACCTCCCCAAATTATTTAGCTCTTCATTCTTTTCCCCAGTTGATCCACCCCTTCCCTCCCCCCTCCCCTCCTCCCCCCTCCTCCCCCCCACCCCCCCCCCCACCCCTGTCCACTTCCTACCAAGCAGGAGGAGCAAACCAGTAGGGCATTATCATGCCATAACCTTTTACTCTTGCGCTGGGACCCGACTTGTGTTTTGAACCACACATGATTATGCTTCTGCAAAGTTCAGCGTGCAAATTGGACCCCAGCTGCAAAAGAAGAGAATGTGATTTAATGCACATCACTCTCTTCTTCTTCTTCTTCTTCTTCCCCACGGGCTCAACATAGGGAGAATGGAGACGTGAAGAGAGAATATGACTTTTCCCTCCCTCCTACCCACCCTAAACCAGAGTCTGAGTTCCTGTAATTCCATGGGAACTTTGGAATTCTGCAGTGATGACTGGATTTTATGGCCCTTGCTCTTGTTGGAGAATAAGGGGGAGGATGTGCTGTTCATACACTTTTTCAAATTTGCAGCTTTTCTGGTAAAATATTCTTAAAGCAAAATAAATCAATAAGGGTGTTTTTAAAGTAATTTATAAAATTCACAACAGTTTTAATCTACTGTGTATAGATACTTCAGTCATTTGTAAAGCAATTGATGATTAGGGTTAAGTGTCTTCTATAGGCATGTTCCCAGGTGATAGCTGCCATCAGGCATCATATCACCAATGTGACTTCCCTATTGATTTGAAGCAGTCAATAGATAGCTACTTAAGAATAAAGTTCCTTCTCTTGTCTTTAGTTTAATTATCTTAGCTAGATAAGGAACTGAAGGCCAATTAGAAAACTGTTGCCCATTGCAATCAATATTTTTTGGGGGGTGGTGATGGGGGTGCTCAGAAAGAAGCTTGGAGTGAAAGTGTTAGCAATGCTGGAAGAGGAATTGTTATACACTAACCTCAGGACTGTTTTCATGAAACATTTTCTACTAATAACCAGGTCATCAAAACTTTGCAGTATGCATTTAACCTCAATGCCTATTTTCATTGCTGCTAGTATTATTGAGTGAACTTGGTGATTTTTCCTTTTAGTCTAGAACAGACTGAGGTCATAAACCCTGAGCACTCTGTATTTTCTTCTTCTTGCATCACAGAGTGCACAACCATGAGAAGCTCTGCTATCTCGACCATGAAATAAGGAAATGAATGGAAGGTCTCTAGTGCACTAAGGCCACAATGTACTAATGCATTCGGCAGAAAACTACACTAAGTTTCAACGCAGTGTTCTAACGTTTGCACTGAGTAAATCTCTTTATTCACAATGCCGTAACAAATAGAATAGAAATTAGCATGGCTTCATAAAGTCTACACACATTTGTAATCTGTAACGGTTTGCTGTATTGGGAGTAAAATGCATCCCTTCCTATTAGTGTGTGAATGGGGATTGGCTCACACATTGAGGGAAAGGGAGATATTTATAAAAAAAAACCTCCTGCCTCCTATCCCCACCCTACAAAAATTCCCTGATGGCACAGTGGGCCCTGGATTCCCTGACTTCCTCTCAGACTTTCCTAAACTCCCCAGGGCTATCTGCTTCAGGGCACTCAGAGTCAGGGAATTCCTGGCCTGCGCAGTCTAATACCCAGAACATCCCTGAAAGATGCTTGAGCTCTGGGTATTAGAATCTCCTGAAAGTATCATATAATAAAGAGAGAAGGCTGTCCGAGACTCCATATCGGTGATTCACTTGGTGAGATCTGTAATCTTCCAGGCTGTCAGTTGCTGACAATATTGATTTCTAATAAGTGGACACCGAGATGCTCAATTTGGGCTTTTGATTAGAGTGAAGTATAAAGAAACACTACATTTTTTGACCACTGAAGAATGTGTAACAATACTGAAACATAGCTATTTAGGGTTTGTTTGGCAATTTAATGATTGTATATCAATAAAGGAATCTGTTTTTTATATCACATTTCACACTGCCTGTTTTTTTTTTTTTTGCAGTCAGTGACTCAGTCCAGGGCATTCACATGGGCTGTTCCCTGTCTGTGGAATGCACTTTCCTTGGAGTTCAGAGGCCAGGGAGGTGGATTATCTAGAATGTCATAAAATGGTTAACTTCTATGTAGAGGCTTTTAAAGATTCTTTGTAAAGAGCTGGGCTTTGGTAGTGGAGATTTCTTGTGAAGTTTTGTTTGTTATGTCTTATATTTAATTAGATTTTCATTTAATTTTTAATATGTATGTATTTATTATAATCCACTGTGAGAGAGTTTGGCTTGGATGAGTGGTCTATTACAATTTTCATGAAATCAATAAACGCATCACATTCAGTTATACAGCTGACGTTTTATAAGCCTTTGCTAAAAGTGCATGAGGTTGCTTTAAATGTAGGACGCTTGAGGGTCTTTTGCTAAAGTGTGTTAAGCACTTAGGGGTGTGTTTATTAAACCATGCTGTTAGCGCAGGTTTGCTGCATGCTAAGGAGGTTATTTTAGAAGCCCTATTCGTACTATGGACATCTGAAAATAGGCATAGAGACATTTGAAGCACGGAGACCGCACCGGAGCCGTTTTAGAATCTGGGTCTGTGGATGTCCCCAGCTGAGGACATCCAAGTCTGAACAACGGCATGGCGGAGGCATGACTGGGGTGTTCTTAAGAAACTGGACATCACTGCCTGATCTCAGAAACATCCTGAACATCTGGGGTCACGTCTAAAGTTATACCTGCTTCAGGCATGAATAGGCACCAGGAAATTGTTCATTTTGGCCATAAAATATCCAGAGGGTGTAGAGAAGATTGTACTCCATCATCCCCAGTACTCTCCACAATCACAATGATTTTTATTTTATTTATTTATTTGAGCACATTTTTATACCGCTCCTTCCAGTGATCAGCAGCGGTTTACAGTTAACAATTGACTCTGCAAAGATTAGCAGTTACATAAAACAGTAGGATCATAACATTTGAACATTAAAAGTGAAAAATTGTTTAGGATAACTCAAAAAATAGGGATAGAAAAACTAAAACTGAATACATGATAGAGGAGGGAAACATGTTAATATACATGAATTTGATTAACTATATACATTATTTGTGTAGATAATATAAATAGGTTCATTATTTTGATTCTTCGTGGACTTGGGGGAACTAACTGGTAGAAGTGGTAGAATATCTCCCTTTAATTGTTTTCATCACGGAATTACTCTATGTTATTTCTGACTGATTGAAGTATTCTTGAAATAGATGTGTTTTAAGGCTTTTACGGAATGATGTGAGATCTTTGTTAGCTCTTAAGTTGTCGGGGAGTTTGTTCCATTGTGTTGGGGCAGTGTATGTGAATGCTCTATTACTAGTGAATGCCTTTGTTTTGCAAATGGAGAGGGGGTGTGTAGTATATTTAGGTTGTGAGTACGTCTTTTCCTGTTTGTAGTTTGCGGCATTATGAGTGTAGCAAGATGAGATGGGGCAGAATTGTTTATTAGTTTGAATGTTGTAATTATTATTTTGTATTGTATATGTGCATGTATAGGTAACCAGTGAAGTTCTCTTAGGATAGGTGTGATGTGATCAGAGAAGGGTACGTTCATTAGGATTCGGGCTGTTACATTTTGTGCCATCTGAAGTATGTTTGTTGTTTTTTTGGGCAGGCCTTGAAGTATGCCATTACAGTAGTCTAGATGTGGCATTATGATTGCTTGTATTATTGATCTAAAGTCTGATAGTTCAATGATGTTACGTAATGGCTGTAGAGTTCTTAGTTTGTAGAAAATGGTTCTATTTAAAAGTCTTAGGTGAGTTTCCATGTTAAGTGTGCTATCTAGTGTGACACCTAGGTACTTTAGTTCTTGTTTTGTGTTATAAGTGGTATTATTTAATATGATTGTAGGGGGATGTTTAAACTCCGGATTTTTAGAGATAAACATAACTTCAGTTTTTTTGTGATTGATAAGCATATTGTTTTGTTGGAGCCATTGTTGTGCTTCATTAAGGCAATTTTCTATGTGACTGTAATCAGGGTTACATATATCCAATTGAGTATAAAGCATTATATCATCCGCATAGAGATGATAGTCAATTTTGTGTTTCTGGAATATTCCGCAAATTGGTTTTAGATATAAGTTGAATAATATAGCGGATAGTGCTGAGCCCTGTGGGATACCTTGTGTCTGTGGGAAGGTATTGGATAGGTTTCTATCAAAATATACTTGTTGTATCCTGTTGGATATATAAGACGAAAACCATTTTAGGGGGGTTCCATTTATACCTATTGTTTCTAGTCTTTCAATGAGGATCTTATGATTCACTGAATCAAAGGCTGCAGATATGTTGATGAAAATTAGGACAAACATTTTTTTGCATTTTTCAATGCCTTTATAGAGTCTGTCGAATAATACTAGAAGCAGTGTTTCTACTCCATGCGATTGACGAAAACCATATTGTTGAGCATCAAGTGCATTTGTGTCATCTATGTGGTCTTGCAATTGGTATTCTACAGATTTTTCAATAATTTTGGCTAGAAAGGGTATACTGGATATGGGTCAGAATGAGGATGGATCTGCATTGTTTAGTGATTTGTTTTTTAGTATAGGTCGTATTAAAGATCTTTTTAGTTCTGTTGGCATGTTTCCTTGTGTTAGAGAATGGTTTACAATGTTTAGTATTATGGGCGATAATTCTGTTTTAGCATTCTTGATCCAGTCTACTGGACAAGGGTCAAGAGGGGATGTGGTGGTGTTTAAGTTTGTGATGATGTTTAGAAGTTGTCTGTTATCTATTGAGTAAAAGTTTTCCCACACTATAGTGGGGTTGGTATTTTGTGTTATCCTTTGAAATGCATTAGTTTCAATTCTATGGGAGATTTTTTTCTTCGCTAGGGTTTAATTTTTTAGAGTAGTGATCAGCCAGTTCTTGAGCATTTATAGGATAATTTGAATTATCATCTTTTGGGGGTTTAGTGAATGATTTTACAAGCTCAAATAATTCCCTTGGCTTATTTAAAGCATTAGTTAGTTTTTTGGTGTGATAGTTCTTTTTTGCTGTATTTACTGTTTCTTTATAGGATTTAAGTAGAGATAAGTATTGTTTTTTGGTCTCAGTTGATTTCCTAGCTCTCCATTTTTCTTCCATTTTTCTGAGATCCTGCTGTGTACCAAGGTTCCGATCTTTTCTTTGGTTTGTTATTTGCATGTGAGGTGATTTTAGATGTTTGTTTAGAAACAGTTTCAATTCCGTTGTTCCATTGTTTTATTAATTCGTCCAGGTTTGAGGATTCTGTATTTACATGTGAAAAGATCGAATTTATTAGTGTGTCTTTATCTAGTTTTTTAAACATGCTTTTATGTGTATTATTATTAGGTTCTATATTAAGTGATTGTGGTGGCATTTCAAATGTGAATTGTATAAGGTGGTGGTCTGACCATGGCACCTGTTTTATTTTAGGTGGTGTATTTGTTACTGTGGTGTTTGAATATTCTTTGGGAAGAAATACTACGTCTAAGATATTTCCCTTGTCATGTGTAGGTGTTTGGATTATTTGACGGTAACCCATCTGATCCATGGCCTCATTAAATGTATTAGTTTGTGATGTATTGAGTGAAGCAAGGTTTATATCGCCTAATATCATGTGATATTTTTTTAATGAGGTTTCGCATATTGTTTCGAGGGCTGATGCTAATGCTTCATGTTTTCCAGAAGGTGGTCTGTAAATGAGGGAAATAGCAAAGGTTTTATTTTCTACCTTAAGGATGTCTATACCTTCAAGAGACTTCTGGGCAGTGCAGGATAGGTTTAGATTTTTTCTTGCTATTATTAGCACCCCACCACCTTTTCCTTTGTTACGAGGGCAATCAAATATATTATATCCAGGTACATTTAGCGTATTAAGGGGGACTGTGTCAGCCTCTGAGAGCCATGTTTCTGTGATGCATAATAGATCAGGTTTTTCCTCAGTAATAAGGTCCTGTATAATGGGCAACTTGTTTTTAATAGACCTAATATTTATTAGTATGCATGTTTGAGGGATTAGTATGCTAGACTTGGTGTGAGTATCATTAAGGGTAGGTTTGATTGTAATTAGTCTTGAGCGTGGTTTCGTTACCTTTGATTTATATTGGTGTATATTATGTTTGGATTGATATGGGAACCATTGTGTGTATTGTGGTAGTTGGTATAGATATATGTGGCTTGGTGAATAGATGGGATACGTGTATAGGTATGCTTGTGATGTTTTTGTGTGCAGGATGATACTTATCATGGTGATAAGAAGCAGATTTAGGAGTTCCATCTTTATCCTTTTTGTTAGTAAATATCTTACTTGTAGGTTGAGAAAGAAGTGTGTATAAAGGGTGTTATTCGTATGATCTAGTTAATATGGTATTTAGGTCTAGAATAACCTCAAGTGTCTAAGATTGTAACTATTTAAATCAGCTGTAGGGTAGTGCTAGATCCTTCTTAACTGGGTACGCTACAGATTAGAGGTTATTGGTAAGTTACCGGTGGAGTCAATAGCAACGGTGCAATGGAGACTGGCATTACTAGGGCTACTGTCAACAGTATCAATATATGGGATTAATATAGCTACTGGCAAAATTATCAGAGATGAGATATTGATAGGTCTATTGGTAAGAGTATCAAGGCTACTGGCAACAGTATCAAGAAATAGCATTGGGAGGAATACTGGCAAAAGTATCAAAGGCTACTGGCAACAGTATCAAGAAATAGCATTGGGAGGACTACTGGCAACAGTATCAGGGCTACTGGCAACAGTATCAAGAAATAGCATTGGGTGGACTACTGGCAACAATATCAGGGCTACTGGCAACAGTATCAAGAAATAGCATTGTAGGGACAGATAGGCAGTGATAAATTGCTGGCAACAGTTACAGTTACTGGCACTATTAAGGCTATTGTCAACAATATATATATAAGTAGCAAACTGATGTTTTGGCTATACTTGAGAGGATATAATTGCAAATATACAGCAGGGAAATATAATAATTATCTGATGGTAGATGTTAAGTCAGGATCCTGTAGCATGGGGTCAGTTTTCTGGCGCCAGACAGTTCATATGATTAAGTTTAAAGCTATGGTGTTATCGTTGATGAAATAGCTCCGCCTCGATGGCGCTCAGTTTATAGGATCGTTGTGAAGAAAGTCCAGGAATTACCGACCTTTACGTTGCCTTTAGGCCAACTGCCTAAGGGCCACGCCAAAGGGCCCTCAGGCGCGGGCCCCCGGCGCGGGTGCACCAGATAACTCCTTCTTTAAATTGTAGTCGGGCTGCACCGATTGGGCAGCGTCTGTTTCAGCGACTTCCCGCTGCAGAGAACTGCTCGATCCCTCCTGGGAGAGCACGCAAGGGATGAAAGGGCTGCTGCTTGGATGGTGCCCTCTTTAAATTGTAGTCGGGCTGCCCCGATTGGGCAGCATCTGTTTCAGCGACGTCCCGCTGCAGAGAACTGCTCGATCCCTCCTGGGAGAGCACGCGGGGGATGAAAGGGCTGCTGCTTGGATGGCGCCCTCTTTAAATTGTAGTCGGGCTGCCCCGATTGGGCAGCGGCTGTTTCAGCGACATCTCGCTGCAGAGAACTGCTCGATCCCTCCTGGGAGAGCACGCGGGGGGGGGGGGGTTTGAAGCCAGTCCTAGCCCACTTCTCTAACAATTAGGCTATTCTTAGATGTTCAGGTTTTGAAATACTCTTCCGTGGATGTCTGTGTAGATGTCCCTGCAGACATCTATATTGGGCACATTCACGTTTCTGAAATAGTGGCTGAACGTGGACTTGCCTGCTTTTTTTTTCAGACGTTCTGGCTTGAATGTCCCAGATTGCACTTGGACATCATTTGTAAAATTCCATTTCACATGTGCTGCGCTGTTAGTGTGGGGCACTGTGATAAAAATCCTGTGCTAACTGGTTATCATGCGTTTGAACAGGGACTGGGTGTGTTAGGGGCATAACGTGTGCACTGATGGTGCACTGTGGATAGAGTGGGTGTTATGGGGATATGCTCACCACGAATGTTGTGGTAGGTGTGGGTGCACTTAATGCCACCTTAAGGAGAGGCGATTTGTGCACCCCCATGCCAGTTAGCAAGGTGTGAATCCTTACCAAAGTGCTAATGGTAAGGAAAACTGCTCACCCCCTTCCAGAAGTTAGCACGGACCTCCATGCTAGTTTTGCACTCTTTAGTAAATATGCCCCTTAATGAGGGAATAAGTGTGTGCTAAGAGTTAACATGTTGGCATCACACTTAGTACATGCTAATTTTCATATTAAATATATAATGTGGAAAGGGGCAGGAATGGGAAGGGAATAGTTGCTTTAATTGTAACTGCCGCAGATAACACTGATTCTTTGTCACCACCACAATAGCTGGCAAATGGAGTGTAATTTCATAAAGACCTGCTTAGTTAACTTGCTTTTTTCTGCTCATATTTCACCCCTATTTTATAAAGTACGCGCCTACTTAATTTTATCAAATAGGGACGTAAACGTTCAAAAGCATGCGTTATATCTAGGTGCGATCACTTACAGCAGCTGCAGATAGCTGCTCCTAGAGTTCTCAAGAATGTGTGTCAATTCTACTATTTTATAAAGTGAAATGCGCGCTTGTGTACCCAACCTATTCTTCATCCAAGTTCTGCCCATTTCCACGCCCACAGTGAAAGTACGCGCCATGGGCTTACATGCACACTTATACACTAGTGACCAGCAAACGTATTCACACAAAGGCCCACGTAGGCATTTAACTCATTAAAAATGTGTGATTTACCCACGTAGATGGTGCATAACTTTACACAGCTCCTTATAAAATCCCCCTCTAAGTGCATCTGTATTATCTAGCATGCACTTAATGCAGGATAAATATTTTTTCTCTGCGTTAACTGTATGAGAAGATGATGGACATGCTCCCAACAATTATTTTATTTATGTATTTATTTATTTATTTGATTCTTCTATACCGCCTCTTCCAGAGATAAGGGGCAGTTTACATTTAACACAACATATTACAAAGAACAGAGGTTGAACTATTTACATAGAGCCATAGATATATTTAACATGAAGCAAATGCTTTATATACATAGTTGTCTGAACTGACGACTAGTAACTATTTATAGTTTGTATGTATTTCTGTGAGTTTAGATATGAATATAGATTATTGATTGGGGGGGTACAGGGGGTTGGGTTGTGATCATAAGATGAGGTGAGTTAGGTGTTGTGAAGTTGGGTTATCATTGGTGTTACCGTAGTGTTCAGTAAAGAGAGATGTTTTGATTTCCTTTCTGAAAAACTGTAGGTCTTTGGTCGCATGGATTGACAAGGGCAGTGAGTTCCAGATACTAGGAGCGGTGTAGGAGAAGGCTCTGGAACTGGTGGACTGTTTTGTCTTGTGTATGGAGGTTGGTGTTACCAGTGAGTGTTTTGCATTTTGCCTACGGGATCTGGAATCTGGTTGGGTTTGTATGAGAGTAGATAGGTATGATGAGGCTATGTTGTTAATCAGTTTGAATGATATCAGCAGCTTGTATTTTATTCGGCTCCCTACTGGGAGCCAATGAAGGTCGTATAAGATTGGGGTTATGTGTTCAGTCAATCGGGCCTTGTATACTGTTCTTGCTGTTAAGTTTTGCGCTCTTTGGAGGATTGTTAAGGTTTTGACTGGTAGGCAAATATACGAGGCAGTAGAGGGTTAGGTGACTTGCCTAAGGCCACAAGTAGGCTGAGGCAGAGGCACACTGTCTGGACCTGACTGATTGACAGTCCCAGGCCTGCGGCAGCGCTGCCTTCCTGTCTCTGCTCCATTGAGTCATAAGAACATAAAAAATACCATACTGGGTCAGACCAAGGTCCATCAAGTCCAGTATGCTGTTTCCAACAATGACCAATTCAGATCACAGTTATCTGGCAGGTTCTCCAAAATACACACAGGTTCCACAAAGCTCGTCCCAGGGTAAGCAGTGGATTGTTTCAGGCGTAAGGCCAGTAGTTTGTGTTTGGGCTAGGGATGTCTTCCCGGTGTGATTGTCTCAGCGTGGGGTTTCCCAGTGTGCAGGTATACTTACTGTTTTATAATTATGTGCCAGATAGCAGAATTCTTTGTAAAAATGTTTTTCTCCTCTTTTTAATATGAAAGTTACTGTGTTTGAAAGCTTTTTTGAGAGAAGAGAGAACTTCTCTTGCACTTTTATCCAAGTGCATATTTATATAGACTTATGTAAATGTAATATGGTACTCAGAGGTAATAAGCAGGGCGTCCCCTCAGGCAATCTCTGGATATACAGGGCTGTCACTGGAATCAGCCCTGTACGTCCGGGGGTCGGTCCCGCTCACTCTGCTCACGTGCTGCCCCTGTTCCCCGCAGCACACAATGGCTCTGTATGTGCAGCAGGGCCGAGAGGCAGCATAGGCTGGCGCCTTCGTGGATCGGGCCCATTGTTCTTAACCATACTAATGATGGTTCATTTATTGAGTTGACCATATTATTTACTATTTACTATCCCTGGCAGCACCCGCCATTTGGAACTCCCTCCCTGCCAGCCTAAGATCAATGATTGATATTAAGGACTTCCGAAAATCACTCAAAACAACGCTCTACACAGAACATTACAGTGACATTACGTGACTCTAATATTTACGCAGTATACCCTCCCCACCCTGCGACAGCCCCCCCTCACTCCTTGTATATAACCCACTGTAGATAGCTCAAACTTGTATATATGGCACCCCAATCAAGATGTACCTACCCACACACCCACGTACACTACCTTCACCACCACTGCATGCCGACACCCCCGCACCATCCCAATTGATTTGTTTGCAGTGTAAACCGCTTTGATTCAAGGATGAAGCGGGATATACATCCTTTTAAATAAATAAATAAATAATTAAATTTGTTTATTTATTTGTTACCCTTGAAGCAGGTTGCGGCCAAAACATCTTGGGTTTTATTATTTTTTTATTGTTATTAATTTTCATATGGTCTTATGCTTTTATGAATTTTATGCAATAATTTTATCTGTATCTTTTATCTGTGTTTATCACCATTGCTTCTGTTGTTGGTACTTTTGTGTGTTGTATACACCTCTTTATTTGTACTGTAAAAATGTAATTGCAACAGATTTTACATATTCAGATCTTCTCAATCATGCATACCCCAAAACGTCCAGACTGCTTAAGGATGAATAAGAAAGGCTGTGAAAAATGATTGACGAGATGGAAATCCTGCTCAGATGTTTTTTTGTGTTGGGCTGGCATTGGTAATGAGATGAAGCACATATCTGGGGGACTGTAACCTTGTGTAATCTCAAACACATAGCCTCTCAGTACAGCAGCAGCTTTAGCACCTATAATGGCTCACTAGAGCTTCTAGTAAAATGTTGCCTTTTCCACAACTTACCAGCGGATGCTGGTGGTGTTCGTTGAGTACTGACACAGCTGTTAATGTTTATACGGATTTTGTGGTCCATCTGTTAA
The DNA here is from genome assembly GCA_033557465.1 of Ichthyophis bannanicus. Classification (NCBI taxonomy): domain Eukaryota; kingdom Metazoa; phylum Chordata; class Amphibia; order Gymnophiona; family Ichthyophiidae; genus Ichthyophis; species Ichthyophis bannanicus. Next base: position 601,435,501 of record CM066034.1, read on the forward strand.
TTAATTTCCAATTTTCTTTACCGAAGGTGGCTATTTCTCCATGTGGGAAGTATGATTTGTTTTCACATGCTGTTGATTTTGTGACTCACGTTCTGTACATAACCCCAGTGTAACAGAGAAAACAGAAAGCAGTGCTGTAATCCTACAGAAATGCGTGCGTCGTCTGTATGGAAATGCATGCTTTCGAGTATTCAGTTTGCTACTTTTCAGAACTCTAGAGATGGGACAATTCATTTGTTTCTCAGAAATGTGATTGGAAGGGGTGTGGCACCTGCATTTCATTTGAGCATGATCCCTGCCTGTGTTTTGTAATCTGGGTTCACATGTTTTTAAATTGCTAAATGGGCAGCTCCTGTCTTAGTGAATTTGGTCTGCCATACTAGAGCATTCAGTCTACAAATCCCAAACACCAATAGCAAAGTCAAACAGGGTTTGCACTAGAAAATAAGTGAGGCCCCCCTCATATTACAAATACAGAATATCGTAACTACATAATGGCAACATTTTGCTGTTTTATGTACAAATGGGTAACCTCTTGCATCTGCCTATGAAATAAATTAAAAATAATGAAGCTGATGTTGAAGGCAAGTTATGCATTCACCAGTTGGTGGCAAATGCATAGCTCACTTATTCTTCACGTTGTGGAGTTTATTCATATAAGACCGGGCTGGTAACTTGCTAATGACCAGATTAGAGGCATATAAAAAGGAGCCAACATCGGGGTGGGGCAAAGGCAGTGTCAGCACTTTTGTGCTTACAACTAGAGGACTGAGATCACTATTTTGACAAAGGGAACTGCTGGGGCAGGAGCACTTGGGGAATCGCTTCTGATGGTCTTAGATAACTGGGGTACTAATCCCCACAAGGGTAGAGGAAAGAAACTCTTCTTTTCCCTATGTTCCATTACAGTTTTCCTCCCCCTTTTCTTTTCCCATTATGCCCCAAATTACATCCACATGAAGGTGGATGCTGTAAGTCATATCGGATGATCTTATGTGCCTGGTCCGAATATCTCCTCTGTTTTGATATTGGATCCAAAGGCTCTACCCCTGATGCTAAATCCACCCCTCTTGGGGATCGATGACCTATGCTTCTCAGGCAATAGACCCACTCCCTCTGGATGGCTGATGCCGCACTGACTCTCAGCCACTGGGCCCCATTCTTCTTTGGACCCAATGCTCTATTGCCTTTTAACCAATATATCCTACTAGTCTTCAGTGACCAACACTCTTTCCTTTAATTGGGAAGGCTTTCCATTACCAGACCCTACTCATTTCATCTTCATTTCTGTACCCCATTTAGTTCATCTTTGGCTACCAAATCATTCCTACTGAAGTCTGAGGCAAGCTATCTTATAATATTGTAATGGGGTTTTCTATCCATTTTGAATGAAATGTGCTGACAGTCATATATAATAGTAGCAACAGCACTGCAAGTGGCATATTAAGATTCAACATAAACATAAATACCCTATGGACAACCTGAAGGCAACACGAATACGTTAAAGCAGCAATATAAATGATATAAACAGGTTGGAGCCAGTGCAGAGGGTGACTACTAAAATAGTTAGTGGTCTTCATCATAAAACATATGAGGACAGACTTAAAGAGCTTAATATGTATACTTTAGAAGAAATGCGGGATAAGGGAGATATGATAGAGACATTTAAATATCTCCATGGCATAAAGGTACAGGAGGAGAGCCTCTTTCGATTGAAAGCAAACTCTGCTATGAGGGACATAGGATGAGGGTAAAAGGGATAGACTCAGGAGTAATATGCAGAACTATTTCTTTATGGAAAGAGTGGTAGATGTGTGGAATAGTCTCCCAGTGGGGGGGGGGGGGGGGGGTAGAGATGAAGACAGTACCTAAAGTCAAAAAAGCATGGGACAAACACAGAGGATCTCTAAAGGAAAAAAGGGGACTACTGTAGTAGTTGATAAGGAAAGGCAGACTAGATAGGCCATGTGGTCTTTTTCTGCCATCATGTTTCTATATTTCTAACAATATTTGCTGGAAGGTGCAGGAACACAGAAAGAGGGCCAACATGGTACCCAGATTAGCTGAAATTGCCCTAAAGCACCTGAAGTGTGCCATCACACACTGGAAGAGCCCAGGCAGTGGGAGTGGAGTAAGGTTAGCCAAGCTGTATGCTTCCAAGTTATAGTACTGGCAAAGAGGACTTTTGTCCCAGCATAGGAGCCTGTAGTGAAGATCCTTTGGGCTGGTGAAAGATTTCATGGACTGCTTGGCAAAGATCTGTGGGCTTTGGATAAAGAGCAGAGGATGCACGGCCATTAATGCCTCAAAGGCTGTGGCAGAGCATTGAAAGGGTGGCAGCACTGGCTACAAAGTTCAAAACACCCAAAGAGGACCCCACAGCAGCAAGACTAGCTGGAAGGCTCTTAAAATACCCAAAGAGAGCCCACACAGAACAGAGGTAGCATGAAAAGCCCTACCATCTGAACAGAAACACCTCAAGGCATAGAGAAAAACCAGGTATCTCTTCCTAAGGCACTTTTAAAGGACCAAGAAAATTAATGTTCTAGGAGTAGGGCAAAGCAACACCAATGCTGACAAGAAGAACCTTTAAAGCGAAAAAGGGTTAAAGTGGCAATAACTGTGGAATTAAAAGTCAAGGTACCAAGACAGGTGCAAAACAGGAAAAAAGAAGATTTCATCAACCCACTAAGATACTGATCACCCTAGCTAAACACCTAGCCCAGTGCCTGCCTGTATAGCATTACAACATAGCTCTGCAAAAACTCACTTAAACTTAACCCCAAAAAAAACACAGCCACTTAGGTTACTGGCTCGTGCAATTACCCCACTATGGCTCCCATCTTAGATGGAACCCCGATTACTACTCAACCTTCTTTTAAATATCTGGGTATATTATTGTATGCCAAGATTTCCTTCTTCCCATAGATCGCTCATGTAGTGAAGTCATCTTCTTCACTCTCTGGCATTTCAGGGCTATTAGACCATTCTAGACCCTATTGCACAGATTACTGTCGTGCTTAGTACTGTAATCTCTAGATTGGATTACTGCAATTTTTCCTATGCTGGATTACCACTTTTTCAACTAAAACGTCTGCAAACTATTCAAAATACTGCCGTACATATTCTTTCCCATGCTTGGAAGTATGACCATGTCACTCCTCTTCTGATCCATCATCACTGGCTCCCTATCATATTGCATATTCGGTATATAATTCTGATTCTAGCCCATAAGGCATCACAGCAAGGCTCCAGACTGCATCTCTTCTGTGATCACCCTGTACGCCTCAACCTACTCTCTCCATTCTCTTCATGGCAATCGATTACACATTCCATCCCCTGCCAAAGCAAAATATGAATACACTTGGCAATCAGCCTTCTTCCGAGACATCTCGCTCTGAAATAGTTTGCCCCTCACTTGTGAGTGGATCCTAATTTCAAACGCTTAAAAGTGCACTAAAAACACATCTGTTGGAAGTCTCATAATCTGGGTATTGGTTCGTTGCTAGCTGAGCAATTCCTTCTCCTCACGTCTATCCCCCTATGCTTGCCCTCCCTAACTCCCCTCAACTCTCTTCTCACTATTTCCTTTTTCCTATATATAGTATGGAGTTCCTATATTCTTCCTTTTTCTTTGATTAGAAGAGTTTTGTAAACCATATTGCTTGTACTCATAAATGAAGTATTATATCAAATAAAATAAACTATAAACCATTACAGAGCAACACAACAAAAATAATGACGTCAAATCCCCAAGGTATAAAAAGAGGGTGAAGATGGTAGAAAGTACACTGGAATGAAGACTCCAAGGTGCCCATAATGCTGCAGAGGAGAAAGTCAAAGAAATAATTCTGACTTGTAATAGTTAATTTCTCTTTTTCTTTTATCTTTTTGTTGGAGCTGCCCCGACAAAGTGGGCAGAATGGAATCTGTCCCCCCGCTGTGGCCTCTCCTTTTTAATAAGATTATAAATGAGTCAACAATTATTAAACACTTAACTTTTTGTCGAGCTTTCAAACCGCCAAAAAAGTCAGAGTAACTACGTGTCACGTTTTGGGTCTCAATTCGCCGACCCTGCATCAGGTTAATGAAATCCGTTAGTCGTGGAAGCTTAAATGAATCCAAAGAGAAAAGCCCTCTTAGATATACAAAATCGGCGTCTGACGTTGATAATGACAAAACCATCACTTGAAACCAATCAAAATGGTTCAAAGTCAGAAAACAGCCTTTCAGAAAGGGGAATACCCTACTGTCAAGGGAACCTCCAAATCTGGTTGGCTGAATACTTATATCCAAGGCTGTAATAGGATACAAATAATGACAATCACATAATCGTATGCCATTCAACCTGAGCATTTAAGCCTGCCAGGTAAACAGTATTCAATAGGAAAATCCATCTTTGTTCCAATTTTTGTAACTTTAGAGTGTGGTTACCTCCTCTTGGATCTGCTGGAACATGGTCCAATATGCGCCAATGCAATTGTTCAAAATTATGTCCATGTTGAAGGCAATGTTCAATCATTGGTGCTGTGAGAGTTTTTGTATGAAGGCAGGATGCATGCTCACCCAAGCGAACTTTTATGGATCTGATAGTGCGTCCTATATAGTACAGGGAACATGGGCATATTATTAAATAAACCACATGAGTGGATTGGCATGTTGTATGCCATTTGGATCTGTACGTATAAAAGGTGTGTGTGTCTAACCACTCGGTACCCATTATGGAAGCCATATAAAATCGGCAAGCACCGCATTGAAAATAACCATGATTTTCCTGGGATGATTCAGGACGATCCAGTGGGGAGGTAGATTTTACTAAAAAATCACAGAGATTTGCTCCTCTCGAATAGTTTACCTGTAAACGTTTACCTTGAAAACAGGTGTGCAGGCCAAGAATTGGCCAAAATCGATGTAATATTTTTACCACTTGGGAAATGCCATTAATGTAGGGAAAAATGCCCGTGATTGTCATCTTGTGATTGGGATGTCTGTGTGTTCATAGTCGGTGATAACAACCAGTCACGATGAGTGAACCAAGCACGCTTATAAGCAGGAATCCTGGCAACAACCCCAAGCTTGCAGAGCAACAGGAGGGTGCATTGATGAGCGCACAAACTATTCATTTTGCAACTAAATATTGAAAGTGTGCACCATTCACTACCTACAGATTAGCGCACATACAATCTATCTGCATACTTAGGCATCCTTTTACTAAAGTTCACTAAGTGCTTTACGTGCTTTTTAGCAGGCGATAATGGCCCATGGTGACAGTTAATGTGCGGGCATGATATCTACCAGCCGCTAAAACGTGCATTAATTGCCCATCATGCAAAGGCTAAGTGTAGGTGTGGAGAGCACATTGTAGTTAGCGCAGAGATGCATATTACACACTAATAATCAGTATGGCAGTTAGCACAGGTACACTTAATGATACTTTTATAGGTGATATTAGGTAAACCTGCATTAACTGTATCACACGTTCGAGTATGCATCTGTGCAATAACTGTCAAGAACATGCTGGTGATGTTCCCGACAGTTACCGTTGAAGCTTCGTACTTAACGCAAATTAGTTTTCATGCTAAGCCCTCATTAAGTACAACACTAGAAGGTCCTCTTAAAGTTCCAGCATTCATACAATGTACGTGCAAACAAGGAAATAGGTGAAATGAACATGAAAACATGCTTAGAAATCGGGAACATTTTCATTTAAAATGAGCATGAACCGAACTTATTTTTGGCTATGCACACTGCTTAGAGCAGTACAGTAAAGAGACTGGCATAAACCACACAAGGCAGCAGAAGAGGGTCGATGGGAGCAACAGTGGAATGAAAGTCGCAGGTCACTGACAGTGCGGAAAAATCAACACCGATATTAGTAAGAAAACCCTAGGCACCCTGAAAAGGGCAAATTCAAGTCAATAGAATTGCAAATCCAATGCACCAAGAGAGGGGAAAGGCATTTTCAGTATCAGAAAGATGTTTTTTAAAGTTGTATGCCACTGCTCAGGACCCATGTTGAGAATATTTCATTAAAATAAGCCAGTCTGTATCTATATAGGTACACAAGAATGTTACAGTGGCATGAAGTTTTTAGCATTACCTCTTTAAGTAGGGCCATGCTTGGTGAACCTTCAGCTCTGTGGCTCCATCAAATTAACTTCCAGGCTGCTAGCTCTCCTAACTGTGAATTTGATAATTAAAACAGAACAATTATAATATCCATCCCCAACAGCACTCTTTCCATAATGAACAAAATCCAGGGCAGTCTCTTCCACCATGCAGCCATATCTAGCGCGACATGAAGAAGGCAAGAACCAAAAGTGGGGCACAGCACTACAAATTGTCAATGGTATGAACATCCCAAGAAGTTAAAGAACGTTTTGGGTTTTTTTCCGTTCATTTTATTGTGGGGGAAGGGAGAGTGTTTGGGGACAACAAGAAAAAAGCGAATAACAAGACAGTTGATCACATCATGGAGAAGTATCTGTAGTGGCATTAGCAGCAATCTAGCAAGGCACTGAACCAAGAAAGTTGGCAGGGCAGGCTCTGCTAACTTTTAAACTGCTGGGTCGCGGAGTTTCTAATAACAAGAATAAGCATTTTCTGTTTCTCATAAGGCAAGAATAAGCATTTCCTGTTTCTCGTGAAAAGCAGAGAAATGTTCCCGCGGCTGCTTACTTTTTTGAAGGACAAATCGGAGCAGACATGGAGGAGAAAGGAGGGGCTGAAAGGGAGCAGTAAACGGGGGGAAACTGGAAGGGTGCAGACACGGGGGGGGGGGGGAGATGAAAGGGAGCAGATACTGGGGAGCTGGAAGGGAACAGACATGGGGGGCTAAAGGGGACCAGACATTGGGGAGAAAGAAAGAACAGACATGGGGGGGCTACAAGGGAGCAGGCACAGGGGTGGAGTTGGAAGGGAACAGATACTGAGGAGCTGGAAGGGAGCAGACATGGGGGGCTACAAGGGAGCAGATACTGGGGAGCTGGAAGTGAGCAGACTCGGGGGCTGAATGGGAGCAGGCATGGGGGCTATAAGGGAGCAGATACTGGGGAGCTGAAAGGGAGCAGATACTGGGGAGCTGGAAGGGAGCAGATATGGGGGGCTACAAGGGAGCAGACACTGGGGAGCTGGAAGGGAGCAGACACTTGGGGATGGGGCTGGAAGGTGGCTGGGTAATAGGAGGGGGGCTGGAAGAGAACTGATGGGGGGAGGTGGGGGCTAGAAGGGAGCTCACATGGGGGAGTGGAAAAGAGGGGAAGGAGGAGGCTGGAGGGAAGGTGGGGGCTTGAAGGGAGCTGACACCTAGGGATGACACTGGAAGACATATGGACAGAGGAGAGGGTGACTGGAAGGGAAATGACACGGGAGGGGGCATTGGGACTAGAGGTTTTCTGATACCTGGGATGGTATTTGGACTAGAAGGGGCTGAACGATAGAGAAGGAGGGGGACTAAAAGGGAATATACACCAGTGGCGGTCCTGGGAATGCAAGGGGGTTGGCACTGGAAGGTATTGGGAGGGGAGGCTGTAAAGGAGGCTGATACTGGGGAGGGTTACTGGGACTAGAAAAAGGCTGATAGAAGAAAATGAAGAAAGCAAAAGGAGAGACAAGAAATGTCAGATGGACTATAGACCATAGAAAAAGAGCTAAGATAAGACAGAGGAAAACAGAAACCTCAGATCAGGACCAACATGATCAAAAATCATCAGACAACAAAGGTAGAAAAAATAATTTTATTTTCAATTTAGTGAATGGACATTGCGCTATCTTTATATTTCAAACAGTATGGGGAGCTGCCTCTTTTATCTGATGTGGCACTGCATGCAGAGTCTGGCTTCTTGGGGTTTCATTTTAATTTTTGTCTACGTATTTTTACTTTAGGTTGTAGTCACTTATTCTGTACTTGGTGAGGGTCTGTGTTCTGAGTGTGTGACCAAGGCCAGATGTTCTGTTAACATGAAGTTTGTATGTAGGGATCTGGACTGTAGTAATGTGACTTGTACAGCTTTTCAAATAGGTATATGGATGTTTTGGGGCCCATTGCAGTGTTTATAGTGCTACTTTTTTCTGGGTATGCCCCTTATTGTATGAGTTTTTGAAGTGTATGCTGGTATGGTATAGTAGATTTGACTGTAGATTTTCAGTGACTTTTGCAGTGTTTTATATTAGTTCACAATATGCCTGGCACTGGAGAATGTTTATGTTGTTGTTAGTGAGATGACCAGAATCAGATTTTATTTTATTTATTTTTTTTGACTATCACAACCTGTTTGTATGATGCTAAGTATTTATTGCTAAGTACAGTATTTTTATTTTGGTTATGCATTTGCTCTTTTGCTGCAATTTTCTTACAACACTGGATTTGAAGGAGAAATACTAATATCGCTTGAAAAGAGTTCACAATGCGGTTTTGGGAAAAAGGAGGGTAGGGTGCAGCCAACATTAATAATAATGAGGGAGGGGCCAATTTATAGGTTGCAGGGGGGGGGGGCACTAGAAGCCCTAGCACCGGCCCTGCTCCTTCATAAGAAACAGTCCAGAAAATTTATTTTATTTAATCTCACAACGTTAGACACCTCCCATTCGATAGTTCCTTTCTGACATCACTGTTATGTGTCCCTGCAGCGATGCTTGCATCATTGATAAGCAACAGGGACTTTTATGACTTATATATGGCTTTTAAACACTAGTTTAAAAAGAAAACAGCCTAGTTTCTTCTCACAAAACTACAGTGTCTACTTTTTGAGAGCACTGTTGTGTATCTAGGGCAATGAGTAATACTCAGGACTTGCATCTACACAGTAACAATGAGGTATTTACTGGTATGTTGTGGTATGGGAGGTGGCATAACATGATATTTTGGCTCTCCAAAAGCTAGGGGAAGCTCTAGCAAAGAGCTGAGAACCCTAGGAAGTATTAAACAGAGGAGGATGCCTCTAAAATAGCACATTACCCTTAAGGGTTTATCTAGGCTGAGCCATCTTAAGGAAGTGAGAGGGAGACAGGCTAGTCGGGAGAGTGCGGTCCTAGTAGGCAAAATAAAACGTTAGGCACAAAGTCAGGAAGGTGCCATGAAGGAAGTCTCCAATACCCTGTCAATCCCTGCTGCAGGAAGTCCTATGATATGGTCTGTACAGATGTGCAGTTCTTTGAAATGACATTATGTATGTCATTAATACTGTGCACTATCTTTCAATACTGTGCACTACTGAGCAGTAGTGTGTACTATTTGCCCACAGTGTGCACTATTGAGTAATCATATGCACTATTTAAGTGATAGTGATAGGGCACGCTCTTAATGACATTCCCTCAAAATGAAATAAAAAAATTCCACAAAGAACACAGGAAACTAACATAACAAAACCTTCTGGCCTCTATACCCTAATGGTCCAGGGATGCCTGGAAAGTGAATGCCATAAGTCCATGGAAAAGCTGTAGAAAGCTGGGAAGCTTAATTACCAAAGGTCTTGGGGTAGGACCAGATTTATATTTTGCCCTGTGAATGGAATGCATGGGGGGGTTAAAAGTGGATGTGAGAGAGCCCTTGGAAAAAGCTGGGAAGTCCTGTAGTCACAAGGTCTTAATGCAAGACCAGGTTTCTGCTTTACCCTGTGAGCGCAGTGCAGGGGAGCTTTAGGAGTGAAAGTGAGAATGCCCTTGGGGGCTGTTGGGGAGCTAGTCACAAGGTCATAAGGGAAGACCAGCCTTTTGCTTATCTTATGAGCGTGGTGCAGGAGAGCTTTAAGAGCGGAGGTGAGAAAGCCTTTGGGAAGGGAGAGAGCCCTTGAGGAAAGCTGAGGAGCTTGGTAGTTTAAAAGAGCTGAAGGGAAAACATGCCTGAGGTTTTTATTCTGTAAGAGTGGTGCAGGAAGGTGTGTCTGCAGCTAAACACATACTGAGGAGCCAGCTGGAACAGACAGTTGGAAAACTGAGGAGTGAGAGCTTTGAAACCTGTGAAATCTTTGCTCAGATTTATTTGTGTTCTTGGAAGTGCCTAAGTTGCTGTGACGACTGTTGGAAACGGGGCTATAGAAGAAGCTCTAGCTGGACTGTTAGAGGGAAAAGCAGAACTGGAGCAGATTGTTACTGTACGCAAGCCAGCTCAGGTCTGCAAATGCTATCTTGTTACTCGAGTGTCAACTTCAGGGGAATGTTTGTTAGAAACTGAACCCCAAAAGCTTGCTTTGAATGTGGAAAGCTGAAGCGAAGGGTTGCACTTTGTCCTCCGTTGACAGAAGAAAATTGAAGGAAGTATTTGAGCTGGGTCGAAATCCCTGTAAACTTACCTTAAACACTGAAACCCTCAAACCCCCAAGTGTGGTAAACTATGGATTTTATCTGAGGGTTTGAAGAAGACTGAAGGAGGACATTGACTTTTTTCTGAACTCTGCAGAAGTTAGTATTTAATTTGCCGGCCTGTGTTTTCTTCTATGAATTGTGAAATAAACATTTTGGAGTCCATTTCATTGCTGTGTGAAATGTAGATGTATGTTTACTAAGCTGTGCTAATAGTTAGCAAGTGCTCTTTGTAATTGGGTCCCTTTGACTAACATAAAACCTAGTTGCAAACAGCGCTTGCTAACCATTAGCCCAGCTTAATAAACGTGCCCCTTTGTCTGGTTTCTCAGATGAGAGTGACTCTTTGCTGTGGAAATAAAGGATATAACCAGGAGGGCTATCCAGTGAGTCTGGAACCAGCCCAGAGTGTCCCCTACCTGTGACAAAATACAACAGATTCACTAGAAACGAATAACACTTTCTACAATTCTCCTTTGATCCAAATGTTTTAGAGCAAGAAGTCATGCAAAGTAAAAGTAAGTTCGTGAATGGAGTCACCAGTATTCTGCAGTACTGGCTTTCATGGGATAATTTCTATGTATTGTCTGGTTCTGCAAGATGTTTTGAATAGGTTGTCTATTTAAGAAAATGGATGTGAAGGTCTGTGCAAAAGCTTGATAATATTTTAAAAGTGTTATGCCTGCCAGTGTTGGGGTCTCTCACAGTAGCAATGCACAGCTATTTAACAGACTAGGAGCCTAACTTCAGGGAGATAACACTGTCTTTGCAGGCTTAACTCTGGGGATTTTAGGGTTCCAGGATGGGACCAATAAACACTGAGAGGGATTTTGCACTTTTGATTCACTCATTCCTCTCTCCGCCCACTCTCAATGAATCAGTCCAGGCCAGAATATGGTGTTCTGAAACAAGGGTTTACTGAAAAGATATGTAAGGGTCACTGACAATTAGAAAAATATAATGCAGAGGAAAAAGCTAACACTTAAATTCACTCAGAGTTAAGTTGGACTCGACCTTACAGGTGGAAAACACCACTCACTAGCTCCTTTCCACAGAGTACATTGCAGAGCTGGATGCTGGACTTGGATGTGATTGCAGGGCTTGCACTACTTAGGCCTGACCCTACTTCCTTCCAGTCTTGTTTTCTTTTCTAGGATCAGGGGCTCCCTGCTGCTTCTTCAGTCTCCAAGGCTCCTTCCCCTTCTCGCCTGCTTTCTCCTTCACTCCTCAAACCCATCGTAGTGCAGCGACCTAAGCTGTTCTTGTCACTACTACTTTTGATACAATGGCTGAGTCAGCCAGAGACCCCTCTACCCTCCCTTGTGATGCATGGCTATGGAACCACAGGGACCTGATGCTATGATTCAGTGGTTATGCCAGCCAAAGACAGGAAACTGCCTTTGTGTTTGGTCTTTATACCAGTCAGGTTTCCCTCCAAGTGAGGTCTCTTCCTACCCTTACTTCATTGCTTAGGAGACCTCTGCCATGTTTTGCAAACACTGGGGGCCTGATTCTATTCACGATGCAGATCTCTTTTGTACGTCCGGGCTGACCCAGACGTATAAAGGAGATCACAATTCTGATCCCGCGGGGTACGTCCAGCCCTGCGAGATCAGAATCACGAACAGCATTGTACTCTGCGATTCAGTCCCGGCCTGCACATACTGGTTAACTGCACATACTGGTTAACTCAGCCAAGGATTTAAATGGAGCCGTGGCGCCATGGTACCGTGGCTCCATTTAAAAGCTGCGATGCCGGCCACTGCCCAAAACGTTAATTCCCCGAAGCCCGACCCCTGTTCCGGCCTCCTAAGGCCAGGTTCGGGCTGCGGGGGATTAACTTTGTCCCTCTTAGCCCCTTCCATGGCCCGAATTGAAAAAAAAAATGTCCAGAGAGGTTATTCCACCCCAGGAGTGAAATAACCTCCCCGGCCAATTCGCCGGCCCTGGACTACAGGGCCGACATTAGAATCAGCCTTGTATGTCCAGGGCCGGTGACCGCCCACTGCCTCCCCCCCCCCCCCATTCTTCCAGCAGGGAAGTTATTCGGGGGCCTGCAGCCGCACAAATAGCAGGGGATGCCCAAACCCGCTAATCGTAGTTCGGAATAACCCCCTGGGTGGCATAGAAAGGTCACAAATGCAAAGTTTTAGTAGAGCCACTAGAGGTCTCTTCTGCTTAAATAAGGCAGAACCTGAGAGTCTCTATAAATAGCTTTCTGAATGTGTAGCCTTTTATAAGGTACATTTAGCACCACGGTAAAAAATGTGTACTTGGTGTGATGCATAACATGAATATACAAGAATGGTATCACTTTGAGTTTTGCACATGAAAGTAGCATTACTTACACAGTGATGTCAAGGGTGAACCATCCCAAAGAGTGAAACGCATTGCCTCAGAGAGCGAGATTAAAGTCTAAAGAGTGAGCTTTTTCAGATGATACATCCACATGGTATAAATCTAGAAAGATTTAAATGTAGTATTGCTATGCAAATTAAAAAAGAAGCATAAAATGATATTTGCTTTTCTTTGGAGCCTCTGAAAGGATACAGACATAGTGGAGGACATATGGGTGAATTCTCTGGACTGAAAAATGCTCTCCAATCAATAGCGTGTCGCAGCACCTTTACTTGTAGGTAGAGAGGAAAAGGGATGAGGCAGGAGTAGGCAGTACACAGGAAGGTGAGCTCAGATTTCCTCATACTGGCTGGGCTGCTTGGTTTTACTTCTCTTAGGCTTGTCACTCATAAAAACAGCGATCAGGATCAGAGCACTGGCACTAAGGCTCCGATGCTTGAGGTAAGGGTAGCCTTAGATAAGGGGCTCTGAATATGAGAGTGAGAGAGCCTTCAAATGAGTGTGACACACTCCTAATGTGTGAGACTTGGTATCTGTGCTTGCATGTAGAAGTGGTTTTTCTATTTACGTGTGTAAATGCTGCTCACATATGCAATGGAAGATTTTGCAAACTGCATGTCCAAACAGAGCCAGTTAAGGAGCTCTCCTTCAAAAGTCTAATTTTTGCAAACTTAAGATGGTTTACAATGCAAAAGAAGTACATATAATTCTCCCTTGAAGTTCTCCTCCCAATAGGGTTGCCAACCGGCCGGTTTTCAGCCGGCCTGGCCAGTTTTTCAGTGGCCAGGCCTGCTGCCGGCACAAATGTAAAACCGGCCCTTGAAAAGCCGGCTTTTTGCTCTGGCCGCGAGATCGGGAGCGGCCAGAGCAAAAAAACGGCTTTTCTCCCGACTCCCGCGGCGCGAACGCAATCGCGATTGATCCTCCGTGCAGCCGTTGCTTCTGCTTTTCACAGAGTTTGAGGCTCCCGATCTTCGTGGCAGAAGGCTGTGCAGCATGGCTTCGGTGAGAAAAACAGGTAACGAAGAATAACGCCGGGTGAAGGGAGAGCGGGCTGGCACCGGGTGAGTTACCTCACGTCGGGAAGTGCGAGCAGGGTTTGGCGCCATTTCACGAGCGCTGAACGGCGGTCATCTTGAGGCTGTGTGTGCACGGCATGGCTGGTGCTTGAGTTTCAAGGCACGGGACATCGAGTTCAGGGGCCTGGGGTCCGAAAAAGCTTTAAGGGCTTGTTGAGACCGGTGTTCATTCTGTTTTTGTTTGTTTTCTTTAAAGGGATTTTTATCGCATGCAGCTAATTTCCTGTGGAGTGCTGTGGGTCGCGTTGAGGAGAGCTGTGTCAGGACATGGTGTCATTTTCAGGGGGGATTGATTCTTTCCTCGAGAACTTTTAATTTATTTTCTTTTGTTTCCTTAAAAAAAAATAGGATCCACAAACCTCTTTGGGGGGTTATCCGCGTACGTGGGGAAGCGCTCTGCTCTATGGCCTCGCGCACGCAGTGTGTGATCTTCGGTTCTCGCAGAGGTACTGCCGCAGACTCCGGGATATGCCGGGGTTGCGTGTTAGTGTCTACAAGTGTGGAACAACAAATGGAGGTCAAATTAGCACAGGAGCCCCAGGATTCCTTGGTGGGGGCCGAGGTAGAGGCTTTGAGGGCTGCGGTGCCGGGAGCAGGCCAGGAGGCGGTTGCTGGCACATCCAGTGCGCCATTGGCCTTGGCGTCGGGGGCTCAGCTTGGGGATTTTTGCCCAGATTTTGTCTTAATTATGCATCAGGATTTTTGCCTGTGGCGTCAAAGGAAAATGCCAGAGGCCGGGACGCTGACTAGGCAGGGGCAACTGTCCGGGGTAGGTGGCATGGACGGGTTTGCCCAGAGAGCACCTAAGAGGCCCAGGCCGAGCAAGCTTTCGGTCCCAGATGGCGAGTGGCCAGAGGCAGATGAAGCCGACATGGAACACGATGCCGGCACAGATGACTTGGAAGAAGACGAAATCCCAGAGCCGGAGAAGGAACTGACGGTGCTTATCACAGAATCCCTGCAAATGCTCAATCTCGCTACAACGCCGCTAGGGGACGAAGACGAGGACGTGAAACATCCTATCATTCAAGCGATGTGACAGGCACAGGTGGTCGTCCCTGTTCACCATGTGATGGACCGGATGATCCAGGAGGAGTGGGATCAGCCGGAGTCTGGTCTCAGAGGCACCAGGACTATGAACAGGCTCTATCCCTTGGCAGATAAGGACAAGGAGAAATTCAGATCTCCACGAGTGGACGCAGCCATAGCAGCAGTGACAAAGAAGACCACTATTCCGCTGGAAGGTAGCACAGCTTTAAAGGCTGTGCAGGATAGAAAAGTAGATGGTTTAGTGAAACAATCCTTTGAGGCGGACGCTCTATCCTTACAGGCTTCCATTTGTGGAGCTTGGGTGGTGAGAGCGTGTCTCAGATGGTCTCAGCACTTACGACAGTCCATGCGCCTGGAGCAGGAAGAGGTACATGAGTTGGATCGGCTAGAGTCAGGGATGGCATATTTGGCAGATGTGCATTATGACTTAATTAGAGAGTTAGCCAATAGTATGGCTTCCTTGGTGGCTGCCTGAAGGTCTCTGTGGTTGAGGAATTGGGCAGCATATGGTTCGTCCAAGTCGCGTCTCAGCAAACTTCCGTTTAAAGAGAAGTTGTTGTTTGGAGAGGACTTGGACAAGTTGGTTAAAGATCTCGGGGAGTCCAAGGGTGGGAGACTCCCGGAAGATAAGTTCAAGCAAGGGAAGGCCTTCCAGGGCCAGTTTTGAGATTTCCGAAGATTCCGCACTTCTCAGTTGGGCGGTTTCCAAAGGGGAAGATTTGCCACCAGGGCCCAGGGGTTTCGTGGCTTCTGCAGAGCGAGTAGGGGCTTCGCAGCTGCGTCCTCAGCAGCAGGGCAAAAGCCACAATGAAAGAAGGCGGGTCCCGGTGGGAAGTCAACCGATAGGCGGACGACTACAGGAATTTCTTCCTGCTTGGACCCAAATGACGACCGACCAATGGGTGCTGGAAATAATCCGCGATGGTTACGTGATGGAGTTGGCAAGACTGGTACGGGATTCTTTCGTGATGTCTCCTTGCAGAGGTCAACAGAAAACCCAGGCGGTTCACGAGACCTTGGATCAACTTTTACTTATGGGAGCAGTCATTCCAGTGCCGTTAGCAGACTACCGCGTGGGTCGATACTCCATTTATTTTGTGGTGCCAAAGAAGGATGGGGTTCTGCGCCCTATATTAGACCTGAAGGGGGTGAATCGGTGTCTTCGGGTGCCCCGCTTCAGGATGGAAACGTTGCGATTTGTCATTGTAGCGGTACGCAAGGTGAGTACTTGACTTCCCTCGACCTTACGGAGGCGTACCTTCACATTCCAATTAGGGTAATCCATCAAAGGTTCCTGCGGTTTGTGCTGCCCTGGGGACATTATCAATTCCAGGCCTTGCCGTTCGGTCTGGCGACAGCACCGCGGACGTTCACCAAAATTAGGGTGGTGGTAGCGGTGGCGTTGTGAAAAGAAGGTATTTTGGTCCATTCCTATCTCAATGATTGGCTAATTCGAGCAAAGTCCAAGGCCGAGAGCATTCAGGTGACAGACAAAGTGGTGAAGTTGTTGCAAAGTCTCGGCTGGGTGGTCAATCCGATCAAAAGCCACTTAATGCCTACCCAGGATCTTGAGTATCTGGGGGTACACTTCAACACGCAGAAAGGAGCGGTGTTTCTTCCGGACCGTCGGGTTCGAGCCCTACGGCAACTGGTATGCAAGGTCAGAGCCGCTCCGGCTCCCTCGGCGTGGAATTATCTTCGGGTGCTGGGGACCATGGCGGCGACCCTGGAGGCTGTACCTTGAGCCAGATTTCATATGCGATGGCTCCAGAGAGCGCTGCTTTGTCGGTGGTCACATCAGACGGATTCGTTGAGCAAGCGGCTTCCCTGTCCCTTCAAGGTCAGGCAGTCTCTTCGATGGTGGCTGCTTCCGGTGTCCTTGACAGTGGAAATGCCTCTGGAGCAGCCGGATTGGCTCCCATTGCTGACGGATGCGAGTCTTGTGGGATGGGGAGCGCATTGCGGAGATCGGTTCACACATGGCATGTGGTCTGTTCAGGAGGGCGCGTGGTCGATAAACCGGCTAGAGCTGAGAGCGGTCTTGTTAGCGCTACAAAGGTTCAAGGATGTGACGGGTCGATCGGTCCACGTGCTGTCGGACAACTCCGTGACAGTTGCGTACATCAATCGACAGGGCAGCACAGAAAGTGCAGCTATGGAAGAGGAAGTGGAGGCGCTGTTCTCTTGGGTAGAACGTTTGCTGCCCTCAATTTCGGCAGTGCACATTGCAGGGAAGGACAGTGTGATGGCGGATTTTCTCAGCAGGGTCCGGGTTGATGCTGTGGAGTGGGAGTTGCATCCGGAGTTGTTTGTGCAAATAGTTCACAGATGGGGACCTCCAGTAATGGACCTAATGGCGACCTTCCAGTCGGCAAAAGCCAGTCGTTTCTTCAGCAGAAGGCGCGAAAGAATGTCTGAAGGGATCGACGCCCTGATACAGCACTGACCGTCGATGGGTCTTCCCTATGTCTTCGCACTGTGGGTACTAATAGGCCGGGTGGTTCAGCGCATCGAAGCTCACTGGGGGAGAGTATTACTCGTGGCTCCGGACTGGCCGAGGTGACCGTGGTATGCCGATCTCATTTGTCTTCTCGATGGGAATCCCGGGCATTTACCGGTATCAGTGGATCTGTTGCTACAAGTACCGCTACAAATGCCTCAGGTGGATCGGTTCTTGCTTACGGTTTGGCCATTCAAAGGGTGAGGCTACTGAAAAAAAGTTATTCAGGAGCTATTATTGCGACTTTGCTCAGAGCGAGGAAACAGTCCACATCTCTTGCATATGTCCGTATATGGCGTATTTTTGAAGACTGGTGCTCACGGCGGCAAGTTAGGGCAGCTATGGTTTCAGTTCCCTTCGTTTTGAGTTTTCTGCAAGATGGGTTTGAGAAGGGACTGGCAGCCAGTTCCTTGAGAATACAGTTGGCGGCCCTTTCCTGCTATAGGGGCAAAGTGCAAGGTGTTGCTCTAGGCGCTCATACGGATGTGTTGCGTTTCCTGAAGGCAGTGACCAGGCTGCAGCCTTCGCGTAGAATTTTGGTTCTGCCATGGGATCTCAACTTGGTCTTAGGGGCATTATCCAAAGCACCGTTTGAGTTGTTGCACCAGGCGTCGATTAAGGATTTGACGTTGAAGACAGTCTTTCTAGTAGCCATTTGTTCGGCGAGGCACATTTCAGAGCTGCAAGTGTTGTCCTGTAGAGAGCCCTTCTTGTCCTTTTCAAGAGAGAAGGTGGTGTTGCGACCCGTTCCTTCCTTTTTGCCAAAGGTGGTGTCTCCTTTTCACCTGAATCAAGCGGTTTCTCTACCTGTGCTAGGGGCGCTGGAGGGCAGTGCTTCGGATCGTACTTTATGTCATTTGGACGTCAAACGGGCTCTGCGACAATATTTGAAAGTTTCGGAAACCTTTTGCAAGTCGGACCATCTATTTGTGTTGTTTGGAGGTATCCACAAAGGTGAAGCGGTGGCGAAGGCTTCTATTTCTAGATGGATTAGAGAGGCGATTGCATCAGCTTACCTACTGCAAGGGCGTTTGGTCCCAACAGAGATCTGGGCACATTCTACCAGAGCACAGGCGACTTCCTGGGCGGAGCACAGTTTGGTTCCACCAGGGGACATCTGTAGGGCAGCCACTTGGTCGTCCCTTTATACTTTCAGTAAGCACTACCATCTGGATGTTTTGGCGGCAAATGACGCCTGTTTCGGTTCTGCCAAATTACGAGCCAGATGGAAAGGTCCCTCCCAATGAATACTGCTCTGTTACATCCCAGAGGTAGAGGACTGAGCTGGAGGAATGATGAGGTAATGATAATTACACTTACCTGGTAATTGTAGTTCCTTGAGTGACGACCGATCAGTCCTCATTCCCACCCGGGGCAGTATCGTTGGCAGTGGATAGTCGGAAGGGCGAAGGGTAGCACTACCGGTAGGTATGAGTATTAAAGGTCTATAAATGATTTGTCATACTTTGCTTTCTGTTTCTTTTTCTCTGGTATTCTTTCTGTCTCTGAATATGGCGAAAGGGTAAGGTGCAAGAAGAAGCTCTTTTCAATTAAAAAATAAAGTGTTATGTGTATATAGTGAATTGTACATTCAGGTTTCAGTGCAAAGTTGAAATTTATATGATAGCTACTTATTTGTTGCTCCTTTGAGTGTGCTTTGTCAATAGTTCACTGGGGCTGATGGGAGAGGCCAGCAGACTACATCCAGTGATGTCATGATTTTGACATGCCCAGTCTCCAAGCTGCAGGAGGAGGTACACAACCCAGAGGTAGAGGACTGAACTGTCGTCACTCAAGGAACTACAATTACCAGGTAAGTGTAATTATCATTTTTTGAGCACATAATAACTATTTTACAGAGAAAATATTAACTATTTTACATAGATTGAGCACACATTCATTATTTACAGAGAGTAGGACAAATATGCACATCGATAATAAACATATTAACTATTTACAACAGCCAGAACAGGTCTGACTATAGTTCGGTGGAAGGAGTAAAGCTTTTGACCTTCCCTTACCCCATCTCCTCTCTCCCCCACCCCTCGCTGATGCTTAATCAGTCTGTCCCTTCCTTTCGCTTTTCTGCTTCTCATCTGTCCTCTATTAGCCACTATTCTATTCTTTCCTATCAAACATACTGGCGTTCTTTTCCTTTTCTAGCAGCTTTGTTTTATTTTTTGTGAACCGCTCAGATGCTATTGTGATGGGCGGTATATCAAGTTCTCTAATAAACATAAACATACATATTTTTATTCTTACTTTAGGTTGTGGTCACTTAACATAAGAATATAAGAAATGCCATATTGGATCAGACCAAGGTCCATCAAGCCCGGTGTCCTGTTGCCAACAGTGGCCAATCAAGGTCACAAGTACATGGCAGGTTCCCAAAAAGGCACACAGGTTCCACAATGCTTGCCTCAGGGTAAGAAGTGGATTTCCCAGATACTTCTTAATAATGGTTTATGGCCCTTTCCTCCAGGAACTTGTCCAAACCTTTTTTTAAACCCAGCTACACTAACAGCTTTTACTAAATCCTCTGGTATCGAATTCCAGAGTTTGATTAAAAAACATTTTCTCTTATTACTCTTAAATGGGTTACATAGTAGCTCCATTTTGTGTCCTCTAGTCTTTTTACTTTTTGATGGAGTAAACAACCGATCTACATTTACCCGTTCTACTCCATTCATTAATTTGTAGACCTCTATCATATCTCCCCTCAGCTGTCTCTTTTCCATGTTGAAGAGACAACCTTTTAAGCCTTTCCTCATAGGGGTATCCTTCCATCCCCTTTACC
Organism: Ichthyophis bannanicus; assembly: GCA_033557465.1. Taxonomy (NCBI): domain Eukaryota; kingdom Metazoa; phylum Chordata; class Amphibia; order Gymnophiona; family Ichthyophiidae; genus Ichthyophis; species Ichthyophis bannanicus. Next base: position 601,455,584 of record CM066034.1, read on the forward strand.
ATTCTGGTGGGTCTTCTCTCTACCTTTTCTAACTCTGCTATATCCTTTTTAAGATATGGCGACCAGAATTGCATACAATATTCAAGGTGCAGTTGCACCATGGAATGATATAAAGGCATTATAATATCCTTGGCTTTATTTTCCATTCCTGTCCTTATAATTTCTAGCATTCTATTTTCTTTCTTAGCCACCGCTGCACACTGGGCAGAGAGTTTCAACATATTATCCACGATGATGGCTAAATCTTTCTCCTGGATGGTGATTCCTAAAGTGGGACCTTGCATTGTGTAACCATAGTTTAGATTGTTCTTTCCTAGGTGCATAACTTTGTTCTTATTCACATTAAATTTCATCTGCCATTTGAAAAATTGGAAGACTGGACATCCAAGGTCCTCTTGCAATTTTTCACAATCTCGTGTTTTAACAACTTTGAATAATTTTGTGTCATCTGTAAATTTGATCACCTCACTTAGTTACAGTATTCCCATTTCCAGGTCATTTATGAATGTTAAAAAGCAGCAGGCCCAGCACAGATCCCTGGGGTAATCCAACTTTCTCCATTGAGAAAATTGGCCATTTAGCCCTACTCTCTATCTTTTAACCAGTTCCTGATCCAGAATAGTACACTCCCTCCAACCCATGACTTTTTAATTTTGTCAAAAGTCTCTCATGAGGGACCTTGTCATAAGCTTTCTGAAAATCAAGATACACTATATCGACAGGCTCATCTTTGTCTACCTGTTTATTAACATCTTCAAAAAATATAACAGATTAGTATGACATTTTCCTTGGCTGAATCCATGTTGGCTTTCTCCCATTAAACCATGACTATCTACGTGTTCAGTAATTGTATTCTTTATAACTGCTAGGTACGTATGACCTAGATTGGCCACTGTTGGGCTTGATGGATCTTGGTCTGACCCAGTATGGCATATCTTATGTTCTTATGTTCTTAATGATTTCTACTATTTTGCCCAGTACTGACGTTAGGCTCACCAGTCTGTAGTTTCCTGGATCACCCCTGGAACCCTTTTTAAAAAATGGCTTTACACTGGCTGTTCTCCAGTCTTCAGGTAATACAGATGATTTTAATACTAGTTAACATATTACTAATAGTAGGTTTGCAATTTCACCCTTGGATGTATACCATCCAGTCTAGGTGATTTTCTACTCTTCAGTATAACAATTAGTTGTAATACATCTTTCTGGTTTATCGATATTTCTTTCAATTCTTCCAATAAATCACTTTTAAATACCATTCAGGCATGGGAAACTTCCCTACATCATCTTCATCTTTGGTGCGACCTCATTTGGAGTATAGTGTGCAATTCTGGAGACCGCACCTTCAAAAGGATGTGAACAGGATGGAGTCGGTGCAGAGGGTGGATACTAAAATGATTAGTGGGCTTCATTATAAAGCATATGAGGACAGACGTAAGGATCTTAATATGTGCACCTTAAAGGAAAGGCGGGATAGAGGTGATATGATTGAGATGTTTAAATACCTCCGTGGCATAAATATTCAGGGAGAGAGCCTCTTTCAGTTGAAAGCAAGTTCTACTACGAGGGGACATGGGATGAGGGTGAAGGGAGATAGATTCAGGAGTGATATGCGGAAATATTTCTTTACGGAAAGAGTAGTAGTGGATCCATGGAATAGTCTCCCAGTGGAGGTGGTAGAGATGAGGACAGTAACTGAATTCAAAAAAGCATGGGACCAACACAGAGGATCTCTAAAGGTAAAAAGTGGACTCTTGTAGTTGTTGATATGGAAGGACAGACTAGATAGGCCATGTGGTCTTTTTCTGTCATCATGTTTCTATGTTCTATGTTTCTGTGTTTCAGTAAAGACGAAGCAAAGAATTCATTCAGTCTCTCCGCTATGCCTTGTCTTCCCTAAGCACCCCTTTTACCCGTCTGTCATCTAATGGTCCAACTGACTCACAGTTTTTTTGCTACGAATGTACTTGAAAACGTTTTTATTATGCATTTTTGATTCCACAGCAAGCTTTTTTTTCAAATTCTCTCTTTCTCTGCCTTATCAATGCCTTGCATCTATCTTGCCAGTGCTTGTTGTTGCCCGTTTTTGTCATTTGGTTCCTTTTTCCATTTCTTGAAAGATGCTATTTTGGCTACAACAGCCTCTCAGACCTCACCTTTAAACCATGCTGGCAGTTTTTTGGTCTTCCTTCCACTTTTCTTAAAGCATGGAAAACATCTGGTGTGGACTTCCAAGATAGTATTTTTAAAATGCCCATGTTTGATGTAAATCTTTAACCTTTGCAGCTGCTCCTTTTAGTATTTTCTTATTTTATCATAGTCTCCTTTTTGAAAGTTAAAAGGTGGTACTGTGGATCTCCTTGTCATCCTTCCTCCATTTATTAAATCAAATGCAATCACTATTGACAAGTGGCCCCGACACCCTTATCTCTTGCACCAGATCCTGTGTCCCACTAAGGACTAGATCTAAAATAGCTTCCCCTCTTGTTGGTTCATGAGCCTGCTGCTCCAAGAAGCAGTTATTTATTTCATATAGAAGCGTTATCTCCCTAGCATGGCCTGCTGTGACAGTGACCCATTCGATACCAGGGTAATTGAAATCACCCATTGTTGCTGTGTTGTAACTTTTGTTAGTTTCTCTGATTTCTTTTAGCATTTCATCATCCATCTGTACATTCTGGCCAAGCAGTCGGTAGTACAACCCCACTGCCATTGCCTTCCCCTTTTAACATGGAATTTCTATCCATAGAGATTCTACAGTGTATTTTGTTTCCTGCAAAACGTTAATCCTGTGTGACTCAATGCCCTCTCTAACATAGAGTGCAACCCCTCCACCAATTTGATCTACCCTATCATTGCAATATAGGTTGTACCCAGGTATCACAGTGTCCCATTGATTGTCCTCCTTTCTCTAGGACTCTGAGATGCCAATTATATCTAAGCTTTTATTTAGTGCTATATATTCTAACTCTTCTATTTTATTTTTTAGACTTCTAGCATTTCCATATAGGCATTTTAGAGGTTGTATTTTATTCATATTAGCAATCTGTTTATCAGTTGACAGGAGTAATTTGGAATCTTTCAGCTCTGTCTGTTCGGTACTTAAATGCATCAGTGTTATTTTTACCTTTATTGGAATCTCTCTATCAAGATGACCTAACTTCCCTCTTTTGCTTGTATCCTTCAAGGATACATCCTTCCGAACCATGTACTCATGGGCAACTATCGGTTTTCCCATATTATCTGGTTTAAAAGCTGCTCTATCTCCTTTTTAAAGGTTAAGTCCAGCAGCCTAGTTCCATCCAAATTAAAGTGGCACCCATCCTTTTGGAAAAGTACCTCCCTTCTCCTGAATGTTTCTAACAAATCCAAAACCCTCTTCCTTGTACCATCATCTCATCCACTCATTGAAACTCCAGAGCTCTGCCTTCCTTTTGGGTCCCACACATGGAATGGGAAGCATTTCAGAGAATGCTACCCTGGAAGTTCTGAATTTCAATTTCCTACCTAAAAGCCTAACTTTGGTCTCCAGAACCTCCCTCCCACATGTTCTTATGTCATTGGTACCTCTATCTTTGCACTAGGCATGCTTGTTACCAGGTGATCTCATGTCCACCAGCCACCCAGCTATCTACATGCCTAATGATGGAATTGCCAACCAAAACGGCTGTCCTAACACTTCCCTCATTACCACATGTCCCTGGAGAAACCTCCTTTGTGTGAGAGGGTTTTCCATCACCTGGAGGACAGGTCCTAGATATAGGATCACTTCCTGCCACACCAAGGTGATGCTATTTTTTAATGTGGCCTCTCTTCTCCGTGGCAACAGAGAGGCTGGCAGACTGGAGGTGGGACTTCAGTACTACGTCCTTGTAGGTCTCATCTATGTACCTCTGTCTTCCTCAGTTCTTCCAAGTCTGCTGCTCTAACCTCCAGAGATTGGACTCATTCCCTGAGAGCAAAGAGCTCTTTGAACCTAGTGTTTTAGAGGATTATATTATAAGCAGATCAAAGGGGTTGCCATAGGGTCCTCCATAGCAAATTTGTATGTGGCCTATTTTGAAAAAACATTTTTAACTCATCATCCTTTTAGTTCACATATAAAGCTTTGGAAGAGATACATCAATGACATTTTATTGATATGGGAAGGAGATGATTGCCGTTCACAAACATTTTTAATATGGTTGAATCAGTTGGATCATAATTTACAATTTGAGGCCACTATTAGTACATAGGAGGTTGCATATCTGGACATTCTGATTAAAAAGGACAGGGAAGAGTCCATTACAGACCTTTGCCGTAAACCCATAGATAGAAACCAACTTTTGCATTTTAGTAGTTTCCATAATCACTCCTTAAAGTACAATCTGCCGACATCACAGTTTTAAGGGTTAAGAGGATCTACTCCATGAGCAGCAGACTTTGAAAAAGATTCAACAGATATGAAAAGACGCTTCAGTGAGAGGGGCTATCCAGACTACTGCATTAAAAAGGCATACCAGAGGGCCAAAGAAGCGGACAGATTACAACTAGTACAAGGTTCCACACACCCTCAGAGAGACAGACTGGTATGCCCCCTGACATTCTTCAATTTTTCTCATGACATTACTAAAATACTCAAAGAAGAATGGCACATTCTTTCTACCATTCCAATTTTTAATAACACCACAGTTACAGTTGCGTATAAATGCAATACCAATCTTGCAAACATTTTAGAACCATCAGCCCTTTCTGTCCCAAAAGCTGGACCAAGGATTATAGGACACTATAAATGCAGTAATTGCTCTATTTGTGCTCACAGTTTAGTAACTAAAGAATTCTTTATAAACCTGCGCACTAAAAGAAAGTTTTTTCTTGCTGATTATTCAAATTGAGAAACACAGCATGTGATATACATAATCATTTGCCCCTGTGATTTTATATACATAGGGAAAGCAAAATGCAATGTACATACAAGAATGACAGAACACAAGAGTTACTTGAAGAGATGTATTTTGGATAAACCCTTGGCTCACATTGGATTATGCACAATGCTCTGTTTCCAATTTGAAGTTTTTGGTCATCAAGGTGGTACATCTCCACATATTCTGTTGAGACTTGAACAAAGAAATATTTTTGAGTTCAGGTCTTTAACACCTTTGGGTTTAAATATGGATACTAATCTGTCTGTTTTTCTCTAGAGGTATCTCATTCTGTTTTTCCTCTAGATGCATTTTTTCCATTTTTAAGCTAACATTGGTCCCTCCTCCATACTCCATTCCCCCTCTTTTTTCACTCCTTTCCCCCTCTTCCCTTTCCTCCACCTCCCCCTTCCCCCGCCTCCTTCCCCCCTCCTCCTTCCCCCTCCCCTCGCCTTATCCCCCCTCGCCTCCTTCCCCCTCCCCTTTCCCTCCCCTCTCCGCATCCCTCCCTTCTCCCCATCCCTCCCTCCCTTCCTCCCCCCTCCCCCTTTCCCTCCCCCCTTCTTCCTTCCTTTCCCTTTCTCCCCTCCTCCCTTCCCCCCCTTCTCCCTTCCCCCCTTCTCCCTTCCCCTTCTTTTCCCTCCTCTTTTGTCCTATTTAACTTAATTTTTAATTTTTATTATCATATTTCGTTCGGCATTCAATTGTTATAAAATTTGTTAATGAAATGGGTCAAATAAGATGGTTTTATTATTTAAGTTTATATATGATGTTTTAGTACACCATTAGATCCTTTACTTTGGTTTGGATTTTAGTGCCATAATTGTTCTATTAGTGACATTTTTCATGTTTTGTCCCTAATTGGGATCAACAATTTTTACACTAGTCTCTTCTTTTGCAGGACTGCCTGTGGGTTTTGCTCGTTTCATAGTTAGTTTTATCATTTTCAGGACATGTTACTTTTTTATACATGGTTTTATATATGACTTTTATACATATTCTTTTATTGTTTTTATCCCAAGAGTAATTATATTATTGTTCATTGAGGTTTATTTTGTGTAGAGTTCGTTGATGTATCTCTTCCATTTTAAAATACTTTTTATGGCTACACACAAATTTCGCCACTAAAACATTGCTGCCTCTGACATATTGTGTTAAATTTCTTTTATAGTTCCTGCGTACATTAAGAAAACCTTTTGTTTTTAATGGAACTTATATGCTTGCAATGACATGCTATGGTTCACCTAGGGAACCATGCTGTTCTTATCAAGTAGATGTTATATTATTATTTTAGATATGACCGTTTATTTATAATCTGATATGAGTCTTATACAAGTTTTATACATCTTAGATCTTTTTATGGAGTCCATTATAGTATTATGGTTTTTGCCTTATTTTTACACTTGTATTGGCAACAGAATACATGAAACATTTTTCTTTTTATAATCTTAAATTTTAGCTATGTTACTTTCGGCAATAACATTGCACCATCATTTTTTAACTTTTAGTTTTTCAATTGACATGTAAAGCTGCTCTCTATTTCGTGTAATAGCGTCACTTTCGATTTAAACCACATTATCCTAATTTTGCTTCATTATTCTCCAGTAGAAAAGATCTCCTTTGTCCAAGAAAAGAATGTACACATGTTTAGATTAGGTATGATCATATTCCTCAAGACATAAAGTTAATTAAGTATAGGACTTAAATAAAGCATTTTCAATATTATCCTTAAATAGTGTGGTTTACTTCTGTACATCCAAACACTTCTGCCTGCACATCACTCAGGGAGAATGGAATAGGGAGGGCTTTAGGACCGGAGGTTAGGAAATTTGGCTCATATACTTTAAAATTATAAATTAACATTCTTTAAGGTTGTTACCAATAATATACAATAATTAAAAACTTGCATTTTTGGTTACATACTCTAGTTATAAAAATTAATTTTTTGTGAGGACTCTCCTCCCCTTCAAACTTACGTTTTAGTGCCAAATCAGCCCCTTTAAAAAAAATTCAGCTTGCTCGGCATGAATTCTTTTGATCCGAGCTGTCTGTCACCTGACTGTGTTAAGAAATATATGTTCTGAATAATCCTTTATCTTCCATTGTATGACTTTTTATGTGCCTAGCCTTTGACTGTATATGTTTTTTCAGTTTGTGATGTTTTATGGTTTGAAAGCCGTATAACCACTAATTTTTGATGTTTTCCTGCACTACTTAGGAACTTTTGTACTTTAGTGTAGCAACAAGTTTGCACACCATACAGGTCCGAAGTGGATAGACAGTGAGTCCAATTTTATATATATTTTATACATATGTGTCTGGTTTCTTTCTCTTTTTCCTCTCCTGTTTTTCCACGGTTTCCTTCCCTTTTCCTCCCCCTCCTACTTCCACTTCCCCCCCTTTTTTCCTCTTCCTGCCCCCTCATTTCCCCTCCCCCTTCCCCTTCATTTCCCCTCCCCCTCCCCTTCTCCTCTCTGCCCCCATCTCTTCCTCCCTTACCTCTCCCTTCCACCCCTCCCCCTCCTCCTCATCCTGCCCCCACCTCATCCCTCTCCTCTTTTCTTTCTCCCCCCTCCTTCTCCTCTCCCCCCACTTTTTTTCTTAGATATTAAGCTCTTTAATGCTGACAATTGCAGTTTGCTTCTTTTAATCATCATTTAAAATTATTTTATATAGCTGTCCATTTATTTTATTTTAATTTCATTCCTGTATGATATATTTACATTTTATTTATTTCAAGTATTTTAAGTATTTATTGTTTTTTTTATCATTTATTTTAATGGATGTTATATTATTATCATTTACTATGTCTTAATGTATGATCAATTTCTGTTGCCTTCAGTTAATCTTAAACTACAGCAGCAAGGTAATAATATATGTGCTCTGATTTTAAGATACACTGTATATATATAGGTTTTTATATGGTTTGACTTTTAGAAACATAGAACATAGAAATATGACGACAGAAAAAGACTGCATGGCCTGTCTAGTCTGTCCTGTTATTTTGTTCCTGGTTTGGATACACATACCCCCTAATGAAGGCTTATAAGGGCGAAACACTGCTAGTGTAGGGGTGAACTCAATAAAGTCTATTTACAGGTACAGAGAGATTGCTGCCTTCCTTGTTCCTTTTATCTTCCTTGGCTATTTAAGTTGTTTACTTACTGTCACCCAATGGAAAATTAATAATAATAAAAATTACCTCGGTGTATCTGCAGGAGTGGCGGAGAAGAGCTTCCGGGGTTTTTTTTGTTTCCTTCCCACCTGCCTTGTTCCCATGGTGGTGGTGAGGGTAGTGACTATTCTTTTAAAAATGGTGATGGGATGGTTTCGGGGCTGTGGAGTGAGAGAGGCCGTGAGAAGTCACTGGATCGGGCATGCTGAAAAAATGGAGGAGAGGGTTTTTTGTGGCTCCAGGTGTCAGCTGGGCCAATAGGGCTCTTCAATGGGGCTGGGACCCAGAAAAATGATGGCAGGCCAAGTCAGAGAGCCACAATATATGCAGCTATCTCTGATTTCAGCTTGTCAGTGCTATGGGGACCACGGGCATTGGAGCTGACACCTTAGGAGAGGGGACACTGGTAGGGAGGCATGTGAGTCAGGCCTGCTTAAGGTTTTTGGGAGGTAATCTGAGGCTTGAATTGGTCTCCCTGAAGCTGGAACGAAGGGGTGGAGTCAACCTTAAAAGGGCCAAGTGCCCTTAAACATGGTGATTTCAGACGTAAAATAAAATTAGTGTTTCGGAGGTTCAGGTAAGATGCGGGGAGGCTGGTTAGCCTCAAGAAATTTTTTTTATAATTAACTGCTCAATTTTATTGCAATTTGCAGTGTTTTTTGAGTAGGGGGAAAAATGTAAAAATGATGGAATTTAAATACAGAGCTTTTAAACCATTTATTTTCACTGTAAAAGTTGCTGTTTTATTAGGTGAAAGTACCCGGATTTGAAGGAGTGATCTTCAATAGAGTATATGGTAATGAGGCTTAGGTGGGAGGGGGAGTTAGATTTATTATTTATTTAACAGTTTTTTTATACATCTTTATCATTTCAATCAAAGCAGTTTACATTGTAATTTAAACTTGGTAAACGTATGTTAAGCAGGGACATTGATAACTTGGATTTTTCTGAGCAATGGAGGGTTAAGTGACTTGCCTAAGGCCACAAGGAGTGCTAGTGGGAATTGAGCCCTGGTCTCTGGGTTCCCAAACCAGTGCTCTAACCACTAGGCTACTCCTCCACAAGATGTGAAGTAGTTTGCTGATTTAGTTTTCACTTTGACCGAATTCTTAAAGGAACAGCTCTAAAAATATTTAAATGTGATGCAAAGGTTAGTTATTGTGGAACTTTTTTTAAATGTGGAAGAATAAGGTTTAATTTATACATGTTTAGGTCTTTTTGATGACATAGTTGAAGGTAAGAACACTAGTTTCTGGAGAGGTTTTGAATCTTGGGGTGTTTGAGTGAAGAGACATTTGGGGTTTGACTGTTGAGCTGGATGGATGCATGTCTGGTAGTATGAGGGTGGGAACCTCTTTAAATGGGTTTAACTGCAAGTTTAAAGGATTTTAGGTGTTGCTGAATGAAGGTGATTGAGGTGTGAGTGGTTTGGGGGAGTTTGTATGAGTTTTTTTATTGGTAAGTTACAGAGACTGGACAGAGTAGGGTCCCTGAGTATTGTCACGCCACCACCACTCGCCTCTAGGTTAGAGGGGCGTGGATTATTGAAGGAACTTTCTGCTGTATGCTTTTTCAGCTTTTTTTAAAACTATTTCCCTGCAATGTCCTCTGGGAAATGTAGTCCTTATTCAGCTGTATGAATGCACCATGCAGAAAGCTGTAGTCAGGCTCAAGTAGGTAAGGCAAATGACAGAAATTTATTCTTTTTGTATACACAATGGTTCGATCATACCACACCTAGGATTGTTGGTTCAGGACTCTTGGAAGCAAAAATTGTCCAAAACATATCCAACCACAAAATGCAGTTTTAAAGGTTCTCTCTATTGCAGGATACACAGTCTTTACCAGCAAGCCTAATTGTATTCCCTTCTTAGCTTTGCTGGCTAAAGCACCAAACAAAAAGCACATTTAAAGTCTGTGGTAAACTTCCCCTTTATAAACACAAGGGAAACACAGCCACCCTGCTTGTGGGATAAGGGTACCTTTTTCCTGGATAACCTTCTTTCAGGACTGGCTTGCTTTCTCTACGTTCCCAGATTTACAGCTTGGCACAAGGAACAGTCCATGGGAGTGTCCTCCTCAATCAGCTTCACCTCGGGCTCTCCCAGCTGCATAGGCTCTGACTCCCCTTCCTGCTCAGCATGCTCAGCTAACAGCCTCCCGGGGGATCTTGGAGTCTCTCTTGTTCCTGGCTACAAACTCTCCTGCAGCCGTGCTACATGCCAAATAGCACTCTCTCCAGCTGGAAGCTCTGTTCCTCTGCTCTGCTCAGCCTGGCTTCCTGCTTCTCCTCTCCTCCTTTCTACTAAATCATACTCTGCTCTGGGTTTATACTTCCAGGACTCTAGCTCCAACCCCACCCTACTCAGGTGACGGCAATCAGCCTGACTCCGGGCACCTGAGTGCATGAAACATTCACTGCCTAAAAGGTTCTGAGCCTTGTATCCTCTCCCCTTCATTGCACTAGGGGGAGCCTGAAATGTTTTCCACGTGGAAGTTTTCTGATCCCTGGAGGTGTTTATGGCTTTCCTACCCTGTCTTGGTAAAAGGGGGCCCTTTACTAGGGTGAATTCCCTGTCTCTTTGTCCCCCCTGGACTCTGGATAGGCCTCCTTGCCACAGTATTAAGGGATTTAGGAAACTTGTCCTCTTTCAGGAAAATAATTCAAGAGTGAATAGAAAAGCTGTAAAAGCTGAAAATTGAAATTTTTCCTTAGTAATTTAAACTGGTGTCTGACTGGAGAGTCTAGGGAAGCTGTAAAAGCTTTATCTTTATTGTGTAAAGTAGCACACGCTGTAAATAGTCCACCACGAATCAACGCCAACTTACACACACACTCATTCACTGTATAACACTGCATGCACACACAAATGTCAAGATAATTCGATCGGTTGCTGTGTACACCGCCTTGATTACAGGAGAAGGTGGTATGTAAGTCCTTTTAAATAAATAATATAAATAAATAAATATTAGCTGAATAGAGTGGAAAGATTAATTACTTGGCTAAATATTATTTCTCAGAATTTAGGGTTTTTTTTAAAATATTTCCTCGGACTTCTTTAAAAAGGGAGTTTGGTTGATTTTGATGCTCCACGTTTAAAGCTGTGCTTAAAGAGGATTGAGCTACAGATTTTGTCTGCTTGAACTTTGGAAGAAAAGGGCTTTCTTATGAAAGTGAGCAGGTGATAGCAGTTAGTGACAGGAATTTGGTGAGTGAAAGTGTTTATGGAATCTTGTGAGAGGTTGTCAGTGCCAAGGAGCCAGAAGTACTATCCTGGTGCAGCAGTTCAGTTTAAAGGGTTTTCCTTTGTAGTGATGATTGTGTGAGATTGGCAGAGGGACTGGGATCAAGAAGTACGAATAGGTTGTGAGTGAGAGTGAAAGAGCGTGGATATAAGTGTAGGGAAGGGAGAAGGAAATTATTTTAAAAAGATACGATTTTTTTCTATAAAAGGAAGCCTGATAAACTTGTCAATTTAATGTAATGCAACTTAGTTCATTTTTAAATGGGTTACTAAAGGGAAAGTTAAATATAGGGAACTGAGGAAGGGTAGGATTATTTAGTGATAGCTAGAAGAGAAAAGAGAATTCCTGTATTCTGAGAAAGCTGCAAGAAAGAAGAACCCCCCATCGGAAGTACATAAAGAGATAAGTACACTCATCACAATGCAACGCTGGACATATACATTTATATTTGAGCTCAAATGCATATTGAATCTCTACCAACAGGAAAAAGATTGACAATTGAACTCTGATTGCTCGTTTAAGATTGAGGATTTTAAATTGATTTACAGATTTTATTCAGACGTGTTAACACATTGACTCACTATTTACAGTAGAATTGTTACAAATCATATTCTAACCGAATATTGAAATTCACTGTTTTCTGATTGCTCAGATAATTATATATATATATACTTGGGGTCATTCCAACCCGCACATAGCGAAGATGGATATCCCAATGGGACATCCATCTCCCACTATTCGTGCCCCTTCCCACTCGCAGCTAACTTCCCCTCCGGTTGTATGGGGAAGTTAGATGGGGGCAGGGAAGGGGCAGATTGGGGGCAGAGTTGCGGTGGGCGGTCGTCGGCCCTGGATATATAGGGCCGATTCTAATGTCGGCCCTGTATTTCTGGGACCAGCAACCTACACGTGGAAGTTATTCCATTTCCGAGGTGGAATAGCTTCCCTAGTTGCCAGGGGTCGGCAGGCCTGGGGACAGAAAGCAGCAGGAGGAGGCAGTGAACATTCCCTGCAGCCTGACCTTGGCCTTGGGAGGCCGGATTGGGGGTTGGGCTGTGGGGAATGCAGTGCAGGAGCCGGTGGCTGGGATCGCGGCTTTACAATAGAGCCACGGTGCCATGGCAACTGGAAGCCATGACGCCGCAGCTCCATTGTAAAGCCCAGACTGAGTTAAACGGACATGGCCTGTATGTGCAGGCCAGGCTAAATTGCAGTCCCGGCCTTCACGTACAGGCCTGATCGTGATTCTGATCCCGTAGGGCTAGACATGCCCCACGTGATCAGAATCGCGATGCCCTGTGTACGTCCGGTTCAGACCGGGCATGCAGAGGGTTTGTACGTCCGGGATGGAATCGGGCCTATTATGTATACTTAAAAAGAAATAATGAACAAACAAACCTCTTCCAGAGACAGGGAAGATGTAAAACTAGAGGGCATAACATGAAGCTGCAAGGTGGTAAATTGAAAGGCAATGTCAGGAAATACTTTTTTACTGAAAGGGTGGTGGATGCTTGGAATGCCCTCCCGATGGAGGTGGTGGGGACAAACACAATTATATAATAGAATAATTACAATTAGTGAATTTTTTTTAGTGATTGAATTTGATTCTTTAGAAGAAAATATTTTATAAACAGAATATTAACCTCACAGTTGTCTGTGCATATTTACAAAATGGTAATTTATTCTGCTAAAGTCACCACTGGACATTGTTATAGTGTTTTCTCACTTCCATGGAGGCCAATTCCATACAGGCCGTGCAGCCCCTGTGCGGCTGATCAGAAGCAGGTAGTACAGAGGTAGACCCAATTCTGATCTTGCGGGGGCTAGACGTGCCTGCGGGATCAGAATCTGGTCTACGGCCTGAATGTGCAGGCCAGGCCCTGATTCTGATCAGCTTGCATGTCCAGCCACATCCCAGCTACCACAACCAGGCTCCTGAATGGAGTAGCAGTGCCATGGCATCTCATCGTCATGGCACCGCGGCTCAATTCATGAGCTGTGATCCCCGGCCTCCGAACATGATCTTTTTTCCCCGCAGCCCGATCCCCGATTTGGCCCCGAGTCCCTTGCCACGATCCCCCTCCATCCAGGGGGACTTATTCTACTTTCAAGGTGGAATAAGTCCTCCGTCTAGATTCGAGGCCCCGGACGTACAGGGCCGACCTCTGAATCGACCCTGTACGTCTGGGGTCACAGCCCTCCCATGCCCCACCTCTGAAATGCCCCCTCCATCCCCCGTCTAGGCCTCCCTATACAAACACGCTGTTTGTATGGGGAGGATATTGCCGAGGCCAGCAGGGGGATGAATAGCAGGGATGTTAGGATGTCCATCCCCTCTATTCGTGGGACAGAATGACCTCCAGAATGGCTTTCATAGTGTCATCATATATTTACCATCTAAATGAGAAGTGAATAAAATTGTAACCATTGTACCATCTACTGATTTAAAACTCTTGTCCTTATTTAGATTTATTTTATTTTTAGCTGTTGCTCCTTCCTGTTAAAGCAGGGAAGTATTCCACTGGGATTTAGTTTGTTCTCTGACCACTCTCTGAGAGACAATAACTTGATGTAACATCTACCTGCCGTGACTTTTTTTTTTTTTTTTTTTTTTTAAACTTTTATTTTCATTTTGCAACAAACAAAAGAAACAACACACCAAAAGAGACAAAACAAGTATACAATAAGGAAAAGTAAACCCATTACCCCCCACCCCGGTGCTTCTTCTCTACCCGCTTGTATCAACATGTGAGCGCTTCCAATTAACAGTGATTATACATCAAACGATCAAAAAAGTATCCACAATACAGCATGATCATGAGACAGAGATATATACAAAGTTAGACAGTCAGATGAGAGCATTTAGCAAAATGTACATATTCATTGAGCATCTTCCATTGAGACCAATGAGAAGGAGTCTGAACGGAGGAAGCGAACAGACGAGGTATTTGTTCATATTTACTGTAGAGACAGACATGATTCCACCATTCATTGAGGCTCAAATGGGAACTAATTTCCCAGTATTACTTAATTAGGAAAATAACAATGCCAAGCATAAAGTTCAAAAGGAGATAAGCCATTTCTTGGGAGAGAGGGGATCCCCGCAACTGGGCGAAGTCCCACTATCCTCCAAGAAAGGGACTCCTGAGAGTGCAATATAGACTAAAGACGACCCCAGACCCGACGCCAGTTATACTGTAGTGCGGGATATTTATGCATAACATGAAATGAAGTAATAAACCAATGGCCACAGGACGTGTCCAGCAACCATTACCCTGAGTAGTGTTCCATTTGTCTAATCTGTGAGGAGTGTAAAAACACCGGTGGGCTAGAAAGAAGAGGGTCTGAGTGAGTGAGGCGGGTCGGGAACCCGTGTCCCTCTGCTCCAGATAAGGCTCCATTGCTCCGAGGTTAAAGTCACATGCAATTCTCTCTCCCATACTTTCTGCGCTATAGAGGTATCTCTAGTAATAGCATTACATAAGGTTTAGTAAAATTGGATGCTACACCCGGTGAACTACCGAGAGATCGGAAGTCTCCAATCAACCTTATGCAGAGAGTGCCAATGGCGGGAGTGCTCTAGTGCTCCGAATGCAATGCTGAAGTTGCACTGACAGAGTCGGGAGTCGAAAGGTTGCATAGGAGTATTAAAGGCACCTAAAGTGTCGAAAAGCATTGGTGGATAGTGGGAGTCTAATGGGAGAGTCATACCAGGGAGTAAGATAAGGGGAATCGGTGAGCAAAGGCCCGCTACTATATCTAGCCACACAGGTCTGCTCGGTACTGGAACTTCCAACCAACGAGCACCTTGTTTGAGAAGAAAAGATTGAGGGAACACTTAAATAAAATCGCCACCAAGTATTAATGGAGCATTGGCGGAGGCCGAGGCCAACTGCGCAACACTTGCATAGTAAGCAGGGTTGTCCACATTCGGGGCATAGTGCAAATACACGTGAATTCACTATCTCCAACCTCAAGGTGTACACGGGCCCATCTACCCTCCATGTCAGCGCTAATATCAGGTACAGTAGCGTGCAAAGACTTCTTAACCAGAATGGCTATCCCGTACCTTTTGGAAACGGTGGGAGAATAGGCAGCTACCATGTGAGGCCTAGCATTGAGTTTCAATGTTTCAGCAGAGTACAATGCGTTTCCTGAAGAAACACCAAATCAACATGCTCGTGGCTAAGATAGCTAAGGATTTTCTTTCTTCTGAGTGGACCAGTAATGCCTTTGACGATGAATAATGAGATTGTACATAAGGCCATTCAGAAAAGTTAAAATTCTGAGCATGATAGCACACATAATTTCACTGTGTCCCTCAAACTGACTGTATCTGGCTATACACATGACATAGGAAAAATAAGCTAATATAATACAATGAAGCGCCCCACATTAACAAAGAAAACCGCAGTACGGTAGAGGAGAAGCAAAACCCCAAAATTACTGGCGACCATGTGTCTGCGGGGAGAAACCCCAGAGAAGGCCGAAATTGAAAAAACATATAACCTGCAGGACTGTGCGTGCTCCGAATCCGACCGAGGCACACATCATGAAGGGATAGGAGACCAAAGACAAAAGTCATACAGAGAAAGAAAGAAAGTTCAGGCTATTTCTGTGCTGGGCTATGACCGCCGCATCGGGCCCTTCAAAATGGCGGACAGAGCCGGCAGATAAGAGTCCAAGACTTGGGATTAGCGCATCTGCTCTGCTTCTTTGGAGTCCAAAAATGTTGATAGTAGATCAGGATCCTCGAACGTCCTGGTCTGGTTGTGGAGAGTCACCCGGAGCTTCGCTGGATACAACAGGCCAAAGCGAGCCTGTAGCTGCTGAAGTCGAGGGCGAAGAGCAAGGAGTTTCCTCCGACGGTCAACGGTAGGCTTTGCCAAATCAGGAAAGAAGGAGACCTTACGACCTTCAAATTCCAAATGATGATTCGCTCGGGCAGCATGTAAAATTTGTTCCACTTGTTGATATCGTAGCAAGCTAAAGATAATAGGCCGGGGGGTCGTGCGGTTGAGCGCCATGCGGGCAGGAACACGGTGTGCTCGATCGATTTCCAGTTCTCTATGAAAAGTGATCTTCAGCAAGGAGGGAAGAGTTTTGAGCAAGAATTCTCTTATATCTCCTGCTTCCACCCCCTCCGGCATTCCGAGGAGCCTCACATTGTTGCGACGGGCGCGATTATTGCTATCTTCCAACTCCTTTTGAAGATTCTGTATCTGGCGCTCAGCCTTGTCCAGTTTGCCCAAGCGCACCTCGTGCGAGTCGAGGACCCCCGCCATATTGTCCTGCCGTAATGAAAGACCTTCAAGTCGGTCCTGGAGCACTCCAAAGTCTTCTCGCATGGCTCGAAGCGCTTCTCCATTGGACTGCACCAATTCCTTCACGCCGCGTATTTCCTCCAAAATCTCCAGGTGCATTGCGGGGTTTTCACGAAATGGAACCATCTTCTGCGGGGAGGACACCTCTGTTTTGGAGCGTTTTCCGTGAGAAGAAGAAGGAGACCCGAAGTCCAAGCACGCTGGTTTATGGGCCGCCATCCCCCCCGAGGTGCCCCGGTCAGCTCGGAGCGAAATAGTAAATTTATATAGGTATTAAGTCAGGATTCTGAGTAGGCCTCTCGGGAGCTTGAACGCAAAGCGTCCTACCCGCTGGACATCAGGCTCCGCCCCCCCCGTGACTTATTTTTTTAAAAGGGAAATTAGTTGTCTCGTCTCCAGGGCTGAGGGTTGCATTACTTAGATGTTAGGGATACTTGTACTAATATAACTATAAGTTTACGAGACTTTGTTCACCTCCAAGATTAAGTTCAGAGCCTTAATTAATCTATTCCTGATGAGGATAACTAGCTGAACCTGAAAGTGAATTTGACCACTTCTTTCCCATTAATAGGTTTAAGAGCCTATAAAGCTAAGATTATGCCTGGAGTGGGTGGAGTAGGGCTGCCTGGGACAGAAAGAACACTTAGTAAATGCTGGATTGCTACACAATGCCTTGACCTGTGATTCTAAGGTAATCTCGTTACAATTTCCTGGGTGATTCATTCAGACCTTGATTTGATAGAGGGAGCATTTCAAATTGCCTCTTTGATCTGTCATTTGGTTTTAACATCTATCAACACAATTTCACAGATCTCTTGCCTCCTACTCAAAGAATATTTACCCTATTCTACCTTCTATGCTAAGCTATACTCTGACTTGATTTAAATGGAAAGCTCTCTGGTGGTACTAAGCTCTGACTGACTTAACAAAAACACTGAATTCTAAAATACACAGATTTATCAGCTTTAACCCAAAGAATTCCTTTCCCCAAGATTTAAAAAAATTTCCCAGCAGGTAAATACTTACAAGTGCAGATTTCTTTCCAGCAGTAGCAGTCCCTTTTGGCAGTCCTTATTCTGTGTTTGGTGAGGCTCTATGTTCTGAGTGTGTGATTGAGGCCAGGTATTCTGTTAGCATTGAGTCTGTATGTAGGGATCTGTACTTTTAGTAATTTGAATTGTTCAGCTTTTTGAAATAGGTGTAAGGATGTTTTAGAGCTCGCTGCAGTATTTATACTGCTGCATTTTTCTGGGTAGGCTTCTTGTTTGAGTTTTGGAAGTTGGTTCTGGTATGGTAGATTTTCTCTGTAGAGCCTTCTTGGTGACTTTTGTAGGGTTTGTATTAGTTCCAGTATGCCTTGTACTGGAGAATGTTTGTTTATGTTGTTGTTAGTGAGATAACCAGAATCAGATTTTTTTTTTTAATATATATTTAATTCTGTAGGTGAATGTCCTAGTTCTGCTCTGCACCCATTGTGGAGGGAGAGGTTACTGTGGATGCAGAATATATGTTCAAAAAGAAAACGCAAGAACCATTATGCACTTGATAACAAAAAAATACAATGAGTTACAATTTTATGATTTGGTGTTATAAACTGTGCTGTGGTTCTTGCTTTTTAACATAACATAGTAACATAGTAAATGATGGCAGATAAAGACCAGTATGGTCCATCTAGTCTGCCCAGCAATATGACAGGAGTAGGTGCACCCCTTCCCATGTCTTTTAGGGAATAGGAGCACCCCTACTCATGTCTTTGCTTAGTGGTGCACCCACCAGGAGCAGGTGCACCCCTCCCCATGTCTTCACCCCTCCCCATAGCTTTGTTTCTTTGTTTGTTTAGGAGTGAACACACTGCTCCTCCCCCCATCGCTCCATGTAGGACACCCCTATTTGTTGAGAAATTAGATGGTTCAGTTTATTTTGATTTAATCTTGTTGCTGTAAAGTGATCCACAGTGTCTTTCCCAGACCACTTTGAATTCCGTCACTGTGTTTGTCCCCACCACCTCCATCGGGAGGGCATTCCAAGCATCCACCACCCTTTCAGTAAAAAAGTATTTCCTGACATTGCCTTTCAATTTACCACCTTGCAGCTTCATGTTATGCCCTCTAGTTTTACATCTTCCCTGTCTCTGGAAGAGGTTTGTTTGTTCATTATTTCTTTTTAAGTATTTAAAGGTCTGAATCATATCTCCCCTTTCCCTCCTCTCCTCCAAAGTGTTTATATTTAGGTCTTCAAGTCTCTCCTCATAAGGCTTCTGACGCAGGCTCCGAATCATTTTGGTCACCTTCCTCTGAACAGCTTCCTTTCTTTTCACATCCTTTGCAAGTTATGGTCGCCAAAACTGAACACAGTATTCCAAGTGAGGCCTCACCATGAGACTTATACAGTGGTACTAGTACCCCTTCCTTTCTGCTGGTAGTTCCTCTTAAAATGCAGCACAACATCCTCCTGGCTTTTGCCACTGCCTTGTCGCACTGTTTTGCCACCTTGAGATCTACAGAAATAATCACACCGAGGTCTTTCTCCTGCTCCATGCACACCAACCTCTCGCCCCCTATTGTGTACATTTCCCTTGGATTTTTGCTACCCAAGTGCATGAAACTGCACTTCTTCGCATTAAATCTTAATTGCCAAGCATCAGACCATTCCTCCAGCTTTTGCAGATCCCTCCTCATGTTAAGCACTCCCTCGGGGGAGTCCACTCTTGCAAATTTTCATGTCATCTGCAAAAAGACAGACTTTTCCATTCAGTCCTTCAGCCAGTCCTTCAGTCCTGGCTTTTGCCACTGCCTTGTCACACTGTTTTGCCACCTTGAGATCTACAGAAATAATCACACCGAGGTCTTTCTCCTGCTCCATGCACACCAACCTCTCGCCCCCTATTGTGTACATTTCCCTTGGATTTTTGCTACCCAAGTGCATGAAACTGCACTTCTTCGCATTAAATCTTAATTGCCAAGCATCAGACCATTCCTCCAGCTTTTGCAGATCCCTCCTCATGTTAAGCACTCCCTCGGGGGAGTCCACTCTTGCAAATTTTCATGTCATCTGCAAAAAGACAGACTTTTCCATTCAGTCCTTCAGCCATATCACTCACAAATACATTGAACAGTGCCGGACCTAGGACCGAACCCTGAGGCACCCCGCTAATCACCTTCCTTTTATCCGAGTGAGCTCCATTTATCATCACCTTCTGTTGTCTCAGTCAACCAATTTCTGATCCAGTTTACCACCTTGGGACCCATCCCCAGACTACTGAGTTTATTGATAAGCCTCCTATGAGGGACAGTATCAAAGGCTTTGCTGAAATCCAGGTAGATGACATCCATCGCGTGTCCTTGATCCAGTTCTCTGGTCACCCAGTCAAAGAACTCAATGAGATTTGTCTGGCAAGATCGTCCCTCGGTAAAACCATGTTGCCTCGGATCCTGTAACCCGCTGGTTTTGAGAAAGTTCACTATTTGCTCATTCAGGAGCATCTCTATTACTTTTCCCGCCACCGAGGTAAGGCTTACGGGCCTGTAGTTTGACACTTCTTCCCTGTCACCACTTTTGTGTAGAGGTACGACGTCAGCCATTCTCCAGTCCTAAGTGTTCATACTGTACAATTGCTGCCCATTAGAAACCACATACTAAAATGCCAGGGAAATTACCTTCTCTGAGTTCTGCCTCCCAAGAACTCTAAGGGCCCCTTTTACTAACAAGCAGCTTGAGCTACCTGCCACACAGCCCACAGGCATACAATGGGCCATGCAGCAAATAGCTCAATCTAAGTGGTAGTGAAATTGCCCTAAACATGCCAGGAAAGTGAAGAATGAAAAACTGATAGTACTTTAATGTTTCTATTTTCTCTATTTGAAAGGCAAATAAAGAAAACAATAGAAGAGGAAATATTCTTAAAGTTCATTCAGTGGAAATGAATAGTGTAACAACTTGGTCCTGCTAATCCAGCTGTAATGTCTGCGCCCAAAGCCTACCATGTTTCCCGGATTATAAGATGTGTTTTTTTTACAATGAGAGAGGATGGTGCGATCTATACAACATAGCGACTTATCTAATAAATTTACACTGACTTCAACGGCTTGCTGAAAGCGATACAGAATAAATGTGATGTGGAATGAGCTGCTATGTTGTTATGCACTTTATTCAAGAGTGTTATTGCAAAATTTATTTATTTATTTACATTCTCTTATATAATGTGCTATTCTGCATCAGTGCGGTTTACATTGAACAAACTGAAATTACATTGAACAGGGCATTATAACTTGGAGATAACTATTTACAGGGAACATGGGCTATGGAGGGTTAAGTGGCTTGCCCAAGACCACAAGGAGCACCTGTGGGACTAGAAACCCCAGTCCTTCTGGCCCAAGGTTGCTGTCCTCTAGTGAGATTTGAACCCCCGACCTTCCGGCCTGAAGTACCTCTAGGCCACTCCTCCACTAGGCCAAAATGAGAGTGAAACAGAACAAATCGGATTTTTAAAGAAACAGCAGTGTTGTCTTGGCTTTATTCTTAGAACCCGTGATTTATGTAGCAGGGCGACTTATACTATGATTTTACTGGCAAAATGTCTCATTTTGGCCTCTGCATCTTATACTCAGGAGCAGCTTATCCAGAAAATACGGTGCGCGATTTTTGTTCTACTGATAGCAGTTCTGTGAATTAGTGGGTTATTGGAGTGGGTAGATATGTTATGTTTTTATGTTATATTGTAGTGATTAAGATCTTTTAGTATTGCACTTTGCTGTAAGATTTCTTCTGAAATATGTAAGTGAAAAATAAAATTAAATAAACAAATAGGAATGCTTTAAATGTGGGATGAGAGATTATTTAAACCAGAATTAAAATATTAAACATAACTCATGGATTGGTAGCAGCCTCTGTTTACTGTAGGTAGCCACTGAGTGCAGATATTGCATATAACAAGGGTGCTCGGTCAGGGCTGTAAGCAATTTTGCAATGCACATAGATAGTCTTACTTACAGATGGACCAAGAAGACAACTGATTTGCATAGCCTATTTATTCCAAAATCCAGACCTGGTTGCAGCCCGAGAAAACTGGAATTTAGAATATTTGGGGGAGGAGTGGCCTAGTGGTTAGGACAAGGTACTTCAGGCCAGAGGGCCAGGGGTTCAAGTCCCACCTGGGGACAGCAATCTCAGGCCGGAGGGACTGGGATTTCTAGTCCTATAGGCACTCCTTGTGGTCTTGGGCAAACCACTTAACCCTCCATTGCCCATGTTCCCTGTAAGTATTAGCGTATGTGTGTCATATCCCCTCGTGTTAAATGTATCTCCCAATTGACCGCTTTGACCCGGTGAAAAGCGGGATATAAATACAGCTAAAATAAAATAAAATAAATAAATAAATTTGGCCTAAAGACACTCAATGGAAAATTTCTGTATAAGAACTGCAACATATGAATGCTCAATGAATGAGCAAATTATAACATTCTAGTTTCCAGCTGTACTTTTGTAGAAAAGATCTTCTTTCTGATCTACTCAAAATGTTACTATTTTCCACTTTTTTACCCTGGGAAGTTCTTAAGCATTTGGAGTGATTGATGATTAACACATCTCCCCCCTTTTTATTACCAAAACACAGACGTCGTCAAAACATGCTACATTTCTGGGCTGATGTTTAACAAGAGAGGATGAATTTCATGACTATCTTCTCTATAAATCATTCTTCGTGCCATTGGAAATGATTTTGCAGTAGCAGATGGATATAGAGGAGGAAATAAAGAAGACAGGAAGGAGGAGAGAGGGAGAGAAGTGGGCAAATGAACTGGAAGCCCTCGAGAGAAACTTAAGACAGAGGAAAGCAAAAATCAGTGACTGGGACCAACACGATTGGAAAAATAAAATGGCCAGACAACAAAGGTAGAAAAATCAGTTTTATTTTTAAAGTTAGTGTTTGGAATAAATCAGTTTTCTTGAATTAATACCTGCTCTTTTAATATTTGGCACAGTACAGAAATGCATTGTTTCTGTTTCTCTGGTGGTGTAGTGTAGAGAACCATCTATTAGGAAAATTAAAGTACTGCCTTTTGCTAGATAGGTCCTCATTGGTGCTGATATGTAACGGTTGATTTGTTCTATCCAAGCCAACCTTTGTAGGGCTTTATCTTCTTCACAATACACCAGGTACTGGAGAAGGATTATGTTTTTGTTACACTCTGACTTTTTTTTTTGTATGGTGAGTTCTATAGGGAAATGTCCCAGTTTTGTTAGGGAGGGACAGCGTGAAAACTTACAACTTAAAATAAATCCATAGAAAGCTATTTATCATTTTGTGGTGCTGTTTTCATTTGTAAAGCAATACAACATGCAGATCTTTCCAAATTTATACCGTGAATGCACCATGAGAAAAATCTCTGTCGCTGGCCTTCAGTTTCGCGCATTGTGGTGCTAAAATCTAACTCTTTAGGATGTGCCACTTTAGTGTCTCTTTAGTAGCCTAGCAGACGGGAGAATGTTTTGTCTATGCAAGGTTTCTCCTAGACAATATGAGAGTCATTTTAGAGCAGGGTGCCACGGGTAAGACGGCAGGCGTCTGCTTACCTTTCTAAAATACTAACGTATGTGCCAGAAAACGTTCCTTGAATGTAGGCGCAATCATTTACATCTGCTAGCAAGCAAGTAGGAATGTTCTTGTGCACTTTCTGCAAGTATGCACATAATTTAAGGTACTTTATAATCTGCGTGTAAACTCAGCTTGCACTCCGCCAGTTGGCATTTCATACGAGGTCAGGTATGTGTGTGCTATATGTGGCCGCATATGTGCAGGAATTAGTTTATGAAATAACTTTCTTTGAGTCCCTCCATCAATACCTTGTCCCGGATCATCCGGGACAGAATTGCATCTGAACTGCAGACGATCCAGCCACCACTACTTGTTAAAACATGATTTGAAGAGAGGAGGTTGCAGACTCATAAAGAGGAAGTGGAACATGTTAAAGTCGGCCCATTTTTTGATAATGGGAATGATTTTGAAGCTCCTGACGGCAGGGCCGGTGCAAAAAGGACCAGCAGCGCATTCTGCTATGTCTCTCACTCAGCTTAATTTTTAGACCACTGAAACTATTATACTAAATAAAGATATGCTCTGATCACCTCTGAAATAGTGCAGGGAGATCGCTCTAAAACATGCAATAGCGTTTCACCGGCAGGCAGAACATGCTCAGATATTCAAAAACTTCATTTATAAGGAATGGATAATAGGGCTTATAGCACATAGCATGTGCAGCTTGCTCTCAATCATCTATTATTATATTAATAGTGGATTTATAGGGAGACCTTTATCTGCCTCAGCAATATTGATCCAAAGAGAATTTAGATTTGAACTTGCTTCTTCGTGTTCCTTCTTTAATTGGCACCTACCCAGGATTCTGCCGCTCTGCCCAGCTCCCTCCATTTCTTCTCCCTCCCCCAACACACACACACATGATTTTAACTGGAAACCTTCTGTGAGGTGGAACAAAATAATGGTGGTGGTGACTGGGGCTTAGTCCTGCCGTTGGGCATCTGGTTTTCTCCTCCTCATTATCTCATGGTAGTCCCTCATTTGCACTCTGTCCTTTCAAAAGCCTGCATTATTTCCAAGCCCCTTCACCTGTCAAAAGTAATTTGATGGCTTGTTATGATTAAGACAACATTGTTCTCAACTCCCACTCTCTGTGGGGGCTCTTGTTCCCTTTAAAAGACAATTCTCAGTTCTGTGAGGCTTCCTACCTCCCCCCTCCCCACCTCCCCTGCCATGTTGGACAGAAATGCCAAGCTCACGTCTAATAGAGAGTCCATGACCAATTATCAGCCTTTCCTAAACGACAAGAATTTTAATTAGTAGACAAGTCAATTATATCAATGGACAGCTTTTCCTCTACCATTCCCTTCCCACTTTTTGAACGCCCTGCACTGCCTAGTGCTCACAGGCTCACATTGTTATATCCATTCCCGTTTGAAGGTGTTGGCAGCTAATAGTGGGACCTGTCAATCTCGGTGCAAGTCTCTCTTGCAGCTCCTTGTGAAGGCTATGCCTGACCGTCCCTGACCCTTGCATGAACTGGACTTTGCTGTGTTCCCAGCCTAGGACTTTGAATTATTCTTTCAAAAGCTGTCAGTTGTTAAACTAGCATATTCTTTCCTCGGCATGCCAGTGCTATTCATTCCAGACCTGAGAAGTGATTAAAATCAATGTGAAAAAATTAGTTTCATTGGAGTTTCCGTTTTCTTCCCATATTATTATATGTGCACTGTCATAAGCCGTATATATAAATAAAAAAATGGATATCATGATGCGTGTTTTAGATTTAATGTTCCAAAGTAGGACTAAATGGCAGAAAGTAAAAGAATGGAGCACCTCAAGGATCTGGACCAGGATACGTGGACTGTACTTTTTATAAGCTAGTTTAAGGCGGCCAAAATGTGCTCATGTTAAATCTGTTATATAAGGAAAAGTAGGAGTCTATTTTTCTTTTAAAATGTTACTGTAAGTGGCCAAAACATCCCTTAATTTTATACGCAATCATTTACACCAGCTTTTGAGCTGGTGTAAATGACTGTGCCTACATTTTGCAAAAACACTCATAAATTATTGTATTTTATAATTTACACAGGCACCTGCATGCTGTGTCCAAACTCTGCCCCTGTGCGCATGCAAAGTGAAAGTAAGCACCATGAAATTAGCCCCCACATATTTACCCTGAGTACAATTTTGTATGAGGCCATGTATGCAGGTAAAATGTAAAAAGGACTAAAATACCATTTTTATGTGCCCTCTTTCATCCATAAAAGTAGGTGCACCCTCATAAAATTACCCGCACTGCGTTTATTTTTTTTTTTGAAACTTTTATTTTCATTTTGCAACAAACAAAAGAAACAACACACCAAAAAAGACAAAACAAGTATACAATAAGGAAAAGTAAACCCATTACCCCCCACCCCGGTGCTTCTTCTCTACCCGTTTGTATCAGCATGTGAGCGCTTCCAATTAACAATGATTATACATCAAACGATCAAAAAAGTATCCACAATACAGCATGATCATGAGACAGAGATATATACAAAGTTAGACAGTCAGATGAGAGCATTTAGCAAAATGTACATATTCATTGAACATCTTCCAGTAAGACCAATAAGAAGGAGTCTGAACGGAGGAAGCGCACAGACGAAGTATTTGTTCATATTTACTGTAGAGACAGGCATGATTCCACCATTCATTGAGGCTCAGATGGGAACTAATTTCCCAGTATTACTTAATGAGGGAAACAGCAATGCCAAGCATAAAGTTCAAAAGGAGATAAGCCATTTCTTGGGAGAGGGGGGATCCCCGCAACTGGGCGAAGTCCCACTATCTTCCAAGAAAGGGACTCCTGAGAGTGCAATATAGACTAAATACGACCCCAGACCCGACGCCAGTTATACTGTAGTGCGGGATATTCATGCATAACATGAAATGAAGTAATAAACCAATGGCCACAGGACGTGTCCAGCAACCATTACCCTGAGTAGTGTTCCATTTGTCTAAACTGTGAGGAGTGTAAAAACACCGGTGGGCTAGAAAGAAGAGGGTCTGAGTGAATGAGGCGGGTCGGAAACCCGTGTCCCTCTGCTCCAGATAAGGCTCCATTGCTCCGAGGTTAAAGTCACATACAATTCTCTCTCCCATACTTTCTGCGCTATAGAGGTATCTCTAGTGATAGCATTACATAAGGTTTAGTAAAATTGGATGCTACACCCGGTAAACTACCGAGAGATCGGAAGTTTCCAATCAACCTGATGCAGAGAGTGCCGATGGCGGGAGTACTCTAACGCTCCGAATGCAATGCTGAAGTTACACTGACCAGAGTCGGGAGTCGAAAGGTTGCATAGGAGTATTAAAGGCACCTAAAGTGTCGAAAAACATTGGTGGATAGTGGGAGTCTAATGGGAGAGTCATACCAGGGAGTAAGGTAAGAGGAATCGGTGAGCAAAGGCCCGCTACTATATCTAGCCACACAGGTCTGCTCGGTACTGGAGCCTCCAACCAACAAGCACCTTGTTTGAAAAGAAAAGATTGAGGGAACACTTGAGTAAAATCGCCACCAAGTATTAATGGAGCATGGCAGAGGCCGAGGCCAACTGCGCAAGACTTGCATAGTGAGCAGGGCTGTCCACATTCTGGACATAGTGCAAATACACGTGAATTCACTATCTCCAACCTCAAGGTGTACACGGGCCCATCTACCCTCCATGTCAGCGCTACTATCAGGTACAGTAGCGTGCAAAGACTTCTTAACCAGAATGACTATCCCGTACCATTTGGAAACGGTGGGAGAATAGGCAGCTACCATGTGAGGCCTAGCATTGAGTTTCAGTGTTTCAGCAGAGTGTAATGCGTTTCCTAAAGAAACACCTAATCAACGTGCTCGTGGCTAAGATAGCTAAGGATTTTCTTTCTGCTGAGTGGACCAGCAATGCCTTGTACAATGAATAATAAGATTTTACATGAGGCCATTCAGAAAAGTTGAAATTCTGAGCATGATAGCACACATAATTTCACTGTGTCCCTCAAACTGACTGTATCTGGCTGTACACATGACATAGGAAAAATAAGCTAATATAATACAATGAAGCGCCCCACATTAACAAAGAAAACCGCAGTACGGTAGAGGAGAAGCAAAACCCCAAAATTACTGGCGACCATGTGTCTGCGGGGAGAAACCCCAGAGAAGGCCGAAATTGAAAAAACATATAACCTGTAGGACTGTGCGTGCTCCGAATCCGACCGAGGCACACATCATGAAGGGATAGGAGACCAAAGACAAAAGTCATACAGAGAAAGAAAGAAAGTCCAGGCTATTTCTGTGCTGGGCTATGACCGCCGCATCGGGCCCTTCAAAATGGCGGACAGAGCCGGCAGATAAGAGTCCAAGATTTGGGAT
The DNA here is from genome assembly GCA_033557465.1 of Ichthyophis bannanicus. NCBI lineage: Eukaryota > Metazoa > Chordata > Amphibia > Gymnophiona > Ichthyophiidae > Ichthyophis > Ichthyophis bannanicus. Next base: position 601,483,161 of record CM066034.1, read on the forward strand.
TAGCGCATCTGTTCTGCTTCTTTGGAGTCCAAAAATGTTGATAATAGATCAGGATCCTCGAACGTCCTGGTCTGGTTGTGGAGAGTCACTCGGAGCTTCGCTGGATACAACAGGCCAAAGCGAGCCTGTAGCTGTTGAAGTCGAGGGCGAAGAGCAAGGAGTTTCTTCCGACGGTCAACGGTAGGCTTTGCCAAATCAGGAAAGAAGGAGACCTTACGACCTTCATATTCCAAATGATGATTCGCTCGGGCAGCATGTAAAATTTGTTCCACTTGTTGATATCGTAGCAAGCTAAAGATAATAGGCCGGGGGGTCGTGCGGTTGAGCGCCATGCGGGCAGGAACACGGTGTGCTCGATCGATTTCCAGTTCTCTGTGAAAAGTGATCTTCAGCAAGGAGGGAAGAGTTTTGAGCAAGAATTCTCTTATATCTCCTGCTTCCACCCCCTCCGGCATTCCGAGGAGCCTCACATTGTTGCGACGGGCGCGATTATTGCTATCTTCCAACTCCTTTTGAAGATTCTGTATCTGGCGCTCAGCCTCGTCCAGTTTGCCCAAGCGCACCTCGTGCGAGTCGAGGACCCCCGCCATATTGTCCTGCCGTAATGAAAGACCTTCAAGTCGGTCTTGGAGCGCTCCAAAGTCTTCTCGCATGGCTCGAAGCGCTTCTCCATTAGACTGCACCAATTCCTTCACGCCACGTATTTCCTCCAAAATCTCCAGGTGCATTGCGGGGTTTTCACGAAATGGAACCATCTTCTGCGGGGAGGACACCTCCGTTTTGGAGCGTTTTCCGTGAGAAGAAGAAGGAGACCCGAAGTCCAAGCGCGCTGGTTTGTGGGCCGCCATCCCCCCCGAGGTGCCCCGGTCAGCTCGGAGCGAAATAGTAAATTTATATAGGTATTAAGTCAGGATTCTGAGTAGGCCTCTCGGGAGCTTCAACGCAAAGCGTCCTACCCGCTGGACATCAGGCTCCGCCCCCCCCCCGCACTGCGTTTAAGTTATTCATTAAGGCTGTTGAAAATAGAGCAGCTAGCAAAGCAATCATATTTGAGGATGACAAAACAGTTTAGCTGGTTAGCAGACCCGCTAACCGGATAATCCATGGTGAGTGGGATATTCAGCGGGCAGGCAAATCATAGTTCAGAGGCAACAAAATCTTTAATAAGTAGTTACGATTCAAAATACAAACAGAAGCCTGTCTTTCTTGGAGGTTCAAACACAAGGAAACTCAGTTAAACACAAAAAGAGAGAGACCTGTCTCCCTAACAGGTCAATAAATCAGCTCCAAAGGGTTTCTGGCAAATACAAAAGTAGCTTGTACTGTCTTGCAGACTAATAAGCATCAAACTCTCCTTTGCACAGCAACAAAAGGGTTATTTACGTGTGGGCAGTACAGAAGGTTTAGCCAGAATATTGGATAGAGCTTGAGCCGCACATTGAATGAAGTTTGGGCTAATCTTGCTGTTTTAGTCTCACGAGACTTAAAACCACGAGATCAACTTGAACTTCCTTCACTTCGAGGCTCAAACTGCTTGCAGAGAGCTGATCACGGTGGGGAAGATAATAGAGCAGTGTTTTACTGCATCTTGAAACAGCAGATGGACAGGAATGGTAAGTGAGAGAGAATGGATAATGATAGGGTGAGAAGAAGAGAGACTAGGTAGGAAGAGGGCTGCTGGCTGTTGATTTCTGCCACCTGTCTCATTTACGACGTTTCTTTTCCCTTAGAAATAGAAAGGATAAACAACCTTAGTAAATCAGGATCTAGAGGAGTTCCTTTCAGAAATCCTGCCCTCCCCACCCGCAAAACACACACACACACACTCACTCACTCACACACACACACAATCACACACACACACACACACACAATCACACACACAATCACACACTCACACTCACACACACTCACACTCACACACACTCACACTCTCACTCTCACTCACACACTCACACACACTCCTCAACTTTGGAGATAACAGCATGAAGGCAAGTCTTAAACTCTGGCTCTTATATTTTTGGGCCGGGTCCTAAATTTAAAAAGTATTTGTTGAGGCCTGCTCTGGGGTATACATATTCAGATATTCAAGTTAATGTTTATAATCTTCTGGCACAGATGACTGATCATTCTGGTTTTCTTACTCTAAACTGATTGAAGTCTTTTTATATCCTTAGGGAAATATGGTCTCCAAACTGAACACAGTACTCCAAGTGAAGTCTTACCAACGACTTGTACAGGGGTATTATCTCCAAATCCTTTCTGCTGGTTATGCCTCTCTGTATTTAGCCTAGCATGGTCACCGCCTTGTCACATTGTTTTGCCATCTTGAGATCCTTAGACAGGATGCCCAGAACAGGAAGATGAATCCTCTAGACTACATTTACACTACCCACAGGTAAGTAACAATTTTGTTGATCTGGAAAGGAGAGTTTGATGCTTATTAGTCTGCAAGATAGGACAAGCTATTTATGTATTTGCTGGAGACTAGGGTTGCCAACTGGCCAGTTTTATATGGCCAGGCCAGCTGCTGGCAGAGCTGTAAAATCACCCTTGGAAAAGCTGTTTTTGTGACTTCAGGTGCGTCTCTCATTGCCTATATATAAAAAAAAAAAAAGGAAAATCAGAAATTAGGTGGCAGTTCTGCCCAGTTGCTATAACTGATGCTTTTCCTGTGTTGGTGTCAGCTACGGCAGCAGCAGGTTTTCAAAGCCAAGGCTTCAAAAAAAAAAGAAAAGCGGGAGCAGTGGCAGGCGGGGACCAGGGCAAGCCTAGGCATGTTTGGGCATGTTTACCGCATATGGCTCTGCGCCTCCAAAGGTGGGCATATTCCCCACATTTATGGCTGACTTAACAAGCTGGAAGCCTGTCTCACTACTGACTCATCTCTTTACAGCTGCGGGAGCATTTTTCTTTGCTCCCGCTGCTGTGCTATACTGCAGCTGAGCTCACAAAAGAGACAGGAAGTGCTCATGTTTTCCTTTTAGAAAAATAAAGGCAGAGGAGGAAATTTGCCCGAGATACCCAGGGGGTCAACACGGAAGGAAAAGAGATCCAGGTTGGAGTGTCAAGGGATAAACATCTGGTTTGGGGCAGAGAGCAGCAGTAGGACAGAGCCTTCCCCTGGGTAAGTGAGTTCCAGGTAGGCGGAAGGGGAAGGAGTGCATGGTACAGGGAGAGGACCCAAACTAGGGAATCCAAGCGCTATTATAGGCACTACTTTTGCTCCTTTGTAGAGTGACCAACTGCATTTTCAATTAAATGTTCAGCTTCTGCAATGCAAGGCTTAGGGGACTGAAGTGCCCTTCACGATGAAAGACAGTTTCATGTTGCTACTTGGTGTCTGATTTTCTTCTTTTAAGATTAGGGTTTAGATCTGTTAGGGTTAGCATGAAATCAATTTTAAGATACATACTTGAATGGAAAGGGAGAGAATGTGTGTTGAGAAATGGCTGGGGAGGCATAGGCTATTGAGGTCCAGCCCTAGAGTTGGCTCAAGGTGTTAGCCTCCTTGACTGTCAGAATATATTGTTTAGCTTTGAATGCCCTGCTCTTTATCACTCCAAAAATGCCATTCCCCCTAGCAGCCACCTAATTTGCCTAAGGGTTGGGCTGACCCTGAGGGTACTGGCCCGGCAGCGAGCGTGCGTGCTGGGGACTGGATGGAGAAGAAGAGAGAGTGTAATAAGGAACTTGATGGTTCAGTAGAATGAGAGAGAGTGTGTTGGGAAATGACTGTGGAGGCATAGATTACTAGCCGAGGAGAGTGTATGTGATAAAGGGGGGGGGGGGGGTGGGGTGGTAGGGGAGAGAGAGAGAGAGTGTGGTGGGAAATAGCTAGGGAGGCATAGGCTATTGGTCAAGAATATAGTGTAATAAAGGACTGGATGGGGGGAGGGGGAAAGAGAGAATGTGTTGGGAAATGGCTGGGGAAGCAGAGGTTACTAGCTGAGGAGAGACTGTGATAAGGGACTGGATGGGGGGGGGGAGGAGAGAGAGGGTGATAGGGGACTAGATGGGGGTTGATTACTGCTCAGGTCCTTTCAGTACTTTGTATGGTCCTTAATGTATGTGTATGTGCTTTTTATATTCTTTGGGGAGTGGTTTTATTACTTTGTAGTCTTTCATAAAAAGGGATGGTGAACGTGAAAGTGGTAGAAGTGCCCCATCACCATATGGCACAGAGCCGTTGAGAGTGCCTAGATAAGAAATTAGCATCATATCACTGGTCATCTAAGATTTACTCAGTAGGGTGTATCCCCTTGACTTTGGGGGTGTGCTTAGTTTATCTGTGTGGTTGCTACACTTTGTAAGGCCAACATGAACTCAGTTATACTCTCTTCTGCTTTTTTTTACAGGATTGTTCTTGGATGAAGGGGATTTAACATGGCTGTTGGGTTTAATTATCAAACCCTTAGGGGGAACCTGTATAGGTCCAAATTAGATAAGTAATAAATGCCTCTGTAGAAAGGAAAAGAAAAAGGATGTTTCAGAAATGATTATTAGTTGATGTCTAGGGTAATAGAGTGTTATTTAATCATTAAAATACTATGCTATACCCTCCCCCTTTCTCAAGCTCAGAGGGAATTCCTATCTCCTGCTCGCTGGTGGGTGTCCAGTTAAGGTCTGTAGAAAAGTCGGCAACCCTAAGGGACATACAGGTTAAGATTTGCTTAGGGCGTCAACACTTTGAATCAGCTCTGGGTCTGGCCCTGATTAATTCACAATATGCTTGGTATTGAGAGGGACTTTTTCTTGTACGGTAAGTTGTATGGGGAAGGCTCTAGCTTTGCTCTGCACAGATTGTTGGGGAAGGAGCTGGGAGGCAGGCTTCGGTGAATGCAGAATATATAATTTTGGATTTAATGCCATATGAGAGAGCATATGTGTGTTGGAGGGACCTAAGGAGGGACTGTGGATGAAGAGTTCAACCTCTTATACTCCCCACCTCCTTGATATAGCCTGCAGATGCTAAAGCATGCACCATTGCTCTCTCTGCAGTTACTTTTTGTGGAGTTGGGCATGGGTGGAGCACGACTAGCCACAAGTGGCGGGTTTTTCTCTTTCAAACAGTTGGCAATCCTACCAGAGACTGTTCAGAAACCCTTTGGAGCTGATTTATTGGCTTGTTAGGGAGACAGGTCTCTCTTTATGTTTAACTGAGTTTCCTTGTGTTTGAACCTGAGTTTTCAACCTGCAAGAAAGGCAGGCTTCTGTTTGTGTTTTGAATATTCACTACTTCTTATTAAAGAGTTTGTTGCCTGTGAACTATGATTTGCCTGCTGCTGAATATCTCACTCACCATGGTTTATCCAGTTAGTGGGTCTGCTAACAGCTAAACCATTTTGTCCATACTCCCCTTTGATTATTTTTTGTCATCCTCAAATTTGATTGCTTTGCTAGTTGCTCTCTTTTTAACAGTCTTAATGAATAACTTAAACACAGTGCGGGTAATTTTATGAGGGTGCACCTACTTTTATGCTTGAAAGAAGGCACCTAAAAATGTTGTTTTAGACCTTTTTGCATGTAAATAGCTTTCCTTATCGTTCCTCCAGTTTAGTCCTCCACTTCTGGGTAGTGCACCTCCTCCTGCAGCTTGGAGATTGGACCAATCAAAATTTGGCATCACTGGCAGTAGCATGCTGGAAATCCTCCTCAGCTCCAGTGTGTCCAGTCTTCATGCAGCAGGAGGACGTACTGAGCCTAGGTGCTGGGCTCAATAGAGAAACAGATCAGGAGTAGCATAGTTAGTTTAATTGGCTAATGGCTTCAAATTTCTTGATTTATTTTGCTTAATTTAGTTTGGTTCCTTTAAGTTCTTTCAAATTTTCTCTTAAATTGGTCTGAGTCACTTTAAAAAAAAAAAAAAAAAGGAAGTAATTGATTAAGGGGGGTGTGGAGCGATCCCTTCCCTGCCCAGCCACTTACCCTTTATTTTTGGCTCCGTTTAATTCTGGATCTCTGTCCCCTGGACTGTACAGGGCAGAACTCTTTCAACGGCACCCGAACGTCTCACTCTCTCTTCGGCGGCCTGCCACGTCGACAAATGGGGTGCCGGTCTCCTGTCTCATTGCCGGGAGGCAGAGCTGCCTGGTAGATTCGGCGGTCGCGGCTCCTCTGAATCGAGCCACATCAGTCCGGAGCAGCGGGCAAGCGGTAGCTGAGCCCTTTGGGGGCTGTTTCTACCTCCCGTTACTTTTTTGTTAGGCCGTTGGCACAGCGCGCCAAAGCACTGTGAGGAACCGCAGCCATTTTTGGCACGTGGTTTCTTCAGCGTTGCTACCCCCGCAGCAGCAGCATGACTTTTAAACACTTTTTTGTCTTCTCTGAGTGTCCCACTTAGATATTTCTTGAGTTTCTTTTATTTCTCTGAACCCTTTAGCGTTTCTTTCCTTTTTAATATTTGATTTTTTGATTTGGGGTTTTTCTCTTTAGGGCTATTGCTGCTTCGTTTTTTCTCCGGGGGTTTTATCCTTCAGGCAGAGTGCCTGGCTATTAAAAAAGAAAAAAAAATAGAACCAGACGGAAAAGGAGTCCAAAATCAGTTGTGGGAGAAAGTTGTTTCTCTTCCATAGGGTACTGTAAGCTTTTTCTTAGGACAGACTTGCCCTGCCTCCAGGGTCCTTTGCTGGCTTGCGTCAGGGGTCTCAGGATGCTTTGGAGTTTTTTTTCCTATGTCCACAGCCTCCTAGTGTGTTATTTGTGGCTCCCATAGGGGTTCCGGTTCAGAATCAGGTATTTGTCAGCACTGTGCGACAGTTTCCCTCCATATGGAGTGGAGGAGTGGCCTAGTGGTTGGGACAAGGTACTTCAGGCCAGAAGGTCGGGGGTTCAAATCCCACTAGGGGACAGCAACCTTGGGCCAGAAGGACTGGGGTTTCTAGTCCCACAGGTGCTCCTTGTGGTCTTGGGCAAGCCACTTAACCCTCCATAGCCCATGTTCCCTGTAAAATAGTTATCTCCAAGTTATAATGCCCTGTTCAATGTAATTTCAGTTTGTTCAATGTAAACTGCACTGATGCAGAATAGCGTGGTATATAAGAGAATGTAAATAAATAAATAAATAAATATGGAGCAGCAGCTGGAGAGTTCCATGGCTTCCACTGCTCCTGGTCTGCTCTCTAGTGCTGAAGGTACATTGGAGTTAGCAGGCTCATCCGCTACGCCTCCCGAAGCAAGTTCTGGTAAGCCTGCCACACAATTAGATGTTGGAGGCACAGCGCAGATGGATGACTTTTCTCCAGAGTTTGTATTACTTATGCATCAAGCGTTTTGTCGCAAGCGTCAGGGTATGATGTTAGGCTCCCTGCCTACCCCATCCTCTAGTATGCGCTCTGGACTGCCGGAGCAGGAACCTCTAGTTGTGAAAGCCTCCAAGAGACCGCGACCTTCTGATCCATCCTTTTCTGAAGGGGAATGGCAGGAGGGGGATGAAACTGAATTTGATATGGAGGCGGAGATGGAAGAATTAGAGGAAGGGGAACTGCCTGAACCTGAGGATCAGGCGAAGATTATTTGTGTATTTCGGAAGGAAGGGTGGTCGGCTTTAATTTCAGAAGCTCTTCAGACGCTGAAGCTGTTGGCTGAGCAACCTCTTGAGGAGGAAGATGACGCAGATCCCATCATTCAGGCGGTGCGTCAGACGCAGATAGTCTTTCCTATTCACAAGGTAATAGATCAGATGATTCAGAGCGAGTGGGATCATCCCGAGTCAGCTCTCAAGGGAGTCAGGATTATGAACAAGCTGTATCTTTTGTCGGACAAGGACAAGGAGAGATTCCGGTCGCCGAAAGTTGATGCGGCGGTGTCAGCGGTAACTAAAAAGACCACGATTCCGGTGGAAGGCAGTGTTGCCTTGAAAGAGGCGCAAGATAGGAAGATGGATGGTTTGTTAAAGCAATCCTTTGAGGCGGACGCGGTGGCATTACAGGCCTCCATCTGTGGAGCTTGGGTAGCAAGGGCCTGTCTTCGCTGGGTGCAGCACCTGAGGCAGTCGGTATCCCTGGATCCTGACGACGTGCGTCAACTTCAGCGCTTAGAGTCCGGTTCGGAGTATTTGGCGGATGTTCACTATGATCTCATTAGATCCTTGTCGAATAGTATGGCCTCTTTGGTAGCGGCACGTAGGTCCCTTTGGCTAAAGAATTGGGTGGCTGATGGGTCCTCGAAGGCGTGTCTCGGCAAGCTTCCGTTCAAGGGGACGTTGATGTTTGGCGAAGATTTGGATAAATTAGTGAAGGATTTGGGAGAATCCAAGGGCGGTAGGCTGCCTGAAAATAAGCCTAGGCGTGGAAAGTCATCTTCAGTGTTTAGAGGTCAGTACAGGGATTTTCGTAGATTTCATTCGCCCCGTTTCGCGGGATCCCAAAGGGGGAGATTTGCGGCTCAAGCCTTGGGATTTCGTGGGTTCCGCGGCGCCAGTAGAGGCTTCGTATCGGCGACCTCCAGAGCCGTCCGTAAGCCGCAATGAAGGGCGGCGGGTCCTGGCAGAAGATCTTCCGATCGGAGGTCGGCTTCGGGGGTTTCTTTCTGCCTGGACCCACATAACGTCAGATCAGTGGGTCTTAGAGATCATTCGTGATGGATATGCCTTAGATCTCGCAAGACCGGTGTTGGATTCTTTCGTGTGTTCTCCTTGCGGGGGACCTCAGAAGGCGCTACAAGTGCGACAAACGTTGGACCGTCTCTTGCAATTAGGAGCGGTCGTCCCAGTGCCGTCAGCAGAAAACGGCATGGGTCGCTATTCTATTTATTTTATGGTGCCAAAGAAGGATGGTTCTCTTCGTCCCATTCTAGATCTCAAAGGGATAAATCACTGTCTCCGAGTACCACACTTCCATATGGAGACGCTACGGTCAATCATTGTCGCAGTTCGACAAGGGGAGTTTTTAACGGCTCTCGATCTTACGGAGGCCTATCTCCACATCCCAATCAGGGAGTCCCACCAAAGGTTTCTGCGTTTTGTGCTCCCTTGGGGTCATTACCAGTTCCAGGCCCTACCGTTCGGTTTGGCGACTGCACAGTGCATATTCACCAAAATAATGGTAGTTGTGGCGGCAGCTCTGCGGAAAGAAGGAGTCTTGGTCTACCTGTACCTAGACGATTGGTTGATTCGGGCGAAGTCCCAGGTCGAGAGTGTGAGAGCCACGGAGAGGGTTGTGGCTCTCTTGCGGACCCTGGGATGGGTAGTCAACCCACTCAAAAGTCACTTGGTGCCAACTCAGGTCCTCGAGTATTAAGGGGTACAGTTCGACACGCGGATAGGGTCTGTGTTTCTCACGGAGCGGAGAACTCTGGCCTTAAGAACATTGGTGCGGAACTTTCGGAAGATCGCAGCTCTGTCAGCATGGCACTATCTCCAGCTCCGGCGACGTTGGAAGTAGTGCCTTGGGCCCGGTTTCATATGCGGTCATTGCAGAGGGCTTTGCTTCGCCACTGGTCCAATCAGTCCAATCCGCTGAGCAAACGGCTTCCTTGTCCGCCACGGGTCCTTCAGGATCTTCTGTGGTGGATGCGTCCTGCTTCCTTACGAGCGGGGATGCCCTTGGAACAGCCGGCGTGGATTCCACTGTTAACCGATGTGAGTCTCTCAGGCTGGGGGGCGCATTGCGGAGTGAACTTTGCTCAGGGTCTTTGGTCGCTGGAGGAGAGCAGCTGGTCGATCAACAGGCTGGAGCTCAGAGCGGTCTTTCTGGCTCTCTGGAGTTTCAAGATCCAGGTGACAGGTCGAGCGGTTCGAGTACTGTCCGACAATGCCACGACCGTGGCATACTTAAATCGGCAAGGCGGGACCGGGAGCGCGAGCATGGAGGAGGAATGCGACAGTCTGTTCGCCTGGATAGAGCCTTGATTACAGATGATCTCAGCGGCACACATTGCGGGAAGAGACAATGTAACGGTGGATTTTCTCAGCAGGGTTCAGGTGGATGCAGGGGAATGGGAACTCCATCCCCAGGTGTTCGCGCAGTTGGTCTCGCGATGGGAAACGTTAATCATGGATCTCATGGCCACTTTCCACTCGGCAAAAGTAAGTCGATTTTTCAGCAGAAGACGGGAACCCATGTCGGAGGGTCTCAATGCTCTGATGCAGCCCTGGCCTGTGCCGGGTCTTCTTTATGTGTTTCCTCCGTGGGTGCTCATTGGACGAGTAATTCAGCGCATCGAAGCACATCGGGGGCAAGTGCTGTTGATCGCGCCGGATTGGCCCAGGAGACCGTGGTATGCAGACCTGGTAAGATTGCTAGTCGGCGTTCCTTGGTGTCTTCCGTTGTCTCACGACCTGCTGATCCAGAGCCCGCTTCGGATGCCGCAGGTGGAGAGATTCTCGCTTATGGCCTGGCCATTGAAAGGGCGCATTTAAAGAAGAAAGTTTTCTCTAAGTCGGTCGTAGCGACCTTGCTTCAGGTCCGTAAACGCTCTACTTCGCTTGCTTATGTGAGAGTTTGGAGAATCTTTGAGGAACTCGTGTTCCAGACGGCAGATTCGGGCCGCCACAACGTCTGTTCCGGTGATCTTGGATTTTTTACAGGATGGCTTTGATAAAGGCCTGGCCGTTAGTCCTTTAAGGGTACAGTTGGCGGCCTTAGCCTGTTACAGAGGTAAGGTGCAGGGCATAGCGCTGGGATCACATGCTGATGTTGCACGTTTTCTCAAGGTGGTTACCAGATTGCGGTCAGCACGTTGGGTATCGGTTCCACCTTGGGACCTCAACTTGGTTTTACGGGTACTGGGTAAAACCCCATTTGAGCCTCTAACCCAAGCGTCATTGAAGGATTTGACGCTTAAGGCTGTGTTTTTGGTTGCTATCTGCTCGGCTAGGCGCATCTCAGAGCTTCAGGCACTCTCGTGTAGAGAACCCTTTCTCTTTTTCTTCTCAGAAAGTGGTTCTCAGGACGGTGCTTTCCTTTTTGCCGAAGGTGCCGTCACCCTTTCATCTTAATCAGATGGTGTCCCTTCCGGTTTTGCGAGCGGGAGGTGAGCATGCTTCTGACAAGGGCCTCAGCTGCTTAGACATAAAGAGAGGTTTGCGTCGTTATTTGACGGTCACTGATGCCTTCCGCAAGTCGGATCGTTTGTTCGTACTTTTTGGGGGCCCCAGAAAAGGAGAGGCGGCTTCTAAAGTCTCCATTTCCAGGTGGATTAAGGAAGAAATTTTTCTGCTTACATGTTGCACGGGCGTCTGGCTCCGATAGGGTTGAGAGCTCATTCTACTAGAGCGCAAGCAGCTTCCTAGGCGGAACACAGTCTGATTCCACCAGTGGAGATTTGCAAGGCGGCGACTTGGTCGTCGCTGCATACTTTCAGCAAGCATTATCGGCTAGATGTCCTCGCAGCGAGCGATGCCAGTTTTGGTTCAGCGGTTTTGCGTGCCGGCTGGCAAGGCCCCTCCCGTTAGTACTGCTCTGCTACATCCCAGAAGTGGAGGACTAAACTGGAGGAACGATAAGGAAATAGAATTTACACTTACCTGGTAATTGTAGTTCCTTGAGTGACGACAGTTTAGTCCTCATTCCCGCCCTTAGCCTGGTGAGTTCTGGCGGCACGCTATCGGTCTTGAAGAGCTTATTTACAGGTGAGTGTTTTTTGATAGGACAACACGTTATCCTGTCTCTATTATACTTCTTGCCTTTTTCTAGCTTTCCCCTGGCTTGGCAGGAGGTGAGCGTTCCTTAAGTTAAAAAAAAAATTTCCTACTTTCCGTTTTTAGGGAAAGTATATGTATTCTGGCCATTTTGTAGTTTGGCTTAGAGTGTTGGCTACTTATTTGTTGCTCGTTTGAGTCTGCTTTGTCAATAGTTCACTGGAGCTGAGGAGGATTTCCAGCATGCTACTGCCAGTGATGCCAAATTTTGATTGGTCCAGTCTCCAAGCTGCAGGAGGAGGTGCACTACCCAGAAGTGGAGGACTAAACTGTCGTCACTCAAGGAACTACAATTACCAGGTAAGTGTAATTTCTATTTTTTACTTATATAAATGGCCTCATATAAAATTGTACCCAGTGTAAATGTGTGTGGGTTAATTTCATGGTGCTCACTTTCACTCTGGGTGTGCACAGGGGCAGAGTTGTGGCAAAGCATGCAAGTGCCTATGTAGATTATAAAATATAATAATTTATGAGTGTATTTGCAAAATGTAGGCAGGGTCTTTTACACCAGCTCAAGAGCTGCTGTAAATGATTACGTATTAAATTAAAGTGTGTTTTTGGCCTTATGTTATGTTATGCTAGCATTTTATGAGAGGTTATCAATGTAGTGTTTTCACTCCAACATCAGCACAAACCAAAATATTTTGGGGACATGAAATCCTTGATGCCAGGGTGCAATTTCTAGGCACCCTGGCACCATGGCATGGGGATTTTTTAAGCCCTGTTCTAGATGAGAGGAGGAACAAGGGATGATTATAGATGTTTAAATACAGTTCTGGTAAACATTATTAGCACCCTTGCATTTTAGTTACGTTGCGTACAATATCTTGAGAAATAATCAGAAATATTCCAACTATATGTCGTCATAATATTTTAATAGCATGTTCAAAGGTATATAACAAAACTAAGATGTCTCTACAACTTAGACATAGTAACTTCTGAGAAAAAAAACAAATATGATCTGGACAGGATTATATATGTGTGCATATATAGTCCAAAGTCATTGAACTCGTCACTTTATTTTTAGGAGATATTGGACATTAAGAGGTTGAACTGTGAGGGTGCCAATAGTGTTGATCACAACTATACTTGAAAGGTATTAAGAAGCAGGCCTTCTTTTTCAAAGACAGGGAAGCTATAAAACTGTAATGTAATGCTGACTCCTGGCAACCCAGTAGCTCCTGGGATTTCTTGGCAGGGTGACCAGAAGTAGATTGCCAGCCCTTTCTTCTGAGGCATGGAGGTTTAAGTGACTTGCCCAAGACTAGGAGGAGTGCTAGTGGGAATCAAACCCTGCTGTCTTGGTTACTAAGCCAGAGCTCTAATCATTAGGCTACTTCTCCACTAGCTATGGAACTATCAAGATGCAAAGGAGGTAAACTTAAAAGTAACAACAGGAAATACTTTTTCACAGAAAAGATGGTGAATGCCGGGAATGCTCTCCTGGTGGATATGGTTAGGACAAAAATAGTGACAGAATTAAGAAAGTCATGGGACGGGCAGACAGGATTCCTATACAGCAAGAAGATGGAATCAAAGCAAACTAATAACTTTTAGGTTTCAAAAAATAGAAGAGGGTAACCTGAATGAAGGGGCAACTGCAACCCTAAACAACAGTTGGTACAACCCTAAAAAAAGTCAGAGAAAGTGATAACCCACAAGCAGCAGCAGCTACAGTTCTAGCCACCTTACTGGATGCACTAGATTAGCCATGCCGGTATTTCCTCTGCCATCATTTCTGTCTTATATTTTAAGTTTGAACATAATGAGCTGAATTGCAATTTAAAACTGCATCCAAACTCACTTGGGAAGTAAATCTAATGAGGACTATTCACAGGTAATATAGAGGTAATAAAATTGTCTACAAGCCTCTTGTGGCTTTTAATGTATCTCCAGGAACAAGCAGGAATGAGTCTTCACATATGGGTACTGTCGGTACCGACGGAGCCTGCGCGGGAACGCTGCCCAGCGTCCAGTAAGAAAGCTTTTGGGAGCATCCCACAGCGCCTGCGAGCTGCCTTCATAAGAACATAAGATATGCCATACTGGGTCAGACCAAGGTCCATCAAGCCCAATATTCTGTTTCCAACAGTGGCCAATCTAGGTCATATGTACCTAGCAGTTTCCCCAAGAGACACAAGTTCCACAATGCTTGTACTGGGTCAAGCATTGATATCTTCGGTCACTTCTTAATAATGGTTTATGGACCTTTCCTCCAGGAACTTGTCCAAACCTTTTTTAAACCCAGCTACACTAACAGCCTTTACTACATCCTCCGGTAACAAATTCCAGAGTTTGATTACACGTTGAGTGAAAAAATATTTTCTTTTATTAGTCTTAAATAGTTTACCCTCTAGCTTCATTTCATGTCCCCTAGTCTTTCTATATTCTGATAACGTAAACAATCGATCTACGTTTACCCGTTCCACTCCGTTCATTAATTTATAGACTTCTATCATATCTCCCCTCAGCCGTCTCTTTTCCAGGTTAAAGAACCCTAACCTTTTTAGCCTTTCTTCGTAGGAGTATCCTTCCATCCCCTTTACCATTTTGGTGGCTCTTCTCTAAACCTTTTCTAAAATCGCTATATCATTTTTAAGATACGGCGACCAGAATTGCACACAATATTCAAGGTGCGGTCTCACCATGGAACGATATAGAGGCATTATAATATCTTTTGTTTTATTTTCCATTCCTTTCCTTATCATACCTAGCATTCTATTTGCTCTCTTGGCCGCCGCTGCACACTGGGCCAAGGGTTTTAACATGGTATCCACAATGACGCCTAAATCTTTTTCCTGGGTGGTGGTTCCTAATGTGGAACCTTGCATCGTGTAACCATAGTTTGGGTTGTTCTTCCCTAGGTGCATAACCTTGCACTTGTCCACATTAAATTTCATCTGCCATTTTGATGCCCAGTCTTCCAATTTATCAAGATCCTCTTGCAATTTTTCACAATCGTCTTGGGTTTTAACAACTTTAAATAGTTTTGTGTCATCTGCAAATTTAATAACCTCACTCGTTATTCCACTTTCCAGGTCATTTATGAATATGTCAAAAAGCAGCGGACCCAGCACAGATCCCTCGGGTACACCACTATTCACCTTTCTCCATTGGGAAAATTGGCCATTTAGCCCTACCCTCTGCTTTCTATCTTTTAACCAGTTCCTGATCCACAATAGTACACTGCCTCCTATCCCATGACTCTTTAGCTTTGCCAAAAGTCTCTGATGAGGGACCTTGTCAAAGGCTTTCTGAAAGTCCAGATACACAATATCAACCGACTCACCTTTGTCCACCTGTTTATTCACTCCTTCAAAAAAACATAACAGATTAGTAAGACAAGATCTTCCTTCTCTAAAGCCATGTTGGCTGTCTCCCATTAGGTTGTGACTATCTACATGCTGAGTAATTTTATTCTTTATGATGGTTTCTACCATTTTTCCCGGTACTGACGTCAGGCTCACCGGTCTGTAGTTTCCTGGATCACCCCTGGAATCCTTTTTAAAAATTGGTATTACATTGGCGATCCTCCAATCTTCAGGTATTAGAAATGATTTTAATGATAGTTCACAGATTACTGATAGCAGGTCTGCAATCTCATATTTCAGTTCTTTCAACACCCTTGGATGTATACCATCCGGCCCAGGTGATTTGCTACTCTTCAGTTTATCTAATAGTTGTAAGACATCTTCCCGATGTATCGATATTTCCTTCAATTCTTCCGCACCTTTAAATACCACGTCAGTCATGGGTAACATCCCTACATCTTCCTCAGTAAAGACCGAAGCAAAGAATTCATTCAGTCTCTCCGCTATCGCCTTGTCGCCTCTTAGTGCTCCTTTAACCCCTTTATCATCTAATGGACCAACTGACTCTCTCACAGGTTTTTTGATACGAATGTACTTGAAAAGGTCTTTATTTCGCGTTTTTGCTTCCGCAGCAAGCTTCTTCTCAAATTCTCCCTTTGCCTGCCTTATCAATGCCTTGCATTTGACTTGCAAGTGCTTGTGCTGTTTCCAGGTTTTGTCGTTTGGCTCTTTTTTCCATTTCCTGAAAGATGCTTTTTTTTGGCAACAACAGCCTCTCTGACCTCACCATTAAACCATGCTGGCAGTTTTTTGGACTTCCTTCCACTTTTCTTAAAGTGTGGAATACAGCTGGTCTGGGCTTCCAAGATAGTATTTTTCAACAACACCCAAGCTTGATGTACGTCTTTAACCTTTGAAACTGCTCCTTTTAGTTTTTTCTTAACTGTTTTCCTCATTTTATCATAGTCTCCCTTTCGAAAGTTAAAAGGTAGTACTGTGGATTTCCTTACTATCCCTCCTCCACTAATTAAATCAAAGGCGATCATGCTATGATCACTATTGCCAAGTAGCCCCAACACCCTTATCTCTTGCACTAGATCTGGTGTTCCACTAAGGACTAGGTCTAATATGGCTTCCCCTCTGGTTGGTTCATGAACCAGCTGCTTCAAGAAGCAGTCATTTATTTCATCTAGGAACTTTATCTCCCTAGCATGTCCTGACGTAACACTGACCCAGTCGATGCCGGGGTAATTGAAATCACCCATTATTATTACTGCGCTGTAACTTTTGTTAGCTTCCTTGATTTCTTTGAGCATTTCATCATCCATTTGGTCATTCTGGCCAGGTGCTCGATAGTACACCCCCACTGCCATTGCCTTCCCCCTTTTATATGGAATTTCAATCCATATAGATTCTACAGCAGATTTTGTTTCCTGCAAAACTTTAATCCTTTCTGAGTCAATGCCCTCTCTAACATAGAGCACAACCCCTCCACCAATTTGATCAGCTCTATCATTACGATATAGTTTGTACCCAGGTATCACAGTGTCCCACTGGTTGTCCTCCTTCCACCATGTCTCTGATATTCCAATCATATCTAACCTTTCATTTAGGGCTATATATTCTAACTCTCCCATCTTATTCTTTAGACTTCTAGCATTTGCATACAAGCATTTTAGAGAATGTATTTTATTCATGTTAATTTGGCTATTGTTAGACATGGGTAAATTGGGATCTTTAAGCTCTGTCTGCTCCTTACTTGAGGGCATTTGGGCTACTTTACTCTTTTGTGGAACCTCTCTGCTTTTGGTAGTATCCTTCAAGGATACATTTTTCCGAACCATCCGCTCTTGGGCGACTGTCGGCTTTCCCCTAATATCTAGTTTAAAAGCTGCTCTATCTCCTTTTTAAAGGTTAATGCCAGCAGCCTGGTTCCATCCCGGTTAAGGTGAAGCCCATCCCTTCGGAAGAGCCCCTCCTTTCCCCAGAATGTTCCCCAGTTCCTAACAAATCCAAAACCCTCATCTCTGCACCATTGTCTCATCCACGCATTGAGACTCCGGAGCTCTGCCTGCCTTTTGGGTCCTGCGCGTGGAACAGGAAGCATTTCGGAGAATGCTACCATGGAAGTTCTGGATTTCAACTTCCTACCTAAAAGCCTAAATTTTGCCTCCAGAACTTCCCTACCACATTTTCCTATGTCATTGGTACCGACATGTACCAAGACAGCAGACTCCTCCCCAGCACTATCTAAGACCTTATCTAGGTGGTGCGTGAGGTCCGCTACCTTCGCACCAGGCAGGTATGTTACCAGGCGATCCTCACGTCCACCAGCCACCCAGCTATCTACATACCTAATGATCGAATCACCAACTATAACGGCTGCCCTAACCCTTCCATCATGGGCACATGGCCCTGGAGAAACTTCCTCGGTGCGAGAGGGTTTTACATCACCTGGAGGACAGGTTCTAGTTACAGGATCACTTCCTGCCACACCGGGGTGATGCTCTCCTGTCACGTGACCTCTCTCCTCCATGGCAACGGGGTGCTGCCAGACTGGAGGTGGGACTTCAGGACTATATCCCTGTAGGTCTCATCTATGTACCTCTCTGTCTGTCTTATGTTTTCCAAGTCTGCTACTTTAGCCTCTAGAGAACGGACTTGTTCCCTGAGAGCAAAGAGCTCCTTGCACCTAGTGCACACGTAAGACCTCTCACCAACCGGGAGAAAATCATACATGTGACACTCAATGCAAAAGACTGGAAAGCTCCCATCCCGCCTTTCCCAACCGCCTCTCTCCAGTTCTTCTTTTCCGCGGAGCCAGCAGGTCGTGTTCCTGTCACCGCAGAAGAATTCTTTATTTTTTTCTTTATTTTTCTGTGTCGCGTCTGCCTTCTTCGACGTCAGACCGGTACTGCCGGTCTTTTCTTTTCATTCTATACAAAAAAATCCAAAAATCTTTTCTTTCTTCAACTGTGCATTTGCGGTTTGGGCCTTAGGCCTGAACATTTTTCTCCTCATGGAGAAGCCCGCTTCCAGGTTTAAAAAGTGCACAAAGTGTGGCGGTACTATTTCTGTCACCGACACCCATGATTGGTGTCTAAAATTTTTGGGTCCTGACCATTCCATCACGGATTGTGTGTTCTGTACCATGATGTCTAAAAGAGGTCGGCAGAACCGAGCAGCCAAGCTCAGTACCCTGTTTCCCTCTGATGCAGCCTCAGTGGCATCGACGTCTTCCAGGGCTGCTTCTTCCTCCAATGGATCTCAGGTAACCAAACATAAATCTAGCCGGTCCTCGAAGGGCAAATTTCCCTCTAAGCATCGAGATGCCTCCGGGCTTCTTCTCGAGGAATCCGCACCGGCAAAATTACCCCGGCGGGAAGTTCCGGTTTCCAAAGCATTATCTATGGGGTCACAGGTTGACATCGATGGCTCGGACTCGACTGATCACCTGTTGCCGTGTTCTGGGGTACCGGTGGCCTCCACCGGTACCGACATCCATACTCTGGTGGCGTCGATGGATCAGAAGATTCTGTCCATGCAACGTACCCTAATGGCGTTTATGCAGGCTTCGACGCCTTCGGTACCGCAACAATCTCCGTTGCCGGTACCGACTCCAGCACCGGCATCGTTTCCGGTGCCGGTACCGATTGCATCGACATCGGTTTCGGTGTCGACTGCAGCAGTACCCTGTCGTATGATGCCCATCGGTACCGAACCGGTACCGCTTACTCCTGATGTCGATCCCACTCGGTACACGTATCGGGCTTTACAGGAGCATCCAGACAGGTGATACTTCGATTCCTCTGAAGACTCTGATGAGTCGGAGGCTTCTGTCGAGGCACCGGTACTTCTTCCTCAGGAGTCTGATTCTCCAAAACGAAGAATGTCTCCTCCAGAAGACTTATCTTTTCAAGACTTCATTAGGGAAGTGGCTAGGGGCCTCTCCATTACAGTGGCCCCTGAGTCAGAGCCTAGAGCCAAGCAATTCGATATTTTGCAATACCCTAAGGCTCCTAAAGAAGCAGCCACCTTACCTATTCATGAGATTCTCTATGATCTCATGTTGAGCATGTGGGAGACTTCTCTTACTACCTCTCCTCATTCTCGTAGGTTAGACACCATGTACCGTGTCCCTCCTTGTCCTGGCTTTCATAAGTCTCAGCTTCCTCACCACTCTATTGTGGTAGAGTCTGCCATGAGGAAAATAAAGAGTGCAAAGAGACACTCATCTAATCCTCCAGGACGTGAATGCAGAACCCTTGATGCTTTTGGCAGAAGGGTTTCCCAAGCTAATATGCTTGCTGCCAGAATCAACTCCTATAGTCTTTATATGGGGATGTTTCTAAATGAAGTCACAGATCATCTGCAGACTTTAGCCCCTTTTATTTCAGAAGATAAAAGGCAGGAATTTCTCACTTGGCTTAAACATGCCCAAGATGTTTCCAAATTTTCCAACCGTGCAGCCTTTGACTCTTTTGAATGTGTAAGTAGAGCCTCGGCTATTGCCATAAGTGCAAGCAGAATTGCTTGGTTACAAGCATCTGATTTGGAACTCTGGGTCCAAGATGAATTGGTAAATCTTCCTTGTACAGGTGAAAACCTTTTTGGCAGGGATTGGAAAGCAAAGGCCACTCAGATGGATACTGAGAACTCTGCTTTGGATCGACTTTCAAAGTCTACCTCTGCTCCTGCTAAGAAAAGATTGTTCAAAAAGACACCTTTTTCTAAAAAGGGAAGATACTACCCTGCTTATGGTCAGCAGGCATCTTCTGCAGGTCGTTTTGCTGCAAAGTGTCAGCAACCACCTAAACAGGCCAAGTCAAAGGCTGCCAGTCCTCCCACGGCCCAGCAGCCTCAGCCTCCTCAAGGCCTTTGACTTGCAACTAGAGAACTTAGCCTTTCTGGCTCTGGAAGAACCAGATCCCCTCACCATTTCAGGAAGGTTAGCTTACTTTGCTCCCAGATGGGAGAAAATCACAGCAGAGCAATGGACCCTCTCCATTATAAAGGAAGGGTACAAGCTTTGTTTCTTAAACCTTCCTCCCCACACCATGGTGAAACAGTTCAATTCTCCAACATCTCTCCTCAACCTTCTGGGTCATGAGATTGCTACCCTTCTTGCCCAAGGGGCAATAGAAGAAGTACCCCTTCTTCAACAGGGCTCAGGGTTCTACTCCCCTTATTTTCTTATTCCAAAGAAAACAGGGGGCTACAGACCCATTTTAGATCTCAGAGAATTGAACAAGTTTCTATTCAAAGAGAAATTCAAGATGATTTCTCTTGGTACTCTGCTGCCATACCTTCAGAGTCAGGACTGGCTTTGTTCTCTAGATCTCAAGGATGCATACACCCATGTCCTCATCTAT
Source organism: Ichthyophis bannanicus (assembly GCA_033557465.1). Classification (NCBI taxonomy): domain Eukaryota; kingdom Metazoa; phylum Chordata; class Amphibia; order Gymnophiona; family Ichthyophiidae; genus Ichthyophis; species Ichthyophis bannanicus. The sequence continues at coordinate 601,503,488 of CM066034.1, forward strand.
CCAACACACAGAAGGTTCCTTCGGTTCCTTTTTCAAGGAAAGCACTACCAATACAGGGTGCTTCCTTTCGGTCTGGCCTCTGCACCAAGGGTGTTCACGAAATGCATGGCTGTAGTAGCTGCATTTCTCCGCACTCTAGGAATATTCGTATTCCCATATCTGGACGACTGGCTCATTCGAGCCCCATCCCAGTCAGAGGCCCAGACTTGTCTAACCTGCACTATGCGTATCCTTCAGTATTTGGGACTAGTAATAAACATCCCAAAATCCAATCTCACGCCTACTCAGTCTCTGGAGTTCAGAGGGGCCTTGCTGGATACCACAACTGCAAGGGCCTATCTTCCTCAGGCCCGTTGCCTACGTCTGGTGCAGTTAGCCTCCCAGATTCAGTTAAACTCCCAGTTAACTGCTCGAGAGATGTTACAACTATTAGGCCACATGGCATCCACCGTGCATGTGGTTCCATATGCTCGCCTTCACATGAGGGCAGCTCAATGGACTTTGTCCACCCGATGGACTCGGGCATCAGGTTGCCTGTCAGACAAAATAGCAAACTCCAGTCGCCTTTTTTGGTCTCTCCAGTGGTGGAAGTCCTCTCAAGACCTGTTGCTGGGGTCCCCTTTTCAGCAACCGCTACCCCAAGCAACTCTCACAACAGATGCTTCTCCAATGGGTTGGGGAGCTCATCTGCAGGATCTCTCCCCCCAGGGCATCTGGTCTCCACAGGAGACTTCTCTGCATATCAATCTCTTGGAACTCAGAGCAATATTCTTAGCTCTCAGAGTATTCCATCCCCTGCTCAGCTACAGGACAGTCCTCATCCATACGGACAACCAAGTAGCCATGTTCTATGTAAACAAGCAGGGCGGGACTGGCTCTCTGTCGCTTTGCAATGAAGCTTTGCGACTGTGGGCCTTCGCCAGAGAGCATCACATCCATCTTCTGGCAGTATATCTTCCAGGCATTCAAAACTCTTGGGTGGACAGACTCAGTCGAGTTCTGCTCCCACACGAGTGGTCCTCCACATGGACCAGGTAGCCAGGATTTTTTGAATTTGGGGAACCCTGGACATAGACCTCTTTGCAAGTCCGTGGAATGCCAAACTTCCCCGGTTCTGTTCCAGAATTCCGTGTCAGGGAGTTTAGGCCAAGGATGCCTTCCTCCTTCACTGGGGTCAAGACTTCCTTTATGCCTTTCCACCAATTCCCCTAATTCCCAAAACACTATTCAAGCTTCAGAGAGATTGAGGGACCATGATCCTCATAGCTCCACATTGGCCACGCCAAGTGTGGTACCCTCTACTTCTGCATCTCTCTCAAGCTCCTTCCCTGGACTTGGGCTCTGCACCAGACCTTCTGTCCCAGGAAGAGGGAACTTTGTGGCACCCAAACCCCCAGTCGCTCCATCTCAGGGCTTGGTTGCTGAGGGCCTAGACCTTCAAGATTTTCATCTCTCTCAGCAAGTCAGAGATGTTATTCATGCCTCTAGAAAGCCTTCTACTAGGCGTTCCTATGCTTTCAAATGGAAAAGATTTACCATTTGGTGTTCAGAGAAGGGTCTAAACCCTCTTGCAATACCTCTGAATTCTCTACTAGAGTATCTCCTGCATCTATCCCATGCAGGCCTGAAAACGAATTCAGTAAGAGTCCATTTGAGTGCTATTGCAGCGTCCCTCAAGCCTCTCAATGGACAACCTATTTCGTCTCGCCCTCTTATAGCAAGATTCATGAGAGGCCTTCTTTTAACTAAACCTCCCATTAGACCACCTCCAGTGGCATGGGACTTAAACCTGGTTCTTGGCCAGCTTATGAAGCCACCCTTTGAACCTTTAGCCACCACCTCCTTGAAACTTCTTTCTTGGAAAGTTGTTTTTCTCATTGCAGTCACCTCAGCACGCCGCATCAGTGAGTTGCAAGCTTTGGTGGCTAATCCACCTTATACAAGGTTCCATCATGATAAGGTAGTCCTCAGGACCAATCCACACTTTATGCCTAAAGTGATCTCGCCTTTTCATCTAAACCAGGAAGTATATTTACCTGTCTTTTTTCCAGGACCTCATGCATCAAATGCAGAGAGGAATCTTCATACCTTGGATTGTAAGAGAGCTCTCCCTTTCTACTTACAAAGAACACAGCAACATAGAAAGTCTTCTCAACTCTTTGTTGCTTTTGATCCTTCTCATTTAGGACTTCCAGTCTCTAAAAGAACACTGTCCAACTGGATTGCTCAGTGTATTTCTTTCGCCTACCAGAGTAGGAACATTTCTCTGGAGGGCCATGTCACAGCTCACAATGTGAGAGCCATGGCAGCCTCAATGGCTCATCTAAACTCTGTGTCCATCGACCAAATCTGTCGAGCGGCCACCTAGGCCTCAGTTCATACCTTCACAGCCCATTACTGTTTGGACAAGGAATCCCGCCGGGATGCCTCATTTGGTCAGGCTGTCCTCAAACACCTGTTCCATTCCAAATCAACTCCTACCCACCTACCATGGTTGGATGCCAGAGATCCATGGGGGGAAGTGGAGCCCTCTGCAAGGGCACACAACCATGGGGTCTCTCCCTGGCATCTGCAGCTAGGGAGTCCCCATGTGTGAAGACTCATTCCTGCTTGTTCCTGGAGATAGCACAGTTACTTACCTGTAACAGGTGATCTCTGGGAACAGCAGGAATAAGTCTTCACAACCCACCCACCTCCCCAGGAGTTGTATCTCTCTATCTATCTTTCCTTTCCTCTCTCTCTCTTTGTCTCAGCTTTAAAACTCGAACTGGTGAGAGGCGGTTGGGAAAGGCGGGAAGGCAGCGCGCAGGCGCTGTGGGATGCTCCCAAAAGCTTTCTTACTGGATGCTGGGGAGCGTTCCCGCGCAGGCTCCATCGGTACCGACGATACCCATATGTGAAGACTTATTCCTGCTGTTCCCAGAGATCACCTGTTACAGGTAAGTAACTGTGCTTTCTGGTTGTTTGTTAGTTTTTTTAAGTATTCATAATTTTTTAAGTATTCATAAGTTTTCATTAGCTTCTTATTGCTGTCTGTAGATATTGAAATTTATATGTATAGTACTGATCAACTTATCCTTGAATATATACAGCATGCATGCACTCATAAAGCTTATCGTGGGTATGCACACTAAGGGAGCCTTTTACTGAAAGGCGCTAAAGATGTTGCACCTAATGTGCCAATAGCTCCAAAACCATGTCAAATTAGGTGCAACATCACTGCGTTAACTGTCAGGGCTGTGGGAAGCATTTTCCCGACAGTGAACACAGAGCCCTGTCCCCTAATGTGCACCACATTAGCATGGGAACACTTAACTTCACCTGTGGAGGTGTCATTGAGTGAACCTGTGCTCATCACATGGGATGCAGTTAACATAAGAACTTAAGAATTGCCAAAGGTACATCAAGCCCAGTATCCTGTTTCCAACAGTGACCAATCCAGGGCAAGTACCTGGCAGTTTCCCAAAAAGACACACAGGTTCCATAGTGTTTGTATTGGGGCAAGCAGTGGATTTCCTGGGTCAATATTGGTTTATGGACCTTTTAGTAGTAAAGACCATATGTAAATCCTATGAAAGGATAAACAATCTCCTCCAGGAGTTTGTCCAAACCTATTTTAAACCCAGATAGACCAACAGCTTTTACTATCTCCTCTGGTAATGAATTCCAGAGTTTATTTAAACGTTAAGTGAAAAAGTATTTTCTCTTATTAGTCTTAAACGGATTACACTATAGCTTCATTGCATGTCCTCTAGCCTTTCTACTATTTGATGGTGTAAACAATTGATCTATGTTTACCTGTTCTAATCCATTCATTAATTTATAGACCTTTATCATATTTCACCTCAGCCTTCTCTTTTCCAGGTTGAAGAGCCCTAACCTTTTAAGCCTTTACTCACGGGGGGATGCTTCCATCCCCTTTATCATTTTGGTGGCTCTTCTCTGTACCTTTTCTAATTACGCTATAGCCTTTTTAAGATACGGCGACCAGATTTCCACACAATATTCAAGGTGCGGTTACACCATAGAACAATACATAGACATTATAATATCTTTTGTTTTATTTTCTATTCCTTTCTTTATGATACCTAGCATTCTATTTGCCTTCTTGGCTGCCGCTGCACCCTGGGCGAAAGTTTCAACGTGTTATCCACGATGACGCCTAAATCGTTTTCCTGTGTGGTGGTTCCTAATGTGGAACCTTGCATCTTGTAACCTTAGTTTGGGTTGTTCTTTCCTTGGTGCATAATTTTGCACTTGTCAACATTAAATTTTCTAAGCAATTTGAATGTCCAGTCTTCCAATTTATCAAGATCCTCTTGCAATTTTTCACAATCCTCTTGGGTTTTAACAACTTTGAATAATTTTATGTCATCTGCAAATTTGATTAGCTCACTCGTTATTCCCATTTCCAGGTTATTTACAAATATATTAAAAGGCAGTGGACCCAGCACAGATCCCTGGGTTACTCCACAATCCACCTTTCTCTATTGGGGAAAATTAGCCATTAAGCCCTACACTCTGTTTTCTATCTTTTAACCAGTTCCTGATCCACAGTAGTACACTGTCTCCTAACCCATGACTTTTTAATTTTGCCTAGAGTGTCTTATGGGGAACCTTGTCAAAGGCTTTCTGAAAATCCAGATACACTTTATCGACTAGTTCACCTTTGTCTACCTGCTTATTCACACCTTCAAAAAATATAACAGTTTAGTAAGACAAGACCTTCCTTGGCTAAAGCCATGTTGGTTTTCTCCCATTCTAATCGGTCCATCACTGACCATAGCCTACAGCCAATATATGCCTCGTTGTATATAGTTCATCAAGACTACTAGTCTAGTCATGAGTTCATTGTTCACTGTTAATTGTACATAGTTACTGAACTGTTATATGTAATTTGAGTTATTACTCTTGTTCAATGTAGACCACATTCGATCCATGGAAAAAGCTGTATATAAATGCAAATAAATAAATTAATTAAACTATGACTATCTACATGTTCAGTAATTTTGTTCTTTATGATGTTTTCTACCATTTTGCCTGGTACTGATATCCTACCAGTCTAAATCTAAAATCCAAAACTACCGGTCTGTAGTTTCCCCTATCACCCCTGTAACTCTTTAAAAATTGTCGTTACATTGGCCATTCGCCAATCTTCAGATATCACAGATGATTTTAATGATAGTTCATAGATTACTAATAGTAGGTCTGCAATCTCATATTTCAGTTCTTTCAACACCCTCAGATGTATTCCATCCAGTCCAGGTGATTTGCTACTCTTTATCAAATAATTGTAATACATCTTCCCGGTTTATCAATATTTCTTTCAATTCTTCCAATGCATGACCTTTAAATACCATTTCAGTCATGGGTAACTTCCCTACATCTTCTTCATTAAATACTGCAGCAAAAAATTCATTCAATCTCTCCACTATGACCTTGTCCTCTCATAGTGCCCCTTTTACCCCTCTTACCCCTCTATTATCTAAAGGTCCAACTGATTCTCTCACAGGTTTTTTTGCTACAAATGTATTTATTTATTTAACAGGTTTTTTATATTGCCCTATCATTAATTCAGAGCAATTTACATATAACACAAATCCAAAACCCAAACTTTACATAGAACAAGGATGTTAAACTTAGATGATTATATGGGGTTCGAAGATGTACTTTTAAGAACAGCTATTAACATTAAAGCAGCAATGGTTTATACAAGAAGCAGTTGTTTAAGGGGTTGACAGTATTGAGCTAGGGAGGAGAGAACAACCGAGATGGGAGTGATCTTGAGAGAACATGAAATAATGTAAGAAGTTATTATGGGTAGGGATGTGATGTAGTGGGAAAGGAGCTAGAATATACTTGAAAAAGGTTTTTATTATGCATTTTTGCTTCCACAGTAACCTTCTTTTTCAAATTATCTCTTTGCCTGCCTTATCAGTGCCTTGCATCTAACATGCCAGTTCTTATGATCTTTCCAGTTTTTGTCATTTGGCTCCTTTTTCCATTTCCTGAAAGATGCTTTTTGGCAACAGCCTCTGTGACTTCACCTTCAAACCATGCTGGCAGTTTTTTGGATTTCCTTCCACTTTAGTTAAAGCATGGAATACAGCTGGTCTGGGCTTCCAAGATAGTATTTTTAAACAACACTCAAGCTTGATATAAATCTTTAACCTTTGCAACTGTTCCTTTTAGTTTTTTCTTAACTATTTTCCTCATTTTATTATAATCTCCCTTTTGAAAGTTAAAAGGTAGTACTATGGATTTCCTTGCCATCCTTCCTCCATTTATTAAATCAAATGCAAACTCATCACGCCCACTCTCCGCCTCTTATTCACCCACTCAGTCTCTAACATGCGATACACAGTTAGCATGGGAATCAGCCTGTGCTGTCATGGCCCCATGCTAGCTGGCAAAATGTGTCCAAATCATGCACCAGACACATGCTGCCAGCAAACGCCCTTCAGTAAAAGACCCCCTAAATTGCATGGTATGCACAAAAGGTCTCGTCTGCACACACATTACTTCTGAGAGACTTTATGGTTTATTAAAATTTGATATACTGTGCTTCAGTTAAATCAAAGCGGTTTATATAAAATAATAAAGAAAAAGAAAAGTCAGAAAAGAACTCCAATAGTGTGACAGGAAAGATAAAGCCTCAGTCATACTAGAAGAGGAGTGATAGTGGAGGAGGGGACATGAAGAGAGAGTTATACTAGGAAAAGCAGGGTTGTCTATGGGTGTTAGTTAAATGGCTTCTGAAAGAGGTGGTTTCTCAGGGTTGACTTAAAAATTCTGTAAATACGGCAGTTTCCAGACGAAGTTCCTAAGGTAAGTTATTTCATTGATGGAATGCAGAGAAATAAGAGGCTGAGGATCTGGTCATATTGTATCTTGCTCGGGATACAGGAGAAAAATAGAGATGATGAGCATGCATATTATGGAGAGTATGGAAGGGGGCATGGGGAATAAGTAAGGAGCCCCGGTATTGAATATCCGGGTTGCCTGGATTGCCAGGAAACTAAGCAGGCAGCAGCGATATTTAGCCGCTGCCCAGTTGGCTTCCATGGTGAAGGTTAGGCTAGCCTTTACTGTGCCGACTTTCACCGTGTGTCGATAACCTGGTAGCGAGTCAATATCGCCACTGCCTCTTTAATGACGGGTACTGCCACTGGATTGCCCCAATGCAAACCAGTTAGCATTAGGGCATGCAACGGCGGCACCCAGGGATAATCAGCGGCACTAACCGTTTTAGTGCCACTGAATATCCTGGCCTTGAATATCGACCTATCATCTGTCTACCTTGAAATAAAAAAGAAAGTCTTTGAGAACATCTACCTTGAAGTCCATATTCAAAACCTTTTTCTAGCTATCTAAACTTCAGGAGCTAGCACAACAAATCTTTAGAATTTAATTTAAAATTACCACCTCCCCTCCACGGGATGATTCCCACGCTGTCTAACTTGTGTTAGGGTCCCAAGTGGGCGGAGTAGGCGCAGAGAGAGGATGTGGTGTGGTGTGCTGTGTGCAGTTAGCACCGGGTTCACATTGTCTGCTAACTGTATTGGTGTGGATCACCTAATGACATCTCAATAAGTGGATTTAAGTGCACTCACGCTAATGTGGCATGTGCTAAGGGACAGGGCTCCATGTTAACTACCAGGGAAATGATTTCCATACCCCTGACAGTTAATGCAGTAGTGTTGCACCTAACGCACCATAGTGTAGGTGCTATTGTTGCATTAGGTGCAATGTTTGATAATCTCCATGGAGTTGGATTCAGTACTAGAAACAGACACAAACTGACCTGTAGTGGTGGCCTGGACTATAAGAGGCAGTAGTCCCAAGACAATTCTTTAGTTAGATTCTTAAACCAGCTGCAAACTTTGCTGGATAAAGCAGGAATATTAACTCATATGTCTCTTGAACTGGGAATTATTTTAAATGTGCATTGCTTTTGGTACTCATGGCAAAAACACAAAAAAAACATTCTAGTGATATGCATATGAAGCAAGTTAACCTTCGCTGGATGAAAGATGCATTAAAAAGATAACAGACTCGTTGAGGCTCACAAAGTAACAGCTCAGAAAGAAAATTTGGTGTGCACAGTTTCTATGACTGAACTTTTACTGTTCACTCTAGCCCTTAAAAGAGAAATAACCAATTCAGTTCCATGAGGGCAGATGATTTTTATAGTCTGTGTCCTGCTGTGTCCATGGTAATGACTCTGTTGCAAAGCTATCACTCCAGGAGGGAAATGATGCTTGCTTCCTCAGACGCTCGCTTTTGCATTTCAGCCAGTACCAGGATCTCTCTCTCATGAAACTTCACAGCTTTGATCTAGCTTTGAGAAATGATTCCACCTTGCAGTCTGCTCATAGGCTACTCCTGACAACTAGGACACGTTTTCAACATTTAAAACATTTGTGGGTTGATGTTCAAAAGCATTTATCCAGAAAGCACCAGCCACTCTCTGGATAAGTGCGCTGTCAATTTTCAGTAGCTCTATCTGCCATTGAAAATTACTACAGACCACCCAGGCACTATTCAGAAAGTGCTGGGGCAGAGCTTGTTGTGACTCTATACGGAAAGTGGTGATATTCACTCTGCCATTTGTATAGCTATCCAGATAAATTTAAATTCATCCAGATAGCTATACAGATAGCGGACTGAATAGCACCTACTCTGTACAGTGGCAGCACTCACCGTTTCATACATATATTTAAGTACACCGCTTTGGTGGATAATGGTACTGGATATACTTATCGGGGTCAGTGCTGTCAAAGTGATTGGCTACTGCAGACCAGGTATTCGGTGCCAATGCATATCCAGCACCAGATTGCTGTTTTGCAGTCCAAATAACAGAGATCTTCAGTTGCCAACTGGATTGCAAAACCACATAAAGTTAGGACAGCCTGTCACCTGTCCTAACTTGATTTGGTTTAGCTATGTGGTTACCGAATGAATATCACTGCTAATCACATAGCTGTTGGCACCACCCCCACTCCAGGACATTTAACCTGGTTAGTGGGGAATATTCAGTGGCATTAATCAAGTTAGTGCCGTTGAATATCCCGGCGAGCAGTTTGCAGCCCCCCCCCCCCACCCATTACATTTAACGACTATGACAGATGTTTAAAAAACCACAAGACTGCTGTGTTTAAATATTGACCTGTTATCTAGCATAAATGTACAAACTATCACTGGAGATCAACAGGTAGGGGATAATCATCTGCACAGTAAATTTAACAATGTGATTGTTCAGTTCTTAGTATTCTCAGTCTGCAGCACAGTACGAAAAGGAGCTGTTTTACCTTTTTTCAAATAAATAATTAAGATCCCTTGAAAGATTCTGTTTGAAAAGCTAATTTAGCTTTGAGAAGGGATTCCACCTTGCAGTCTAAAGGCATCTCCCAGTGGACTAGAATATTAGTAGAAGGCCACTAGTGACTGAAGTGGGATTTGTCAGGCTCTTAAAGGGACCTCAGCATAAATATGGGAATGAGTGGGTGTCGTTTCTGTCCAGTTACCACTAGACCACCATGTTTGAGTTAAAATGGACCCAAGGGGGCTCTGGATCAGGGTCCAGGGGGTGGGGTGAAAAGATGGATGGGCCTTTGATTTGGGGGTTGGGAGGGTCAGAGGTATGTGTCGGAAGGAGAGGCTTATTTGTGTGTGTGGGGGGGGGGGGGGGGCGCCTGTAACCTTGGTGGTGCTGGGGGTGAGGACTTCAGACCACTGATGATGTCTTCACAACATTGGCCCTTTACGATCATGGCCTGGAGAATCAGGTCACATAGCAAGCCGATGATCCTATTGGAAAAATAACATCAGCTTTGTGATGGTATTATTTTTCCATGAATGATGCAGTTTGAAAAATATGGCTTGTGGTAATAATAGCAATTTGAATACAAATGAGATGTTCTGCATGTAATTGCATTCTTTGCATCTCATTTGTATTCAATGCATGTTACTGTGGCATACTGTGCATTATAGTAAAATACACATTATTGGCGTTTAACATGAATCAAAAAATGTTTTTTTTATTGCCATAGCACACTTTAGTTACCACTCCCCCAAATAACTTTAAATAGCCAAACAAATCATCGCAACTAAGATGCTGACAGCAGTCCACAGCACGATGAGGGCTATCCAGTCTTTTGCCTTGGTGCTGCATGCGTGATTATCTCGCAGGTGATGAGAGGTCACATGTGTGCACTAGGTACAAAGAACTCCTAGCTCTCAGGGAATCAGCCCCATCTCTGGAGGCTAGAGTAGCAGTCTTGGAAGAGTGGAACAGGCAGAGAGGTATATAGATGAGACCTTCAAGGACATATAAAGAACTCCTATCTCCAGTCTGGCAGACTCTGTGCTTCCACAGAGGAGAAAAGTCAACTGAAAGGAAAGCATCACGTTGGCATGGCAAGAAATGATCCTGTAACTAGGACCTGCCCTCCAGTTGATTTACTATCCTCTTACACTTAGGATATTTCTCCAGAGAAACCTACCTAGGAGGGATGGATTGAGATGGCCATTTTAGATGGCTGGGTGACTAGTGGATGTGAGGATTGCCTGGTAACTTTCTTGCCTGGTGTGAAGATAGCAGACCTCACGCATTGCCTAGATAAGATTTTAGAGAGTACTAGGGAGAAGCTGGTTGTCTTTCTACATGTGGGCACCAGTAACGTAGAAAAGCATGGGAGGAAGGTTCTGGAAGCCAAATTTAGGCTTTCAGGTAGAAAGTTGAAATCCAGAACTTCCGAGGAAGCATTCGCAGAAATGCTTCTCATTCCATACACAGGACCCAAGAAGTAGGCAGAGCTCCAGAGTCTCAATGGCAGAGAAGATGATGTACAGGGAAAAGATCTTTAGATTTGTTACAAACTGGGCAGCATTCTGGGAAAAAGTCCTTTTCTGAAAGAATGGTTTTCACATCAGCAGGTTGCAACCAAACGATTGGCACCGAACTTCAAAAAGGAGATAAAATAGTTTTTAAACTTGAGCATGGAGAAAAGATGACAGTTGTTCAGGAGTGCATGGCTCAGAATGATGCATCTTTGAGGGATACTAACAAAACAGGAAAGTTAAGGGATCCCAATAGAAAGATTTCAATAAAGGTAAAAGGAGCCTAGGTGCAGACAGAGCTGAAATAGTCCAAATTATTCTAGTCAGCTGATAAGCAGTTTATTAATATGAACAAAAAAACAAAACATGCCTGTATGCAAATTCTAGAAGTCTAAAAAATAAAATGAGAGATTAGAATATATAGCACTGAATGAAGAGGTAGATATGAGTGAAGAAAGCCCCCAGGTAAGTGAAACATTAAATACCTCTGTTGTTGTTGTTAAGTACCATCGAGTTGGTGTCGATTCATGGCGACCCTCTGGATAGTTGTCCTAAATTGTGTTCAGTCTTCAGTCAGGCAGCTCATTGTTGACAGACTGGTAGCCATAGCTGCTGTTATTGTATCGATCCATCTCATTGCTGGCCTTCCTCTTTTGCGTTGCCCTTCTATCTTTCCAAGCATGATGTCTTTCTCTAATGATCTCTCTCTTCGCATGATGTGTCCAAAGTATGAAAGTCAAAGTCTTGTCATCTGAGCTTCTAAAGAAAGTTTAGGCTTGATCTCCTCCAGTACTGATTGGTTTGTTCTTCGGGCAGTCCATGGTATATACAGTATTCGCCGCCAGCACCATAATTCAAAGGCATCAATTTTCTTCCTGTCTATCTTTTTCCCTGTCCAGCTTTCACATTCATATGATGTTATTGAAAATACCATGGCTTGAACAAGTCGAATCTTTGTATGGAGAGAGACATCTCTGCTCTTGAGAATCTTGTCTAGGTCTTTAATAGCCATTCTGCCAAGAACAATGCCTCGTCAGATTTCTTGACTGCTTGTTGCTTCTTTATTGCTAGTTGATCTAAGTAGGTTAAAGTTGTTCACGATTTCAATTTATTCTCCTTCAACAATAATCTGTTGATTTTGCCAGTGGTAATGATCTTTGTCTTTACATTAAGGTCCAGGCCCATTTTGAGACTATGATTGTGAGAAGCAAATGTTTCAGATCATCTTCACTTTCAGCCAGTAACGTGGTATCATCAGCATAGCGAAGGTTGTTGATGAGTTTTCCACCAATCTTCACACCTCTGTTGTCTTCATACAATCCTGCTTCTCTTATGAATTGTTCTGCATATAAATTAAACAGGTAGGGGGAAAGTATGCAGCCTTGTTCTTACACCTTTGCTTATTTTAAACCATTCTGTTTCTCCTTGTTCCGTTTGAACTGTTGCTTCTTGATCAATGTATAGATTGTACAAGAGAATGATCAGGTGTTCTGGTATACCCATGCTTCTTAATATGGCCCAGAGTTTCTCATGGTTTACACAGTCAAAAGCCTTGCTATAGTCAATAAAGCACAAAGAGATATCCTTTTGGTATTCTTTAGTCTTTTCAAGGATCCATCTCACATCCGCGATGATGTCTCTTGTTCCTCGCACTTTCCTGAACCCTGCTTGCATGTCAGGTAGTTCTTGTTCAAGGTATGGTTGTAGTCTCTGTTGAATAATCTTCAGTAGACTCTTGCTGGCATGTGGGATCAGAGCGAATGTGTGATAATTTCCACAGTCAGTTGGATCACCTTTCTTTAGTATTGGTATAAACGCAGATCTTTTCCAATCAGTTGGCCATGATGTTGTCTTCCACATTTCTTGGCAGAGCCTTGTAAGTATGGTAACAGCTGCATCAGATTGCAGTAATACTTCTATGGGAATGCAATCAATGCTCGGTGCTTTGTTCTTTGATAAGGCTTTCAATGCTGCTTCAACTTCTTCTTTCATCCCCAATGGTTCCAGATCATATGGTACAGGTTGAAATGGCTGTTGGTCCACTTGATCTTTTATCATATAAAAACTCTGTATATTCTTTCCACCTTTTCTTGATCTTCTCAGCATCATTCAACATAGAACCTTGAGCATCTTGTAACATTCCAATTCGAGGCTGGAATTTTTTTCTTTAACTCTCGTAGCTTTAGGAAAGCCAATCTTGTTCTTCCTCTAACAGGTTCTGCTTCTATTTCCTTGCATGTGTCATTGTAGTACTTTTCCTTGTCCTGTGTTGCTGAACATTGTAAATCTCTGTTGAGTTCTGCGATTGTCTTTCTTTCTCCTCTGGCTTTAGCTTCTCTGCATTTCTGGGCAATTTTCAGAGTTTCTTCCATCATCCATTTTGGCCGTTTTTGCTTTTTCACCTTTTGTAGATACTTCTCACTTTCTTCCAACATAACCTTCTTGATGTCATTCCATAACTCTTCTGGAACTCTGTCATTTGTATCTAAAGCAGCAAATTGATTTTGCAGGCAGTCTTTAAATTCCAGTGGTATATTTGCAAGGTCATATTTTGCTGCATTCATGAATGGTTTGCTCTTTTTCAACTTTAGCTAGAGTTTGCACACTAGTAGTTGATGATCTGTACAACAGTCTGTTCCAGGTCTTTGTTGATGTTATAGAGCTTTGTTGATGTTATAGAGCTTTTCCATCGTTGACTTCCACAGATGTAGTCAATTTGATTTTTATACAATCCATTGGGTGAAGCCCATGTGTACAGTCACCGCTTGTGTTGCTGGAAGAAGGTGTTTGAGATGAATAGATCGTTGGTCCTGCAGAATTCTATCAGTCTTTCTCCAGTTTCATTTCTGTTGCCAAGTCCATATTTTCCAACCATTTTGCCGCCTTTTTTGTTGCCAACGTTTAAATTCCAGTCACCCTTGACTATCAGGATAGCCTGTTTGCATAGAACTCTTCAATTTCATCCTCTTCTGCAGCTGTTGTTGGGGCATATACTTGAATTATAGTTGTGTTGATAGGCATCCCTTGTAGACGAATGGTGATTAAGCGTTCACTAACTGTATTGTATTTCATTACAGTTCTTGCAAGTTTCTTCTTTATTATAAATGCAACACCATTTCTTCTATGGCTTTCATTTCCAGCATAGTAGACCATGTGATCATCTGATGCAAAGTGCCCGATGCCAGTCCATTTCAGTTTGCTGACACCCAACAGATCAAGTTGTACACGTTCCATTTCATTCTTGACCACCTCCAACTTCCCTTGGTTCATGCTTCGTATGTTCCATGTTCCAATATGTAAGACATCTTTACAGCTTATGACTCTCATTTCATGCGCAGCTACATCAGCAGTCAGACGTCCCAAGGGCTTTGATCCAACCATATGATAAATGCTGGCTTTACACTGAAAAGTCTTCAGCTATTCCCCAGTAGCTAGTTGAGTGCCTTCCGACCTGGGGGTCTCATCTTCCAGAACTCTAGCGCAATTTGTTTTATTGTGACCATCCAATGGGTTTTCATGGCAAGATACAGAAGTAGACTGCCGGGTCTTTCCTCCACACAGTTTAAGTTTAGTGTTGTTGCCGTTGTCACAGAAATGTGATCCTCCTCTGTCAACACTATCCCATTCTGCTGCTGCCCAAATGGGTGGTTTGTCTTGGTCTGGCACCTCAGCTGAGACCTGTCCATCTTGGGAGACCCTGCCAATAGTTAAACTACCGATAGCTTAGCTCTCAGCATCACTGACGCACATAAGCTCTCACAGCACGACAAGCTACAAACCAAGTGAGGGAGCTACAAACCAAGTGAGGGAGTACCTCTGTAGAAATTGATAAAAGTGGCAACATCTGGAAAGTGGTGTGTATGCCTGTAGCATGGGAAATAAGATCACAGATGATGAGGGTTTAATGGAAGAGGCTGACTTGGATGTAGTGGTGGTTACGGAGACATGGTTCATGGACAACTATGACTGGGATGTAATTATATCAGGCTATACTTTATTCAGGAAGGACACGGTAGGAAGAAGGGGAGGAGGAATGGTGCTATATGTAAAAAATATTATTAAAGTTATAGAATTACAGGGCTTACATTGGTGTGATATAAAGATCTCCCTCACAGGGAGAAGAAGTGGACAGGGATTTAATAAAAGACATATGCAGTATTGCCATGAAGGAAGTGCTACTGATAGTAGAGGTGGGTGATGATTAACAAGATTACATGTTAGAAGGAGAAGAGAATAGCACTGTGGATGTACTACCATCTGCTTGGCCATAATGAACAATCAGCTGATTAAATGCTAGCTGAAATTAGGGAAGCTAACAAAATTGCCAAATAGTAATAATGGGTATTTTCAATCGCCCCAGTATTTACTGGGAAAATGTCACATCAGGACATGCTAGGGGATCAAGTTTCCAGATGAAATAAATGACTGCTTCATGGAGCAGCTAGTTCATGAAGTGACATGAGGAGGAGCTATTTTAGACCTAATCCATAGTGGAACACAGGATCTGGTGCAAGAAGTAATGGTGTTAGAGCCATTTGGTAATAGTGATCATAATCTGATCAAATTTGGCTTAACAAATGGAGGGAGGACAGTAAGGAAACCTAATGTGTTAGCACTCAATTTTCAAAAGATAAAATATAATATGAGGAAAATGGTTAGAAAAAAAGTAAAAGGAGCAGCTGCAAAGATTATATCAGGCTTGCACATTGTTTAAAACTCTTTACCAGATGGATTCCATTCTTTACAAAAGGTGGAAGGAAAGCAAAATGACTGTTATGGTTAGAAGGTGAGGTGAGAGAAGTCTATATAATCGAAGAACATCCTTCAAAAAATGAAAATAAGGATCTGAATGAAGAAAACAGGAAACAACTTTAGTGCTGGCAAGCTAAATGCAAACCACTGATATTGCAAGTAAAGGGAGAATTTGCTAAGGAGTTTGCATGGAAGCAAGAATGCATAATAAAATATTTTTCAGGTATATTTGAAGCAAGAAACCTAAGAGGGAGTCAGTTGGACCATTAGATGATAGAGGGGTAACAGTGGCACTAAGCGAGTACAAGGCCATAGCAGAGGGCCTAAATAAATTATTTGCATCAGTGTTTACTGAAGAAGATGTAGAGGAGATATCTATGGCAGAAAAATATTTAAAGGTGATGATTCAGAGAAGATAAAATAGGACAATTTGCAAAGTAAAGATTAGATCACCTGGACTAGATGATATGCATCCCAGGGTGCTAAAAGAACTGAAGAGTGCAATTACATATCTACTATTAGGAATTTGTAAACAATCACTAAAATCATCTATGGTACCTGGAGATTGGATGGTGGCAAGCATAATGCCAGTTTTTTAAAAGGGTTTCAGGGGTGATCTGAAAAAACATAGACCAGTGTGCGTAACATCAGAACCGGGCAAAATGGTAGAAACCATTACAAAGAACAAAATTTCGGAGCAGTTAGAAAGTTATGATTTAATGGGACAAAGCCAACATGGATTTAGTCAAGGGTGTCTTTCTTCAGCAATCTGCTACATTTTTTTAAGACGTGGATAAATATGTGGATATTGGGCAGCTGGTTGATATAATGTATCTGGTTTTCAGAAAGCATTTGACAAAGTCCCTCTTGAGATACTCTTTGTGAAATTAAAATGGGATAGAAGGCAATGCCCTGGACTGGAAATTGATTAAAAGAGTAGGGCTAAATGGTCAATTAGTGTGCTATTGGGCAATTAGTGTGTGTTAAACCATTATAATGCAGCTTTAAATGCAAAATAAATTAGCCTCAAAACATGGCAAAGTAAATGAGCTAACTTGCATGCATTAGTACTCATCTTTTTAAAAGTGCTTTGCCAGATTCTTTCTCCTACACAAGTAACTCAACATTCTTACCTCATACCTCACAAACTTTCAGTCATAGCTTAACTGCAAATTCTCTCATATGCATTGCATGCAGATTAGTTTATTACTATGTATATAGAGTAAATGTGGCTTAAAATAACATTTTTTACTGCATTCCGAGGCCTCTGAAGGTTTAGTTAAATGTCTCCTGAAAGTATGGCTCCATAACATGGACCTGATGGTTCCTGGGACCTTCTTAAAGGGTAAGCATTGCAAAAAACAAAACAAAAAAAATCCCCTCCCCCATGGTCTCCCTAGTGGACACTAAAGTGTAAATCCCTGGTGAATGGAGGCCCCTTCCCTCTGCCTCATGGCAAAAGGCCCCCATCTTCTGTAGAGCCCTGAAGTCCCTGATACTTTAGTGGCCTCAGCAGTGATGTCTTTACTCTGAACTGGGGCCAAAGATAAGAAAAATGCCCCAAAGGACCTGCCCCCTCATGTACCTAGCTCTACCCCATCCAAGAGTGCAACTACTATCCCTGAGATGTTGTACCACCTGCCCTTTTTCTTCTTTCCTTCTGGACCCAGACTCACCCCTCCACTACTGAAATCCAAGTGGAAGCACTCACTCCTGCCCCGGTGGGAGCATGTTTCAGAATGCAGTGCCTGACCCCTAGTGGTACAATGAAATGTACCACTAAATGTCAATCTAGTAAATAATGGAGCATCACAAGAGAGGAGGGATGTTTTGCTTTTTAATGATGCTAACCCCTTTAAAGGGTGGTGGGCCTAGGATGGAGTCCCACCATCATGCATTAATCTCGCTGAGAATGCATGATGATCTTGGTCTTACTAATGCATGAAAAAGCCCCATGGGATTTACAGACCTGTGATATTGGTACAAAAGGCTGATGGGGCAGAGCCACACACTCACTCACTCATTCACAGATCTGGAGCAAGGGGCAAACAATGGAAAGATAGTCTAGTGGTTAGAGCAACAGCCTGGTGACCAAAAAGCCCAGGCTTTGAGTCCTACTGACAATCCTTGTGGCCTTAGGCAAGTCATACAACTCTCCATTGCCTCAGGTACAAACCTTCAGGCCGATGCAGAAACCCTGGTCTAGAGCTCAGTGCTTAAAGCTCTAGTGCAACTTTAAGGCTGATTCTTTGCACTGGAATGCAGTATTCAAATTATCCAGTGCACAGAAAGTTAGCGTTAAACTGAAAAAGCAAGCCAAACACATGCGCACAGAAGTCTGTACAAGTTTGTCATGCTGTCCTGGAGAAATAGGGTCAGCTGAGAAGAAGTTTGATACTTCCCCTCTGATGACCTAGGTATGGGGGAAAGCCCCCGATGCAGCCCTGATCCACCCACTCACCCACTAAAAAAAAATCCCTGTTGGCCCAGCAGCCCTGAATCCTCTACTCACCCAATAAAAAAAAAAAACCCTAGTGGCCCAGCAGCCCTGATCCCACCCACCCAATAACAAAAAGGCCTGGTGGCCTTGTGGTCCCCCAAACTCCCCACCCCCTACCAGCCCAACTAAGCCTTTTTGTTATTGGGTGGTTGGGACTGGGGCCGCTGGGCCATCAGGGTCTTTTTTTATTTGATGGGGGGATTGGGGCCACTGGGCCACTAGGGATCTTGTTTTAATTGAGTGGGGGGTGGGATCGGGGCTGCTGGGCTACCAAGGAATTTTTTATGGGGTGGGTAGGGATCGGAACTGCTGGGAATTTGGTTTCTGTTGTTGTTGGGGGCACCGGCCCCCTAACAGTATTCTGATGGCATCGGGGGTTTTCCCTGATGCCTTGATCATCTGAAGTGAAGTGTCAAACTTCACCTCATATAATGCTTTTGCTCCTGTCCTGAAGCTGGCATGAAGATCCATTGTTAAAAAACAGGTAAAAAAACTGCACTAAGTTTCAGCACAGTTTTTTTACATCTGGCACAATTACTTATGTAGCGATTTGCATGTCACCTCCCTCTCTTTGTCGCTAGCTCTCTCTGCCGCAGACTCGTGTATAATGTGTGGAGGGAAACGCCCTCCTCTGAAGCCCCTTCCCAAGATCCTGCTGCCTAAACCCTTCATGAACTTACAGTTCCACTTGCCCATCTTGCCCTCCCCAACCTCTCCCTCCCCTACCCCCTCCCACCCCCTCCCTCCTCTGGGTTTCTTCATATTGCCTGACAGTCATACAGAGCATCCTAACATTTTAACCATCTGGGTCCATTACTACATCCCATGGCGAGTGAACCTCTGCAAGGGCCCTGGTGGCATTCTGCTCCATATCTTCAATGCAATGGTCCCTGATCTGGCGCCTGGATGTCTACTTATTCCTCTAGGGGTGTTCTCCTGGTGCGCTCCCCAGGTAGCATTGTTGGCTTCAGTTCTTTTCCCCTTAAAACTCCCTCCCAACAACAATTCACATAAAACTTAAAATATTAACCAGTTAAGATCCTAATCCCACAGGCCATACACCGGCCACTGAACTTTCCATACCCTCCCACCTAGTCTTGTTCCCTTTCCATACAGATCCATCGAGGTCCAGCGAGTGACTCGCAAGAGGCTCCAAGTCCACTAATCCTTGGCACTCGTTTGTGCTAGTCCAACATCTGTGTGGTGTCTTGGAGCTGGAGAGCTCATGTTGTAGTCACTGGTGGTGTCCAGGGAGGCACTTGAGGGACCCCAACGCAGTGTCAAAGCCCCGGTGCACCCCATTATAGATTATCTGCAGTCTGGCCGGGTATTGAATGGTGAACTTAAAATTAGCATCAATGAGGCACTGGCATATTGGTGAATACGCTCTCTGTCGCTGACTCAGGGCCGCCGAGTAGTCTTGTGTCACTTGCAGTCGCAGACTATCCCGTTGTATAGTTCCACTTTTGTGTGCCACCCACAGAACTGCTTTTTTCTGTGGAAACTGCAAGAATTTTGCTAGGACGACCCATGGCTGCTGATCTTTCCCTTGCTTCGGTCCCATGCAATGCACTCGTTCAATGTGCAGTCTGCCACATTCAGCCCCGAGCTCGAGCACCTGTGTCAGTAAGGTCTCCAAATAACCTTTTAGTTTGCTGAGTCGGGGATGCACATGAAATGGAGGTTATTGCGCTGGGATCAATTCTCTATGTCGTCCAGCTTGACTTTGTGTGTTTAACTGTTTCATGCAACGGGCCTAGCTCTCAGTCCATAGCTGCTACCGTGTCTTCATTCTGAGATATATGGGCTTCTACTACCTGAATTCGGCCTCCCAGGGCACTCAGGGAGCTTTGCAAAATGTCCATTTTGCCATGCAATGCATCAAATTGGGTCGAGAATGCACCAACTACTGCCGCTGACACCTCCTCCACTAGGGCCGACAGCACTACTGAGGGGGATGCCTAGGGGGGACTCCGCCATATTGTTCTGTCCCGCTGCACATTCTCTCTCCTTCCATGCCATTTTTGCTGTTGCCATTCAATTGCCACCACCTAGATAGGCAAAGGTCCAGTAAATACTCTCGCCAAGGCTCCTATTTATTGCTTTGGGAGCGTTTACACGGCTCTATCCCACCGTACAAAGGGGGGGTCCCTGAAGAGTGAGCAGTGCACGTCTGCTCCCTCTCAATACTTCACGTGGTCTCAGTCAAACATTATTTTTAACACACCAAAGAAATTCTGGAGGAAAATTCAAGGCCTCAACAATTTTGTTCTCTAATCCTTCTTGATGACATTGTCTAGACCTCTTCTTAAAAGAGTTACCCTGCATAACAACATTGCAACTGAAAAGATTAAAGGACAACAAGGCATGATCCATCCATGGCACAAAAATTTCATAACCATCATTATTTTTGAAGGACATACCTATCCCAATAGGTAGGAGCATCCACTAATTTTGCCAGGTCCAGATTCAGAAACAGTTCCAGGAAATTACAGACTACAGAATAATCAGCATCTTCAACACTGAGATTAAAATCTGCCATGATAATCAAATGTTCATGTTTTAAAGATATTTCTGTAATCAGCCTAATAGGTTCTCTACTCAAACCATAGAGGAGAAACAAATTTAGGCCATAAAAGAGCTACTCTATTCCCTTTTTTTCACTCCCAGCCTTGATGAAAAAAAGAATAGTTTGTTAAACTGGCTTTCCAAAGAAAGATTTGCTCCAAAATGATCAAAGATTGATCATCCCCTCAACTAAATCTAATCCAGAACCAGTCAAAGAAGAATTCAGGAGATGAACCAAAGAACTAATTGTTAAAATCTTGGGAACAGATTCCCCTGAAACTCTCGTCTACTATCCTTTAACCTTTTTGAAGAAAATTATAACCACTGCTGGCTCCATAACACCTTACAAACCTGAGATGAAACAGTAATCAGTTTCTCTTTGTCTGAAGACATCCAAACAAATGTGTAGGATGGCAGGAAGACTTGCAGATAACCAACATAATAATATTAAAAACCAGAACAAGGCACCCTCAGAGGCACCCCAAGGAGCAAGTCTGCTCCTTGGGTATGCACCCACAGCTCAGATACCATGATGATACCTCCTCCTCACTATTCTCCTGTTTCTATCCATGTCTGTTTTAATCATTTCACATAAACAATCAACCTAGCCCTCTGTTTGTTCTCTTTGTCTTAGCAAATTGAAAACTCTCTGGAGCAGGGACTCTCTCATGTGTATGTGTACAGCGCTGCGTATGCCTAGTAGTGCTATATAAAAAAGAGAACAAAACCAGAAATTGACAGGAGAATTGCAAAATACAAAGAGGCCTCTTCCAATGAGGATGTCGGGGTCCGGAAAAATGTACAAGATGTGAACATGCACAGCTAAGATAATATACTGTGCGCACAGGAATCTACATACACGTGAACACAGAATACGTGGCAAAACGTATATGTGAATAAATGTACAGAGTGCGATGTGTGTCTACTCGGCAGACACGTACAGACAAGCAAGACGTGCACTGTGTGTTAGTCAGCATGTCCACGTGGATGTCTGAAAACTTCCAGACCTGCACTGTGACCCACGTGCAACAGGAAACAGGATGGAACAATGCCCCCCTGCAGGCAAGCATAGAGCCTAGTTTGAAAATGGCCAGCCAAAACCTTTCGGAAGCTGAGACACGCCTGCTCTGCAGGCTAGTACTGCAGGAGGAGGCAGCCCTGCTCGCCATGGGACACAGAAGGCCATTCCTCGCTGCAGCATGCAGGGGCTGGGAGTGCATCAGAACCACCCTATTGCAGTAAGTACAGAAAGCAGAAAGCTGACCTACATGCAAACAAAAGGGAGGAACAGAGAGTGCATTAAAAAGGGGGGTGAGGGGGGGGCGGAGCCTGATGTCCAGCGGGATGGTCGCATAACGCTGAGGCTTCCGAGAGGCCTACTCAGAATCCTGAATTAACACCGTACATACTTGGAACTTCTACTCTGATCTTGCCGGGGCACATTGGTGAGATGGCGGGGACCAAACCCACGCGCCTGGAATTTGGATCTCCAGCGGCTTCTCATGGCAAACGTTCCAAAACTGAACCCCCGTCCCCGCAGAAGGGGCTGGCCTTGCGCGAGGGCCCCGAAATGCAGCAGGAAATCCTCGCAGAGATTAGAGGGGTCAAAAACCTCGTGCAATCAAACGGTGAAGCACTCCGAGCGCTGCGGGAAGATCTTGGTGTGCTGCAAAGCAAGCTAGAAGGGCTTTCTTCGCGTCAGGACAAAATGGAGAGCATATTGGACTCCCATGCGGCCCGGTTGTCCAAACTCGACAAAGTTGAACGTCAGGTGCGGGCCTTGCAGAAAGAAGTGGAAGATGGGAATAATAGAGCGCGCCGCAACAACATACGACTCGTGGGCATACCGGAGGGAGCGGAATCGGGAGACATGAAAGAGTTTTTATGCAAAATCCTCCCTTCCCTGCTCCAAATCACCTTTACCAAAGATTTGGAGATCGATCGCGCTCATCGTGTACCCACAAGCATAACGCTCAACAGGAAGACCCCGCGGCCTATCATTTTTCGACTTTTGAGATATCAACACGTGGAGCAAATTCTAAGTGCCTCTCGGGCAAAGGGCCATATGGAGTTTGAGAGCCACAAGATCTCCTTCTCTCCTGACTTGGCTAAACCCACGGTCGACCGCCGAAAGCGCTTTCTGGAATTCCGGCCGAGGCTTCAACAACTACAAGCACGCTATGGCCTGATGTACCCGGCCAAGCTCCGAGTCACGCTTCACAATCAGACAAGAACATTTGAGGACCCTGATCTACTAGCGGAGTTTTTGGATTCCAAAGAAGCCGACTTGATGCGCTGACTTCCAGAATATTCCTGCAAGTATTCTCATATCCGCTGTACCTGCCATATTGGATCTGCCGCAGCCCAGCAAAGAGTCTGGCGAGGGCAGTTTGTTTGCCTTACTTTTGATGATATCTGTGACCCGACTCCATCTACCCACAGTAGCCTCGATGAGTATCAGAGCCAGTGTTAATTATGGACTCTGGTGTTTCTTTTCTTTTTTTTCATGTCTTTCTATTTCCTCTCTAGGGCCTCCTCCCGCAGACATATGGTCGCCATATTCTTTGGGGGTTTTGCTTCTTCTCTAAGATACTTTGGTACATACTTTTCAATATGGGGTGTATTAGCCAGCATACTCGGTGATTATGTCATTGTTGCACAGATTCTGATTATGTTGTATGTTTTCAAGCGCCCTTACCTAAAATGTCTATTACCGATTGATGGCACCATGTAAGATTTTCTCATTGAACGTAAAAGGAATCAATAATCCGATAAAACGGAAGAAAATCCTAAGTTACCTAAGTCAGGAAGCTGCGGATCTGATTTTTCTCCAAGAAACGCATTTAAATTCGAAGGAAACTCTTAAACTCAATATTAAACCTTACATGGTGGCCGCCTATTCCCCAGCCGTTTCTAAATGGCAGATGCTTAATGATTATGTACAATCTGCTCATTGTTCCAACATGCCTGTATAATGTGCACTCATCATGTTTCAGATCACCGTTAGGTTTTGTAACACAATAATGTAAGTACACGCCCGCTTCGGGAATGATTAGTTTTCTAGAGAAGAAGCAGGGGGGAGGGGGTGGCAGGGGTTTACTTTGGTGTATGTATTACACTTTATGTATCTGTCTTTTAGCTGTATGTCTTCCTTTTCCTTTGTTGTTATAAAATGAAAATAAAGAATTTAAAATCATCAATACGCAAAAAAAAAAATAAATAAAAAGGGGGGTGATGGGGAGGCCAGGCAAGAGCAGGAACATGAACAGTACACAGAGTCAGGGGAGCAGATCAAACGCAAAGTGAGTGAGGGTGTGGAGGACCCAGACAGTACACACAGACAATGTGCCTCAGAGAAAAATATGTAGGTGAAGCAGGTACCAGGGATAGATGACCAATAGAGAAATATAGAAACACACATGCACACACAACAATGTCCCTGTGGAATGTGTCATGCGAAGGAGGAAATACCACCATGAGGCAGAAAACGTGATAAACCACAAGGAAAGAACACTGTGAAACACACCAACCATCCCACACATATGTGTGGGTCAAAGGGGTGTGCAGCGGTTGTTGAATTGATGGGCATCTCTTATGGGGAGAGAATAAAGTTCACTCCTCAAGTCTCGCTGAGTACCTTCATGTGGTGACCCCGTTGTATAACAACTATACCAAATCTCAGCAAGGCAACACTACAATTAAAGTATGTTAGGAACAAAGAAGAAAAATACATACTGGCCGCATGTCGCCCAGGATAAAAAGGTGCCCACCCGTAGCTTACGCACTAGGGCTAACGATGGTGGTTGCGATAGTGCAAATGCTGCAGAACCAAATAACATCCCTGCCACAGATAAAGGCCATGATGAGTCCTTTCATGGACCCACTGTGGCAGGAAATAAACCACAGAAATTAATGAAAAAGTTAAGAGGATTAACTACAGTTAAGTGGAATTCTGCAGATAAAGAGGAGATAATGTACTGCTATTTTTATGCTACAAACCCTATATTTAAATCAAGAGGGTATACACAGAGTCCACCAAAAGCTGGAAGAAAGAGGAAAATTGCCATTAGAAAAACTGCAAAAAGTAACGGATGCAAATGTCAGATCTTTAATTTTGAAGATCAAAGAAAAGAAGTACCGCATATACTCGAGTATAAGCCGAGTTTTTCAGCACATTTTTTGTGCTGAAAAACGGCCCCCTCGGCTTATACTCGAGTCAACGTCTATCAGCCCACTTCCAGTCATGGCCTCCCCCCCATTACCAGTCCTAAACCCCCTTCCGCCCTATCAACCCAAATTTAAAAAAAAACAACCCAGCTGCTTCTGCCGCGGCAGCATCAAGAGTGCCGCGGCAGTATCAAGAGTGCCGCCGCCGCCGCGGGGCCCCCCCGGCAGAGCCTCCCTGCATCGCAGCCTATCCACGAACGCGGGCTTCTTCCAGAGCCGCGAGAGTTTCCTTTCTCGCGGCTCTGTTAATCCCATCAGCCCCGGCGGGATTAACAGAGCTGCGAGAAAGGAAACTCTCGCGGCTCTGAAAGAAGCCCGCGTTCGGGGATAGGCTGCGATGCAGGGAGGCTCTGCCAGGGGGGCCCCGCGGCGGCGGCGGCACTCTTGATACTGCCGCGGCACTCTTGATGCTGCCGCGGCAGAAGCAGCTGGGTTGTTTTTTTTTTAATTTGGGTTGATAGGGCGGAAGGGGGTTTAGGACTGGTAATGGGGGGGGGGGGGGAGGCCAAGAATGGAAGTGGGCTGATAGGGGAGGGTTAGGACTATTAATGGGCCATGGGGGGGGGGAGGCCAAGACTGGAAGTGGGCTGATAGGGGAGGGTTAGGACTAGTAATGGGCCATGGGGGGGGGTGCTCAGACTGGAAATGGGCTGATGGGAGGGTTAGGACTGGTAATTGGCTATGGGGGTGGGCTAAGACTGGAAGTGGGCTGATGGGGGGCTAGGACTGGTAATGGGCTATGGGGGGGCTGACTGGAAATGGGCTGATGGGGGGGTTAGGACTGGTAATTGGCTATGGGGGGGGGCTAAGACTGGAAATGGGCTGATGGGGAGGTTTAGGACTGGTAATGGGTTATGGGGGGGCTAAGAATGGAAGTGGGCTGATGGGGAGGTTTAGGACTGGTAATGGGTTATGGGGGGGCTAATAATGTAAGTGGGCAGATCGGGAGTTTTAGGACTGGTAATGGGTTATTGGGGGGGGCTAAGACTGGAAATGGGCTGATGGGGGGTTAGGACTGGTAATTGGCTATGGGAGGGGTTAGGACTGGTAATGGGCTGATGGGGGATTAGGACTGGTAATGGGCTATGGGGGGCTAAGACTGGAAATAGGCTGATGGGGGGCTAGGCCTGGAAATAGGGTGATGGGGGGGTTAGGACGTAATGGGCTGATGGGAGGGGTTAGGACTAGTAATGGGCTATGGGGGGCTAGGACTGGAAATGGGCTGATGGGGGGTTAGGACTGGTAATGGGCTGGGGGGGCTAAGACTGTTAATGGGCTGGGGGGGTTGCTAGGACTGGAAATGGGCTGAGTGGAAGGAGGGCTTGAACTGCAAATAGCTGATGGGGACGGGGGCTTGAAATGGAGAGGGGAAAAATATTTTGTGTGGGAGGGAAGACAAATCTACAATTGGCCGGATATTGGGAGAGTAAGTGGGGATTGAGAATGGAGGGGTAAAATTTGAGTAGATGAAATAGGAATGAGGAAAGAGCAAAAGGAGAAAGATTAGTATGTTAAAGCAGATGTAGAGAGAGAATGGAAAAAACTAGAAGAAAGAAGAAAAGACAAATGGACAGCAGACGATGGAGAGTTAGCGGAAGACACAAAGAAACCAGAAGAAAGTGACTGGAGCAATTGCAGCTGAAAAAAAATGCACAAAAGGTAGAAAAATATCTCTTTATTTTGAATTAATTAATTAATTAATTTAACATTTCTTCTATACCGCGCAATTAAAATCAGTGCGGTGTGCATCGAACAAAAATACTGCAATGTACAGAAACAACATTGAGTTTACAAAGAACAGGGAATTGAACATGGGATCGAAACCGGGGAAACTAAATACATGTTAACTCGAAACTATGTACAATACTCTAATATAAATGGGTGTTGCATTGATTTTGTGAAGATGAAGATTAGTGGTTGGTTGGGCTTGAGTGGGGACTACCTATTATATCTGTGGTATTGACGTTCAGGGGCGGCTGGGGTATGAGGGAAGCTTGCTGGTTGTGCTTCTATCACTGGAAGTTTCTGGGTAACATTTTGTGAACAGGTGGAGTTTTAAGGCTTTTCTGAATAGGAAGAGGCTTTTAATACCACGGATTTCATGGGGGAGTGCATTCCAGTTTAAAGGGGCGAATATGGAGAAGGCTCTGTTGGAGGTAGCCTTTGTGCATGTAGTTATTAGCTTGGGGACTACTAATGTGTTCAGTGCAGTAGACCTTCTGTTTCTATTTTCCAGGGTACCATGGACTAGCTTGCTGATTGGCGTAGGGGGGTAGTTATTTAGGGCTTTGAAGGTGAGGACCAATGACTTGTATTGGAGCCTGGCATGTAAAGGTAGCCAATGCAAATCCTTCATGATGGGCGTTATGTGGTCGGATCTTGACGATCCAGAGAGGACTCTTGCGGCTGCATTCAAAGCTAGGCGGAGCGGGTTTAAGGTTTGATACCATATTGTTTTTGTTGACCCCATTTTCCACTTACAGAGCTATTTTACTGTTTTTCGTTTAAATAAATATTCATGTAATTTTATTGGTCTCTATCTTTATTTTTTACATTGACTAGTAGGTGCCTCATTTCCCACCCTCGGCTTATACTCGAGTCAATAGTTTTGCCCAGTTTTTTGTGGTAAAATTAGGTACCTCGGCTTATATTCGGGGCGGCTTATACTCGAGTATATACGGTATGTGAATGATAACATCTTGAAGCAACTAAAGGATTCCGAGGACAAAGAAATGCAGGGAGGAGGAAACCAAGGTGACAGTACCAAAAGAAAGGAAGCCACAGAAAAGGAAAAAGAGATTGAGGGGGAGATGGGGTTGAGAGATTTGGAACTGCAGGAGAGTGAGCTGAATAAAGGAAGGGTCAACAAGTTAACTGAATTGGAGGAAGCAAAGGAGGAAGAAGAAAGGGAAGAGAAAGACCCAGAGGTGAAGGAATTCAAGATAGAACTCCTAGTCCATATGGAAAGAGATGAGTATGCTGGATTCCAAGCAAGGGAAAGATTACTTAAGCTAAATTTATTTATTTATTTATTTATTTAGACAGATTTGTATGCCACCTTTTCCTAAATTTAACACCTAAGGCCAGAAATATGATAATTAAGATGAACAAGGCCATATCCAGTATAAAGGGACCATTTATTGACATAACTGGAATTAATTGAATGCAATATTGTACAGCTAAAATTATTACTGCAAGAATACTACCATCTAGAGTGCAAGGCCAGAAGCAAAAGAGAACAATAACAGTTCCTCTTTGGAAAAAGTGCATCGAACAAAAAAATACAATCATTGCATGCAGAGGTATCCCTGCTGGATGGGTATCTAAAAGGATTAAGATCATCAAAGATATTAAGGAAAATCCAAGATGTCAAGTTGAAGCATGCTGCATTAACAGAAGACCTGAAATTTATATGTTTCAACAATAACTTGAAAATAGCGGCAGAAGTGTAGAAACTTCGAAGATATGAAGAAAACAGGAAAGAAAGATATCAGAATAAACTATTTAGAGAAAACCCAAAACAATTCTACAGGGAATTGGGGAAGAGTATTAATATGGTAAAGGCACCTCCAACCAAAACCGAAACCTTCTGGAGAAAGCTATATGAGGACCCTATACAGCACAATCACAAAGCAGAATGGTTACCCAGCATACAGAAGCATTTAGAAAAAATAAACATCAAACCTATGGAATGGCCTGTAGTAACAAAGGAGGAGCTGGAAAGTAGGTTAAAATGAGCTCCAAATTAGAAGAGCCCTGGCCCAGATGGAGTAACCAACTTTTGGCTCAAACAGTTAACATCACTCCACCAAGACCTGGTGAATGACAAAAGTCAATTGTTTGAGTGACTGTATTTAACACCGCAGTAGCTTACTTCAGGAAGTACGTTTCTCCTTCCGAAGGGAGACCGGACTAACATTCCTAAAAATTATAGACCAATAACCTGCTTACCTACAATCTAAGCTGTTTGCTGTGATAGATGCAGACAGAATATACAGTCACATCAAGCTCAATAACATCATGGTGATAGAGCAATAGGGCAATAAGAGAGGAGCATATGAAACCAAAGACCAGTTAATGCTGAATAAGGCCATTATGGCCAGTGCTAAGAGAGGCAGAAATCTCAGTATAGTATGGATTCATTATAAGAAAGCTTTTGACAGCATCCCGCACTCTTGGATAAGGCATTGCCTTAAGATGTATAAAATAAATTCTGGTTTGATAGAGTATATTAAGTTCACTATGAAAATGTGGCAATCCACACTCTTTTTGAGATATGAAGCTGGTCAGTACGCCATTTGTAACATTAAGATCCAGTGAGGAATATTTCAGGGAGATTCCCTGTTGCCACTTCTGTTTTGTTTGGCACTTAATCCAATGAGTGCTGTCATCAACTCTTTGAGGTATGGAATTAACCTGAATTCTAAAGACTGTACCTACCCGGAAGTAACTTCCTATCTGCTATTTGTAGATGATCTGAAACTCTACAGTTCCAGTGACCAACAATTAGCAGAGCAGCTTCATGTGGTGAAAAGCTTTTCTGATGACATCAGGATGACCTTTGGCCTTGACAAATGTGCTAAGGCCACTTTTTTCAGAGGAAAATTGAGTAAAACTAAAAAACATCTCCCTTGCTGAGGGCTGTGACATCAAGGACCTTGAACAGGAAGGCGTATATAAGTGTCTTGGAATAGAGGAAGGAATGACTCTCGAGCAGAAACTATTGAGAGAGATCAGTAAAGAATATTACAGGAGATTAAAACTGTTATTGAAAAGTGCTTTAACATCACGAAATAAGATACAAACCATCAATCTGCAGCAATTCATGTACTCTCCTACAGTTTTGGGATTGTGGATTGACCTCATAAAGAGCTTGAAAAACTGGATATGTGAACATGAAAACTCCTCCATGCTCATGAATAATTTACAAGAATCAGCCAAGATTGTACATTCCTAGACCTGAAGGAAGGCTAGGACTTATAGAGATTGACTACACCTACAGAGCTACTATCGTAGGCCTCCAAGCCTATCTGACAGCATCATTGGGACCAAATACACAAAAAGTGCTGAAATATGAAAGTAAATGTCCAGAATCTGTCTCCATCATTAAACTTGGACAAGCATTCTGACGATTAGAAGGAATGAGCGAGAATCCACAGACATGCATGGGAAAGGAAGTAACAGAATTTGTAAAACAAGAGAAAAAAACTCTTCAAAGAATTAGATCAGCAAGCAAAGAAAAACAAGTGGCAAATGCACAAATACAGTGGAAAATACTGAGTGTTACTTCAAGAATCTTTTGTCAATCAAGAATGGACACACGAATGGTTGAGTGTTACACCGAGCATTAGCAGTAAATTTGAGATTAAGTTCATATTCCACATACCCTGGCTTAGAAGTGAGGTTCACTACTGCCATGATATGCACAAAATTATCCCATTAGGAAAAACTACAATGTGACAGTGAAGCAACACACTCAGATCATGCCATGCCAAGCTGTGCAAATGGAAGACAGCACAGCACAGGCAAGAATGGCAACAGGAATGTGCCACAGTCGATGGAGTGCAAGGTAAAAGGACAGCACAAAACAAGCAAAGCAGGTGGGGATGGAGCCCATGGCCTCCAGCACCCAGGCCACTGACCAAAGCACTATGCCAGAGCACAAGCACGGGGCAAAAGGCAGCAAGAGCACAGACCACAAGGGAGCTGCAAACCCCCAATTGTCCTGACACCCTGCTGTGTCCAAAGACAGGCGCATGCAGATCTGCGGAAGAGTGCAGAGCAGCAGCAGTAAATCAGAGATGGGAGATCAGACACCCATGTGCAGAAGTGATGGTCACAACTCTCATGAGTGTAGCACACCTAAACCATGTGGACACAGTGCTCTGAGAAGACCACAGGAACCCATGAAAACACAGAACGAGAAAGTGTGGGTAGCACACCAGCATCATACCAAAACAAGCCAAGCAGGTTGGGACCACAAGCCAGCCCCTAGTACCTAGGATAGTGGCCAAACCAGTAGGCCAGAATCACACCCAAGCATGAGGCAGGAAGTGTACATGCAAACCGTCAATGGTGATGGACCCAGCACAGGCAGACAGAGATAGACATGCACAGAAATGGTGTAGTGCAGTGCCACAATGTTCCCCATGCCCAGAAACTATGGTGCCATGAACAGGTGACAGGTAGCAACAACAAGCCTGAGAACAGCATTCAGTGGCCACAATGGGCACCAACGGCCAAACCACAGAAAGCTCAGGTCCAACAGGGAACAGGTCAGGCTGCCATCTGGGCAGTGCACCACCATCCTCGTGGCCCCAGCCCATTGCCCAGCCAGTATGCACTGCAGGCATACATGAAGCAGGACACCAGGGGCCGCAGGGCCAGCTGCAGTCCAGGGAGAGGTAGCACATGGAATGTTGCAGCACAATGGGTCCAGCTCCAGCAACCACAGGTAGATGGATAGAACAGAGGCAGTGGCAGGGACAGACCTGTGAGGGAGGAAACACAGATACTTATGAAGTGCACCGTTGTTAGTGCTTCTGCATCATGAGGGACACAGAAGTGTACCATGTGTGCTACTGGGCCACCCGATGCACACAACCCCCCCTGCTCAAAAGCATCTGCCGGCAGCTGCAGCGGGAGCAGGGTGAGTAGGCAGGCACTGTAAAAGCAGAGATGCCATGATACCCTACCTGCCCCAGTGTAACGCAGCCCACCCACTGCAGGGGAAAATGCAGACAGATAATGTGGCTGTGACATGTCTGCCATGCACTCCCAAGTACTGCCACTGACACATGCCCCCTTATATCACCCACAGCTATCCTGGTGGAGGACTCCCCGCCCCCTGTACCAGAGGAGTCTGAGGAAGAGGAGGTGGAGGATGAAAGCAAGGAGGTGGCAGAGGAGATGGTCAGAGAGGTGCTGGGGCAGCCACAGACATGAGTGGGCAGGTGCTGTGGCCCCACCCCAAGCAGTCCAGGCCCGGAATCCACCAGGACCACCACAGGTACAAGGAACCCCCCGTTATGTTATCCAGCTCCCCCTCTCAGGGTAGCATGGGGAGGAAGAGGAGGGGGGTCACCCTGACACTCACAGAGGTACCCAACTCTCCTGAGGCGGAGGGGTGGGATAGCACATTGGGGATGTGGAGGGTACCACACTGTGGCAGGCCCTGTGCCAGGCCAGTGAATCAGCATAGGCTGTGGAAGGCAAGCTGGAGACCAACTGGGTGTACACCCATAGGGTGCTGAGGAGACAGACTCCATTAAGGAGGGCAAACTGAAGGATATGCCACCCAGTGCCAGTCTGTGGCAGGAAGAGGTGGCCATAGCAGGGCTGTTTGGGGGTCTGTGCATGGCTGGGAGTGGGCAGGTTGCAGTGGGAGTGAGTGGAAGTGGGCAGAGGATGGTAGGAGAGGATGTGAGTGGCCAGGGGAGGGGGAGGAGGGAGAGGATACGAGTGAGAAAGGAGAGATGGGGGGATGTGAGTGTGCAGGGGGAGGTGGGGGGATGTGAGTGTGCAGGGGGAGGTGGGGGGATGCGAGTGTGCAGGGGGAGGTGTGTGCAGGGGGAGGTGGGGGGATGCGAGTGTGCAGGGGGAGGTGTGTGCAGGTGGAGGACTGTCAGAATGGGAGTGACCAGGGGGAGGGACGTGGGCTGGGGAGTGGGCAGGGGGAGGAGGCCGGGTCTGAGCAGGGGGAGGGGTGTGTGGAAGGGGGTGGGCATGGAAAGGAGGGTGAGGATGTGAGTGCCCTGTGTGCCAGGTCCATGGGCTGGGGCTGTACAATTAGCCACAGGTCACTGCTGCAGGCTGTAGAACCCCACAGCACACCACTGACACAAAGGGGACTGAAGTTCAGGGCCATGCTGTCCATGAGGGGCCCCTGGAGCTCATTGTGCAGTATCTGCAGGGTATCCGTGCCAACCTCCATGCCCTGTCCCAGGAGGTGCGCCAGCTCACTGAGGCCCTTGCATCCTTATCTGGCCCCCAGGGCAGTGGGTATGAGCACACTGTAGGCCACGTTGGACATGCGGGCCATGCAGCAGCCAGACAAGTTTGTCACGGGGCTAGTACGGCCACATGTGCATTGCAGGGGCAGCCTATATATGTAAATAAAGCACTGTACATCCAATCACTGGTCTCACTTTCTGTCCTTACTGTTGGCCCCAGTGGGTGCCTCAGGGTGCAGGGGGTGTTGCCCAGGTAGTGCAGGCACAGGTGCACAGTGCAGCCCCACCATGTATGGTAGACCCAAATGTGTGTGTGTATGTGTGTGTGTGTGTGTGTGATTCCTGGTGACCCTGGCGTCCAGTGCCCCTGTACCCCCAGGGAAGGTCAGGCATGCCAACTTGTTGCAGTGGTGGGGCTAGAGGAAGGGGAAGGAGGTATAGGTGAGCCCTGACACTGTAAGGGCGGTGTTGGGTGCCAGGGAAAGATGCGGTGGCAATGGGGCCTGAAAGCATAGGATGTGCATGGGCAGTGTCAGGGTGAGGGGGGGGGGGCGGTGAACATGTGCATGAGGAATGCCTGTCCCATGAATAGCAGTGATGGATGTCACCTTGGGGTGATCATCACTGCTACAGTCCACCTGCTGGGCCTGCCAAAGGCACCCCTGTATAACAACTGTATGTATGTATGGGGAGGACCAGATGGGGCTGGAGGGGGTGAAACTGTGCTGGAGTGAGAGTGGGGCATGGCCGGTCAGTGACCCTGGGTGCACAGGTCCAGCCCATAGGGTGGCCCTGTACGTTTGGGGCCGTGGATGTAGACGAGGGATGAGGTTAGCCTCAGAGGTGGAGGAGGTCCCCCTGGACATCAGGGGACCCCAATGCCAGTCTGGAAAAGAGGGAAAGGGGGCATGCATATGATACCCACAGCCAGACACTGCCCATATGTGGCTGGACTGAGGTTCTGGCTGCAGAAAGTGATGTCAGTGGTGGTGGTTGGCACATGTGGCATGTATGGGGCCATGTGGCCAATGCAACAGGTTGCCATGGCATTGCGGCCCCATGCATGCAGGTGACCAAAACCAGGGCCTGGCATGCATGCCCAGGCCCGAACCCTGACAACCCCCACAGGCATGTCTAGCCCCATGGGGCAGACTGGGGACGCATCTCTGGGTGTCCTGATCCCAATCATTTGTACAGGGGGTGGACAAGCAGCTTGGAGGGTGCCCCTATGTGGGTCGGTTCCCCTGGGCCCAGGACTTATAATGGCCACCTGCCAAGGTTGCTTGTGCTGGGCAAATCTTGCCTGTCCCTCTTCATACACCCACCCAGCCACTGCCCATCAGCCCTACATCATGCAAAATGTGACTGCAGGAGATCCAGATGTGACACCACACCCCTCTGGTATGCTGCACCATGTGCATGCGGTGGAGTCACGTCATCATCATCATCATCCTCGTCCTCTGGCGCATCCTCTGCCACTTTTGGCTCTGGCTGCCTCCTGTGAAGGGCATAATTGTGCAGCATGCAGCAGGCCAGGAACATCCTGCATAGAGCAGGTCACCACCAGACTAATCCAGGCATCGGAAACGGTTCTTCAGCAGACCAAATGTCTGCTCAATGATGGAACATGTCTGCTGGTGTGCCCTGTTGTACTGCTACTCCTCCAGTGTGAGTGGTCTTACAAATGGGGTCATCAGTCAGTGGCAAAGTGGGTAGATTCTGTCACATGCAAGGGGGGGAGGGTACAAACAGGGTAAGTCAATCCTGCAATTGGTGGGACTGGTTGCCCAGATGTGACAGCCACCCCTGCTATCCGCCCCCTGCCTGTCCAGGACAGTGGACCTGGGGCTGGTCCTACAGGCACCTCAGGCCCCACAGGGTAGGTGCCAGGTGCCAACACTGCATGTCCCAACTCTGACCCACCCCCCCGTATGCAGGTTCTGTACATCAGTTTTGGCCCCCATGCAACCTGTTTGTCGTGTGTGGGAACTGGTAGGAACCTGTGGGCTGTGGTGGCCACTATTGACACCAGGGTACTGGGGCTTGCTAGTCCTGTTCTGTCCCAGTGTGGCAGATCATACTTTCCTATGTTCACATCTTCCTGCTCACCCTGCTAAAATGGTCAGTGGTCTTTTTCATAAAATGTAGGAGGCCAGTCTTAAAGATCTCCCTATGTATACTGTGACAGGGTCAGACACTACATGTCCCAGAATCCCTTGGTTAGGAATGGGAAGGCTCTCCCACTAGAAAGCTGAGGTGGTGCAATTATGGAGAGAACACCTGAGGAAAAGGGTGGAGCTGATATTCCTCCCTGATAGGATGAGAAGGATATAAAGCAGCTTCCCAAGCACCATGGGGGCCCTTCCAGCCGGAACGCATCCCTACGCAGGCTCCTCACAGTTCTGGAAATACCAGAAACTATGGAACAGGGACAAGCAGAACCCTGGGATTGTAGCCTTGAAGACATGAAATATCAGGAATCTGGATCTTCAGATGTGTGAGTTTCCTGAATTACCTTATGGTAGATTTGGACTGGGCCTAGTAATGCCTAGGGCAGGTGTGGGCACATGGCTTCCCCAACCCTACTCCAGCCATTGAGGAGTAAGGGTTTGCCCAGGTTTACAATAGTGGTTTAAAACAGTGGAATAGACTGAACAGTTGATGAACTATTTTGGACAGGGCCCCGTCCATTGTACAAGAATGTTGTTCGCACAGGGCCCCACGTTTTCTCTCACGCTGGCAGCTGTGTTACTATGAAGCGGGTGAGTGCCAGGAGATGCCTTTTAATCTTTCCCAGCATTCAGCATGTTTCACAGTAATACAGCTGCCAGCATGAGGGAAAACACTGCTCTTCACACTAGCTGCTGTGCAAAGGTGAGCCGGGGTCCCGCGTGGGCCTCTCCCGGCTCACCTCTGAAGCAGCTTAGACAGCCGCAGGGCTCTTTGGCCGAGGGTCTATATATTCCCTTCATTCATTGCCCCTTCCTACATTTCCACCACATGTAGCTCTACACCTATCCTGCACAACCTTCCAGTCATCCTCATGTCCCCACTACCAACAGAAACATATCACCACACACTGTGATAAGGAAGCTTATCATAGCTCAGGAAGGAGCTATAGGAAAGGTGAAGTGACTCTGAACAAGCAACCTGTCAGTTCTGGTAGAAATAAGAAAACAGAATTTTCCCATAAAAGACTACCAGTCCCAGAATGCACCAGGTTTCCAACAGCCATTAGAGGAGCTGAAGTGGGGAAACGTGTGTTCAATCAGGAGGGCTATGAGGTAATCCCTAAGCTCTCATCTCAAAGGGCAGGGCCTGATTCAGCACAGCTGCGCTGTGTTAGGGAGGAGCACTCATCTAGGCCGAATAAAGGTAGAGTTTATTCTACAGAGAATTATCCTCAGTATCCTGAGAATCAGCTTGAGCTTGATCAGTTTCATCTGAAGGATCATCAGAAGCAGAAGCCAAACCGGACGGACAGAGAGGGAAAGAAACCCTCTGGAAGAAAGAGGAGAAAAGCCTTTGAGAGGTCTAGAAGAGTCCAGAGCAGTACGTATACTGGGAGGCATTTCAAGGGCCAGCATACACCATTGGACTGGGGAAAGCCAGAGGAATGGTGTTGCAGAGCTAGGAAACTCCAGACGCTACCTGTGAGGGAGACGGCTGCACGTGGAAGGGACCCTAAGACCTGTGCCAGAAGGTATGTGAAGAGAGATCCAGTGTCCAGGGATCTGGATTGGAAGGCTGGACATAAGAACTGGACTACATACTGGCCAGGCTATATAGAGAGGAACTCTAACAGCAATGGAAGCTCAGGTATGAACACTGATCTATGCCCTAGCTATAACCTTGAAAGACAGCAGGGAAACAAGTATTCTCCTGAAAGTGCTCCATTGAGAGATTCATCTGTGCCAATCCATGATATTGAACCCATGCTTGTTGAAGAAGGGGGAATGATTGCAGATGAAGAATGTGTTTATATGGACTGCTCTCTGTCTAAACTCCTTTGGTGATTTTCTGTTATAAAGTACAGCAACCATCACAAAGAAATACAAACTTGTTCTTTAATCTACTCAGAAAAGCTCCTGAAGCAGGATTTGACCCACACAGTAGAAAGCAAGCCAGCTAAGGGGTTTCAGCTGGATAACTGCTAGCAATTGAGCCTTACCTAATTGCTTGTGAGCTAGGAGAGAATCACTTCTGAATCTATGTGGGAAGTTATCAGAAGTTAACCTGAAAAGAACAGTTTTTTTCTTTCTTTGTGGCTTTTCGTTTGTTGTTTGATAGATGCTAAGAAAACATTAGCTAATGCCTGACAAGTTTGAATGTTTTCCTGATTTTGATTTTGTTTTTCCAAGTTAAACACTGGAAGCAAGTAACCTGATTTATGTGCTACCAAGCATATCTGTGTTGGGAGAAATAACCCCATAAATAAATATCTCATTGGCTTTAACACTTGAGCACAACTAAATTATTGTCAGCAGCTGTGTCTGGTGTGAATGAACTACATTGCCCACAATCCCTTGCAAATCATATAGATATATGCACTTGCCAAGACTGTGAAGATTCTCACCCAGGCAGCCGTCTGACAACACACACACTGTTATACCTACACACATGCATACCATCCCAACCACATGCATCCTGTCACTCTTGTCAGCCAAATTATATCATAAGCCTCTCCACCAAGTCTGTCACATGAACAAGGGCCTCTCACTTAACTCCCTGAAGGTTCAGATGGCATCTTTGGCCTGTTTCTGTGGTCTGGTTTTGGACAAGGCCTTGGCCTTGCACCTAGACATCTAATGTTTTTTCCAAAGTGTCAATGTCTGCATCCATCCCCTTTGGTCTGTGATACCTTCCTGGGATTTGTCTCTGGTGCTCAGGGCCCTGATGGTGGCCCTCCTTGAGCCATTGCGCATGCTACCTTGATAGATTGACACTCAAGATGGTTGTCTTTATCATGATTTGTTCTACAAGGCAGATCTCAGAGCTGCAGGCTTTATCTTGCCAGGATCCTTATCTGTCCTTTTCAACTGAGGCCATTTCCATTTGGCCTGTGTATTCCTTCTTACCTAAATTGCTGTCTCCCTTTCACGTGAACCAGTTGGTTTGCCTGTCCTCCTCTGAGAAGCAGTGTCGGGGGAAGGATAAGGATCTTTGTCTTGTGGATATCTGGAGGGTGCTTCTCTGGTACTTTGAAGTTACAAAGTTCTTTGGCCTGTTTTTGTGCTTTTTGCTGGCCCCCACGTAAGGGTGAAGTGGTGGCCAAGATGACTTTGGGATGCTGGTTTAAGGAGGCTATTGCCTCAGTGTTTTTGTTACAGAACTGGACGGTTCCAGAGGGTTTGTGCGCCCATTCTACCCAAGCACAAGCGTCCTCATGGGTGGAGCAAAGCTTGGTAGCCCCTGCAGACATTGTTGGGCAGCAACATGGGCATCACTTTCCACTTTATCAAGCATTACCATTTGGATGTCCACGCATGGTTGGACACATCATTGAAACCTGGGCTTTTCATTGGTCTTTGTCTCCACTGATCTGCTGGTAAGGGAACACAACCCACTTATCTGGACAGATCTAGCAGGACAATATGGAACTAACGTTTTTAGAAAAGCTGCTACTTACACATATATATTCCCAGCATGCGTAGTTATGAAGGGTGTGTGTTCTTGGCATTGTTTTTGGTTGGCTTGAAAGTATGCTTGAATTTCTTAATTTGAAATGGCAAAAAATGCATGCTTTAAAAAAATTTAGGGTCTGATTTTCAAAAGCAATTATCCGGTTAGCAGCATCTACCAGCCACATAAATGCCAGCCAGCATGGCACAATCCAGATGACGCCACTGAATATTTCCTCTGACTGTCTTGGTGCTATCCAGATAATGTTGGGGAAATCCATGGGCCAGAGGTGGGACAAAGTTTGAGATTATCCAGTTAGCAATGATATTGAGTCTACTAACCAGAAAATTAACTGCATAAAATTAGGTCGGAAAAAAGACTGTCCTAACTTTATGTAGTTATGCATTTGAATAGCGGGCTGAATATCACCGCTATTCATATAATGGCACTAAACGTTGCAGAATCAGGATATTCATCGCTAGCCATCATCTGGATACCAGCCCTGAATATCTGCATATAGTTTTTCAATGATGGCTGGCATTTCAGCAAAAACCGCTGACCTCTTCATTGCCTGTCAGAATTTACACCTGCTCCAAGTCATAGGTGTTGGTTACAGCTATGCAGTTAATTTTTATTTAAGAAACTTCAGCCACTCTCTCCCGATTTTGTAAAGTCTACCAAGGTAGCTTACTAAAAAACATATGAAATATCAGGTACATTGAACAGATAAAAACAACCCACATAAAAAATGATGATACAATCATAACTCAGCATTGCTTCGTTTTGCTTGTTTGGACATAGGCTTTGGAGGAGTGAAGGATGGGCAATTGTAGTTATCTGTGGTGTTTGAAAGAACCTCAAGAAGCCAAAATTTAAAGATTTGAAGCTTGGATCCTTAACTGGCTTCCCCCAGACATCCAGTTTTGTAAAATCCATCTCTTTCCTGCAAAGGTTGTAAAATCAGTTGTTTACATGTTTCGGTGCTGTTACTTACTTGCTTGAAGCCCTGAATGATGTTGCTCTAAATTGAACAAATGTATTTGTTGTTTGTGTCGCCAAATCCCTGTGACCTTATACATATTTCACAAAAGCTCTGCACTGAGTGAGCCTTTTGTAAAATATCCTGCAAATTGTGAACATCCCGACTTTGACATTCCTTTTCCTATCTAGATGACTTCAGAAGTGTGTGCTTTCCAACTTGTTGGAATTCCATTACGGTTTTTCCTCCTTCACTTCCACTGAGAGACTATTCCATGTAGCCAGCATTGATTCTTTAAAGAAATATTTCTTAATAGTAGTTCTGAATCTGATTCTTTTCATCTTGGAACATAATCTACTGCCGAATAGCAATGATTATAGAAGGGTGAAGCATGTCAGCAATAGAACTAATATAAAATGTAGACTATCAAATAAATCTTGATTTCAAAGTAGACATAACTGTACAAATAGTTGCATGTTCTTTTAAATTGCTGTCCTCAATCAATATATAAAAAAAATATTTTGGTGATATTTATACTCGGTAAAGGAAAGATACATATACCTCATTTTCAGAGGCCAGAAGCTTCATGACTTCCCGATACATTTTTATAAATCAAGTAATCTAGCTTTTTTTTTTTTTAAAGCCTGCTTTATAGCTTCACTGAAAGAAGAATTGCTTCTACACAAAGTTAACAGATTTGACAATTTTCCAGAGAGAGGGATCTACAAATTCTTCACCTTGCTCCTGGGTCTGTCTAAGAAATATATTATTACATATCTCAGCAAACAGATGCCATTATGTTGCTCTACGTTTATTCTTTTTGCAGCCACATTCTGAAATGATTTGCGATGGACGGCAGGAGAAGATAATAACAAGTACCTTGTGCCAATGAAAAATGGCATTCACCCTCCTGTTATAGCATTAAGTAGCTATTTGTATTACCGCAATTTATTTTTTTTTCATAGCATGGTAAGATAGTAGACTTTATTTGCTAATGACACATTATTTAATTTACCCAGCGTGAATTGTTCTTTTTATATATTTGATTTCTACGTTTAAAAAAAAGTAGAAAATGAAAGGCCATGTGTTTTTTTTTTTGTTAGCTGCCATCTTGCTGACACAGCAACATCAGAGAGCGGAATAACAGCACAGCAATTTCAATAACCCCTTCAAAACATGGAGAAGAGTGCAACAATAGTCTAGAGAAGAGCTGCCAAAATGGTGTAGAGTTTGCACCTCAGTGTTCTCACCAAACTGCGTAGGAGTTATCTGTCGAGTAGGGGAAGGTGCCTTGATAAACAAGCTTTTAGTGGCAAGGAGCAGGCAGTGGTGAGAACATTGGCATACATACAGGGGGCAACAATCAAACTGTCATTGAGGCTTATAAGTCAATGAATATATTGTACCTGTAGGCCCGCAATCTCCTTTTGCGAGGACAATTTTCCTTTCAGAATTCAGACAGTATCAGTAGAACAGATATTTTTTACCCATGTACAATTGCACCAGCTTTGAAGGTGCAAAAGGAAATCCCCAGAACTAACACTGTCCCTTTTTTATACGCTATGAGAGTCATTTTATAAGCCTTATTCATGATTTCCACAACTGAAAATATCTATTTAGACGGAAAAAGGATGTCACAAGAGTCATATTAGAAGGTCCTGAAGAAACATGCGTCTGGTGCAAAAACGTTGAAATCACATGAGGGTGTGCCGAAAAAGATGAATGCGTACACCTGATTTTAGACCACTCTGTATGTATCAGATCATCACCAGAGATGTCCACGGCTATACCACAAATATGATTTTTAAAGTGCTCCTTGATATCAAGTCTAAGATGAAGAAGGAAATGCCCACTGACTCCTCCAATACTTTTCGTCCCTTCAAAAAAACCTACCAGTAAGTAAAAAGGCATTTCTCATATTCATAAATGACCTGGAAAGTGGAATAACGAGTGAGGTTATCAAATTTGCAGATGACACAAAACTATTTAAAGTTGTTAAAACCCAAGAGGATTGTGAAAAATTGCAAGAGGACCTTGATAAATTGGAAGACTGGGCATCAAAATGGCAGATGAAATTTAATGTGGACAAGTGCAAGGTTATGCACCTAGGGAAGAACAACCCAAACTATGGTTACACGATGCAAGGTTCCACATTAGGAACCACCACCCAGGAAAAAGATTTAGGCATCATTGTGGATACCATGTTAAAACCCTTGGCCCAGTGTGCAGCGGCGGCCAAGAAAGCAAATAGAATGCTAGGTATGATAAGGAAAGGAATGGAAAATAAAACAAAAGATATTATAATGCCTCTATATCGTTCCATGGTGAGACCGCACCTTGAATTTTGTGTGTAATTCTGGTCGCCGTATCTTAAAAAGGGTATAGCAATTTTAGAAAAGGTTCAGAGAAGAGCCACCAAAATGGTAAAGGGGATGGAAGGATACTCCTATGAAGAAAGGCTAAAAAGGTTAGGGCTCTTTAACCTGGAAAAGAGACGGCTGAGGGGGGGATATGATAGAAGTCTATAAATTAATGAACGGAGTGGAACGGGTAAACGTAGATCGATTGTTTACGTTATCAGAATATAGAAAGACTAGGGGACATGCAATGAAGCTACAGGGTAAACTATTTAAGACTAATAAAAGAAAATATTTTTTCACTCAACGTGTAATCAAACTATGGAATTTGTTACCGGAGGATGTAGTAAAGGCTGTTAATGTAGCTGGGTTTAAAAAAGGTTTGGACAAGTTCCTGGAGGAAAGTTCCATAAACCATTATTAAGAAGTGACCGCAGATATCAATGCTTGACCCAGTACAAGCATTGTGGAACTTGTGTCTCTTGGGAAAAGTGAAGTTCGAGCGCGTAGTCGCGAAGGACGCCGGTAACCGGGCGGTCGGCCCGGTCCCGGCCCATCCTTCCGGCTTCGAGGAAGGGGGGAGGGAGTAAGAATAAGCGAGCGCTGGGCTGATGACGCCGGCAGCGTCCTTTAAATTGATTGGCTCCGCTGAAGGCGAAAGCGGAGCCAATTAGAGCTGCCGGCGTTGGGAGCTGCTTTCTTTAGAAGGGGCTGAGATTTCTGCTCCCTTTTCGGCGGCGGTAATGGGGCATGAAGGCTTCCCGCCCTCCCTCCCCTCAGTATGATACGAGTGGGTGGTGGGGGTTTTCGGGGTGTCGCAGTTGGGGGTGTGGTACAAGGCGGGATCCCGGAGGTTTCCGGGGCCCGGAGCCTTTAGGTCATACTTGGGCGGGGGCGGGGTGCCCCTGACCCGGATAAGCCCTGCTGGCCTTTGCTAGTCATATGGCTAGGTCGGGGAAAGGGCGGTAGGAAATTGGCCGGTGGTCGGACACGGCCGGAGCGGATGCGACCCCACTTTGCTAATTATGGCTGGTGGGGCATCGATCCGCTGGTGAGAGATTGTTTACAGAACTGTTTTGGTATGTAAAGTTAATTGTTTGAAAATATAATAAAGCTGCGACCAGTTGGTACTTCCAATAAGAAAATTGTGTCTGTGAAATTTGTGAAGGTGGGGGAGGGGGGAGTAAAGAAGGAGAGAAGGGGGGGGGTGTTGGGAAAAGATGGGCGTAGGGCACCGGATGCGGCCTGCCACGGTTACTGCTAGGTACATATGACCTAGATTGGCCACTGATGGAAACAGAATACTGGGCTTGATGGACCTTGGTCTGACCCAGTATGGCATATCTTATGTTCTTATGTTCTCCAGGCTTCCATGCCGCTGCATGTCCCTGTTTGCAAAATGACAGGCTGGCGCATGAAGGAGGAGAGATAAACGTTTGCCACCTGAAATAGGGCTACCTGCATGTCTGTCTTCCTGGATCAGCAGACAAAGAAACATAGAAACATGACGGCAGAAAAAGACCACATGGCCTATCTAGTCTGTCCTTCCATATCAACCATTACAGCAGTCCCCTTTTTTCCTTTAGAGATCCTCTGTGTTTGTCCTATGCTTTTTTGAATTCAGATACTCTCCTCATTTCTACCACCACCACAAGGAGACTATTCCATGCATCTACCACTGTTTCTGTAAAGAAATATTTCTGCATATTACTCCTGAATCTATCCCCTTTAACCATCATCTGGTGTTCCCTCATAGCAGAGCTTGCTTTCAATCAAAATAGGCTCTCCTCCTGTGCATTTATGCCATGGAGGTATTTACACTAGAAGCCCCAAAAGGAAATTTACCTAGAAACCCCAAAGTGCATCAATTGATGCATTATCACGACGACTGCGTTTAGCATGAAATGCAGATGTGAATTAATGTGAAGTTATTTATTTGTTAAATATGTACAGTAGGTGACATTACATGACGTCATCGTGTGCTAATTGTTTGTAATGTCGGAGTAAAACTGTAAGCAGTGATTGAGATGCGCCACCTAGTGGGAACATGAATTTATACCTAGAAGCCCCAAAGTACGTCAATTGATGCATCCAAGACAATTGAGTGCGTCAATTGACGTACTTTGGGGCCTCTAGGTATAAATTCATTTTCCCGCTAGGTGGTGCATCTGTCATTAATTTTCGATGCACATATTTGAACATCTTGACCTTCCTAACAAAGTCATGGAACATGACTGACATGGTTCTATCAGTGGCGCTGGTATACAATTTTGAAGATGCATTTGTGTCAATTGATGCACTTTGGGGCTTCTAGTGTTAAACATCTCAATCATATCACCTCTACCCCGCCTTTCCTCTAACGTATACATCTTAAGATCCTTAAGTCTATCCGCATATGCTTTATAATGAAGACTACTAACCATTTTAGTAGCCACCCTCTGTACCAACACCAACCTGCTTATATCATTTGAAGGCGCGTTCTCCAGATTTGCACACAATACTCCAAATGAGGTCACATCAAAGACTTATACAGAGGCACTATCACCTCCTTTCTTCTGCTGGCCATTCCTCTCTGTATGCACCCCAAATCCTTCTAGCTTTTGCCTTTTCTACCTGTTTAGCTACTTTAAGACCATCAGACACAATCACACCTAGGTCCTGCTCTTATTTTGTGGACAGAAATACTTCACCCCCTATACTATATTGCTCCTTTGGATTGCGGCAGCCCAAATGCATTTTTTAACATTAAATCTCAACTGCCAAATCCTAGACCATTCTTGGAGCTTAGCTAGATCCCTCCTCATGTTATCAACACCTTCCTCGGTGTCTACTCTATTGCAGATTTTGGTATCATCCATGACGTGGCAAACCTTACCCAACAGCCCTTCCACAATATCACTAACAAAGATGTTAAAAAGAATCGGACCAAGGACAGATCCCTCTGGCACACCACTGGTAACTTCCTTGTCCTCAGAGTGTCTCTGTTTACCTGTGTCCTTTGTCGCCTCAAACTCAACCAATTTCTAACCCAAGCAGT
Organism: Ichthyophis bannanicus; assembly: GCA_033557465.1. Classification (NCBI taxonomy): domain Eukaryota; kingdom Metazoa; phylum Chordata; class Amphibia; order Gymnophiona; family Ichthyophiidae; genus Ichthyophis; species Ichthyophis bannanicus. The sequence continues at coordinate 601,548,324 of CM066034.1, forward strand.
AACTTTAGGGTCCATCCCTAAGGTGCTCAGTTTGTTTATAAGTCCGCCTGTGCGGAATAGTGTGAAAGGCTTTACTAAAATCTAAATACATCGCATCTAGGGCTCTACCTTGGTCCAACTCCCTGGTCACCCAGTCAAAGAAATCAATCAGATTTGTCTGACAAGACCTGCCTCTGGTGAATCCATGCTGTCTTGGATCCCGTAATCCGTTGGACTCCAGAAACCTTACTGTTTTCTCTTTCAGCAACGCTTCCAATAATTTACTCAACACTGATGTTAAACTAAGCGGCCTGTAGTTTTCAACCACATCCTTACTTCTGCTTTTGTGTAAAAGGACCACATGTGCCTCTCTCCAGTCCTCTGGCACCACTCCTACTCCAAAGAGGGATTGAAAAGGTCAGTCAGTGGAGCTGCTAGAACGTCCCCAAGTTCACTCAGTATTCTCGGATGTATCCCATCCAGTCCCATTGCTTTGTCTACTTTGTTCCTGTTTGTGGGTGTTTTCTGAGGTCCTGCTCCTGGTCTTTCATCTGTGAACACAGAACAGAAATATTTGTTAAGCAATTCCGCTTTATCCTCATCAGCTTCTACATCTTCCTCCCCTTCACTCTTGAGTCTGACAGTACCACTTTTCCCCTTCTTCTCACCAACATATCTGAAAAATGTCTTATTCCCCCATTTTACTGCATTTCCTCCTCTTTTTGAATCTTTGCTTTCTTGATTACTTTGCCATCCATATCAAACCCATGCAAATTTTTGAAACTGGGAGAAAACCTGCACTTGTCTGCCCCATTACTCTGAAAACAGGGATGTATACTTTTATGCTGCAGAGAGGTATATCTTTCAGGGTATACGAAAGGCTCATTTTGCAAGACACATATGCCCACCTTCTCTTCTGTGTCTCCCACTGCATATTGGGTGTTTTGACTTGGAGATCCTAAATTACAGCAAGACGCCCTTTCTAAAATGTGCTTTTATGAAGGCAATTCTGTAATCTCCCGTGCAGTTATCTCACATTCCCAGGCGTATATGTGAAGCCTGTTTTATAATATAGGGATAAGGCAGAATGGCTATGAAGGACCTAGGCAAGAGAGGCTGTTAATAAGAAGACACCAGGATCATTTATTTTTTCTTGTATGTTGGCTTTGTTGGTGAAATGTCCTAGTTGTGCTCTGCACCTACTGTTGGAGGAGGGGTTATGTTGTCTGTCTTGTCTAGCTCTGATGAGCAGAGACCGTCTCTTACATGTCTCTGTACAGCGCTGCATTTGCCTTGTAGTGCTAAACAAATGATTAGTAGCAGTAGTAGTAGTTGGATGCAAAAATAGATGTTCAAAAAGAAAAAGAGAGAACCATGGTGCAATTTCTAACATCAAAATAAAATGAATCATAATTTATTTTTATGTTAGAAACCGCTATGGTTCTCTTTTTCTTTGTATCCCTTGGCGTGTGAGCATCTTGTATCTTTTTTGCAGAATATATAGTTACAGGTGTCAGTATTTATTTTTTATCTTAGTGTACCAGGCTGAATAATTAGCTACAATTTTTGCTGCATTTTAATTATATAGTCTGGGAATATGTCACTTTCCTTTTTTTTTTGGGTAAAGTCAGTGAATGAGAACCTCTGCTCCCTTTGAGTATCTTGTGTGAGCCAGCTCATCCTTTTCCTGTTTGATATAGTGTGTGCTTTTTTTTTTAAAGATAACCATAATGAATATTCACATAAATATGCAAATATGTCACCACACCATTGCCCCCCCCCCCAAATGAAGTAGTCAAACTCTGCCCATGATATTTGTATATTAGTGGTTCTGAGACCAGTCCTCTGGGCATACCCAGCCAGTCAGGTGTTCAGGAGAGCCATAATTAATACATCTGAGATAGATTTGCATAAAATGGAGGCTATACATGCAACTCTATCTCATGCATTTTGGTTGTGGGAATCCTGAAAACCTGACTGGCTTCAGAACCACTGGTCTGGGGAGTAGTTTATATTGTAACATAGTAAATGACGGCAGATAAAGACCAGTATGGTCCACCTAGTCTGCCCAGTAAGATGGCAGGAGTAGGTGCACCTGCCACTCTGTGCAGGCCACCCCTCCCTATGTCTTTGTTTAGGGGTGAACCCACCGCTCCGTGTAGGACACCCCTATTTGTTAAGAAATTAGATGGTTGATTGGCTGTAGGTCAGAGAACTCTCATTCAATGTGAACTTTTACATTACTTTCTTCCAAAACTAAAATATAGTTGATTATTGTTAGTTATAATTGGATGAAATTCTATAATGATCTGCATAACTTTACGCACCATCAATGTCTGTAAGTCACCTATTTTCAATGCCTTACGCCTGAGGATGGGCACTTGTGTGTAGTTTAGACAGGTACTATTCTGTAACTACGCACATTGGGGCAATGCCGCATAGTTTCAGAGTGGGCGAGCACAGGGGCGGAGCATAGGTGGAACACAAATTGATTTATGTTAAGTTATAAACTAGTATAACTTATGCACATTTGCTACAAATCTAGTCGTGGGCATTTACACCGCATCTAGGGCTGGTGTAAATGGTTGTGCCTAGATTTGGCACATGCATCACCCCAAGTATCCCCTATTCTATAACTTAAAGTATGCCCACACAGAATAGGTGCCACTTATGTCCTCATAGAACTTAGCTATTTTTTATACTTCAACAAATAGAGAGGGTGACCTGCATGGTACGGTGGGTATAACCCTAAATGAAGGCATAGAGGAGGGTGACCTACACTGAGCAGCGGGTACACCTATTCTAGCCACCTTACTGGATAGACTAGATAGACCATACTGGTCTTTATCTGCTGTCATATGCTATGTTCCTATGACTGTCTTTATATTATGTTTGATTTGTAACACATTGGTTTATATTTGTAAATAGTTTTGGGAATTCCAACTGAGGTGGGATAAAAGCCTTAATACAAGCATAAATGTTAGGGCTGCTGGAACTGTACTACAGTTGGTTATATGGCTAAATACCACTTATTCCATGACTGGAGTTGAGGTCCAATTTCCATATACAGCACTTTATTCACACAAAGCTCCTGGTTCTCTGATCACTTTGGAAAAAGAGGCAGGCTACTGTTTGCTCCCTCATGTTTAGATCCTGTACATAATGTTTAGAATTGTGGAGAAACCTGTTCCTGATATGAAGGTCAAGGTTCATGTGTGCAATTTCAGGGTTTGAACAAAACTCATTAACCAGTAGTGACCAGAGCATGTTCACATTTGGTTTTAATATTGGAACAGAAAGATTATTGAAAATCACGGTACTTGCTGGGAAGAATTAAGTGGAAAAAATATTAGGCGATTAAATATTAGGTGAAGAAAAAATGGAATATCCCAGAGAAAAAGGCATAAAAATCATATAGGTATAGGTATATAGGTATATATATATATATATAATAAGTTTAATAGACCATAGACTGCTCAGTGTGCATCAATATAAAGACAATGAGGTGCATCCATGAGCTGAAAAAAACCTCACCAGAGGTGTCATTTGAAATTGGCAAAATAACAAGAAAGAGTAAGCCTAATTTAGGAAAGATAAGGGAGAGTAGCCCAGTTATAAGAAAAAATAAATCCGTCGTTCAATAAAAAAAAAAAAAGATGAGGCAGACATGAAAACAAATAACCATTTGCGCATTATGGGAGAGATGTTATTAATGGAAAAGCTCAGTCCATAATTAGACAATGAAATGGAAAAGAAACTTTAACCAAACATTAGTGTTGTATTTGATTGATGGAAGGTGAATGGGGAGGATTACTAATAAATGCTCTGAATTAGAGTGATGTTGACAGTAAGAAACTGAAGGCAGAGTGGGGCTGGTCTGCTGTTATTGTTTCTCACCGTTTTCTTTTGTGAAGGCACATTTTAGATAGGACACAGAGAGTAGAAAGGAGACATTGAGGTCACCACATGTGCATCTGTGTTGGTATTTTAGGAGCAGCTCTACTAAACATGGAGCAGTTTCTAAAATACACATCCATGTGTAGCAGGAGGAGAGCTCTTTTACAAATAAAGGCATGGGAAATAGAGGTGGAGGAAACCTGGCAACTTACACATGTGACGGCATTTCATGATGAACGTGTGCAAATGTCAGCACCTACATGTGTATCTGGATCATTTTGCAAACAGAGGCATGCAGCTGCTCTCAATCACCTACAGAGACATTCATGATTTCTAGCTTACACGCGCATTCCCTGTATGAAATGGGGGATCCAGGTGTAGATTTTTGTCCCACCCAGGCCATACATAGAGCATGCTCCCAACGCACCCCAGTGAAACTTGGACGTGATATGGATATCTACGTATTCATTGGCCCCTTTCAAAAACAGCTCTGTACATGTGGATATGATTTACATGTGTATGCTTCTGAAATAACCCCCTTAGAATGTAAACAAGGCTTTTTATAGAATAAAAATGGCAATGAAAGAACTGTATCAAAGCACATGAAGTGGCATTTTAGACGGGATGTCTAGGATAAATCTGGGATGTCCAGAACAGAATGTCTAAAAATCCAGGGGAGTGGCAGCAATGATGGGAGGCATATATACGTGCCATTTGAAATTGCTCTGTCACCACCCCAAAAAATGAATGCCCCTGTAAATGGTTCTGGAGACAGGCCCAGTGCAAATAGCAAGGCAGAGTATGTGCACGGGTATAGGCCATTTCACAAATGTGGATGTTCCCGAATTGCATGCCCGGAGAAACATGTATTTGGATATCCTGGCCTGGGTAGTTCAGAAGTGGTATGTTTATGCCATGAGACTAGCACACCCTGACCTACCATTTAAGATACTCAGATGTGTGGTGGGGGGCCTGTAATAGGTTTAAAGTATATATTTATGGGCAGGTTTCCTCAGCCAGGAAATAGTAACTGTGTCAGTGATAGTGCATTTTTCTCCTCCCCTTGAAGCATTGCAGCCATTAAATGAACACATTTTTGCACTTTCTTCGTGGTCAGGAATAGGAATAGGTATAGGCATAGATGCCTCAACAACAAGAGCCTGATGGGCTTGTGCAGTTCTGAAATAGCACTGTGACATACATCTCCCTTGCTCCACCAAGGGCACGCCTCCACTATGCCCCCCCCTCCCATGTTACCTAGATGTTCTCATGCCGAAGACGTCCAGACCCAGTTTTCTAGAATGGTTCCGGTGATGTCTCCATGATTTGCCTGTCCAAGTGACCATTTTAAGGCGTTCAATTCACAAATAGGGCTTCTAAAATACCCCTCAAAATTGGTTACATTATAATTTGCTTTAAAGGACTGTATATGATAGCAGATATCTCTAATGTTCAGGACAGACATTAAAACGGCAATTGGTGGGTAATTTTACAATGGTTTTCTCATGCATGAACCCTATTTTATATGAATAAAGGGCCTCTTATTACCTCATGAGTATGCTGTAAAATTGCACATGTGACAAGAAGGCATGTACTTGTTATGCAACCTTCATGTAGGCATGTTCAGGGGTGAAGGTTTGGCCAAGCACAGGCCATCATGAATTATACATAGGGGCATATTTACAAAACTGGGCTAGCGGCTAACGCAGACGAGTGCAGGCTAATGGCTTGCATTAACAGCACATGCACTAAACAGACAGTGCAGGGTTATTGCCACGCTATATATGTAGCACATGATGAGGGAAGGGGAAATGGTCAGGGTAAGGTAGAGCACGGTCATGTCTGCAAGTGCCGATGGTGCAGGTAGTGTTGGTGCAGTTAATGCCACTTCAATGAGTGGTGTTACCTGCATCTGTGATGCCACCAATTTGTGTTGGGGTACAAATTAGTGTGCTATCTGCTAGGGCCATGCTGCACGCGCCCCAACAGCGCAAATGTGCACGTACCTTGTGCTCATATCGGCCATGAAAACACGATACATACAAAACACCAGTAAAGCTTAGTAAACATGTCTCTTACAGTTTATAAACTACGCACCTACACATATAATTCACTTGTATACATATATAGTTTGCTGATAATCATTTATTATGTTTATCTCAGAAAGAACAATTGATGGTGCCTACAGTCATAAAGATTTGGTTGGTATGGTTTCAAAAAATAGTTTTCTCAATGATAGCTCCTCTGTTATGGAATGGAATGGACTGCTGGAGGGGCTGAGAGGAAGGATGGATTAGTTGCAGCTGCGGTCCTCAACCCCATCCTGGTGTATCCTCTAGCCAGTCAGATTTTCAAGATATCCACAATGAATATGCATGAGACAGATTTGCAGGTGCTGCCTCCCTTGCTTGCAAGCCTGTCTCCTGCATATTCATTTTAGATATCCTGAAAACCTAACTGGCTAGGGGTTACACCTGAACAGGGATGAGAACCACTGATTTACAAGTTTTGGAGGTTATTGAGTTGGGTGGGATGAGTTAGATGATGGTAGAATGGTGGGGTTGTGTGAGGAGGGGAGCTCTTTATGGAAGAGTGATTGTGGTGGTAGTAGTATTCAGCTGAGTGGGAGTGTTGGATTTATGGAAAGGGTTGGGTGGGTGGGAGTGTGATGGTTTTAAGTATTTTTGTTTTATTGTAATCCGCCTGTTGAAGATAAGGTGATCTCTCTCTCTCTCTAGATATATATAGAGATATATATGAAGGGGGGATAAAATAAATAAAATATATGAGCCCAATATTGAACTAGGCAGGCTATGTGCCGCTACGGCGCGTTGCCCTGCCCACTCACCCTTAACCTCGGATATTCAATGCCGTGGCGATGGCATTGAATATCCAGGTTGTGCGCCAAGGTGTCAACGCCACAGAGCCTAACCATGTAGTGGCAATATTGGACCACTAGACAGTTAGTGGTCTGCGGCTAGAACTAGGTGAGCCAAAAGCTGACCTAGTGTTATCTGCAGACCACTAACCATGTAGCAGTCCAATATCACCACTACATGGTTAGCAGCAGTCACTGCCTCCGCTCGACCCTGGAATGTCTCCAACATGCCCCAGTGCTAACCGGACAGCATTGGGGCGCGTAGGGGAAATAGTTGGGGATATTCAACGGCACTAACCGTGTAGGTGCCGTTGAATATTCTCATTTAAGGCATTTGCACTGTTTACTTGGCTGTAAGCCATGTAAATGTCTTTCAAATATCAGGCCCTATAGTCTTAAAACAAGTCCTAGAGATGCAGGATGGAAGAGTGGACTTGTGGTTAGAGCAGTGGGCTGAGAACCAGGTAAGGCAGATTTGAATCACACTGCCATTCCTTGTGATATTGTGTTCTTCATTGCTCGGGTACCAAAGTTAAATGTAAGTCCTCTGGGCATAAAGAAATATAACTTGCCTTAAATCACTATTGAACAGGTATGAGTTAAATAAAATATGTTTGTTTCTGCTTCAAAAATTAGCAATCTAAGTGGATTAGAAAGCTACACATGAGATGATTAAAGACATATATTGGAACTATATTTACAAAGAATGGAACACACAGTTGTAGAATTTATAATTATGGATTTCAGTGGAAAACAGCTGCTGTAATTGAATTTTGATGTGGAGATATTTAAATCTCAGTAATTCACCATATCCAGTATCCTTAGCTGCTGGATTTACTTGTTGAAGTGTGTGTATGGAATTAGAAGGTGAATTAACTGAGTCACTGTGCTTTGGTGGCCAGCAGATGAACCTGCTATGTGTAGAAATGGATAGAGACATGCACAGGAAAACTTTTCAGTTGGGTTCATTCTCAGATCAGTTGCCCATTCGATTTGTTTTTGGATTTTGAGAGTCATTTCATTCATTTCCATTAAAATCAATGAACCAAGCTATTTGGGGATTAAAGCAGTGGGCTGAGAACTAGGGGGGAGAGGGATTAAATTCCACTGATGTTCTTTTCTCAGGTACCCTGCCCTGATGTATCCCTGATGAGGGGTGGTCTACCAAATAAATAAAGTACATTTCCATTGTACCATGGGAATATATGCATAAGCAAAAGGAAATGGATTTTCTATCAGCCTTCAAACCACCTCCAAACTGAAACATTTATGAGAGTTTATACCCTTAATCCCTTGCGTTCAATCTTTTAAGAGTTAAACCAAAGCTTCATTGGTTTCACTGCTTAATTGATGGCAATTATGCCTATAGTTTTCTGAAATGGGGCTACTATAGGTATGATTGAGGTATTTATACATGGCACTATATAGATTTGTGAGATCTCTGCTTCTGCTGCATGTGTGAACAAATGCACATGTATTCTAAGTATTTTACAAAAGGCTTAATGACTGGTAGAGCATTTTGTAAAATATCAAGGGAATTGTGAATGTCCCAACATGAGCATTCCACGTCCACCCTTGGCATGCTATGCAAAATGGGGTTTCATGTGGGGTGAGTCATACCCATTTAGAAAACTGCTTTCAATGGGTGCTTTTATATCCGGTTGGTTGATAGGGTTTCACAAAAGGTCCTATTGCCCTCAGTTCTTTTCAACATGTATGTTACCATTTGCAAATCAGATACAGAGTATGCACGTGCAGTTTTTAATGTATGCTGCTGACATTCATGGGTAAGGATAAATAACAAGCTATAATAAAGTTAGATGAATGTCTGACTTAAATTTCATCTTGAATGAGAACTAGCAATCCGAAACTAAACTATTCAACGTCTGAAATTGGATGAAAAAAGCTTCATTTACATTTGTTCGTCCTTCTGTTAAGCTGGATGAAAACCAACTAGTTTTCACCGATTGCATCCTTATCCTCAGCATTTCAATTGACTTGACTTTAAAATGGATAAAAACACATTTTTGCAGTAAGCAGATGTTCTGTAATTTGCATACTGTTATGATGAAGCAGTCTGGTCTGTCATTTTACTTTATTTGTAAAGGTTTGCTTGACCCCACTTTGAATCAGAGTCATATCAAGGCACTTTACAATATAAAATAATACACGATAACATAAAACATCTAACATAAACAACCTAAGAGCATATCATTAAATAAAATCAGATCTACAAGGTTTCAGCATATCCCATCACTCAGTTTCTTTATAAATACAGTCCCTCCTTCTGTGTGGCCCTTGCAGTTACTTCTCTAATGGCTTGGCAGATAAGGGAACACACTAATCCTATGAGCATTTTACTTATTCTTTACTCTGGAACTCATGGATCTTTAAGTATAAGGACTTATACTTCTAATTGGTGGGGACTGGCATAAGCCAGGAGACCCTTGGCACTTGACTCTCTCATACCACTTCCTTCTTAAATAATTGAGTCCAGGCCAGAAATGGTGTTTGGAACCAAGGGTCACTGATAAAGCATTAGAATTATAACAGTTTGCAGGAACCACAACTGTCAAATATGTTAAAAAAAACAGGTTATTCTCTTCTTTCTTTGAGTAGAGTATTTTGTACCCTAGTCCATCCATTTTCTCTGAACCTTAACTTGATCAACTTGCTTCTTTCATCACTTAAACACTTTGACCAGTCCAAATTAACTCTCTGGGAGAAATCATTCTCTCCTCTACCAGTGTTCTTCCCCAGAGTACCTGAGTATAAAAAGTGCTGCAGTCCCAAGCTTCTAGTTATGTAATGGATAACACCCCGTTGCTCTGGTGCACCTGGCATCTGTTGGGTTCATTCTCCTTCTGGACCAGTGGCTGATGAAAATGCAGTTTCTCAGTGCTGTTCCACTTCACCCCCGGCTCCTGTGATCTAGAGAGTTGGTTCAGACACACTACTAGAACCTCTTCCTTGATGCAGCTCCATTATGTCCCTTGGCAGTGGCTCCACACCTGTTTAAAACTATCCTC